>SJYO01052474.1:42083506-42786006 GCA_006410555.1 Capra ibex | reverse complement strand
CATTGTAATCAATACAATATTCCCTTAATGATATTAAACAGTCACATAGATTCCAAATTTCATGTTACACTCCTATCTAAACACAACCTCTGTTATCTACAAATTTAAGTTGCCAAGAGGGAAATTTATTATTTTTTTTAACATCATATGGTACTTTACAGGAAATATGTTCCTGAATGAGAATTTTTTTCTAGTGTTAAAGTTTATTATTATTTAGGGGACATTAATACAAGACAATGGTCAACAACAATCACTTTATAGCCCTTGTGGGACATTCGAGATCAGTATGTTGAGAAGCTTCCTGTTCAGAGGACTTGCAGTGGTTACTGTACAGTGGTTATTAGAGTCACATATATTGCAGTAACCTGATGTGTCATCCAGAGGAGGTATTAAAGTTGTCTTTGGCCATGAGCTGTTTAAGAGAGAGGCTCTTGTGTGCTGTACTGAGCCCCAGAGGCATCCTGTGAGAGTCCCTCCTTTCCCGTAGGTCACTGCTTTTAGCAACAGCGCTTTTCCCAAACCTCTAGAGTCATGGCTGGGGCAGGATTCCAACTTCTCTTTTCAGCTTTGTCATGTGTGTCTAGGTTCTCTCATTTTTGATGATCATGTTAGGAAACCAGAGGCTAAAACAATGGCCACTGTTTTGTGGGAAAAGGATTTGTCTAATTGAAGAACTCTGTGGCTGAGGTGGTATGACTGGGACCAGCACTGTGACTTACTGCTGGGGCAGGCATGTCCTGGCTAAATCGGCACAGGTGCTACCTGGCAGCTCTGGAAGGCCATCTGCTACCTCTGAGGACCACCTGCTTCACAGGCCAGGGCCTGGATCACTGAGCTCAACCAGTAGTAGCCACTTCTGAAAAGAGTCATCAGTTCCAAAGGAATCTTTGCGTCTGCATATTTAAAGCCAAGATAATTATTGGTAGTCTCTGCATAACAAATGTAATTTCAATTATACTCTTTTTCTAAATTAAAAACTATTGCTTGTGTGAAATGAGTATTCACAGTTTTTTTAAGTGCATTTTTAATGTTTTTATTCTAGGAACATTAAGAGCATTGAACAAAAGATTGTCCAATTACTATATAATGTTAACAAATATGCCAAATCCTTCATTTCTGTGGCAGTAAGTGAAGCTGGAGGCTGTGCAGGCTGATTCTCAGAGATTTTTCAGCCCCAAGGTAGATAGGACAATATTTGAAAGTGTATGGCTACAGAATAGATTATTTTTGTGGGGGTGGTGCTTTAAAGCAAAGTTACAAGGGGCTGTCAAACACTTCTTCATGGCTTAATATCCATAACATTAATAATGTGGGTTTTTAAAAGATTTCTTTATGTGGACCATTTTTTAACTCTTTATTGAATTTGTTACAATATTGCTTCTCTTTTAGGCTTTGGTGTTTGGCTGTGAGGCATGTAAGATCTTAGCTCCCTGACCAGGGATCAAACCTGTACCCCTTGCATTGGAAGGTGAAGTCTTACCCTCTGTCCTTCCAGGAAGTCCTAGTGTTGTTTCTTGTGTTCGAATAATGTTGAAACTTCTACTCACACTTAGTCTATTGAATAAAATTAAAAATATGATACAGCCTTCTGATGGTTTACAAAAAAGATTGCACCAAATAAAAGTGTCATAGTATATACGATTATCTTAGTGTTTCAGGCAGAATCCAAGAAGATGGAACTGAATAGAAAAATCAAACCTGAAGTCCTTATTTCCTTACCTCCCTAACTGGTTGCTGTGGCTTTCATAGCCTGGGAACTTATCAGCAGGTAGCCTAGCAGTTGGAGCTGTCACTGTTGTTGATGAAGAGAAGTTTGTTTTTCTTTTTGTTTGGCTGGCATCATGGATAAAAGAGCTTAGGAAAAGTGAATATCCATATGTATGCTCTCTATCTGACATTGTATTGCCAGGCTTAGGCTTCTCCAGAGCGTTGCTTCTTTATATCTGGAGAGAAGCAATTAAAAAATTACCTGCTAAAATGGATCTTGGATGGTCGCTTTTCTATTTTCGAAAGGCAGGTTGGCTATTTTGCCCTTGAGCCTTAAGAATTGTTGCTGATTGGCTGTTTGTTATTTTTTAATAATATATGGCATGTATCCAAGTAAGCATTCCGATGACCTCGACAATAAAATGTGATTCTTGGCTGCAAGGTCTATTGGGGGATGGCAGGCTGCCAGCCATTCATACATCATGTACAGGTGGCTGTTTCTGACAGGCCAGTGTTAGTTATTGTAAATGAGTGACAGTCCCTATAACTCACCTGTAAGCCTTACTCTGCCTGCCCAGGGCATCCGAGGTTCCCCCGGCCTCTTCACCACACGTGTTCCTCCTCCACGAAGATCCAGAGGCGCAGACCCTCCTATGCACACTTCTGCCCACCCGGGCTCATCAGGATGGGGAGCTACCTTGTATGTGATTGACGATAATTAGGTTTCAACTGCCTTCTGATGCAGAAATACACACTATTACAGCATGGCCAATTCTGCTCCTGCAATCTTGCCTGTGAAAGGGTATTGATTCACTCTTTCACATTTTTAAAAGGTCATGGCAATAATTCCATCTGAACTGTGCTAAGTGAAAATAGTTTGTAGAAATAATATGGTTGCTTCTTAGTTCTATTGTAATTGAAAGCCACAATGGCTTGTTTTTTTAGTATATTTTAATTACACGTGTCTCCTTGCCCCATCTTCCCCTGATAAAGTGTTTGTAAAGTTATAAACCAGGTGGCCCCCTGTGGCAATGTCTTCTGACTTTTTGGCAAACAGGACTTGTTTTGTTTCCCTACAGTATAAGGTGAGGTCTAACCAAAACTCTGGGTCACTCTGCCTTATTAATTTAAGAATTAAAAACAGGAGACTTGAACTTTTTCCCTGGCACTGTCATCTGCCGCCTGTTTTCATAAGATTAGAATATACTGGCTTTGATGAGCAAGATGCTAAATTTGCTCACTTTCCACACATTTTCATTGTAGCTAAATAGCCTTTTCTGGGTTGACTAAAACAATATTATTCTTGCTAGTTATCAGACCATAATAAAAAAAAATTGGTGGTGAGAGTTTATAGCTCCTACAGTGTACCCACCCTCACAGGTGACAGGAAACTATGAGTGATCTGTCATAAATTACTGGAATACTCAGACAGCAGTTTAAGACTTTTTTTCTACATTTTTAGCTTTTCTGAGGCAAAAGAGTTTTAAAATGCTTGAACTGCATGTTTTGGAAAAGTGGGTGATCAGATTTTACGCTCTAAGCCACTCTGAATCTCTCTTCCAGTGAGAGGGGGGAAAAGTCTCAGCTGTTTCTAGTCTCAAAAATGAGCCCGTCATTGTACTTGCAAACTAAGGGGCATAATCTCATCCAGAGTGTGGGGATTTACGCACATAATTACCATCGATGCTAATGGCATTTATGTCTGTACAGCCCCACACATCAAGATGAGAATATATTTCCATGTCTTCATGCTGTGAAAGTCCATTTAATATCATTCATTTTACAACTGATTTTTTAAGATGATGTCCACATTCTGTCATGGCATACGGATGCCTAGTTAAAAGTAAATGGAGGAAATATTGGGAAGGGATGTGATGGCTAAACCTGTTCATGTCGATGAGCTATCGCTAAACTCAAATCCATTCATACTCTTTAAATGACAACGCTCTACTCGGCTTTGAAACTGCTGGCACACTTTTCATAGCGTTATAAATTTGTCAGCCTAATGGGACATTTTGTAGATGTTTTCCTCTTTAAGTGCTTTAACAGGAGTAGGTATTCCATTGATCCAAAAATTCAGCTCAGCGACTCATTTCTGAGAGATGAGAATCATACATTTAATGCCTTACCAGAAATTAAGTGGTGGATGGTGCCCTTCATCTCTGCAAGGAAGGAAAATTCACTCTCTGCTGAACTCTGCTCTCTTTTGGCCTGGGAGCATCTCAAGAGCAGGACATGATTTGAAACTGAAAGCATTAGTGATCATTGGAATCTGAGGTGGTTCCCTCTCTTCATTGATTATATGATTGTCTTTATTCATCAGGCCCAACAGCCTATTGAATGGCGTCTTCACGTCTATGCTGGCCAAGCAAATTCAGATCCGAGTCTTGATTGATCTCTCCCAGGACTTTGACCATTAAAGCAAAATAATGGATCTATCTCTCTTGTCCAATCTCTGACACCCTTATGTTGGAGCCAGCCCAAAGCAAGAGAGTCCCATGCCTAAATCATAAAAATAAGAAGGGGACAGATGTGTGCAGAAGTCCTTCCTGAGAGGGCTGTTTGGGTCTCCTCCAGAGGAACACAGCCTTCTCTGGGAAAAAGAGAAGGGCTTCACAAGAGACCTCAAAAGGCAGTGCAAAGGAGCAAGTTCACTTCTGAATGAGCTAAAGTTGGCCAACCGTGCCCAGCTGGATGACCTCAGGCAAGCCACTGTACCTCTCTGAACCAGTTTCCTCTTCCATAAGATGGAACAGGATAAATGCTGAGTGTTTTACCACCTTGAAATTTTATAACCAGTGCCTTTGGCTTTTAAATATTGGGATTACAGTGAATTACAGTGAATAACAAGAAGGAAACACTGATTTCCATAGGATTATGCAGATGAGGAGGTCTAGGGCACTAGATGCCTTGACACAGTAACACTGGTGGATGAGATGCCATCCTGCGCCAAAGCCCAAGTCCACCCTCAACCCTGATATGTGATTCCTTTGCATTCAACTTGGTGGCTTGACTAGTGGTAGCCCAGCTACTGAAGCTGCTGTCAGTGGCACTGCCATTAAATCCCAAGGGGCAGAAGGCAGAGAGTCCTTGGTGAGGAAGTACTAACCTCATCTCAGTACTAGCCTCTTCCTTGGCATCACCAGACTGGCTGTGGGTGTTGCTTTACCTCACCAATCACCAACACTCTCTGGGCTTTTTCCTCTTGTGACCACTGTTTCCTCAGTCATACTGATCACAGAGTTCTTTTCGGCCCTGAAGACATTGCCCTCCAAATTCCCTTGATTCTAATCATGCTTTGTCTTCATCCAGTGCCCTAGAATTGTATGTGGTGCATTTATGGCCCCATTCCACTCCACAGGTGATTTTGAAAGACAATTGCCCCACTTTAATCATGTGGATTCCCTTATTCTCATTTTTGGAAATATCTTCTTTAGCATTAACTCAGTGCTTAATTGGGTACCTACTACAGATAAGCACTGGGCAAGGGCCTGGGAAAGCATTGAACGAAACACTGTCTGTGACTTCTAGGACTTGACTTGTTCACATTTGTAAGGAGTTAAGCAATTGCAAAGGATGTTCACATACATTTTCTGATGTGCTTTCTACAGCAATTTGGAAAAGTACCTCTAGCAGATGATATTATTATTTCTATTCAGAGAAAAAATGAAGACAGAAAGAATAGACTAGTTGCTCAAGGTCCTGCAGGTTAGTAGTGCTGACTATTGCCTCCAACTCAACGTCCTGCAACTCCAGATGTCTTGTCTTATGTCTCCACCTGCTCAGAGCCACAAGTCAAGACCAAGGTATTCCTGGCAGGCCCCTCTCAGTGTGTTCCCTGTGTCTGGGATGCAGCTGACCCTGTGAATGAATGACCCAGGGGGCCCAGTACCTTAGAAGGGCTGGCAAGGTGTTTAACCCAAGTCCGTGCCTTGCTTGTTGGATTTGTGTCTCTCTCGGGTGCTGGGCAAGGGCAGCCATTCGCTCCTGAAGTTTCCAAGCTCGCAGTTGTGTACTTTTCGAACTTATACCACTGAGAAATATCAAGGTCAGAACATGATTGAAGAACTTCTCCCTTCTCTTTTAAGTTGCCGTGCTTATATGATATTGTTTTCCACTAAAGTAGGTTCTCTTAAAAATGAGGTTGAGATCCCTAAAGAAATTGCTTCAATCAGCAGCAGGGCTTAATGACTGTTAATGGGAAGTGGAGATAGGATAGTAAGTGTTACTTTGATTAATAAGAGAACTGCAGAGAATTTAAATTGTGCCACTGATGGATTATTTTCTTCAAGCTTGATAAGCACTTCTCATTTGTTCTCAAATTTGGTCAATACTGTTAAAGGCAGCAAAATGAAGTATAATTAATTCTATTACTGCTGCTCAGACCAAGTGTTACTAAGAAATAGATTATGATGCAGACGACAGTAGAAGTCCCAGAGTTGACAGTTTGATGCTTTGAATACCTGTCACTGCTTGTTAGCCTGAAAGAATGAAGAAAATTTCTGTACCCTGATTTCAAGATACCTAAAACTGTTTCTCATCTCTCCAGGTTCCACTGACCTAATACAGGGAACATCAATAAGATGATCAACTGATACAGAAACGATCCTGTTTTGGAAGTATGAAGAGTAAATAAAAGATTGAGATATACATTAGTTAAAACCTTACGAGCTGGATGCTCATTCTGAATTAATCACTAAGAAAATGAGATATTGATTTGATGTTAAAAAAAAGCTTTACATATTTCTCCGTTTTCAAAGATTCTGCCACATATTATGAGCCATGCTGTTCTTTATTTAGCAAAGATACATAAGCAAATAGCACAAAATAATTTTAGTGAATAAATAGCAAATTAACTTTATTCAGAACTTAGTTGATAAGCAGATGTAATTGAAAGAAAAGATTTTATTTTAGTATATAATTTTATTTGCTACAAGTACTAGTGCACGATGGCATGAAATTAGACCTACATCTCCCCTTGTTTTCTGTAAACAGCAAGAAGCACCAGTGTTTTCTGAACAGTTTTTTTTTCTTGACACCTTTTAAACCCCTTTTAAATATGCCTATCTATTTATTTAAGGAACATAAATCACTTTATAAGTCATGCTAAGATTCATGCCTGAATGCAGATGGATATATACAAGGTCTTACCTACTGCTTTTCAGCATCTTAATTCAGTGATTCTCAGCCTTATAGTTCATTCTCCAGGGTATCTCTGGTTAATTCAAGGAGTGCTTCCAAGCTCTAAAATGAAAATAATTTAATTCCACTTAACACTTAAAAAAAAATTATGTGTCAGTCCTATTTTATGGAATCCACCAAATAGCAGCAGGCTTTTACAACTTCCCAGAGAGACTGGGAATCAAACTCCCCCTGAATGTGTGTCCTTCTGTTCACTATTTCTATTTCCAAGTCTAGTATTTCTTCCAAAGTGTAGAAAGTCGCTGGGTGAGTAATTTTGGATGAATATAAAACCAAGTATGTTGGGCTAGTTGTACAGTTATCAAGTTTCTGTGAAGTTCAAATTCCGTTATTAAAAATGTAAACCTTATCTATTATGAATTGAGGACTAATTCTCTTACCCAGATGTCCCATAAACATAATTTCTTAAGATGAGAGAATTATAAGATGTACATTTCAGACCAGAATGTGAAAGTCAAGCCATTGTAGACGCTTTTGGCTGGAAAATGTAACTTTGGAGACAGAGTAAAAGTGTGTAGAGAGAGAGCTGGAACCAGAAGGCTGCCAGAAGCCCAGGTTCTGAAGCTTCTCCTGCTACTGCAAAGCATCACACGACCTTAGATGAGTCTCCTAATTCCCCCGGAACTAAGTTCTCTCCTCTGTAAAATGAAAGGTTGGCCCAACTGGTCTCCTACGTCCTTTCACCCTTGAAAATTCTGGTCTTTGAGAAGACCTCAAGCATGAGATGTTGAAATGATCTTTTTAAAGGTGTTGCCTCAAAATGATGTGGTCTGTACAGACAGTAGAAATAGCCACTGTGCTTCAAGCCTGTGGTCTCCTAGGGTAGATAATGCACTCTGCAAATGCAAGGTGGCCCCCACCACTGTGTACCTGTGCTCCTTCCAGGAGGCAGAACGGTGAATCAGCCTGACTCATCTCTGCCTTCAAGAAGCTTAAAGGCTAGTGGGGAGGCAGGCAGTAATCAAGGGCATAAACCATCACATGAGTGAGACATTTGTTCAACAAATATGTTGAAGAAAAGCAAACCAGGAAATATTTGCATGATAAGACGGGGTCAGAGAAGGCTCTCTGACAGGGAAAATAGAGAGTGAGAAAGCTGAATAAGGGGAAGGGAGATCTCCAGGCCTGCTTGCTTAAAAGATTAAGGTGGAAAGAAGCCTGGATCTCATCTGCATTGTCTCGTTGCCTTGTCTGCACTTTTCTTCTCCATTTTATATACTTGTGAGGTGTTCTTATTAACTCAAGAAAAACCATGCAGAGAAAAGATTGTTTCCATTGCTTTTTACCCAGTCATTCTCACCTATAGCAACTCAGATAATTTTGCCTTTGGTTTTCCAGATTGCTGCCAACAATTCAAGTTTAAAAACCTCGAGTTGGGTTATTTCCATTCACACTGTATGTCTGTGTTTGCCCATAGAATTTGGTACAACTTACGACTTCAGAATTACTGTATAATGCTCAGAGGTGTGAAACGCCATTTCGAGTAATGCCTTTCTTCAGTTAATATAGATAAATATTGATGGCAGGCAGCAGTAAAACAAGTCATTAAATTCTCCAGTGCAAGTGTGTCCCACACACAGCTGGAAGCTACAGACGCCACACCAGGCGCGGAGAAAACCACTGCATGTAATTGGAGCGCTTGTATCCCTCAGCTCCCTCATGCCAAAATGGAAAACAGGGGCATTTGGGGGAAAGCACGGACACCAAGGGGAGAGACCGGGCTGGAATCGCACTGCTGGTCCGTTCTGCCCACTGTCTGTCTGCCGCCGCCCTAACGAGTTCCTGGCTGAGGCAGAAACCTGTGAAAAATGGCAATCAGCAACAAGCAGAGCTCTGGTGCTTTGAAAACAAAGAAACTTTAAAGTGGTAGCCCTATAAAACCAGCTAAAGAGTTGCAGGGTAATAAACCCCCTTCTCTTTTGTCCTTCGATTGTTTGACAGCAGCGTCTTTGTGTCCCTGCGGCACTGGGCTTGGGTCACCTAGGGGGTGTGGCGGGGCTGGCTTACAGTCCCGGATCACGTGGTTGTTGCTTGAATCCTTGGATGAAAAATGAAAGGACCTGTTTCCTCATTTTATAACACCGTCCTCAAGGATGCCAGCCTGGTATAGATGTTGAAACTCCACAGTACGGGGCACCCTTTCTTCAAGGTGTTTTTAATGGGCTCTGGGTTGTCAAAGACACTGCTCTGATAATGAGGCTGTGAGCCCCGAGTGAGGAGAAACCTCTGTAATGAGGGAGGCGGACAATTTGTTACAGTGATGTGGTTACTTGGCCATAATATCTTTTTGAGGTTTATTAAATCATATAAAATTTCAATTTACACTGTAATATTCTATAAAAGATGGAGCACACAGAAGTAATAAGTATGACAACATTTCTTTCATTTATGAATTGTGTTGTTGATTGTGTTAACACTGCCACATCCAGCAGCAGGATTATTTATGTCGGGACAGTAATTTTCTATCTCCAATTTAATTTTGTAAAAGTTAATTACAAATTAGAATAAAATGAATGCAGTTATGGAAGGCAGTGAAATGCTGAGATAGGATGTTATTGGGGGGGAAATATTGACTCAGGCCGCTTGTGGTGGAGATCACTGTTATAGAAACCCAGGGCTTCTGGTCCCAGGGTCACACCCACCCATTTGTTGGATGAAGAGAGGTTCTGGATTTAATCTATGAGGAAATGAACTGTCCTTGGGGGGCCTTAGGGAATATCAGTGGTCGTTCTAGTGAAACCCCTTTCTTTCTCAGACAGGTCACAAAGCTTGTCCCAGTCATCCAGCACAGAGGTGACAGAACGAGAACACAGGTTAGTCAATTTCATTTCACTCTCAGGTGGGTGTAGATTTGTTTCTGCTTTAAAAAGTGGGCAGAGGGGTATGCGGGGAGAGAGGAGGTATAAAGTTTCTCCAGGTCTTAACGCCAACCAATCTGTGCCCTGCAAGATGGGAAATGGAAATGCATGTGGCATATCAAGGGGACCTTCCCAGTCACCCTTTCCTCTCCTGTTGAACTCTTTTTCCATTTCTCCACTGGTAACGCAAAGTTTCTTCGACAGGCTTTCGACCAAAGCCATTGAGCAAAAGAGCCAGTTACAACCCTGCAGGATTTGCTCCAGCCAGCTCAGCCCCCAAGAGAGAAAGGGGCACCAGGGACAGAGCCCAAGCAGAAGTGGAGAGAATCCCAGGCCTGAACATGATACCCCAGTGCTTCGCCTCCCTTCCCTGCCATTTCCCCACGTGCTCTATGCTCTGTTCCCCTGGGACTTGGCCAATTGCGCCTCTCGCTGAGAAGGTGGGTGAGCTCAAAGGCGCCCAACTTACATCCCTCCATGTTCACCCCACTCTTCTCAAGCATGTGATCTCTTTCCCTTGCCATTCTCAATACCATGCTTTCACCATTTGCAATATCAAGATTGACTTGCTAGGTGAAAGACTTTTATATTTAGTTTTTAATTGAGCAAAAGTGACTCTAAATTTGTTAATATTCTTTAGGTTACATAGGACAAATTACAGATAAGTGAATCAGTAATGAAATTTGTAATGAGAATTTCTCAAGTATGAAATGTTGGCGCAAGGAAAGTTAATTGCAGGATTTTACAGCCGTTATAGTTTATATCATAAATGCAAAAATGACGAGGGCCATTTAATTACAGTAGGAACACACTAAATTTTTATGGAGTGCCATTTTGTTAAAGAGGTACTCGGAGCATTAAGAGCAAATACCATCCTAACTGTGGGTCCAGGTAGCTTTCACAACATCAAATAAATATGCTATTGCTACAAAATTGTTCCTTAGATACTGTAATTGACACGATGACTAATGAGATGGGTTTATTCTCACAGCTTCACATACTCAATTTACAGTATCTGAAAGTTATTTTTTTTGCTATCCACAGACCTGGAAGGAACCAGAAAAATCCCTCTTGGAAAACACTATCTCTGCCGCTTCTCTAATTAACCTTCAAAAATGCGTTTTGAAATATAGAAGTTGGTGCCTGGCATAGAAATTGGATTGTCTCAGGAAAAAAAAAGAAAGACCCAAGTGCTAATTTGTTCCTTATTAAATATCTGACATGTCAAAATTGCAGGCAGTTAATGTTTTTGGTGCCTTTCAGCAAGGCTGGAGACAGCATTTCCTGTGGTCCAGGCACAGTGGGGTGGCTCTGAGTACCAGTTACCCCAAAAGCAAATGCTGTCCCACTGCACCCTCCCAGTCCAGGTCTCCCTTTTATTCCCTTCACATCCAGCCAGGGGCCTGTGGGCATAAGATGCCCTGATCTCTATGGAAGGAGGTGTCTAGGGGGGCTGACTTAGAATTCTGGAGCATCCCCCATCATTGTGGGTTTAGGGGATGCACCCTCCTCACCTTGTCACCCCAGGCCTCAGAGGCTCCCAGAATAGGAAAAAACAGTTCATAGTAAAAGAGCTATATTCGCTCTGGCCCCCTGAACATGTTTTAGATTGTTTTGGAAAGCCAGAGTAATGGTACCCCCACTGTTTTAGAAATCTAGGGTGGCTGTACCTCTCTCTATTATCCAGTAAAGTTCCCAGGGGGAGATTATTCTAGGCAGTATTTCTTTTCCTAGGAAAAGCAAAGGAACAATATCCGTGGTCTCCCATGTCTAGTCAGTGGAACTGGAAGTTAAGAACTGTTGATTTGCGTGGAGCCAGCTGTCAACAGTGTAGAACCATCAAGGGCATCCAGTTCCAGGACAACAGACAGCACACTCAAGGATGAATTTGGAGCAGAGCAGCTATACATTGATAACTGGCACAGGGACAAACTGTTAATGGTTGTGAATTGGGAGTACTCTACACTATCCTTGAACCCTTCTGTATGCGTGAAATTACTTATGAATTTAAAAACTAAAATAAAAGAATATCATTAGCTGAAACTGGCTGAAATAAATAAAAATTTAAAAAGAACTGTTGATTTGGAAAACCTGCGTTCCACCCCCTGCTCTGCCACGAAGTAAACATGAAATTTTGAATGCTCATCTGGAAAACAAGAATGTAATAATGATCCCAGGTTCCAGGAGATATTGTAAACATCTGATAATTTAGTGAAGAATTTGTAAATATAAGAGCAGGATCTCATATGTTCTTAGCAGCATTGTTCACAACAGCCAAGGGCCAGAGGCAACGCATGTCCACAGATAAACAATATGTAGTATATACACACAACAGAATATCATTCAGCCTTTAAAAAGGCAGGAGAGTCTAACACATGCCCCATGTGGATGAACCTGAGGACATTTCGGTAAGTGAAATAAGCCAGGCACAAAAGGACAAATACCATGTGATTCCACTTAGATGAGGTACCCGGAGTAGTCGGATCCATAGAGGCAGAAAGCAGGATGGCGGTTACCAGAGGAGAATGAGGAGTTAGTGCTTAACAGGTAGAGTTTCAGTTTTGCAAGATGAAAAGAGTTCTGGAGATGGAGGTGGGGATGACGGTACAACAATGTGAGTGAACTTAATGCCACAAAACTGTACTCTGAAATGTGGGTATGGTGGTAAACTTTATGTTATGTGTATATATGCTATGCGTATATATGTTTTGTTGTTTCCTTATCATATTAATGTGGATATTTGTTTTGTGTGTATTAATTTTATTCTAGGTTAGAATTCAGTTCTAATGTTATTCATTTTGTTGCTCAGATTGTTTCAGCTTTTGTCTCCTTCATAGTTCCTGTGGTCTTTTTTAACAGACTCATCATTTTTTTGGAGCATGTTTCTATTTTCTGGCCCTCAGGATGCTCCAGGCTCATCTGGTGTATTCCACACCTTGGCTGGGAATCAACCACTTCTCCAAAAGCCCTGAGACCTTTCATTGGAGGCTGGTATGTAGAGATACAGATATTGGGTTGTAGATGTGCTCATCATCATTGGGGTGGTAGGCCCTCATATCTAACCCCTGCCTCTCTCTGTATGTATATTAAAAACCATGAATTTATACTGATACTTATGATTCCAAGCTAATACTCCAGGGTTCATTTTATACTGGCTCCTCTTCTTATTTGTAATGTCAGTCTCCAACAGTAAAAACCCAGGTCTCATTATCTACAATATATTTACTTACTTGTTCAATTCTACCATATACATAAAGCAATTCCAGACCTGCTAACCCATACTCCTCTGAGAAAGCTAGCACTGGGACTCTCTGGTGATCCACTGGTTAAGAATCTGCCTACCAGTGCTGGGGACACTGGTTTGATCCCTGGTCTGGGAAGATTCCACATTCCTCAGAGCAAGTAAGCCTTTGTGCCACAGCTACTGAAGCCTAGATGTTTAGAGCCCCTGCTCTGCAACAAGAGAAAGTGAAAGTCTCTCAGTCATGTTGGACTCTTTGTGACCCCATGGACAGTATTCTAACAGGCTCCTCTATCCATGGAATTCTCCAGGCAAGAACACTGGAGTGGATTGTCATTCCCTTCTCCAAGGGATCTTCCTGACCCAAGGATTGAACCTGGGTCTCCTGCATGGCAGGCAGTTCTTAACTGTTTGAGGCACTAGGAAAGGCCACAAGAGAAGCCACTGCAATGAGAAGCCTGGGAGATGCAACTAGAGAAAACCCACGCACAGCAACAAAGACCCAGCACAGTCAAAAATAAATAGATAAACACTATTTTAAAAAAAGAAAAGAAAAAACCAGTGAGGGAATTCCCTGGTTGTCCAGTGGTTAAGACTCCAGGCTTTCAACTCTCACTGCCAAGGGCTTGGGTTCAATCCCAGGTTGATAAATTAAGATCATGCAAGCTGCCCAGCACAGGGCAAAAAAAAAAAAAAGAAAGAAAAACAGCATTTATACACAGTTCTTTTTAGCCTTAGTATCCAGTCTGGATGCAATAGAGTTAATTCATGTGTTAGTCCTTATATCCCAGTTTGGGTTCCCCCTACATCTTGGTTCCTTGGAATTATTAATTTTTTCACCTAGGGGATATGGGAAGCATTACTATGATCAAAGAGTCAAAATTGTACATAAGATGTTCTCAGAGAAGGATGGCTCCCTCCTTCTCCCTCCCACTCTCTCAAATCCCCCTCTTCTTCCCACCCATCCCACCTGCCTCCTGTAGGTACCCAACATCCTTAGTTTCTGCTTTATCCCCTGTGTATTTCTTATGCACAAGTGATCAGACATCTGAGTATTTTCCTATATTTCCTTCTTACACAAAGGGTAGCATATTCTGAATACTCTTTGGGGCTTTGATTTTTTTTTTCCACTGAATAGTATTAATATAACATGGAATTTTTACGTGTTTCAAAATGAGGCATGAGTTTCAAAAAGTTGAGCGGCGCTAGGTGGACTGGACAGTCTTCAGCTACTTTGAAATATACAGATTCTCATGGAAGACCAGAAAGGGCCAGTCTAGAAGACTAGTCTAGAAAGACTAAATGGTCTTGGCTTTCAAAGATCCTCCAGGGGAACTAAGGAGACAATGAGCATGCATGGCAAAAATTGTCAGCCTTCAGGAAAGAACTGCATCTTCCTGATCTGTCAGGAGAAGAGTATCAGACAGCAACAACTTTATCAATGAAAACTCCAGCGGAAAGAGAGCATAGCAATGAGGATCTAAGGCAGCTGAAAGCTCCTGGATTTGGAGAAATCCCGAGGTTTGGCTGAAACAGATCCAGCTTCCAAGTCTTTGCAGGTCACATGTTACTTAACCTCCTTCAGTCCACTCCCTAAGTTGGGTCCCTTATGGCAGTGCTTCTCAGACCTCAGTGTGTACCCAAATTCTCTGTCTCTTAAAAATGCAGGTTCTGCCTCAGGAGGTATGAAGTGGGACCCAAGGTTCTGCATTCCTAACCAGCTCCCAGGTCATGCTGGTGCAGCTAGTCCTGGGACCACACTCTTCGTCGCAAGGCTTTGTATTGTCTTTGTGATTCAAGAACCAAGAACTTTAAAATAAAAAAAAATGATAATAGTAAAAATATATCTAGGACTTTCTCTGGAGCTGTTGGGGACAGTGTGGGGTCAGTTCATTTTCAGATAGTTCCTTGGTCCGGCTTGTACTTCTCAAGGTCTATAGGCCCCTTCCTATGTAGACGGTGCTAACTACAGGGTTTAATCTATTGCACCTGTCGCTTCCAAAGCGGTTCCCTCTGTTTATTTTAGCTTCTTCTGTTTGCTGTCCTCTTCAGTGTCTAATTTCCACCCTGACACAAGGTGGGCAGTGGTGGTCACTTTTTTTAGGCTCATTTGTTCAGTCGTGCTGTGGGGAGGGAGGAAACTAGTACAGCCACTATGGAGAACAGTGTGGAGATTCCTTAAAAAACTGGAAATAGAATTGCCATATGACCCAGCAATCCCACTGCTGGGCATACACACCGAGGAAACCTGAATTGAAAGAGACATGTGTACCCCAATGTTCATCGCAGCACTGTTTATAATAGCCAGGACATGGAACCAACCTAGATGTCCATCAGCAGACGAATGGATAAGAAAGCTGTGGTATGTATACACAATGGAGTATTACTCAGCCATTAAAAAGAATACATTTGAATCAGTTCTAATGAGGTGGATGAAACTGGAGCCTATTATACAGAGTGAAAAGCGAAAGTGAAAGTGAAGTCGCTCAGTCGTGTCCGACTCTTTGCGACCCCATGGACTGTAGCCCACCAGGCTCCTCCATCCATGGGATTCTCCAGGCAAGAATACTGAAGTGGGTTGCCATTTCCTTCTCTAGGGGATCTTCCCGACCCAGGGACTGAACCCAGGTCCCCCGCATTGCAGGCAGATGCTTTAACTTATACAGAGTGAAGTAGCCAGAAAGAAAAACACCAATACAGTATACTAACGCATATATATGGAATTTAGAAAGATGGTAACGATAACCCTCTGTGCGAGACAGCAAAAGAGACACAGATGTATAGAATAGTCTTTTGGACTCTGGGAGAGGGCAAGGGCGGGATGATTTGGGAGAATGGCATTGAAACATTTAAATTATCATATGTGAAATGAACCGCCAGTCCAGGTTCAATGCATAAGACAGGGTGCTCAGGGCTGGTGCACTGGGATGACCCAGAGGGATGGAATGGGGAGGGAGATGGGAGCGGGGGGTTCAGAATGGGGAACACATGTACATCCATGGCGGATTCAAGTCAATGTATGGCAAAACAACTATAATACTGTAAAGTAAAAAAATAATAATAATAAAACCAGATGTAATGAAATTAAAAAAAGAAGAACCAAGAACTTGTTCCTTCAATATAGAATCAATATGCTTGACCACAATATGCAAAAAAAAAAAAAAAGAAAAGCTGACTTATACACTCCCAGCTTTGCATTCTCGTGTTTATGAAACTGTCTGGAATTGCTGATCAGATGAGAAGACAACATAAAAACACTAAAATATGTTTACTGGTGCCTATGATTTATTGCAAAACAAAAGATTTATGTACACTGAAAAGCAGATTCTAAATCTGCATAGATATGCCTGTTGTGTTCTCTGGAGTCATGGTTGGCAGAGTGGTAAAGAATCTGCCTGCCAATGCTAAAGGTGTGAGAGATGAGGGTTCGATCCCTGGGTAGGGAAGATTCCCTGAAGAAGAAAATGCCAACCCATTCCAGTATTCTTGCCTGGGAAATCCCATGGATGGAGGAGCCTGGCGGGCTACATCCATGGGGTCACCAAGAGTTGGACATGACTGAACACAAACACACACATTGTGCATGGCAGATTCCCCACAGTATTTGCTGAGCTTCTCTGGTATGTGCAAAATGGGACTGAAGTTAAGAGAACCTTATCTTCTGGTGGATTTTGATTTTAGTTCAATTTAAGGAGAGTTAATTAGACCTTGGGCTTGCTTCGTGATAGCAATCAGTGTGGAACACAGTACTGACTCTGCAAAACCCTCTCCATCTATCTCAGGTTTCCTGAATTGAATTCTTGTTCATGCATATAAAATAAACTCACACACACACTGTAGCTCCTTAATGCCTCTCAAAATGTTTTTATAAAATATGTGTGCTACTAAGTCCAAGAAAGACAGGAAACATATTTTTCACACCAGCTTCAGGCCCCTATAGTAAGAAAGTACACATAAAAGAACTTTCCATGGTTAATGTCAATGTATAAGGGTTGGCACACAAACTGTACAACACACTTACTAAATAAATAGGGAATTAATTCAAATGTTCTTGGGAAAAGATAATATTTTATATGTTACCAGTAAGCTGTTGCCCAAGTCAGATATCTATGGGACCCGGAGCATACTGTCTTCTATGAAAGCAAGACTTGTCTTGATCCGGCTTTAGACACAATCCCTGGATTCTAGGGAAGTACCGTTGATTCATCCAAGAGCTTCATGCAAGCTTGAAATTAGGGCGTTTTCTTTCCTTCATGGACTCCCTCTGATTACATTTGATTTTTTAGCCCCATAATAAGTCTGATTCTGTGGTATGGGGGTGTCCACCTTGTGTCTCAGACCCCTCTCCACGTTGTCCTCCCAGCCCAGGCCCTCCTGTTTCACTCAGTTTATTGCAACAGTCTTCCTCTTGCCGTTGAAGCCAGAATTTCAAGCCCCTCTGTGCTGCTGTCCCAGCTGCCACCTGAAGTGCCTTCCATGGGCCACCAAACTGACAACAGACTTTTCCACGTGGCCTTCGTACAGCTGCCCGCCTCATCCTTCTTGTGCACCCCGGGGAGCTTTGTCCTGTTATTATTCCCTCAGTGGCTTGCCCCCTCTGAGCCCCTGCTCTTAATCTTCCTTCAGCCTAGGTTTTTACCCCACCCTACCTCCAGTCTTTGCCTACTGTAGTCTCACGCATCTCAAAAAGTTATCCTTCATGCTCAAAGCATTTCCTAAGCCCACAAACAGAAATTATTTTCCTCCCCATTAAGCAATAGCACACAACTTACAAGGCACCCCATCTTGCCTCGTGTGGCAGTGCGGCTTATCTTAATCTCCATGTGTGGTCATTCTGGTGGGATCTCACTGCCAGTTCCCTCTGAGGGTGAGTGGGGCCATGAACTTGTCGTGGACTGTGCGTATGGCGTGGAAGTGATGTGTGTCCCTCCTGAGATGAGCGGTAAATTGCAGGGTGAGTGCTCTGTCTCTCTCCTCCCTGTTCCTGGGAGACCTTTAGGGTTGGAGGTGGTGGCCACTTTGTCAGGCTGGATCCTTGAGAGACCACGGTGAGCAGACTCCCCTCAGCTGACCTGCAATGGACATGTAGCATGAGTGAGAAATAAAGGCTGGATATTTTAAGTCATTGAGATTTTGAAGTGATTGCAGGCAGCTAGGAATTTTGCCTTTTGACTAGAAACATCTCTGACATCTAACACAGTGAGAATCTGTGGAATTAAGTTTAACCCAACTGCATCCAGTGTTAAATGACAAGGCAGGGATGCCAGTGAGCAGGCAGGCATTATGGGTGTTGCAGAGTGGTCAGGGGCAGGCCCCGTGAAGTCATGCCGCCACTTAGCTTCATGGTTGGAGCAAGGGATCATTGCCCCCTATGCTTCAGTTTCCCCATCCGTGGAGGGCACAGTAACATGACCTCTGTTGGAGATTGAACCTCCACGTCCTAGTGAGGATCAAGTGAGGTAATACATATAAACCCTGTAAACAGCCAATAAATGTCAGCTGTTGTTAGTGATTGCTATAGTTATCATAATTATGATTTTCCCTTAATATTTATTTGGCTGTCTTGGGTCTTTGTTGTGGCACGCATGTCTTTAGTTGCAGCATGTGGGATCTAGTTTCCTGATGAGGGATCAAGCCTGGGCACTCCCCCTGTATTGAGAGTGCAGAGTATTAGCCCCTGGACCACCAGGGAAGTCCTTATTATTATTATTATTATTATTATTATTAATGCAGTCAGTTTCTCAGTAGTATAGTAGTATCTAGTGCAACTTAACTATGGGGCTGGACAAAGGAGAAATATCTGGAAATCAAGTAGTGTTAGCACTAGTGATCCGACCCTGCGCTGAGGTCTGTTGAGGGGCCAGTGCAGAAGAGGCTGCCCAGCCCCTGCCGGCCCCGCCCCCCGCCACCCGGTTCCCCCAGTCTGCTCACTTCGGGTAGCCCAGGCGCTGAGCTCTTCACACCTGAGGGCAGAGGAACCAGGATGATGGCAGCAGCTTCCCGAGGACCCCCAGCGGCTCCTCGGCCATCAGGCCCTTTACATACATCTGCTCTCAGAGGCCCTGACTTTAAACTCCAAGAGCAAGATATATGTGTTGCTCCCAAAGACAGAGCATAAGCTAATGTCACCAGCAGGGAAGAATAATAAGAAAATGTGTTAATTAAGGCTAATTAGTCTTCTATTTTTATCTCTAATCATTTCTTAGAACCAAAGAAGGAGTCATTATAGTCCATTGTGTCTCTGGGGAAAGATTTTGCATTTGCATTTTTACATATGGGCTACATTTTCTGTGTCATGCGTTTTATCAAGATCCTAGACACAATACTTTTTATACAGTTACCTATAATCGGCCGAAGTTCTACTTATGCTAACATATATTTGATTGTCCTTCTTAATAAAAGAATTAACAGATCAAATTCCTTCTTTTGCATGTGCTGTCTAGTATTTCTTGAGTGGCCATGATCCCTGTCCCCAAGAAGGCCATGTACATACGTATATACATGCATACACACACACACGTATATATGTTGTTCTGTGCTGTGCTTAGAGTCCGAGTTTTTGCCCAAACCATGGACTGTAGCCCGCCAGGCTCCTCTGTCCATGGGTATTCTGCAGGGAAGAATACTGGGGTGGGTTGCCATGCCCTCTTCCAGGGGATCTTCCCAACCCAGAGATCAAACCCAGGTCTCCCACATTGCAGGCAGGCAGATTCTTTACTGTCTGAGCCACCAGGAAAGCGCCATATATATATATATATATTCTAGAAAGAGGTTCAGGCAAACAGCTGAATTGGTAACTCAGGAGAATTCTGACAGACATGGAGAAGTTTCTAGAGGATGACACAGGGCTGTGTGCTAACCTCTGGTGGGTATTTTTATCTTTGACTTGGTTGAATACAAAGAAGAAATGCTTTTCAAGTTCAGAGTTACCAGTGGAAGAAACAGCTGTGTTATAGGTGACACAATTGGGATTCAAAATATGCTCAATGGGACAGCAGAAACCATAATGAGGACTAATGATAAATATTAAGAATAAATGCAAAGTTCTGCAATTATGCTCACAGAACTGATTACACAGATGCAGTCACAATGGCTGACACGTGGGTTTCACTTGGCTGTGAGCTCAGAAAACACCACTCAAGTGTTTTTCTTGAGTCAGAACTGGGCCACAAGGACCCCATCATTGAGTTCAAATGGGTGACTCAGTTGATGAGAGAAATTGAGGGGAATTAAGAACATGAGGTATCTGTAAACATCTGAAATGAATAAATTTTTAAAAATTTAACATTTTTATTTATTTTTAATTGGAGAAGTAGCTTTACAATATTGTAAAGCAATACATCAACAGGAATCAGCCAGAAGGATTCATATGGCTGCTACCTCTTAAATCTCCCTCCCTCCTGCCAGCCCATCCCACCTCTTTAGGGGCTGTAACAGAGCAGGGGTCTGAACTCCCTGAAAGTGAAAGTGAAGTCGCTCAGTCGTGTCCGACTCGCTCAGTCATGTCCCGACTCTTTGCGACCCAGCCCACCAAGCTCACCAAGCCCACCAAGCTCACCAAGCTCACCAAGCTCCTCTGTCCATGGGATTCTCCAGGCAAGAATACTGGAGTGGGTTGCCATTTCCTTCTCAGGGGATCTTCCCGACTCAGGGATTGAACCCAGGTCTCCCACATTGCAGGCAGACGCTTTAACCTCTGCACCACCAGGGAAGCCCTTAAATATAAGAATCCAAGTACTAACATCAAAGATTTCAAGGGAGGAAAGGAAGCCAGGAGGGAGGAAGAAGGGGGAGGAGGCGGGAGAGAGGGGGTGAAATGTCTCCTGCCACCTACAGATACCCAGGCGTTATGGGACTTTTCCCTGGGCCTCCAGAGAAGGGAGGACTGGAACTCGGCCCTACCAGAAATCAGACCAGACCAGAACCAGAATTCGAGTTCTCTGCCAAGAGGAGGTGATCAATCTCCAATCCTCAGCTCAGGCTGAGGGCCCTTCGACCAGATTCCTGCGTCCAGGACCGGGGGACTAGAAAAACAGGGAAGGATAGGAAGGGTTGAGAGGAAAGAGAGAGGGAAGGGGAGAGAGGTCAGTAAAGTCTTTTGTTCCCGAGTCATACAGCAAATAAGAAAAAAATATTTAAAGAGGAAAAGAAATGGCCAAAAAGTACTATAGATGTGTTGAAAAATATCAAGGATTATGAAGTTGAAAATGGAAATAACATGTTCTGTCTGTTCTGGAGGGTGAATGTCAACTCAGCATGACAGGTCTCCTCACTAGCGCCATCAAGTGGTGGCAGACAGGCATGACCTAAATGAGCCTGTTGTGGAAGCTCCCATTATCAAGGTGGGCTTAGCATCCTCCAGGAAACCTGTGTCAGGGAAATAGGCTTCTGCTTTGGCCTTTGTCCTAAACGGCTCTGTCCAGGCCTACAACTAAATTGTGAAAAGGATGGACTTATTCTGTCATGGAATTTTCTGTCTCCTTATAAGGACACACAATTTTATAATGGAAAGCAGTGGAAAAATAGAACTTACTTTACATATATTTGCCCTAATGTACATTTAATGCATAAGTATGTAAGATATGGTGGTGGTGGTGGTTTAGTTGCTAACTCATGTCCAACTCTTGCAACGCCATGAACTGTTGCTCGCTGATCTTGGGATTCTCTAGGCAAGAATACTGGAGAAGGTTAACGTTTCCTTCTCCACGAGATCTTCCCAACCCATGGATTGAACCCGAGTCTCCTGCATTGCAGGGGGATCCTTTACCAGCTGATCCACCAGGTAAGCCCATATAAGACACCTATTTTTTTAAACATATATCTTTATCAAAGCGTTTAACTCTGTTGCCCAGTTTGCACACCAGACCTTGCCATGTGGTGTGTGCTACAGGCACACAAGATGCTGAGGCTGGGTCATCAGCTACCGTTCCAGAAAATTGGGATGCTGGGCAACCATGTCCCACTGTCTTCTCCAAGCCCACTGGACAACAAATCAGTTGAAATCTCAATGTGAAGGCAGTTTATGTGGCTCTTTTTTTTCCCATATAATAGATGCTCTGTTGAGTAGTGTGCTTCGTGCTGTGACAATTCATTCCTGCACTTGTGACAGGACCGCCGGCTGATTTCACTATGCTCAATTAGGAGAAAATGCATATTTTAATCTGCCCCGTGGTGAGGTCACACTTTGCTCAGCGGCCTTGGCAAACCGGCCATTTAACCATTTAGGTGGGTGGAGGCTTCCTCTCCAGCCTGTCATTTGGCTGCCAGCAGCCTCTCTATTCTCGTTTTATTGCCAGCACTTCCCAGGTTCCAGAGTATAAACAATTAAAGGCCACTCCATCATTTTCAGAGCCACTGCGCATCGGCCCAGCTCCTTCGGCTCGGCCGCCATCCTGGCTGCTAGCAATCAACTCAGTGCTGTGTATGCGTAGCCGATGACACCTATCCCTCTCTGCTTTCCTGGACTGGGAGGATTGAGAGCCCAGCGTGAAAGCACGTACATAGTCTTTCTGCCCAGGCTCTGTTATTTCTGCCCCCAGACGAAGGATAGAGTTCAGAGCCTGCCTTCCCAGGTGGTGCTAGTGGTAAAAATCTGCCTGCCAATACAGGAGATGTGGGTCTAATTCCTGGGCTGGGAAGATCCCCTAGAGTAGGAAATGGCAACCCACTCCAGCACTCTTGCCTGCAAAATCCCATGCCCAGAGGAGTCTGGTGGGCTATGGTCCATAGGGCTGCAAAGAGTTGGACATGACACTTTGTTGGAAGTGGGCAGGCTGTGCCTGCCAGCCTGGCTAGATCAGCCCTTGCCTGGACATCCTGGAATGTCTGCTGCTGGTGACTCCTTGAACTGGCCATGTTCACTGCTGTCTCCTCACAATGCCCCCACCGCCCCTACAGAGAGCAAAATTATCCCCCCACATGCTTTAATTTGGTTTTCCAGTTATTGTGGTGATCCCTTTGAGATACGTGTCTTCCTTTCTTTCCATTACATCTTCCTTCTTCCATCTGGCCTTTTAGATTCTTTAGATTGTCAGACGTACACACACAACCCTGGAATTAGGTCAGGTGAGCCTGGGATGGAAACCACAGCTGGTGGACCCATAGTGCTGGTGGGGGCACGTGGAGTGCTCCAAGGCTTGGATGCACCTGGAATCTGATCTTAGAACTTCCGCTGACCAACTGAAATTATTTAACCTCTAAGTCCTACTCTTCTCATTTTCAAATGGGAAGAATAATATTCCTGGCCTCATAAGATTTCTGTAGGATGATACGCAAATGCCTAAAGAGCTGATGTTTATTGAGCTCTGTTTCTGTGCTCCAAAGAAGTGCTGATATGAGTGCATCATCTCATTTAATTCATGGACCAAACTTCTGAATATCCCATTTCACAGAAGTAGACCACCACTCAGAGAGGTTAGCGAGCTGCCTGAGTAAGGGCAACTGTGAAGGGCTGAGCACAGTGGACTGGAAAATGGTTCACCGTGTTCTCTTCCAAATCTCGGAGGTCTGGGCTAGAAATGAAAGCTGGACCCCAAAGAGTAGAATCCCCCAGGGTCAAACCTGAGTGCCCCACTGGTGGATAAAATGTCCACAGGAGTGTCCTCAGAGCCAAGCTCTTTCCTTTGCCCATTTTGAAACTAGGAAGAATCCCCAGATTTTTCATCATCCCTGTTTTTTTATTTTTTTTTTATTTTTTTTTTTTTTTGTTAAGTACCAAGGATCTTTATTCTTAGGTCTGGTATTTAATCTGTGGCTGCAGATAGCATGCCACTATTCAGAGAATAAAAGGTCCCATTATCTTCATTCACGTCTTCAGCCACAAAGTTACGCCTTCTTCTCATACAAGGTAAGGGTTGGTAGGGGGCTAAAGAGGCACACTCAGGATCATCATCCCTGTTTTTTTAAAAAAAACATTTCATCCCAAATAGTTTCCTCTAACTCTGTGACTGGCAGCTTAGAATCAGGCTCAAACCGCTAGCCAGAGCCAGACCCAGATGTCCTGGGTTTCTGATGACAGAGCTGAAGTCACTGAACCCTTTGTACGAACCTGCTTAAGGACCCAGACCAGACAGTGGGCTGGGGACCAGCCAGCCATAAATTGTGAGTAAGATTATCCCATTTCCAATGCTTTTACAGAATTTGTGACTTGTGGTCATGAGGACTCTTCACTATATCACCACTGCTCAAGGCTGGAGGAGGCTCCAGCCCCAGCATCCAGGGGTGGTTTTTTAAGGAGATCACAAGCACGCACATCCTTTCCCCCACTGAATCTTTTGCCCATTGAGCCCTTTCCCATCATGCTTCCTCCTGTTCTGGCACAGCAGCATAAAGGGGTCAAGCATCCCACTGAAAAGGTTGAGAAGGGAAACCAGCTTCCCCCCCAGCCACTTACCCAAAATGAGTGAGGCCATGCCACCGAGGGCATGCTGGATGACTGAGCAGGTGGGTTGAATTTTCCAGGTCATCCTTTTCACCTGGCTTCTCTCTGGAGGTACAATGTGTCCCATCCTTGTTGCAAAATATACTTTCATTGCTCTACTGACTTTCTTGTAAGATCTGTGTTTTTAGATGACAAAACTTATTTCCCATATGATAAACAGAGCACCTCTGCTTTGCTGTTGCAGTGTATCTCGTATTTCCACATGGGGATGGGCAGGAGCTGATATGGAGGGGTGGGAGGAGGGAATGAGTCCTGCACAAAGGTCTGTGGAAGGCCTCTCAGTGCCATCCTCAGAGCCTCATAGCCCAAGGCATCTACCCCTGTAGAGGTCTCAGGCTCTTGGAGAGAAATGCTGCAAATAGCCAGCAGAAGATCCTGCCAGAACTACCTTGAGTCACCTCACTTGTTCTTTTTGACCATTATGTGATTTCTTTTCCTTTATAAGTTAGTGTGGGAATGGCTCCAATAGAAATGAGAGGAAGGGAGAAAAACAAGTGTTGGTTCCTGCTTAGAAGGACCTTGAGCTTGATTTAATGCTCTGCTGTTGTCATCTTGCAATTCTGAAAATGTTTCAAACACAGGGCCCCACAAATTACGTCTCTGGTGCTGGAGAGAACAAACATTTGTTGAGGACTTGATCCTTTCTAGGCTAATGGCTCCCAAACTTTACTGCAAGTCTAAGTCACCTGTTCCTGTTCGGTTGCTCAGTTGTGTTTGACTTTTTGCAACCTCATAGACTGTAGCCCGCCAGGCTCCTCTGATCATGGGATTTTCCAGGCAAGAATACTAGAGGAGGCTGCCATTTCCTGCTTCAGGGGGTCTTGCTGACCCAGGGATCAAACATGCATCTCCTGCATCTCCTGCATCTCCTGCATTGGCAAGTGGATGCTTTACCACTGGGCCACCTGGGAAGTCCTTGAATCACCTGAGGGAGCCTTTAAAACTCTTGCTGCCCCAGACACATGCCAGACCAGAGACATCAGAATGTCTAGACACTGGATTTTCCAAAGATCCCCAGGTGTCGTGACTCAGATATGCAACAAGGTTTGGGAGCCACTGTTCAAGGCTCTCTCACAAGAAGGCATGTTATTACCTGGGGCAGGTGAGGGGACAGGGGTCCAGAGCAGCTGAGCAGTGTGGCTGAGCCTACACCCTACCCTGGGGAGCATCAGGATTTGAACCCAGGTCCCTGGTGGCTCAGACAGTAAAGCATCTGTCTGCAATGCGGGAGACCCGAGTTCGATCGCTGGGTCAGGAAGATCCCCTGGAGAAGGAAATGGCAACCCACTCCAGTACTCTTGCCTGGAAAATCCCATGGACAGAAGAGCCTGGTAGGTTACGGTCCATGGGGTCTCAAAGAGTTGGACACGACTGAGCGACTTCACTTTAACTCGAACCACAAAGCCCAGTTCATTTCGTTCAACCACACAACTTAAGCCAACCTGCTCTGCAGTTCATTGAAGTAGGTCATTGGTAAATTCTATTGTTTTCTGAAAAAAGATGATCAGGTATCCAGCCTTTTCTACCCTTAGAAAGTATTCCTAAGCATTTCTTTGTACCATGGCAAGAAAAAGTGAGACTTTTTCACAAACTGTCCGCATATGGAGGATTCTGTGCAGGACCTGCAGGCAGCCATCCAGAAACTTCCCGCAGCTAGCCAAGCCACAGCCACCTGGAGTCAGTTCTGCTCTGGAGAGTAAGCTCGTCTGACTGTCCCCCATTGAAACTGTCACCTCAGGAAAGGGCACCTCCTTTCACAGGAAGTCATCAGGCCTCCCCCAGGTGCCCGGGATCTGCCCTGCATGGCCTGCCTCTCCCCAGCACTCCTTGTAATGTCCAGAGCCCCTGAAACCTTCAAGACATCGGAGAATCAGTCCTGTTCAGGTGCAAGCACTTCTTTCATTTTTGCCTTTTTCCCCAAAGAGGATTTTTGCACCAGGCCCCAGGGTCTCCTTTCCTCCAAATCCATCCTCTCCATCCCCATCCCTCTTTCTGACCTGAGCTCTCCCCTCTGCCTGGTAGGGTGGAGGAGGGTGTGCGGTAGCTCCCTCTGCTGTCTGCCCCCCACTTCTTGCCCCGGCGTGGGACACACCCAGCTGAGGGAGCAGAGAACAAGCAGGGCCCACAAAGATGAACTTTCCAGAAGGCACCAGCTTATGAGATGATGGACCACCTGGCCACACTCCTGGCTGCCCCCCCTCCCCTGCCAGATGAACCCCAGTCTGCAGCCTGGGGACTGTGAGCCCTTGTAGCCTGACGGTGAATTTCTAGTTTGCTCAGCTAGACTTCTCTCTATTTCTCTTTCTTCCTGATAAACAGGCTGAGCAGTTCATCAGCTTCAAGCTTGTTTGTGCTTGTTTCTCTCTTGGGCACACAAAGTTCAGTGGCCCTGGGGGACCCTGTGCCACCCTCAGGTCTTCAAGGGGAGGACCCCAGGGACTTCAGAGGGCACAGAAGCTCTCAGGTGGAAGGGGCTGAGGAGAGCTATGCAGGGGAAGTCCATTGTTAAAAGCCAATTTCCTCAGGCTTGATGTGAGTCTTTGGAGGAATAAGCTAAATTAAACAGGTTTTCAAGGATTATTTACCTTCCCTACAGTAACTGGATTTTACACTGGTTACAGAGCTTTCCCATATAACAAAGACAAAGTCCAGAAAAATGCCCAGACAGCTAGTTTCGGAGGTAAGGGGAATTTGGACCTGGCCAAGATCAAGGCAGGCAGTGGGTGCCAGGGGTGCAGGGCCTGGACAGGGCTTTTCCTCCCCTTGTGGGCTCAGCCCTTGACAGACTCTTCTAGGTCAGTCTAAAGAACACGGGCCTTGACACAAGCCTGCTTTCTTCCTCCCTACTTGAGATCACAACCTGAGGTATTAATAAATGAGATGGTGCCACAGGCTTCAGTGAGGCCACTGGTTGATAGTCAAGGGTGCTCAGAGGGAGGCCCCTTCCACTCCAGAGCTGGGCAGGCAGGCCAGGGAACCCTACAAAGCACCTCAGGACACCCACCCCCGTTTATCCAAAAAGTGCCCAGTTTCAGTGTTTTGGAAGTTCTACAAGACCAGCTTAGTGGAACCAATGCGCATCATGGTGTTAAAGGTATATTGACGTTTGCTTAAAAATGTCGCCCTCTGAGTCCATGGAGCCCAGTGGGTGGACGGAGATCTGCATATTACTATTCCTGTAGCTTTAATAGTTGTGAATCTGCCTTTGTAGGCTCTTCCCAGACACGCTGGTATCTTATTAGAAACGCAGTAAATAGAATTTAATGCGATTGAAAAGAAATCCAACAGACTCCAAAGAATGTCATTTTGGGAAAATAGCAGCCATGTACAATTTACTGTCCCTAAATTGGAAAATCAGTTTTAGAACATCGTAAACTTTTAATTGCATGTAGCATAAAAACAGATTTCGAACAGAAAAGAGGGAGAGGAGAACGCACACAAACTGAACACCTTCCATTAAGAGCCACGCACTATCACGCCGCCTCCCTCTGTCCTCATAGCAGCCAAAAATGAGATTGGGAGCTATTTTCTCAGAGTTAAAAAGGAGGAAATTGAGGCTCAGCAAAGAAAAGTATCTTGCTCAAGGTCATGGCTAGAAAGTTGCCGAGTTTGGATTTGAAATTGGGCCCATTTGGCTCCAAAGCCTGTACTCTTTGAATCCACTGTGAAGCATATGCGTGGGAACAATTTCTTTCTTCCACAAATTGACCCCGACAACTGCCACGTACATGGTTCCAGAAATCGGTGGCTTGACTGTGGTTGTTTTGGCTTCTCAGTGCTTCAGATCCACTTACAGCGCAGGAAATGCTGGGCTCGAGGCCACGAGGAGAGCAAAGAAGGCACGGGAAGGCTCAGCTAACATCTTTCTAAATTGCATTCTGCAAGATGTCACCTTCACCAGCTCTTTCAGAACATATTTGCTGAGTGTGTTTTAATATGCCCCCCAAACTCCAGAACCTTCGCTATCTTTTACATTTATCTCTGTTAATTTCCCCTCCACCACTTGCCCCGACCCTGGCTTGCAGTATACTTGGTATTTACTATTTCCTGACAAGTCTGGTGAGTCGTGGCTTAATCAGATTCTCCTTCGAACAATGCTCTTACCTTCCACACCCAGCTGCTCTCTCCTCCAGACAGTACTCACGCTGCCATTGTCGTCTGTTTCCAACAGCCAGACAGGGCAGTACAAGGTGAAATGCGGAATTTCTATGGTCAGCAAGATAATTCTAGAAGTAGAGACAGTCTAGCAAGTTGGAAGACCAGTGTCTTCCTTCCCTGGACCTAAAACCTCTGCGGGTCTTGACCCAGTGTATCTGTCTCCCCTCCGTGTGGTGTGTTCCCATCCCCTGGTTCCTTCTGTCTCCAGCCAAACTCAGCAGAGCTTTGCAAATAGCAGGCCTCTAGTGAATATTTGTGGTATTTAATTCTGTGATTTCAGCACATGGAAATATTCTCCTTAAAGCCATCTACCCGTGTTCTGTAGAGTTCGGAGTTGAGAAGTTTCCAGAAAGTATAGGCAACCCAGGCAACCAGTCAGGCTGAGTAAACAACATAATATCTCTCCATTGGCACAGGCTGTGGGGAGCTGTACTTTGATTTCACAGTTCACATAGCCACTAATGAAGAAAGTCCAAAGAAAGGCCAGTGTGCAAACAGCACTTCCAAGGTATTCTATCTGCAACACGATTCTTTGTGAGAAGTCAGAAAAGGGGCCAGGTCAGCTCACACAGGCCTTCTCTTCTCTTGGCCGGTGTACCCAGCACCCCTGTTCACACTTGCAGGATGTAGCAAGACCCCCTCATCCTCTACGTGCCTGTCGATTCAGCCTGGCTTTGGATAAAAAGACATGCATTTGCCTCAGGTAACCTCACACACACACGCATAGCCACCAAATTGCTTGGTGCCTTATAACCCAAGTGGCACTTTCAAGTGTCATGATAAGTCACAGCCACAGCTTCTTGGATCCAAGAAACAGGACTGGGCCAGAGGGAGTGGCCATGTTTCTTTCTTTTCATTCTCTTTTACCTTCTAACTGATTTTCCTAATGCTTCTTTGATGTAATAAGCTAGTCATCCTGTGCACCCTCTTCTTAGGTTGCTCTCATTCCAAGTTATGAGCACGTCCAGCACTTTCCTAGGGCTGTCTGCTCTCCCCAGGATGATGCCCACTATGTGCATAGCTCTCAGGGTCTTGTGCACAGCAGCATTCTATGTCTGGCCACCGTGGGGCTTTTCTTCTAAAAATGGCATTGAATGGAGTACAAGTCAGGAAACAGAGCCCCATCTCACGGGACTCTGTGGACAGAACCTGTTCTAGAAGTCACTGGCTCAGCCAACATCCAGCTGAAAGCCTTAGCAGTGGCAACAGAGCCTGGAAGGGGAGCATGAGTTCATTAAGGGAGGGGGCTGCCCTAGGGGATGGAATCACAAAGGGGTGTACTCTGGAGAGCCAGAGAGGGCTTGGAAACCATGTTTTGATTTCATCTCCCTCTGCTCTATGGTGTTTGAAATTTCTATAAGAACTGCTTGGAAAAGAGCCAACTGATGCACAGTGCTCTCCTTCTCAGGCCTAGTACTCTCAGTAGCTATAACAATGCATGCTTCCCACAGACTACGGACTCTACACACACCATCTTATTCCATCCTCACACCAGCGCGAGAAGGGAAAATATCCACCCTGTGCTACAGAGAAGAGGAGAGACGGTATGTGACAGCCCAGGTCACTGAGCCAGAAAGAAGGAAACTTGGAATTGGAGTCCAGGTCTCCCTCACACCAAAGCCAAGTCATCCTCCTTTTCGACACACAAAGTGGTTATGACCTTGGGGCCCTAGCCTCTGTCTGTGATAGAATTCTGTTTAATCTCAGGCAAAACAAGCGTTTGGCCTATGTGTTTGCTGCCTGGCCTAGAAAGACTCCTGCCGCTAGAGTGGATTGAGCCAGAGTCCTGGCTAAGACAGTCTTGGCATTTTGGCAGATTCATGCTCTTGATGAGATTGCTTCTTTGATGAAAGCTGATCCAGGATCTTGGGATAATTTTGAACACTTAGCCCATGTTTATTTGAGGAGAATGTGTTGTGGGGGCAACTGGCCAGGACTTACTTTGACCTAGTAACAAGGAGCAAGGAGCCCCTCACCCTGTGCCCCTGAGCCAGCCCTGCCCCTGCAGGCATGAGCCAATCGTGCCTCATGAACTCAGCCATGGTGTCTGTGAGCGCCTCGGCTAGAGCTATTTTTATGAGCTGTTGGTGCAGGCCCTGCACCTGTGTAGCTGGGAGCAGAATGTTTGCTGTGGAGGGGGAAAAAACAACAGACACTGGAAGGATTCAAGTGCAATCCCCTTTTGTTAGCAATAAAAGAGCAGCATGTACCTTGGAGCCACTTTGTGAAACATAATTGAAAAAAACTCATGAGTTTCTACTTCACATCCATATCCTTTAATCCTTGGGCTAAAATTCCATGTACCCAATAAGGTAACAGACTTTATTTTGCCCCCTACCAGCTGAGATTTGAATGGGCTCGTTCAGCTCTCCCCATCCCCCATCTTTGACCCAGCCATAACTAGAAGAAGAACAGGATCACAGAGTCACCTCAAAATCGAGCCCTTCTCAAAACAGAGCTCTTGCTGGAAGTTTTCCTTTGAACGTTGCTCTTTCTTGATGTAAATCAGAACCCTCAGGCTTACCAGTTTAACCCTTTCCACACCATGGCTATACCTCTGCTCCCCAAAAGCCAAGTGCATCATTGGCAAAGGGAAAGTCAGGGATACAGCAAGAAGTTAGCTCCTGGAGGCCAGCTTCCATGGCCTCACATGGAGAAAGAGAAGGAAAACAAAAGGGCAGAGCCCCAGGTGACTTTGGGAGTGGTGGTTGTGGGGTGACACTCTGCTTTCTAGGAAGACTCAGACTTGGGCGGACCAAAGAGGAAGGCAGAGGCCTTGATTTCTTGGCAGAGGGCAGGGGTGGGGTATGCCTATCATCTCTTCTCTTTTTTTTCCATCTGATCAAAATGAGAGATGTCGCTTAGTGGGTCATTCATAATTTCAGAGGAGAACTGGGAGTCAGAGAATTTAATATTCATGAGGATCTAACTGTCAACAAAGCCTTCCCGGTGCTTTCCTCTAATCTCCTCCAACGTCTTTTGTGAAGGCCCATGACCTGGGCTTCACGGCAGGGCCTCAAAACCCTACACATGAGTTGGGCCTTGAATTTCACGCATGAGATCGGCAGGGTCATTTCCATTTTGGTTTCCGTACTCCTTGCACCCTGCATTGACAACATGGCGTGTTCCTAGGGGGAGAGGTGGCAGACAGCTGAGGGCAACCGAGGATCCATTCAGGCCAGGCCCAGGGAGAGGAAAGCTTGGTTGAATTCACTCTGAACTCACCCTTTTGGGGGAAAAAATATCTCTCTAGATACGGTGAATCTTATCTTTCTCCATGAACTGTTCAGTCGTCAAAGCAAATCATAAAGCATTTGAGAAAATTTTTGTCTTTGAGACCAGTTTCCTCTTCATCCACCACAGCCGCTTGTGCTTAAATTAGTATTTTGTTAAATGTCCTCATTCTGTTCCACAAAGGGACCAGCTGTCCTGCTTAGCCCGGGACTCCCCTGCCTGGGAAACCTCCCAGTGCTGGGCAAACTGGGATGATGGGTCACCCTAGCTGGAGACAGAGTGAAGGCCTTTGGATCACACAGGAGCCACCCTGTTCGAGAGGCTGAGAGGTCGAGTAGACAAGCATTTACAATGGAGTGTCTAGAGTCTTGTGCGGCTGTCAATTTGCTTCTTCACCTTAGGTCAATCCATTACTTTTCCTGTGTTTCAATTCCTTTTTCCACCTTTACAGTGGGAATTATTATTGCTGTTGGTTGCTGTGAGAATGAAATTATATAGTAGCTGCAAAATAATTTGATTTTGTTGGAGGTGGGCACTGCCTGAACCAAGTGGAATGATTGTGCAATTATTGCTTGCTAAGTCACTTGTCATGTCCAGCTCTTTGTAACCATAAGGATTATAGCCTACCAGGGATTCTCCATGGGATTCTCCAGGCTAGGTTGCCATTCCCTTCTCCAGGAGATCTTCCTGACCCAGAGATCCAACCTGTGTCTCTGACAACTCCTGAATTGGCAGGCGGATTCTTTACTATTAGTGCCAGCTGGGAAAGTGCAATTCTAAAGGGTCTCCATCTTCTGGCCAAGCCGCTTGGGACCAGAACAATAGTTTAGGTCCTGGTTTCTGGCCCACAGCAGCCCAAGGTCTAAAATAGATTGCCGATCAGAGCACAATGATTGCTCAGAAATGCTGCAGTGTGATTGACATCCTATATGTCCCCCGTTCAGCAACGATTTCCTGAGATCCCAGCGAGAGCTGATGGGGAGGAGGGAACAGCACTGAGTAGTAGACATTTTAGTATAATTGTTAGCATGGTAGACTGCTATACCTGACTCTCCAGTCTGTTCATCCACTTGATATCTTAAATCTGGAAAGCCTGGGGCAGAGGGACACACACCTGAGTGAGTGAGAGAGTGCCTCTGCCTGCTGACTTTCTGTTTCTTAATAAACACACACACACCCCTCTAGGGAAAACACTTATAAGCCCCACTCATGTTCCTGCCCCTCCTTGATCCTCTTGGACATGGCTTCTCCATGTGCGCAGACATGATGACCTCTTCATCCCTTGACAATGCCGGCTTGTTCCTGCCTCAAAACATCTATTATCCCTCTTCCCTCTGCCTGGAATATTCTTCTGCTCAGTCTTGTTGTTCAGGCCTCAGCTATGCCAGCCTCGCTCCCAATCTCCTCCCTCACTTTCCCTCGGCTGATGGGCCGTCTTCAACATGTGTGCTGTGCTGTGCTTAGTCGCTCAGTCATGTCTGACTCTTTGCAACCCCATGGACAATAGCCTGCCAGGGTCCTCTGTCCATGGGGATTCTCCAGGTAAGGATACCGGAGTGGATTGCCATGCCCTCCTCCAGGGGATCTTCCCAACCCAAGGATCAAACTCAGGTCTCCCACACTGTAGGCAGATTCTTCACCATCTGAGCCACTCAACAGAGTGTCTACTTATACTTCAAGCTCAAGGTGTCCAAACCAACCCATCTCTCCGTTTACTTCCCCCACCCCCGTCCCCAGCAAGGCAATCCTCTGCTGCTGCTGCTGCTAAGTCGCTTCAGTCGTGTCCAACTCTGTGCGACCCCATGGACAGCAGCCCACCAGGCTCCTCTGTCCACGGGATTCTCCAGGCAAGAATACTAGATTACCCTATTTCTTTGTATGATGTCCACCATACTCCTGGTCACATAGACTCAAAACTATAGAGATCTTTTTAGTGGTGTCTTCTCAAATCTGCTCTCATTTGCCATTTTTACTACATTTTTTACTGTCCATCCTCTGTATGCTGCTGCCAGGTCAGGCTTGCTCTGTCACTGACTGACCACGGCACCCTCTTCCCCACTTTCCCGACTTCCCCATGTTTCTACAGACGTGCCTCTGCCTGCTGACTTTCTGATTCTTAATAAACACACACACACCCCTCTAGGGAAAATGCTTATGAGCCCCACTCATGTTCCTGCCCCTCCTGGATCCTCGAGTGAAGTTCACACGTTCCTCGAGTGAAGTTCAAGCTCACAGCTTGGCATTTGACTCTTCCCACTCGTGCCTTTAACTGCCTCCCTCTAGCAGGTTACAGTCCTGCTCTGTAAACTTATGCCTCTGTCCCTTTGATTTTATTACTTCTTTTATCTCAAATGTTTCCTTCCACTTTCCCACAAGAACCATGTTTGTTTTGGTTTGCCATTACCTCCCTGGGACCTAGCACAGTGCCTAACACAGAGTTGGTGCACAATAAAGTTTTATTGAGTGAATGAATGTGGCAAACCTTTCTGTCATTTAAGGTTCCATCTCCACCAGGAAACTGTCTTCGACTCTATCAACTACAATCGGGCACTTGCCAAGAGCACCACCAGTGACTGAATAACGAGAGCGCTAGCCTCTGCCTCTGTGGAGACTGAACCCTGTGCTGCTGCAGCCGCTGAACTCCAACGCCCCTGAGGAAGTTCAGGGTGGAGTGAGGCACTCTGTGCTCCAGGGAATCTGGTGCGACAGGTCTTTGGATAGTTGAATATATTTTAGGAACTGATTTTATGATCCCAATCCTTGCACCTCATATCTAGAAAAGCACTAAATCCCTTCATGGTGACATCAGATCCTCATGACTAACAGAAAACCTTTTGTAAAATGAGTGCTTAGTGGTATTGAACTCCCCATTCACCAAAACCTTATATTTTGACCTTCCCCTGGTGCCTCTTTGGAACAGTCTCTCAGAGCCACTTAAGGTGCTGCCTCCTGGGCGGCAGTCCTCATTTTTCCCCAAATAAAACTTAACTCACAACTCTCAAGTTGTGCTTCTTTTTTAGTCAACAGCACCGTCCCCAGAACTGGATGTCCTTCTTTGCGTTCCATTTGTTTCTATCTTTTCACACACCATAGTCTGAACTAAATTACATTTTTTGCTATTTGTCTTGGCCTGTTAATTACCTGATGTGAAGAACTGACTCATTGGAAAAGACCCTGATGCTGGGAAAGATTGAAGGCAGGAGGAAAAGGGGATGACAGAGGATGAGATGGTTGGATAGCATCACTGACTCGATGGACATGAGTCTGAGCAAGTTCTGGGAGCTGGTGATGGACAGGGAAGCCATGGGGTCGCAAAGAGTTGGACACGACTCGACTGAACTGAACTGAACTGAATTACATTGTAAGATCCTTGAGACAGAAACACTCTCTTTATTTAAACATTTATATACTTCTCCCTGCATGGACGAATGAACTCATGAGCATGCACACACACATACACACACACACTGCAGACACAAGTGCGGTGCTGAGCCCCTGCCTTGTGACACAACTGTGTCGCTCAGCGTGTGTTAGATGATTTGAGCCGAAGCAGCTGCTGTAGTCTGTCCTGCCCTCTGTTCTTTCTGCAGACATTGGGACGTCATCCCCCCTCTCCACCCTCTTCCTGCCCAGCCCCCATTCTCCATCACCTGGTCACTGCAGCATTGCCAACTGGCATCCATGGGCCAGAGGAGGATTGACACTGGCTGTCGTGCTAGCAGCCTTCCACACACAGCACAGCAGGCGAAGGATGAAAATGGATCCTCCTGAGAAGCTTAAATGTATATGTCAGGGAAGGATAGCAGGCCAAGAATGGTGGGAAGATGCCCAGCATAAACTGACACCTGCCAGAATAATGAAAATGACGAGCATTTAGGGCACTCTGCAGAGGTGAGGGGCATTGGCTAAGTACTTTGCATCCTTCGCTTAAACCTCCACCAACCCTGCAAGGTGACTACCATTATCTCTACTTTACAGGTGAAGCGTGAGCCAGAGAGGTCAACTGGCCTGAGATCATACAGCTGGAAAGCGGCAGCATCTGAGTTCAAACCCAGGACCTTCAGACTCTCCTCTATAGAATCCAGACCATCAGCAGAGAACACAACTTAGGAAGCATCTCATCCTGATGAAATGCTTTTCAAACAAGAAACCTGAGACCCAGACAGAGGGAGTCACTTGACTAAAGCCACATCATTCATCCTGGTAGAGCAGGACTCAGACCCCAGGTTTCCTGACTCCCAGCTCCATGTGCTTTCCACTGTCCTGTCCACATGAGGGTAGGGCCTGGTTCCTTCCTGAATGTTCCTCTGTTCTTCACTTAGCAACTAATTAAGGAGTTTTCATGGTAAAATCCATTTGAGAGAGAAGTTGAGATTCTTTTATGTTTGTTTGTTTGTTTTTCTTAGCACAAGGAGAAAATACATGTTGGGAGAAGTTCAGGGCAGCAGTTTGAGATCAAGCAGAGTAGGAGGACTTCTCAGGTGGCTCAGTGGTAAAGAACCCGCCTGCCAAAGCAGGAGACACAGATGACACTGATTCGATACCTGGGTTGGGAAGATCCCCTGGAGCAGGAAATGGCAACCCACTCCAGTATTCTTGCCTGGAATATTCCATGGGCAGAGGACCGTGGCAGGCTACAGTCCATGGGGTCGCAAAGAGTCGGACATGACTGAGCGCATTACCAAGCACCAAGAGAGGATGGAATGAATCAGAGTGGAGAGTAGTGGAGGGAGAAAGCAGCCACAGGTGCTCCTAGGGGAGGCAGAGCTCATCAGAGGAAGGGATATGGTCACCCAAGGCTTTCAGATAGGAGAAAAGTTAAAGACAATATTTTGTCTGAATTTGGGGGAGGTGGGTGATTGAAGGAGACCATGATCACTACAGTTAAAGTAGAGGCAAATGGGGGCCACGGTGGTGGACTGGGGGCTATTATGGCTCAGGTGATAAAATTTCCAACAGGGGAACAGGTGCTGCAGTGGGAGAAATTGAGCTTGTGTGGCCAAGGCTAGGGCTCCAAATACTTCTCTGATTTGGGCCAAATCCATTACGTCCTTTAAGATCTCTAACTCCTCACGGAGTGGCTATGGGGAGCAACAGTGATGATAGTGTGAAGTCATTTTGCAAAGTGTAACATGCTTCCCAAGGCCTCATGTCCTTATCAGGAGCAGTAGTAACATGGTTAGTATTTGGGAAGGGTGGATGGGAACTAGGACTCCTGTATTGAAAGCAGCCTTACTGATTGGCCTGTACTGTGTGCCAAGTATGGGTGTGACCTTATAGAAAACATCAAAAATAACCTCACATTCAATCACTAACTATCCTGGTTTGCTTCCTTGGTCCCCTTCCTCCAGCTGGCTCCTGGGCATCTCTGCTTCCTAAGCTTCTGTACATCTGTTCTTTGCTAGCACTGCCCTCTTCCGTCAACCTCTCATTTCTGCTGCGCTGAAAACCATGCCCGAACTGGGCTAACTTTCCCCATCTCCATGCCTTCTTCCACCTCAAGGGAGCTTCCTTCCAAGGAGACTTTTTTCAGTTATTGATTTGCTGGATATATAGACATAGTTTTGCCATAGAGCTCTCATCACAACCATGGAAGATTGGCATTACATTCCCATACTATACGTGAGAAAAATACCCTGATTTACCCAGTGCTAGAAACAGACTATTTATTCACTCATTCATTCAACAAGTGTTTAATGAGTACCTTCAATTTGCCAGCCTTTGTGAGGACATTGGCATAATGATAGACCCAATTTTGTTTTGTTTTTTTTAGCTCCAAGAGTTAGAATTGTCTTTACTTTTTGTCAAAGATGAATGAATGACAGTATTTGTGTACTCTACTATGTTCCATTGATCCATTTTTCTACTCTTTCACTGATATCACCCTCTCGATTACTGTAGCTTTATGGTAATACTGGAGTCAGAGAGGGTCAGTCCTATAGCTCAGTTTGCCTTCAACGTTGTGTTAGCTGTTCTGGATTTTTGCTTCGATGTATAAACTTTTTTTTCAGTTTTTTAAAAAGATTTTTTGATGTGGACCGCATTTTAAAGTTTTTATTGAATTTGTTACAACATCGCTTCTGTCTTATGTTTTAGTTTTTTGGCCATAAAGCATATGGGTTCTTAACTCCCCAACCAGGGATCAAACCACACCCCCTATATTGGAAGGCAAGGCCTTAACCATTGGACCACCAGGGAAGTGCCTGCATATAAATTTTAGAACCAATTTGTTGATATCCACAAAATAATTTGCTGAGATTTTGATTGGAATTGAGTTTAACCTATAGCGCTATAGGGAATGCCATGACAATACTGAGTCTTCCTACCTATAAACGTGGACTATCTCTCCATTTACTTAGGAATTCTTTGACTTTTTTTCACCAAAATTTTGTAGTTTTCTTCATATAGGCTGGTCTTATACATGATTTGTTAGATTTATACCTAAGGACTTTGTTTTTTTAATTGACACTAATGTAAACCAAATCAGTTTTTTAAAAAATAAGTCAAATGGAGTCATTATGTTCTTCTTTAACAGCTTGACTGTTTCTTCTACTAATTTGCAAGTTAAGCCAAATTGGTTTGTAGAAATGAAAATATACTTAAGCTATCGGCTCTTTTTATTCATACTTAATGATTCTGTTCATATAGAATAAGTACAGCTACACTCTAGTTTTGATTATTTGCATGTTCATGAGATCAGAGATCCTCAAATTTGAATAGAAGTCAAATCAAAATTTCCATTTGTTATCAAAAATAAAATGCATTGTTCAGGTCAGAATATTTCCCTGGGTACTGGATCCCATATTTCCTACCAATGGAATTCAGAAGAAAAGTGAGGAAGTGTTATTTCTTCTATGGACCCTTCCTTTCCTAGGGCTTCCTGATAGCTCAGTCGGTAAAGAATCTGCCTGCAGTGCCGGAGACCTGGGTTTGATCCCTGGGTCAGGAAGATCCCTCGGAGAAGGAAATGGCAAACTACTCCAGTATCCTTGTCTGGAAAATCCCATGGACAGAGGAGCCTGGTGGGCTGCAGTCCATGGGTTGCAGAGAGTTGGGCATGACTGAGCAATTAACACTCCCTTCCCAGCCAACTAAAGACCTCAGATCTTAGAATTGAAAACTAGTTTGTATGGCTCAAATTTCTGAATTTCACTGGAAATCAAGATAATTGCAAGATTTCTTAACTGGAAATTAAGAAAGCATCCAGCCACACATCTCAGTCCCAATTTTTCTACCTGGGGAGTGGAGAGTCACTCTTCTTTACCTCTATGCTTAAATGCTATGGATCTGGGAAGCAGACCAGACATGGTGTGACATCCATCAGAGAAATACCTCCCAGATTCCACATTTCCAGATAGGCACATTTTCATGCTTTGATTCTTTTTTTTTTTTTAATAATCTAATTGAAACACTGCCCTCCAGAATTTACCATTTGAAATTACAGCAGACTTAAGAAATGAGTCCCCAGGAACCATCCTGTCTAGACTGTGATGTCAACACTGCTTTTCCAACTGGCAGGCACTCAGCTTGTCAGGTAACAAGGTGGCCTGGAGCAAATCTCTTTTCCCCCATTAGTCCTGCCTCTGCAAATGACCAGGCTCCCTCTCCTGGTTCTTAGTTCCAGGAGGGTCTGCCAGCTTTGCCCCGATACTCTCGGAGGAGCTAACCTAGAAAATTACCAGCCCTGTGCTCCATGTGTACCCACAGGTTCATTTGTTCAAGCTTTCAATCTTGCAGGCCATTTAACACACAGGCCATGAGGCCTGATGACACCTAGGTTTCAGGTGTCAACATGGGCTCAGTCCCTCATCAGGGTGTTCTCCCTTAAAATCTCTTCTCCCCAGGATGAAGGCAGCTCCTCGAAGCAGCAAGGTCAAAACTCTTCGTCTCAAGGGTCTCGCCAGAAATCCATTGCTCATCCAAGCATTACATGTCATAAGACTAACACATATGCCAGCCCACAAGGCTGATGTTTAAGGGTAATGCCATGGGAAAGTGTTCGGAGGTTTTTGGAGGAAAAAGTATATTTAGGGTCTAAATTGCAATCCAGTGACTGGAATAAGAACACGAGTTTTAAATTATAAGACCTGGTGACAGTTTCTCCAGTGAAACTATGTATGAGAGCACACACATTTCAATTTTCAGGTCAAACACGTCCAAGCGGCTCTAAAGCAGCTTATAGCAGCCGTCTGATGTGAGTTCTGTGATTTGAGTTTATTAGCTTCTGGCATCGGGTCCTGTATTTTGAGTGATTTCTATAAAATGTACTTGGGAGTTATTATTTTCCTTTAGAGAATGTGATACTAAGACAAGTTTTTAATAAAGTGTTTTGAAAGTCAACAAGCTGAAAAAAAGCTGGGCAAAATTTCAATCTAATAATGAACTGAATATGTCTCTAATTATATTGAATTTGCAAGTAATAGAATGAGGCAGGTTTAGCAATTACTTTTGAGTGAAATTGTGTGCCTGAAGGAAGAGAAAATGCCCCTTAAAGCTAGGGAAAATGCTGTATCATTGCATTTGAGTTTAAATATCTTTCACTCTAGACTTTTAAAGGTCTGATCAGTTCAAGAACAGATTCTCCAATAAAATATTTTGTAGAAACTGATGGTTTTCTCAAACCCAAGTTTTGTTTTGATATTTGTTTTTTATAAAGCCTTGAATACAGACATCTCTTTGTCACATAGACCATGAATTTCCAAGTGGTACCCCAAAGTCAAATTCAGAAAGTGATTAGAGAATGCTGAATAGAATTCTTACATGCCAGGCTGAAAGCTCAAGAGTTAAACAGGGTTGAGCTCTCCAATGAAACAATGTAATCAAATGTATAAATAATTCATTTGATACCCATAGAACTGCCTCAGCATCATTTGTCTTTAATAAGCCAAATCCACAAATAAATAGGGTGCTGACTGACATTGAGGTTCTTGTCTCTCACTATGTGGCTCTGAATCGAACCCCCTCTTGACCAGAGAATCATCCATCATTTGAGCAGATTGCTCAAGGGATGAGAGCCTGGTCTAGGGAAGCCCTGGGCTGTTATGGAGTTTGCACATGCCTAAGCCATTCCATTCAGCCTACACTCACAGTCAACACAGGTCAGTGTCTGCAGGTGAAGGTTGGTGGAGTGGGTGGTGGGACAGCATTGGGCCAGGACCCCTGAGACCTCTAGCTCCTTGCTTCTAGGGACTTCTTATTCTCTGGTGTGTAAATGCACTCTTTATGGTCCTGAGAGTTTTCTGTTGCATCCCCACAACACCACGCCAGGTAAGTACAGTTGTTACTACTCTGATTTGTAGATAAGGAAACTAGGAGTTAGAAAGGTCTAACATCTTGTACAATATTTTACTGCTAGCCCATGGCAAAGCGTGTCTTCAATTTAAACAATCTCGTCTATTATCTGCTAGATTATAGGGGTATTTTCTAGCGGAATCTTCTCCTAAGATACCCAGACCTTATAGAGTCACTCTGAAAAGTCAATGCATGCAGATATCAACTAGTTTCATGGGGTAACTGAGACACAGAGAATTCACTCACTTACTAGCAACACTTACATATCAAGTTGAAGGCTGGAGATCATACCAGGGAGCCTCTCTCCCAGTTGAAACAGCTGCTACCCCCAAGCGGGGCTTGCATGGGACAGTCATACCAGTGGCCTGGCCAGAGCTGGTGACCACAGTAGAGCCTCTTATTTTGGCTCTGCCCCCAAGCACTGCCTCCTCTGTCTTACGAAGGGAGATAGATGTTCAAATCCTTGGCATTCGATTCCTATAATTCTATATTCTAAAACTCTATAGCCACCACAGCTGGAAGGGTACTCCATTTTGGAGCCAGTCGTACTGGACCTTTCTGAAATGCAGAGCTCCTGTGCTGTCACTTGGGTGAGGACACTGGCCCATCTCCTGCCCTGCGGTACCTGCTGATGGGCAGATATGACCTCCTTTTCCCCTCCCTGCTCCTCCCAGTGATAAAAGGACTTTGGGAGGCTTAAACTAAAGTATTATGGCTTTTCTCTAACTGCTCACTACCATCTTGGGCAAAATTTGTGCTTATACGTGAATGGCTCCATCCTCCTTTATCCTTCCCCGGAGTCATTTCATCAGCTGGATTATGAGTCCTTGAGTCAGGATGCAAGATTTTACCTTTAACGTCCTAGAAAATTGCTGCAAGATATGTCACAAGGATGAAACAAAGTCATTTTTACCTGAGGCTTTGATAACCTTTTCAGTCAGATGCTTTAGCATAAAGTATAATCCTGGCTGAGTTTACCCTGCCAGAAGTTCACGCGTTTAGCAACGACACATTATGGCAAATGCCCCTGCCTGTCAGTTGTTAAACACCAGGATCATAAAGAACGTCTGCTCCAAGTCTCCTTTATCTTTCATCTCCTCCCAGCACATTGGCACTTTCTTCTGCTTTATTCAACCCTTGAATAAAAGACCAGAGGATCGCTTCAGGATTTAGACTTCTGAATAGATCCACATTAGCTCTAAGACGTTCTTTTATTCTTCTTACCAAAACCCAATATATCTGTATTCTGATTTCAAAGACACCGTTATAGTTGACCTTTAAGATGACCCCTTAAAATAATTGACATGCTAGGCAGCAGACCTCCCTATAATCAGGGTCATTGTTTGTCTTTTGGTATATTCAGGGCTCTGCCTTCTAATGTTTATACGCCTGCAAATAGTTTTATTGTATGTCATCATTCTTATTATCATCAGCATTCTGATGCCTGTTTTCTTTACTTTATCTGTTAAACAGAAGTATATTTAGCGTTCAAAGTGATACATAATAAAGGTAGAAAAAGGTGAACCCTTTGATATATTAGAAGTCTTTCATAGCATGAAATAACTATTGCCTATTATTTTACTCTTGACATTTTTATTTTTAGGGGAATTTCACTTGATTTGTGGTGCTGACACCTCTGATATGTTGTTTCCAGTGACCTTACATCCAAAATCAGTAGCGTGTGACATTTGATGGCCCAGATAAAAAACATTAATGGTGGAAGAGAGGGTTTATTTTCCTGGTCATAAATTAAGTTTAAATAACTCTGAATTTATTTTAAACTCTCCAGTACTTTTTACTGTCCAGGCAATAAATGTATTTATTACTGGGGGTCTACCTGGGTTTCCTCCACAGAGCCCTTTGCTTGACTGCTTTGAATCCTCTCCTTCTCTCTCCTGGAAAGCTCATCTTACCTGTAAATGCTGATTTGCACAAACTGTTCTCTAATCTCTACCAACAGGGATCAGGAAAAGGGCTGCTTATCAGAGAACTAACCAAAAGCATTTTTGTTGTTAAGCAGGTTAAGAAAAGCAGGAGTTAATAAAATATCTACTGATGGCGGCTAATCCAGTCTTGAATGATTCTGTTTTGGAATTAGACACAGAAAACACCGGCGCAAGAAGTCCTGTCTCGATCCTTCCATAGCCCCGTGTGAAGAGTTTGCTTTAGGTTCTCATTTAATTCTCACACAAATGGAAGCCCATTCCCCCATTTTGGTCTATATTACTTTTCATCTTTATGTGTATGTTTTTGGTACTCATTCATTAGATGTATCATAAAATTGTATTGAGAATTTCTCAGTGAAAATAATTTTATGATTTCAAAATTTCAATCTGTATGTTTGAAAATTGTCTCCTATATATTTTATTAAGTTATAATTCACATATCATAAAATTCACCATTTAAAAGTCTACAATTCAGTGGTTTTTAGTATCCACAAGGTCAAACGACCATTGTGCTGTGCTGTGCTTAATCGCTCAGTCGTGTCCGACTCTTTGCGACCCCATGGACTGTAGCCCGCCAGGCTCCTCTGTCCATGGGGATTCTCTAGGCGTGAATACTGAAGTGGATTGCCATGCTGTCCTCCGGGGATCTTCCTATTACAGGATTGAACCCAGGTCTCCCACATTTCAGCAGATTCTTTGCCATCTGAGCCACCAGGGAAGCCCATGAATACTGGAGTGGGTAGCCTATCCCTTCTCCCAGGGGATCTTTCTGACCCAGGAATCAAACCAGGGTCCCCTGCTTGCAGGCGGATTCTTTACCACCTGAGGTACCCAGAAAGCCTCAAACAACCATTACCACTATCTAATTCCAGAGCATTTTCATCACCTGAAAAGGAAACCCTCTAACCCCCATCCCTATTCTGCCCTATACCTATTAGCACTCACTCACCATTCCTCCCTTCCCTCAACTCCTGGAAACCAGTAATCTACCTTGGGTCTCTATGAATTTGCCTATTCTGGATATTTAACATAAATGGAATTATACAATATGTGGTCTTTTGCATCTGAATTCTCTCATTTAGCATAATGTTTCCAAGGTTCATCCTCACTGTAGCGTGTATCGATACTTCATCCTTTTGGTGGCTAAATAACATCTGGTTGTATGGATATACCAAGTTCTGTTTATCTGTTCATTAGTTGATTGGGTCAATTTTTCATTTAAAAATTTCATCTATAGATTCAAAAGTTACCTTAAAATTAATTCCTCAGGCATTAACTTGTTAGAAGTATTTTAAAGTTAGGTCTTTGAAAAAAATGGTTTAAAGTATGTTATTTTATTATTTTCAATAATGACAATCACACATATCTTATTAATTATGTATGCATAAATTTCTTACAGACTTTGCCACAAAATAGGACAAAAATAGAACTAAGAAGTTTTTCATTGTATGAGTGGGAAAACAATGTCATTCACTATATATAAATTCACAAACAAAGATTGCATATGATTCTTGAACATATGAAATGCCCTCCAAATGGCTTTTCATGAGGACCCTGATCCATCTTAGGACCTCAGAACATTTCCCTTGGAATATATCAATGTGTGATAGACATTCATCCTTCACTGATCTGTAAGTTCTTTGTGGGCAGGGGCTGTGCCTGCATCGTCTTTGTCTCCAGAGTCCTAGCGCTTTGTGCTCTACCGAGTACAGTGCTTTGAACCTAGAAGGTTTTCACATAACCAGTTTGATGAATGAACTAAATTATATGTTCTGTTGTTTGTGCCCAGAAAGAAATAAAGAGACTTTAAAAAGAGACTTTAAAAAAATAAAGAGACTTTAAAGAGACTGATCATTGCAAATTGGTTTCCAGTTATCACTTACATATAGAGGAATGAACAATTCACACCTGTATGGTTGGATGAATGTCCACAAAGTGAGTGACTCCTGTGTGACCACCATCAAATAAAAAACCACATGGTTCAGCGCATCCGGCTCTCTCAATTTTTTCCCAATCTTGTCTCCAACACCATCTGGTATCCTGACTTCTAACACCACAGGTGATTTTGAACTTTATATAACAGATATTCCTTTTACACACATGATATTTTCAAAATCAAGCTTAAAATCATAATTCACAGACTTATAATAAGGATATGCATGATAAAGTTTCAGATTTTAAGCAGCAAAGACTGAACTGACCTACAGGACAGAGATGCACCCCTCCCCGTTTTCATTTCTGACTACACTGAATATTTTTTTTAAAACTATCTCATCTCCCTTATGTTTTAATAGTCATTTCTTATGTTATTTAATTCCCTAGCATAGAAAAGTGTGAAGTAGGCAAAGTTTATCCATGTCCTTCCACTTTGGATTTTTCTCCATCTCTTTTTTTTCTGTCAAGGGCCTTAGTCTATTCTGGTCATGATAGCCAAAATACCATACACGGGGTGGCTTATAAACAATCATTTATTTCCTACAGTTCTGGGCAGGTCCAGCATCAGGTTGCCTGCAGATCTGCTGTCTAGCGAGGCTCTGCTTCCTAGTTCATAGACAGATGGTGGTCTTCTCGCAATGTTCTCACATGCTGCAAGGGGCAAGGACTAGTTCTAAGTTCTCTCTTTTAAAAAAAAATTATTATTTTTATTTTTTGGTGCACTGTGTCTTTGTTGCTGCATGCGGGCTTTCTCTAGTTGTGTCTGCTGCTGCTGCTAAGTCGCTTTAGTCACGTCCGACTGTGCGACCCTATGGACAGCAGCCCACCAGGCTCCTCTGTCCACGCGATTTTCTAGGCAAGAATACTGGAGTGGGTTGCCATTTCCTTCTCCCTAGTTGTGGCCAGCAGGGGCTATTCTCTAGCTGTGGTGTGCTGGCTTCTCGTTGAGGTAGCTTCTCTTGCTGGAGAACGTGGCTCTAGGGTGCTCGGGCCTCGGTAGCTGTTGTGGGTCAGCTCAGTAGTTGCAGCATGTGGTCTCTGGAGTGTGCAGGCCTTAGCAGTTGTGACCCACAAGCTCAGTTGGCCCACAGCATGTGGAATCTTCCTGGACCAGGGATCGAATCCGTGTCCCCTGAATTGGCAGGCAGATTCTTACCCACTGGACCACCACGGGAGTCCCAAGTTCTCTTTTATAAAGACTTCTGTGCTAAGTTGCTTCAGTTTTGTCTGACTCTTTGCAACCCTACGGACTGTAGCCTGCCAGGCTCCTAAGGCACTGATTCCCTTTATGAGGGCTCTGAGCTTGTGACCTAATGACCTCCCCAAGTTCCCACTGCCTAACACCATCACCTTGGAGACTAGGATTTGAAATGTGAACTTGAGAGGGATGCATGTCTATAGCAGACCCTTTCTTACTTCCATTCCTCATAATTCATCTTAAAGTGTTGTCTGATCATGAAAGTATTCAATAGCTGTTACTGATCATCTTTTTCTACTGTATCCCTCAGTGTTTGAAAGGTCTTAAACCCTTTGGAGACACTGGAATTTGAGATGGTATGGCTATGAGTCAGGATGTCAGAAGAACAGGGAGCTAAAGGGGATGCATATCTTGAGTTCAGTAAACCCTCTGACAAACTCTATCATGTTATCCTTGAAGACCAGAGGGAGAGATGTGTGACTGGCAGAATAACAGTCTGACACTGAACTGGGAAGTAAAACTAAACCACGAGATGACAGAATTATGATGCAGAAACATCTTGACAGTCTGAAGTGATAGCCCAAACTCATTGAATTTAACAGTGATAAACATACGTTTCTGTGATCAGGATAAATAACTAACGACACACCTACTGGATGAGAGAGACTGACTAACATCCTTTCAGGTGTTAAAAAAAAAAAAAAGTCCTAGGGATTTCATTTGACTGTAAGAGCAATGCAGTGTGGCTGCCAACAGACAGCTTTCATCATAGACTTGTCCAGAGCCAAAGAGGCCATAGTCAGAAGCATTTGGTGCATTTTATTTGGTTTTTGATTATTGTGGTTTTGATACCACACTTAAAAAGGAATGTGGTAAAACCAGAGAGGGTTAAAGAAGGGTTCAAAGGGTAATAAGTGATCAAGAAGGAGGAATGGTTGGAGGGACTTTGCATCCTTAGTCAGAGATAATTTCCGGTCTTCTCTCACATGAAGGGAGGTGAAAGAGAGCAAGGAGTGGAGCTACTAGTATATGATCTGGGCAGGCATCTAACCTTCCTACAACTTGTGAAATGGATTTTGATCAGATGATCAATGAACTTATCAGAAGTTCATTCCAGAAATAAGCTAGGAATAGCCCGCATAAACCAGAGACACATGTAGTTCAGTCTTAGAGTAGTGTTCCATTCAAGAATAGTTCAGCAGCCAAACTTCATTAAAAATCAATTCTATCAAAAAATCAACTTTTCCCAAAAGTTTACCCCACACTGGTTCTGTTTCATCTTAGGTTGTCCTAGCCTCTGCTACCAAATTCCTTCTGAAAGCCCCCAGAAAAGAATTAGCATGTATGAAACGCTTGAGATGTATCAGGTCATGTTTACACCTAGTGCCTCATATAATTTTCACTGACACCATGCAAAAGATATAATTATAGTTATTATGACCATTTTGTGTATGAGGAAAGGCCTTTCCGAGGCATCATTTGCCCCAGGTTATAGCTGGTAAGTGGAGCCTGGGATTTGAGCTGAGGTCTTCGTCTCACAGTGGCCGAAGCTTCACAGAGCTTAGCTAGGTTGGCTTGAGGTCAGCCTGCTCTGTTTGTCATGGGCGGTCTCTCTGGCTCCATAATTCCAGCCTGGTTTTGGTCTGGGGACAAAGAACCAGGCCAACATCATGTAGCTGCATAACTTTTACTAAGAAAACTTTCCCTCTGCTCTCTAGTTGCCTCTGCTTCGGATCTCCTCAGTGTCAAAAGTAAATGTCGGTTTTTCTCATACTCACTGAGGAACATTCTGTAGAAGGAGCTGACCCAAGGAGAAGGGATTCCAAGCTACAATCTTGTATGTAGGTGAGGCTGCTGCCAAGGCCCAGTGCTCAACCTGTTCTTGCTAAGTCGCTTGCTGCTGCTGCTGCTGCTAAGTCGCTTCAATCGTGTCCAGCTCTGTTCAACCCCATAGACAGCAGCCCACCAGGCTCCCTCATCCCTGGGATTCTCCAGGCCAGAACACTGGAGTGGGTTGCCATTTCCTTCTCCAGTGCATGAAAGTGAAAAGTGAAAGTGAAGTTGCTCAGTCGTGTCCAACCCTCAGCGACCCCATGGACTGCAGCCCACCAGGCTCCTCTGTCCATGGGATTTTCCAGGCAAGAGTACTAGAGTGGGGTGCCATCGCCTTCTCCTAAGTCGCTTGAGTCATGTCCAACTCTTTGCAACCCTATGGACTGTAGGCCACCAGGCTTCTCTGTCCATGGGATTCTCTAGGCAAGAATACAGGAGTGGGTTGCCATGCCCTTCTCCAGGGGATCTTCCAGACCCAGGGATTGAACCCACATCTCTTACGTCTCCTGAGTTGGCAGATGGGTTCTTTACCACTAGCACCACCTGGGAGGCCCCAGTGTTCCACCTACCCTTTGGTGATTTCACGTCTTTTATGTGTATGGCTTGATTTCCAGTTTCCCACAGGCTGCCCCATGACCAACCAGAGACACGAGTGTTGTTTCTAGTACAATTGTTCCATTATAGACACGGTGGCCCAGTTTAAGGGTTGAACAGTAGGCCACAGGGCATAGTGTTCCTGCTCTAGTCAGAAGGCTCCACTACTTTTATGTTGAGAAAAAGAGCTTGTCTCTCCACACTCAGTGCCTAGTTCGGTGCCATCCACAAATGTTTATGAGACGAATGAGCAAATGAATGAGTGAGGGCACACTCAGAGCTATGCTCAGCTGCTGCTTTCAGGCAACTCCTAGCTGTGGAGGAGGGAGAGCAGGGATGTTGCTCCTTCCTGCCTACCTGAGTCTGATTTTGGAAAGTCAAATAGGCACATTTGAACAATACATAGTCATTAAATCTTCTTGTTCATTCAATAATTTGTTAATGAAGCTTTCTCGGGAAAGTTGGCCCCAAGAATTTGTACCAAAATAAATGAATAAAAGAGGAAAGAAAAAAAGTACAAGGTTGATTCTGCAGATTAGACCTCATCAGAACCATACCAAGGACAGCTTTGGAAGATTTTCCAGCCTACCACCTACTGAGAAATCTGAAGAACTACATCTGGTACCTTGAACCCATTTGCACAATGGGAGAAAAATTGCGCAAAACAAAAGCAGCAGAAGAAACTGGTCACAGGGCAAGAAAACCCTACACAGTCAGAAGGAAAAGGCTAACCTCTCTTTTGACTTCTTTACAGAGGAGGGAGGTTGGACTACTCCCATTTTGTGAACGACAAAGCTTTGGGGGAGGAAACTTGGCCTTCTTCCCCTTGAGGCTGAATGTGGAGCTGAGCGAACACTGCGGCATTTTCTCATGGAGAAGCCTCTCCAGTGCAGGAATGCATGTCTCATTAGTGTGGGGCGCTGATAATGACCTGATATGTGCTTTCATCCATTACTGATGGATACCTTCCAGAAGACCTCCACAGATGCAACACCTTGGCTAATTATGTGAACCCCCTTTCCCTGATCTTCATCATTAACACCAACATACTTCTATTGCTAAAAATCTCATGCTTTATCCATGGTCATTGGTACTTCTGGTTTTATCATGGAGGTTTGGGAGGGTTAGGAAGCAAAAGAAGAAAGAAGGAAACCCTGGAGTTTGATTATCCCGTGAATTTTCAGCAGGAAATCTGGCTCTTCACAGTCAGGAAGGGTAAGCTAATGGCTACAAAAGCCAGGACCCTCTCTTCCACACCTAGTTCAGATGCCCCCCACTAACAAACATTGTCTAATTGATTAACCAAGGATTCTCAAAGAAAATGATCTGATGAGGGTAATTTATAGAGATGGTATCTTTTGTCATCATTTGTCTTTGAAAACAGAGAAGAAAACTGCTTTCAAGAGGATGTAGTCTGCCAACATGAGCAATGGCAGACGCAGCGTCATTAGTTACCGCAGACTACTCAATTTTGTACCTTTTCAGCCAGTCAAATATCCAATAACCACAAAGGGAGGGAAAAAGATGTATCCTCACTCCCTGTGTTTTCAACTTTTCCAGCACTGGCTTGTGAAAATATTTGGGGTTGTTCACTGCTCTGCTCTCTGTAGCATAAACATTTATTTAAATGGGGCTGTCTCTAGAAATGAAGAATGAAGGAAAAACAATGGTCTGATTTTGACAAATTAACTTGTGATTTGGAGAGTCAGTGAAGCAGGGAAGAGACATTCCTAACTATACTAATTAAATGAGCTTGCAACATTTATTTTAATGCAATGGAACCAGCCATATGAAGATGAACATTTTAATTTATTTTGCACTGACATTATGAAAAATTTCACTGCTGCAGATTATCTACAAAAACAAATCTCATCAGCATCTAGGTTTGTGAGGGAAATTTCCATCTTTCACGTGAGCTTGACCTTCCCCAGCGGAAGCAAGTGCGAATGAGCTAAGTTACTTGAAAAGTTGTTCTGAAGGTTGTCTTTCCACTGAGGCTGGGCTTTATGTTCAAATGACTTCTGTGCCAAACACATCCATTTTTCATGGTGCGGGGTAGATGAAAAATTCCGAATCCATTCTACGGGGAATGCAAATATAGCTCATTAGTTCTAAAGCATTTTTCATGAAAGACGGTGGAGTATTTGCCAGCAGATGAGGCTGCAGAGTTCCAGCCAAGAATGAGCACCACATGTCCCGCTAATTGTTTTTTAAAGTTGTTCCTTCCCTCTCTGGCACCCAATAGCTATTGCAAATAGGAAACAATATGAAAAATGGAGGGGGGCCCAGCTTACTGTGACATTATTCTGCACTTAGTGTCTTGTTCTTTTTTTTTTTTTTTTCTTTTTTCCGCCCTCTCTACATGCAGCCATCTTCTAGAAGGAAAAGGCATAGTTTTATAGATAATTGAAGGAGTTTTGCTTCTCTCAGAGACAAATAGAGGGCACATTTTCTGGAGCATCCACTCTCACCTGGGGGCAGCATCCCTGGAGCCTCTGCTTCAGGGCCACAGGCTCGTTTTCAGGGCTGACAGGGCCTGAGGAAGACACAACGGCCCCTTCCTCACCCCTGCCATGGCCAGCTTTAAGGAAGTCACGCAGTCCAGAGATGTCTTCCAGCCTGGCATTCCTGTTGGAGCTCTGCCAAGGACGTGTGGAGGAGAAAAGACCCCCTTCCTTTCAAGTCAGTGCTGCCCCCTGGTTATCGCAGGGGGGTCTGTTGGGTGCCCACCTCCTCTGCTCTGAAGACCCCCTCCTCCATCTGACCTCGCTGGACCATACCAGGCTGAGTAACCTCGGTTCCCACTTGGGCCCTCTCTGTGGTCTTGGCCCTTCCTTTGTGACTGAGAACAGACTCATGGAGTTTTGACCAGTTCTCTTCAGGTGTGGACTCAGCCCACACTTGGGGGCTTCTTCCTGGGATTTGCCTCCACCCAAAGGGCCTGAGCTCTCTGCCCTCCAGCTCTTAGCCTGCCTGAGCCTGGCAGCCTAGCCCCTTGGCCTGCCCCTTCCACCGCCTCCCTGAGCTCTGGGCGTTGGAAGCAATTGAGAGTACGTTCTTTGTCCCAGCGCATCCTTGGCCCTGAGTGTTTACAGAACAGGTGTCCACTGACCCAGAAAATATTCATGGCCTGCAGGGTGGGCTGGAGTCCACCTGGGTAACAGGGTCTGTTTTCTCCAGCCTGACCAGAGTAACCTCAGCAGGGTCTGTAGTCTGGACGCTGCCCAAATGCTTTGCAGGTGCCTGGGCAGGATCTTGGCCTCCTGGGGGACCCAGAGCAGCCAGGATTGCATTTGAGAAGCAGAGGGCCTAGCCCTCCTCCCAGGTGCTCAGGCTGTAGAAGGTCTCTGGGGAGGATTTCATGGCTGAAAGGGTAAAGTTCTTTGGAGTCAGGATCCAAGTGCCTTCTGCCTAGGTGCCTGAGACTCTGCTTAGAAAAGTAACCATGTTACTGTTGGTTCCTCCATAAAAGATGTGCTCTAGCTTAGCTCCTATCAGCTATTTGAGGAATGACTATAGTAAAAAGTCGCTGTACCCAGAAGAATAGATGCATAGTTTTCTCATCACAGGGAATTAGAGGGAATTACAAGCAAATCCATCGATCAGACAAATAATTCCCACTTTCCTCTTACCTTCTCCTCACAAAAGCCAAGTTAACTAGTTAAAGATTAGGAAGATTATAAATCACAGGGTAAGAAGGGTCCATTTGGGGATCTTTGGGAGCCCAGCTGATCGCCCTGTGGAGAATGCCACTGTGAGATGATAGAATTCGGTTTCCTGGAATGAACATGACAAATTTGAATGAGTACCCATCCCCACACCTGCCCCCAAGGAAACATCTTGGAACCTCACCTCCTGCAGAGAGCCTTCCCCACCACCAAGCCCATCCCTATTAATGGCCTGCACTTCAAATCCCATTCCAAGACAAAGACAGCCCAGCGCAGGGCTGGCAGTCACTTTGCGTCTCTGAAACGACTAAGTTAGAATTACTCTGGTGGGGGAATGAAGAACATGTTACAGTGAAAGTGGGTCTCAGCTGTAGGGACTCTGGAGTCTTACAAGCTCAGGAAGTATGAATTCCCATTTCCTCCCTGAAACCAACCTATTGGCCAATAATTCCCCATGTTAGAGGTGGCACAGTGTGGGGGCTGAGGCAAGACTGCAGAGCCATCTGTCTGTATCCAAGGAACTCTACACTTCCCAGCTCTGCTTCCTTGAACAGGTTACACCCTGTGACTCAGTTTTCTTGTCAGTAACGTGGTCCAAAATCACTATGAACGGTGACTGCAGCCACGAAATTAAAAGACACTAGTTCCTTGGAAGAAAAGCTATGACAAACCCAGACAACATATTTAAAAGTAGAGACATCATTTTGCTGACAAAGGTCCATATAGTTAAAGCTGTAATTTTCCAGTAGTCATGTACAGATGTGAAGGTTGGACCATGAAGAAGACTGAGTGCCAAAGAATTGATGCTTTCTTGAAAGTCCCTTGGGCAGCAAGGAGATTGAACAAGTCAATCCTAAAGGAAATCAACCCTGAATATTCACTGGAAGGACAGGTGCTGAAGCTGAAGCTCCAATACCTTGGTTACCTGGTGCAAAGAGTTGACTCATTGGAAAAGACCCTGATGCTGGGAAAGATCGAGGGCAGGAGAAGAAGAGGGAGACAATTAGATGGCATCAACAACTCAATGGACATGAGTCTGAGCAAACTCCAGGAGTGATGGACAGGAGAACCTGGCATCCTGCAGTCCATGGGGTCACAAAGAGTCAGACACAACTAGCAACTGAGCAACAACAGCAACAATAAAAATGGTGATAGCAATAACAGAATCTTCTGTTTTTTCCTCTTTCTTCCTACACTGACCCTTGAGGAATTGGAAATGCACTGAGTGGAAGCTGCTGATAAAGTGCCAAGTGGATGCTTGAGGAGAAACTGAAGGAAAGCAGGGGAAAGAAAGACAGATGTATAAGAGATCATTAGGAAACTATTAATTGAAAAGGAAAGTGGCTAATCGAAAAATGGAAAAGTAAGGTAGAGTTTCAGACTGAGGGAACAGAAAGGTTCCCAGAAAAAATAGCTTGTCTTAAATCTCTAGTATCTCCCTCCCCTCTTCCAGGGGTTTGTTGTTTTTCAGTCACTAAGTCGTATCTCTTTATGACCCCATGGACTGCAGCATGCCAGGCTTCCCTGTCCTTCACTATCTCCCAGGGTTTGCTCAAACTCACATCCACTCAGTCAGTGATGCCATCCAACCATCTCATCCTCTGTTGCCCCCTTTTCCTCCTGCCTTCAGCCTTTCCCAGCATTGGGGTCTTTTCCAAGGGGTTCAGTTCAGTTCAGTTCAGTCACTCAGTCGTGTCCGACTCTTTGCGACCCCGTGAATCGCAGCACGCCAGGCCCCCCTGTCCATCACCAACTCCCGGAGTTCACTCAAACTCACGTCCATCGAGTTGGTGATGCCATCCAGCCATTTCATCCTCTCTCATCCCCTTCTCCTCCTGCCCCCAATCCCTCCCAGCATCAGGGTCTTTTCCAATGAGTCCACTCTTCACATGAGGCGGCCAAAGTATTGGAGTTTCAGCTTTAGCATCAGTCCTTCCAATGAACACCCAGGACTGATCTCCTTTAGGATGGACTGGTTGGATCTCCTTGCAGTCCAAAGGACTCTCAAGAGTCTTCTTCAACACCACAATTCAAAAGCATCAATTCTTCGGTGCTCAGCTTTCTTCACAGTCCAACTCTCACATCCATACGTGACCACTGGAAAAACCATAGCCTTGACTAAATGGACCTTTGTTGGTAAAGTAATGTCTCTGCTTTTGAATATGCTATCTAGATTGGTCATAACTTTGCTTCCAAGGAGTAAGCGTCTTTTAATTTCATGGCTGCAGTCACCATCTGCAGTGATTTGGGAGCCCCCCAAAAATAAAGTCTGACACTGTTTCCACTGTTTCCCCATCTATTTGCCATGAAGTGATGGGACCAGATGCCATGATCTTAGTTTTCTGAATGTTGAGCTTTAAGCCAACTTTTTCACTCTCCTCTTTCACTTTCATCAAGAGGCTTCTTAGTTCCAAGGGGTCAGCCTGTTGTAAATCCACCCTGTGAGAGTGACAAGCAAGGGATTTGGGCCCTAATTTCTGGAAACTAAATTTTCCTCTCTGATGTTATTTTCTTTTTTAAAGCTTTTTATTTTATATTGGAGCATAGCTGATTAAGAATGTTGTGATAGTTTCAGGAGGACAGCAAAGGGACTCAGTAACAGGGCCTTCTTCATCACATTGTTACGTAAAGCACTTAAAACAGCCTCTCAATAGTCCAAGCTGTAGTATGGCTATGCTCCCTTATTCCATTATGGCCCATTGGAAAGATAATAAAAGATGGACTAAGAGATCTCACAGTGTCATACAAGTGAGACCTCTAAAGGAATCTTTATGGGCCCCGAGATCAACTTTTTTGTTTCACAAATGTAGAGACCAGTGACCAGTGTCCTAAAGTGGAAACAACATGTGAGCGGTCCCAACATGACATCGGGGCTAGCCCCACCCAAGAAGTCATCAGCTAGGATTTTTGAAACTTGCTGCAAAATCCACAGACATGCTGAAGTCCCACTGTGCAGGGCAGCAACACAACTGCTTAGCTGACAAATATTTACCAGAACTCTGACCTTGGCACCCTTTTAGCTTCTGTTCAATAGTAGTTTATAATGTAGTTGGGAACATAAAAATGCATGAGAGTTAATATGAACATCACCTATTGTATTAAATAGGTGCACAGCACAGCCTATATATAATAAGAGACAGAACAAAGGGTGGAGCAGGACAGGCGTCATTTACACAAACTCCCAGGATGCTGACATCCAGAGAACATAGCTGTAGTCCCCACCCCCATCTCTCCCAGGGAAGAAACACACCCCTCACAGTTGCCTCTGTGGGGGGGGTCACAGATTCATCTTAGATTACATTCTGTGTGGGCAGAGGAAAGATGACACCCTTTCTTTGCTTGTGACTATACTAGCCTTTCTCCTGAGCCCCCACCAGGAAGAGAGGATAGTGAACTAACTGTCCTGTTCCATCTCTAGATGACTTAACAGTCCCTTGAGGTGATGTCAAGACTCTTTATGATAAAAATGTTCCATCTCTCAGAGACTCCCCTCCTACCCCATCTTCTTCCCCTCTGGGGGTATTCTGACATGTGCAGGGAGGGGAGGGCACCAGTGAGGTCACAGCAAGCAGGGCAGATTGGAGATCCTTGCACACAAGGTCCTCTGCCTCCTGGTCTCCAGGGTGATGCTGGCCTGGGAGCCGTCTGCTATTGGCCGTGGCAGCTGAAGTCTGCCGTTGGTGGGATGCTTAGTCTTGTGCCTCACTTGGGCAGGCCTCTGCAGCAGCCTCTGGCCCTGACTCAGGGCTCAGCCTTTGCTCTGGGGCCACCTCATCCCCAGGAACATGCCTCAAGGAAGCTTTTCTCAGCCAGACTCTGGGCAGGTTCTAGGTCCTGCCTGTGTTACATGGACCCTGAGACTGACTTGAAAGGCAAACTGTAAGGTCTCTGTCTTAACAAAGCTGCCATAACAAAGTACCATAAACTGGGGACTTAAACAACAGAAATTTATTTCTCAGAACTCTGGAGGCTGGAAATCCCAGATCAAGGTCTGGCAAGTGTCAGTCTCTGGTGAGAATTCTCTTCCTGGTTTGCCTTTTCCGTGTCTTCACATGACCTCTTTTCCCTGTGTGCGTATTGAAAGAGGTATCTTTCTCTCTTTCTCTTCTTTTAAGGCCACTAACTCTATCAGATAAGGGCCCCACCTTTATCACCTCAATTAACTTTAATTACTTCCTGAAAGTCCTATCTGCAAATACAGTCACCTTAGGGGTTACAGTTTCAACACAAGAATTGGATGAAGATGAGGGATGGGGACACCTCACAGGCCATCCTGTGAGGCCAAGTTCCCAGCAGAACTCTGAGAAAGGGTCTCTCTCCAGAGGTCAAAATAGGGTCAAAGGGACAGTGGCTTCTCTTTGCCCTAGATACTGACTAGTTCAGGAAAAATAGTACGCATGTGGCTTGTGGGCTTCCCTGGTGGGTCAGCGGTAAAGAATCCACAAGCCAATGCGGGAAATGTGGGCTGGATCTCTGGGTCAGGAAGACCCCCTGGAGGAGGAAATGGCAGCCTACTCCAGTGCTCTTGCCTGGGAAATCCCATGGACAGAGGAGCCTGGCGGGCTATTGTCCATGGAGTTGCGAAAGAGTCAAACATAATTTAGTGACTAAAAAACGATGAATATGGCTTGTAGATGAGGAAAAGAAGTTAACAAGACATTTCTAATGGAAAAGCAAAGCACTTGAGACTTGGGAGACCTGAGTTTTAACTTTTTAATGACTTTCTGTGTGACCCTAAAGTAACATAATTTCCCTTTGGGCTTTATCCCTTTTCCACTAACAACAGGGGCTGTTGGCCTGCTTCTTAAAATGGTTGAGGAGAACTGGCAAAAGACATAATTGCAAAATTTTTTTTTTTTTTTTTTTTTTTTACGAACATGAAGATACTTTTAAATGCTGTAAATAAAAATAACACAGAAGAATATACCTCGTTTCAAAATCCGTGACATTTGCAGAGTAAACATGAGCTCCAATACCCAGAGTCCCAGTTTCTTTTGGTAGGATTCCCAAGAGGAAAAATGAGTCTTTCCAACTAAGGAAGGAAGGGAAAACTTGGAGAAATTTGCTCAACCAAAGAGAGATGGATTTCATGAAAATCAGGACAACACAGAAAACATGGTGCACAATCCTCCAGTGACAGTTTGTCAAAGAGAAGCAAATCCTTCAGGACACTCTCTTTAATATACTTTTAGTAAATGTTTTATTGTATTGGATTATGGGAATTAAGGGAATGAAGGATCCATACCATATTTTTCAAAAGCAATATTTTTAGAATCACAAATTATATTGAAATTTTTATACCAAGAAAATAAAAACAAAGATCAGAAGAACTAAACAGCATTTATATATGTCTCTGCAGAGATATATATGTATATTAGCAAATTGAAATATAGCAAATACACATAAAAACATCCACATAAAAGAGATGCAAATTATATTTTTGACACATTTTCAGCACAATCACCTAATACAATTTTCTTTTATAGGCAGAGGTAATAAATAGTGCAAATGTATATTTATGGTGTGTTTGACAAATGGATTTGCTTTGAGTCAGAGGGAAAAGCTCCAGTGATTTTACAATGGAAATGCTTCTCATCTACCTGGACTAAATCACTTGTCTTTCTTCTGGGTTTTTCACTGTGACCAAGTCTGAAGTGGGAACCACCTTTTTGTCTCAGAGAGTGGTACCTGCCTGGAATAAGGATTTGATATACTTGAAAATCAAGATATCCTAGTATTTGTGTGTGTTTATATCTTGTCTCCCCTATAAGACTTTGTGCACCGTGAAAGTAAGAACAGTGTCTGTTACTTCTCCATGAATCATTTTACCTCCAGAACAGTGGCTTGTATGTAAGGTGTGCATCATAGGATGCTGTTATTTTTCTGCAGGGTGCTCGTGTGGTCTTCAAGGAAGCAAGCGCATGCTATGTGCTCTGAGATGGTGCTTCACTTCCATGTGTCTGAGAATCAGAGCACTGATTTGCTTTTTTTTTTAATTGAAGTATAGTTGACTTACAGTGTTTTGTTAGTTTCAAGTATACTGAAGTTTTATATATACGTATGTGTGAGTGTACATATAAATTTTTTCAGATTCTTTTCCATAATAGGCTATTAAAATATATTGAATACAGCTCCATATACTAGAGTAGAATCTTGTTACAAATAGCTGAGAAAAGAAGAGACGCAAAAGGCAAAGGAGAAAAGGAAAGATACCATTTGAATGCAAAGTTCCAAAGAATAGCAAGGAGAGATAAGAAAGCCTTCCTCAGGGATCAATGCAAAGAAATAGAGGAAAATAAGATAATGGGAAAGACTAGAGATCTCTTCAAGAAAATTAGAGATACCACTGGAACATTTCATGCAAAGATGGGCTCAAAAAAGGACAGAAATGGTATGGACCTAACAGAAGCAGAAGATATTAAGAAGAGGTGGCAAGAATACACAGAAGAACTATACAAAAAAAGATCTTCATGACCCAGATAACCACGATGGTGTGATAACTCACCTACCTAGAGCCAGACATCCTGGAATGCGAAGTCAAGTGGGCCTTAGGAAGCATCACTATGAACAAAGCTAGAAGAGGTGATGGAACTTCAGCTGAGCTATTTCCTAAAAGATGATGCTGTGAAAGTGCTGCACTCAATATGCCAGCAAATTTGGAAAACTCAGCAGTGGCCATGGGACTGAAAAAGGTCAGTTTTCATTCCAATCCCAAAGAAAGGCAATGCCAAATAATTCTCAAACTACCGCACAATTGCACTCATCTCACATGCTAGCAAGGTAATTCTCAAAATTCTCCAAGCCAGGCTTCCAGAATACATGAACCGTGAACTTCCAGGTGTTCAAGCTGGTTTTAGAAAAGGCAGAGGAACCGGAGATCAAATTGCCAGCATCCACTGGATCATTGAAAAAGCAAGAGAGTTCCAGAAAAACATCTATTCCTGCCTTATTGACCAGTCCAAAGCCTTTGTGTGGATCACAACAAACTGGAAAATTCTTAAAGAGATGGGAATACCAGACCTCCTGACCTGCCTCCTGAGAAATCTGTATGCAGGTCAAGAAGCAACAGTTAGAACTGGACATGGAACAACAGACTGGTTCCAAATTGGGAAAGGAGTACGTCAAGTCTATATATTGTCACCCTGCTTATTTAACTTATATGCAAAGTACATGATGCAAAGTGCTGGGCTGGATGAAGCACAAGCTGGAATCAAGATTGCCAGGAGAAATATCAATAACTTTAGACATGCAGATGACACTACCCTTATGGCAGAAAGTGAAGAACTAAAGAGCTTCTTGATGAAAGTGAAAGAGGAGAGTGAAAAAGTTGGCTTAAAACTCAGCATTCAGAAAACTAAGATCAGGGCATCCGGTCCCATCACTTCATGGCAAATAGATGGGGAAACAGTGGAAATAGTGAGTGACTTTATTTTGGGGGCTCCAAAATCAGTGCAGATGGTGACTGCAGCCATGAAATTAAAAGATACTTGCTCCTTGGAAGAAAAGCTATGACCAACCTAGACAGCATATTAAAAAGCAGAGACCTTACTTTGCCAGCAAAGGTCCATCTAGTCAAGGCTATGGTTTTTCCGGTAGTCATATATGGATGTGAGAGTTGGACTAAAAAGAAAGCTGAGTGCCAGAGAATTGATGCTTTTGAACTGTGGTGTTGGAGAAGAGTCGAGAGTCCCTTGGACTGCAAGGAGATCCAACCAATCAATCCTAAAGGAAATCAACCCTGATTGTTCATTGGAAGGACTGATGCTGAAGCTGAAACTCCAATACTTTGGCCACCTGATGAGAAGAACTGACTCATTGGAGAAGACCCTGATGCTGGGAAAGATTGAAGGCAGGAGGAGAAGGGGACGACAGAGGATGAGATTGTGGATGGCATCATGGAATCAATGGACCTGAGTTTGAGTGAGCTCTGGGAGTTGATGATGGACAGGGAAACCTGGCGTGCTGCAGTCCATGGGGTCGCAAAGAGTCGAACACGACTGAGCGACTGAACTGAACTGAGGATCTTGTTTATTTTACTATCTGGGTTTCCCTGGTGGTGATCATGGTAAAGAACCCGCCTGCCAATGCAGGAGACAGAAGAGATATGGGTTTGAAAACCCATTCAAGTATTCTTGCCTGGAGAATCCCATGGACAGAGGATCCTGACAGGCTAGGCCCATAGGATCACAAAGAGTCAGACACGACTCAACTAACCTAGCACACAAGCAGTATGTATCTGCTAATTCCAAACTCTTAATTTATGCCTCGCTTCCCTTCCCCTGTGGTAACCGTAAGCTTGCTTTCTATGTCTGTGAGTCTATTTCTCTTTTCTAAATAAGTTCATTTATATAATTTTTAAATGCTACATGTGATAACCAACATTTTTCTTTCTCTAACTTACTTAGAAGTAACTTACTCTCAACCCAAGAATACAAGGATATCTCCCTGGCTGCTTAACTTCTGTATTAAATGTTCTCTCTAAGTGCATCTATCCTTCTAGTGTGTTCTATTAGGGTGCAGATATTGGACCAAACAAGTGAAGAATGGCACATCCTGGGTCCAGATAGGGGAGAAGCAAGCCTGAGGCTCCACCCTGGCAAGGGAGGGACAGCTGGAGAGTAGGAGTGGAAAATGAGGTTCTGGAGCCTTTAGCCTTTAGCTGTAGAGACCCCAGCCCAGCCCAGGCTGCCCTTGGGGGCTTGAGTGGAGATATTGCCAGGGGAAGCCGGTGTGTTTACTCACCTTGGAGCAGAAATAGGGAACCAGCCCACAGGCGCAGAGGGAGTGGGCATCCAAGGTAAGCGGTGATGAGGAGAGTCACCACACACACACAGAGCCAGGCGGTACCCACCTTGGGGACTGTTTCTAGAGAGAATACCTGACACGAGCAGCTCATTTCATCACAGACTCCGCTGGTGAACAGCCCTTTTTCCTCAATGCCTCAAAGCCAGAGAACTCCTGGAAACAGAAAACTTGACAATATTCAAATGCAAAAGGATCTTAGGGACTCGAGAGACCAGGACTGTCCAGCTCTTTCCCTATTCGGTTCCCATTCTTTCCTAGTTCCATGTCTAGTCAGGAAGGCCTCATTAGGAAGAACCAGGTGCTTGCTTTCTTCAGATGTGCATGTCTCTCTGCAGGCCTGCAAATGAGACTCGCCCCATCCCACCATGCTGCTGTGAACAGCTACATTTAAATTTCTTTAAGCTTGAGTGATGTCCTCAGATGAGGAGTTCTAAGTACCAAGAATTATTGTTATTACTATGTAGTTACTGCCTAGCATGCAGCGAATTACCCTGCCCTGCTGTGTAAAAGATGAACAGTGGGATGGGAAGTTCGGAGAAGGGAGGTGGGAGGAGCAGAATGAAATGTACTAAAGAGGGACCAGGCCGGAGGTGCCCTGTGCATGGGGTCTCCACCAGACACACTCTTATGGCCAGAAATAAATATTCTCTTTCCACTCAGCAAATGGAAGATGCTGTGAAGATGCTTGGGTTATAAAGGTGGGGCTTAAAGGCATAGATTTCAATCCCAACTTCAACGATTATAACTATGTGCCTTGGACAAGCTCATGAGCCTGTCTGAGCCTTGATTTGTGGGAGCTGCCACATAGAAAGCTTCAGATATTTGTAGCAATTATTACTACTATTACTATGGCTATCGTTAGGCTTTGGTCCAGTTGTCAGCAATTTACAAGACTCAGTACAGAGTCTGAACCATTGTTTTCAGATTTTCCAGGACAGGTCACCAAAGAGATCCAGGAGAAATGGGAACCCACAGCCAGCATGGAACCACCAAACAGGGTCAAATGGACACCTCCCAGAACTGCTAAAGAGCCTCACTGGGGACATAGACGGTGGGTCTAAATTTAACTTAAAAATAGTTCTTGAGAAGTTACAGTCTTGTTAATGAACTGTGTTTAGGAAAAAACATAAGCCAATATGGCTTACGAGTGCTCAAGGAAGAGTAAGAGCCATAACCCACAACTATCTCTCCACCAGAAGTCCTGAGACTCTTCTGGAAGCCAAGGCTGCTCACTGGGGATCCAGTTCTCCAAGGCACCAGGGGTAGACGCGGGGCTGGGCGCACTTTACTGACACTTCACATCCATCTTTGCTTTGAGTGCACCACACCAGACTGGGTGGACCTCTCTGGTGACTCATCGCCAGACAAGTTTGCTAACCCCTCAAAAGTCTACTATAAGAAGTGTCAGACATGGTACTGCCGCAGAGAACTCGTGACAGAGGACGTAAGACATCCAAGCGTCCAGGGAAAGGTGACTAATCGTACACGGTGAGAAATGACTGGAGAGCCTGTGCAGCCTCCGTCAGTTCCAGCGGTCAGAGAACACATCACTGTTTCTTGGGAGATCACCAGGCAACTCACTAGAGAACATTCGTCCTACTCTGTTTAATTGACATATAGTTGATTTACAGTTTTGTGTTAGTTTTGGATGTACAGCAAAGTGATTCAGTTATATGTATATATAAATAGATAAACTGTTTTTCAGATTATTTTCCATTGCAGGTTATTATTACAGGATATTGATATAGTTCCCTGTGCTAGGACATTTGATGTAGAATGCAGATAACCTCCCTCTCCCCACTCTGCTCCATACACACACATGCCCACAATGATACACTTAAGTGATATGCATGCTGCGTGCTAAGTTGCTTCCTGTCACGTCCAACTCTGCGACCCTATGGACTGTAGCCTGCCAGACGCCTCTGTCTATGGGATTCTTTAGGCAAGAATACTGGAATGGGTTGCCATGCCCTCCTCCAGGGGGCCTTCCTTGGTTGGGAAGGTCAAACCCAGGTCTCACGTGTCTTGCATTGGCAAGTGGGTTCTTTACCACTAGCGCCACCTAGGGAGCCTCAAGTGATGTGCGCATGCCGTCAAACCAGTGCAACAAGTGATTGCCTCTAAGTAACTGGTTGCTTGATCCACAAGTGGGTGGAGGATGTAACAGTTGGATTGTTCCCACCCAATTGTTTGAAATAGTCTGGGGACATGTAACTAAAAGCACCCTTCCCGGGTAACTGAGTGATATGAGTTAATTCGAAAGACTAGGCTTCACCCTGAATAAAAACCATGGTATCTGAGTGGCAAGAATTATGGGCTCTTGGATATACAAGCCACATCCCTCATCTTGTGTTTCCCTCACTGTTTTGCCGGAACTCATTCCTAGCTTGGTCCATTCCTGAGACAGTTGAACGTCCAGTGTTGGGTATCATCATTCATCAAACCATTTAAATGAAAGGTACATCTTCCATCTTCTTTCTTGAAGGCTGAAGAATTATTTCTCAAACTTCTGTCTCTCTATTGAACTAATAAAACAAAACAAAACACTTTTAAACAAGTAAAAAAATAGAAAAAAAAATGTGACCAAATAGAACAGGCTGTGAGATGCCAAGCAATTTAAATTTGTTTGCTATATTGTATTGATTCTTTTCTAATTCAGGCAAACAGTGCAACTCAGAAGACTCGGTAACTCATAGGCCTCCTGGTTTGGGTACACCTCCTGGGTACATACATCCTGTTTTGGAAGGAAGCTATTTTGAAATCTGCTCTTGGCCATCTTTCCAGATCTTTGGTGAATTAATTTGGATTTAGGGGGAGAAAAAAGAAAGAAAAACCTCACCTTCTCTGTATGTGGTAGAATTTCACTGGGATGCAAAGTGAGGGCAAGAGGAAAGTGAACACTTAGCTTCACTTACGTTGCAAGATTTTAGGGGCTGGATGAAGGTGCTGTGTGTCACCTAGCTGCTTCCTAGACTGCGGGTAGAGGGGAGTTAGGGAGGGCCCCACCGGTGTGTGAGAAAGCAATGGTCTATCTTGAGTCCTTTGACTGATAGTAGTAAAAGAATAATTGCTACATATGTTGGACTAAAAGTTTTCAACAGATGACCTGATTTTGATTTTTCAAAAAATATATAAAATTGCAAGGGAACCCCACAACAAGTCAATGAGAGGAACGCATACTTTTGTTCACTGGAGGTGAATTTTATGGAAAGTTGTACTTTGCAGATTTGGACAAATCCGCCCCATCCTCCCCCTCCTACTCTTTTTCTCACTTGGCTCTGAGGAAACATGCTTCCAAGTTTGAGACTTCATCTTGTCTGATTAATGATGTGTACACAGAGATTTCGGTCTCATCTTCCTTCTCTTGGTCTTTCTTATCCCGTTGTTTGCTATACTTCAACCCTGCGGATAGATGGTTCTGCCGTGATAAATGTAAAGTTTGCATAAGCCATGTAACAGCAGGACAGCCTATTATCACTGTACATTTTCCATGGCTGTGCAAACCTCTGTAGGCTATTTTATTGCTAATAGATCCATAGAGAAACAGTAGTGATTTTACGACTCTTTTTAAAATGGAAATTCATGTTAGAGAAATACAACTGGGAGGAAACAGATGTAAACCACTTAAGCATTTGCAGAAAATTGAGATGCACACTCTTATTTACAGACCTACATAGCCTCCATCGCTTTATTTTCAAAATTAAAATAAGCAATCTGTTTACCATGGGAAATGAGGAACTGTAAACTTGTTGTTTTTCCCTTTACACGACAATGGCCGCCATCGTTGGGTTTAATGGCAGTGCTGAAACAGGATGGCAATTTTTCCCTCTTAGATTTTATTGTCTAGAACACATTCCCTCCATAATCTGTGTGAGAGGTAGGCAAGTGGGAAAGATTTTAGTATAACTGTATGTCTGAACTCATAGTATGCTTTAACAGCCAAAATGATTACCAGACACTTTTGAAGGATTTAAATCAAGTATTTACCACTACCTGTAAACTGCTTAAAATATTGGAAGAGTCCACCAGCCCAGCCTCTATGAAAATGCTTTTATATATTCAAACACAAAAGCCCATCCCATCTAAAAATGTTTATTCTTGCTTTGTCCCAACCTTTTCACATCTTAAAAAACATTGTGACACATTTCACATTTTGGAAAGAAGATGTAAATTAAACTATCACAGAACAGCACATCAGTAAGATATCTGTGTGATGGGTTCATTGGAGCAAGTTCCTTATGACGTGCAGAGGTTTCTCTGATTTTTCCTCATTTGTTTTGGAACAACATTTTAAACAATTTTAGTAAAATATGCAAAACAAAATGGATTGCTTTAACCACTTCTAAGTGTATGATTTAGTAGCATGAAGCACATTCATAGGGTTGTACAGCCATCATCACTATCCATCTCCAGAACTTTTCCATCATCTCAAACAGAAGTTCTACCCATTAGACACTAACTCCCTATTACCCCCTCCCCATAGTCCCTTATAACTTCTATTCCACTTCCTGTCACTATGAATGTGACTGCTCTGGGTATCTCATATAAGTAAAGTCATGCAATATTTTTCTTTTGTGTCTGGCTTATTTTACTCAGCACAGTGTCTTCAAGGTGCATCTATGCTATAGCACGTGCCAGAATGTCCTTCCTTTTCAAGGCTGAATAATATTCCTTTGTTTACATAGGCCAGTTTCCTTATGCACTCATCTGTCAGGGGTCGTCTGATCCTAACAGTGAGGAGGATCCCAGCACCGTGAGGATTTTTTACTGAAAAGCTGCTCAGGACAAGCCGAGCAGAAAGAGAACTGCCCAGAACCAGCTGTGTGAAGCAAGGCAGGAAGATCTCCCATAAACTATAGATTTCCAGGCTCTGTGCAATCCTTGGCTGGATAAATCTTTTGCTTTCATCCTGTTGGATTGTTCAGTCGCTAAGTCATGTTTGACTGTTTGTGACCCCATGGACTGCAGCATGCCAGACTTCCTTGTCCTTCACTATCTCCCAGAGACTTTGCTCAAAGTCATGTCCATTGAGTCCAACCATCTCATCCTCTGTCATCCCCTTCTCCTCTTGTCCTCAGTCTTTCCCATCATTAGGGTCTTTTCCAGTGGGTTGGCTCTTAGCATCAGATAGCCAAAGTATTGGAGCTTCAGCTTCTGCATCGGTTCTTCCAATGAATATTCATCTTAGGTTTTTATTTTAATGTGAAAGGAGGCTACACTAGGCCCTCTTAGAAACTGAAATTTTTCTCAAAGAAATTATGACTGGCTTCAGCCCAAGATGGGAGAATAGAACATTTTCTCCAGGCTCCTCCGTGACCCTAACGCTTCCCTCCCAAAGCCAATCACTTCTACCAGCCTGGAGGGTTGCATTAGGAGACCCCCTGATCATAGCCTTTGGGTCACATCCAACAAAGCCCATGTACAGACAACCAGGCTCTGAGCTCACCCATACTTAGTGAAAACTGCCCTATGCAGAGACGCATTCAGTACATGCCCAGGCCTGTTTACCATGTGCTCTGCTCTCTCGCACTTCTCTGCTGACTCAGCTGGTGAAGAATCTGCCTGCAATGTGGGAGACCTGGGTTCGATCCCTGGGTTGGGAAGATCCCCTGGAGGAGGGCATGGCAACCCACTCCAGTATTCTTGCCTGGAGAGTCCCCATGGACAGCGGAGCCTGGTGTGCTGCAGTCCTGGGGTCGTGAACAGTTGGACATGACTGAATGACTAAGCACACACACACGGCTTTCTTAGCCGAGGGATTAAACAGCTACCCACTATTTGCCTTCTTCTTTTATGGTCCATGTGATGTATCAGAGCTTCTGTTTGTGGTCTTTTGGTGACAAAAGATAATTACAGACCTGGGGGGAGAAAGTTCTGTGGCTCGCCTGCCATAGCTGCAGTTATAACCACCGCAGTCTCCCATGGACTCACCCACATTCTCTGCCTCTTTGGGGGTTGTTATTAATGAAGCAGGGCATTTCACAGTACCTGTGAAATTAATTTCTGTTACCAGTGTATTATCTAATAAATATGTAACCTTGGGGTGTGCCTACGCATTGCTGGCATTTTACAATGGAAAATGGACATTTGTTGAGGAGAAATCTTATTAACAGAGCAATTCTCGGGCATCACATACGTGTTGTAACATCACCACAGACAAAAAATTTTCACACACATGGTGGCTCAGCAGTAAAGACTCCACCTGCATTGCAGGAGCCAAAAGAGACGCTGGTTCAATACCCAGTTTGGGAAGATCCCTTAGAGAGGAAATGGTAACCCACTCCAGTATTCTTGCCTGTAGAATCCCATGGACAGAGGAGCCTACAGTCGCAAGGAGTTGGGCATGACTGAAGCAACTTAGCATCCCCACGTTGATTGTACACAGAAATCCTGTGAGGTTTGCCCCATTTTATTGATGAGGTCAGGGGGTTTGTCCACGGACTTCAGGCAAAGCTGCTGTTTCTTCTGAGGCAAAGCCCGCCTCTCTGCCCAGCGAAGCCGTCCTCATCCCTGCACCTCCGGGCTTTCTCTCTGGAGACACTCTTTTGCTGTCTTTGAATTCTCCCCCAGGTGCTCATGGCCCCTGCTCTAATTCATCGTACATGCCTCATTCTCATCCCCCAAATGGAGTTTTGTCACTGTTACCAATACTAACAGGAGGGCCAACATTTCCTGAGTGTTACCTAAACACCACGACTTGTGTTGCTTCAGTTAATCCTTAGAACAACCCTGTGAGAGAGGTTTGGTTGTGAATCCCACCTCACAGATGAGAAAACTGAGGCACAGAGAGATCAATTGAGTTGCTCAATGTCACGCAGCTAGTCACTGTGGGGACAGGGGGTTGAACCCTGGCAGTGGGAGGCCAGAGCAGGTTAGCTCCTCACCCCAGGTGGCTGGCTCCCTGCAGGGTCTCACCGTCTGCCTCCTTCTTGCCACAAGGTCCCCAGTGTCCACTCCTTCCCTCTTGAAGAGAATGAATAGAGTACTTGACCTTGACCTGCTAAGTGGAACAGCAGTGATAAAGTTCTGCCAAATTTCCTGTCTCATTTTCTCCCTTTTGATGGCCTCCAAAACGAAACCTGTTTATCTACCACTGAAGCTCAGGGACTGAAGACTGTAAATGTGATCCTTGGTCTCATCCCCACCGGCGGCCAGCTCTAGTCTTTTATCCATCCTTGGATTCCTCCTGTGTCTCTCCCACCATCACAAGTGGAGACTTCAGCTCTGTCTCGCCTCCCATCCAGCTGGCCGCCCTGAGCACCACAGTGGTTGATGCTTCTGACCCAACCCAAGAGGTTCATCACTCTGAATCTCCAAATTCATACAGACTCTTTCTGGTAATGACTGTTATTCTAGACACTTACTTTCTCCCCACTCTCCGATGCAGATTTTGCCCACACTTACCCACTCCCTCCCACCCAGGTTCCTGTCTACCTGCCAGCTCCTTTCAGATACATAGCTTCACTGGACAGGTCTTGACTCTTCTAGCCCTGGGGGAGATGGGGAGGAGGGGTGCTTGCATCCCTGAGAGATGCTTCAAAGAAAATTCACTCCCCCGTTACTCAGCGCTATAACTTCTTCCTCTTCCAGGAAGCCTTCCTGGATCACTTTTAACAGTGACTGGCCTTTTTCTGAATTCACAGCATCAACTTTCCTGGGTCCACATTCCACAATTCATCCCATTATGCCTTGTGGCATTTCTTGGATTACTGTCAAGCTTCACTATCAATACTTCATATATTTATGTTTTTGTCTCGTCAAACAAATTTTAAGTTCTTTGAAGGGGTTTATATCTCTGGATATTCTTCATACTGCCTTGATCTCAATAAGTCTGCTATTTAATTTAAGCTTAGTTGGATAGAAGAATGCATTTTATTGAGTGCCCAAAACAAGAGGATTAGGTAAGCCATTTTGAAATTCCTTGAATTCTAGTCAATCATTTTCCCTTTGCCAACTGGGATTCTATTTCTATATTAGGGAATGAACAAAAGAGCTAACAGAAATGTATCCTCTAACTTATAAGAAATTATTTTTTTAGCATGTCTCTCTATGGCCTGAAAACAAAGTTTTTTAGTTATTAAAATGTAAAACAATTTCTTTATGGGCAGCATCATTACTTACTAGTGAAGAAGATGCATGTCATGAGCTGAAGGGCATTCCCCCACACCCTAAACTCATGTGTTGGATTCCTAACAACTACTATCCGTGATATCATGGACTATACAGTCCATGAAATTCTCCAGGCCAGAATACTAGAGTGGGTAGCCTTTCCCTTCTCCAGGGGATCTTCCCAACCCAGGGATTGAACCCAGGTCTACTGCACTGCAGGTGGATTCTTCACCAGTTGAGCCGCAAGAGAAGCCACACAATCATATTTAGATATCAGATATTTAAAGAGGTGATTAAGTTAGTATGAGGTCATTAAGGTTGGCCCTAATCCAATATGAATGGGGTCCTTATAAAAAGATGAAATTTCTGGCACACAGAGAGCAACAGCAGACACACAGGAAAAAGCATAAGCCAAGGGAAGACAACGAAAGGACACAGCGAGAAAGCGGCCACCTGCAAGCCAAGAGAGAGATCGCAGGAAAAGCCAGACCTGCCAACACCTCGATCTTGGGCTTTCAGCCTCCAGAACGGTGAACGAATAAGTTTCTGTTGTTTAAGCTACCTGGAAATAATACAATGCTATTTTTTTTCGAACTTCTGAATTTAGTAAACTTCCTTTTTCATGGGCATGTTATAATCCATTGTGCAAAATTTAGCATAAATTAAGTTACCATTTCCCTAGTGTAAGACATCTAGACATGTGTGTGTGTGTGTGTGTGTGTGTGTGTGAGAGAGAGAGAGAGAGAGAGAGAGAGATCTAGGCTTAATCCAAGTTTTGTTTCATTTTTATAAAGCTTACTACAAAGAACACATATGTACAAAGGTTTTTGTTTTTCTTTGTTGGGGCTGTGGAAATGTTTTCAAAGGAGCTCAGTGATGCTAGGATGAGGCCAATTAGCAAGTTTGCCAGCCTGCCTTTGAAAAATTCTGAAGAATAAAGTTAGCTGTCTCTTTTCTTGTACCTGGTGCCCATGGAAGCCCGTTTGGAGGAGGTGTGTGGAGTTGAGATAGGTAATAAGGGCAAAGGGTCCAGGAGCGCCCCAGGAATACTCCCCTAGGGCACATGCACAGTGAAGCCATTTCCAGAGAGTATGTCTGGTCTCCTAGCTCACTTCGACTTTCATCTCCAGAGCTGGCTTGCATGGCAGCCCTTCGGAGTCAGTGCCTTCCACAGCCACATCTTTAGGAGGTGCATGCAGGACAATCAAGACCATGAGGACGTAAGTTCAGTTACTGCTTCCAGCCCCATACATCCCATTCCCAGGCTCATCAGTACACTGAAGAGCTCTCATTGACATTTCGTGGTTTAACATAAAGATTTCTTGCGCATAGCTCATGAAAGAGCGACAGATTTTCCAACAGCTGTCTAATATCTCTGTCAACATAGAAATTAAATAGATTTAGGAACTTCAGAAAAACATACGCACATTTAATACCCAGTAATGATCAATTCCAATTTCCAGTTGCAGAAATAGGAATTGTTTTCAATGTGTTCTGTGGGTTATTCCAAATAAACATCTGGCATCGTGTTATTTCTTTTTAATCATTTGAATGGTGATATTATAGGTCTATCTATTTATTTGTCCAGCTATAGAGCTGATGATACTATGAAGATACGGAAAGAATCCATGTTACCATCAACTTTCAAATGAAAATGTTATACTGTTTTTAAAGCAGTCATTTGCTTTTAATATACACCAAGACTGGATAACAAACTTCCTCTAAACTTGTTAGCAGTAATTTTTTTTTTCTTTTACCAGCAACAATGAAAGACAGAAGCACCACCTTGACTTCACATCATGGTCAAAAACAGGTTTCTGTTCTGAAGGAGATGAATCCTTTGTTTTCCATATTGTAGAGAGAGCACGCGGAAGAAAGATCCGAAACTCCAGATTCTGGTGTATTGTTCTTTCAATTGACTTGTTAGTCTCAACCAACCAGAAAAACAATTCTCCTAAGGAATTTTGTGCAGTGAAAGGAGAGGATTTGGCTGGTCTGAGTTCAGATCCCAGCCCCACTCCTTCCTAATGCTATAAACTTCATCAATGTGATTCACTTCCCTGAGTCCCAAATTCTTCATGCTGGTTAATAATAATCTATCATTAAGGGAGATGCTGTATATGGAGCATCTCAAATCGAACACAGTAGGTACAGAACAGATGACAGCCATCCAGGTCATGAAAGCAAAGCCACGGAGGCCTCACCAAGAGCTTGCTCAGGAATGAGCTTGGGGAAACGGGCTGAAATGAATTAGGCTGTGTACCTGCAAAGGTAATCCTGATTTACAGTAATAAGACCAAAAGCAAATTAGCCTGGGTCTAGAAGCCCAGCTCCTTCCTCTCTCAGAGGGCCACTTCAGACTTCAGAGCAGTCCCACCTCTGTTCAGGAAGGAAACGCGAATTCAGTCGACAGCTCTAGGTTTCTGCTGAGCAATAGAAACCAATCAAAATTGTAGATCATTTTAATAAGAGGTCACTTTGGAACCTTGAGGACAGTTATAGTTGATTTAGGCTAGTGTGAGGATTGTAAGGTGGTTCAGTGGTAAAGAATCTGCCTGCCAGTGCAGGAGATGCCAGAGACATGAGTTCAGTCCCTGGGTTGGGAAGAATCCCTGTAGGAGAGCATGGAAACCCACTCCAGTATTCTTGCCTGGGAAAATCCCATGGACAGAGGAGCCTGTAGAGCTGCAGTCCACAGGGTCACAAAGAATCAGATAAGACTGAGTGACTGAGCACACACACATTCGTGAGACTGTGAAGAAAACGCACCTTGGGTGTTTAAGTCCTCTAGCTTCCTTTGGGTCTTTACAAAGAAACACAGCAGTGCAGAGACGCCCACCTCTCCATGACCTTCCATGGATCAGATGCATAGCTGGACCAACCAAAGCCAGTACTTCATTCAATAAAAGCTTGCGATAGTGTGGTTTTCCTACTGCATTATATGTCCTTTCCCCGACATGAGGATTGTAACCACATTCCTCAGCATTGGACAGTATTTCAAATGCCATTTGCTTTACCCAGATCGAGTTCCTAAAAGAGGCAGCTTTATTTTCTGTTCACACAGGCAATTTTATAGCATGTGGACAAACAGCTGTGAATCCCAATTCTGGCTCTGTCACCTCCTACTTGTGTGACAGCTCTCTCACCTCAGAAATGAGTCATTGTTAATGAGAGTCATTAAATGAGTTAGTGTCTGTGATATATTTTGTTCAGTGCCTGGCACATAGTAAGTGCCCACTGAAATGGGGGAATAAATGGTAGCTTTAACCATAGATAGGTTACATGGACTCTAAAAGAAAGTACAATGAGTAATGAGTTTTAGATGGGTTAGAGCTAGTTTTGCTTTATGCTGAGGCTTCTTAAAGTATGAATAGATTTTTTTAAAAAAAGCCTTTTCAAAAAGCCATAGGAATAATGGCAGCCCGCAGATTTGGGGTAGGTAAAGAGTAGGTAAAGCCCCCAAATCATCATTAGCTCTTCCTTTCTCTCCTCTTTTGCTTGGTTTTCAAAAGAAGCCACCCTCACACCTTCTGTTCCCCACTGCCTGCCCTGAGATAACACTGTGGTATATTTTGTGTTAATAACTCTGCTTTATCCAGAGTTTCCTGCCAATCCATGAAAGATGTATTTTTAGATCTGCCCCCATCATGCTTTTTTTGTATGACATGATGTTTGTGAGATTCATCCACGTGGCCACAGTTTATTCACTCTCGGGGCTGTATTCCTTGGTACAAATATATCCCAGCATGTTCTTCCAATCTATTGTTTAGGAACATTTCCAGCCTTCGCTCCTATGAGCATTCTTATCCACTCCTGTAGCTAACAATGTTTCCGGGATCCTTACAATAAAGAGCCCTAGAATTTTACAGAATTCTATACCTATCGAGATGATTGTGTGATTTTCCTTCTTTAATCTCTTAATGTGGTAAATTAAAGAAACAATTTGTCTCTAATATTGAACCAAAAGTGCATTTCTGGCATAAACCCTCCTGGAGAGCTTGTTTGGAGGTTTTAGCAGGGGAGAACAGCTGCCCTTTATCAAGGAATGGTTCTCTTCTACAGAGGAAGGTCATCCTGTTCAACCAACCACTTCAGGAGGAACGCCCATGGAGCGGTGATTGGGAAAGAGGGCACCCACCTTGGCCATATAAGCCCAATCAACCCTGGAGATCAGTGAGGTGACAGGTCGCAGCCATCAGCCTCACATCCCATAAATTCTACTTGATCTTTATCTAGATTGGTATCAAGATTATTTGTTGTTATTGTTGCTTAGTTGCTAAGTCAGATCCGACTCTTTTGTGACCCCCATGGACTGTAGCCTGCCGGGCTCTACTGTCCATGGGATTTCCCAGGCAAGAATACTGGAGTGGGTTGCCATTTCCACCACAGTCCTCCCACACCAGCTGCAGTGGGTTCCTCAGGGCAGGGGAAGGGAAGGTCTGAAGCCTTCTCTAGTTGGGCTTCCCTGCTGGCTTAGTGGTTAAAAACTCCACCTGCTGATGCAGGAGACGCTGGTTTGATTCCTGGGTTCCCTTCAAGCCCAACCAGCCTCAATAAATTACTTCGTATTTCTTTCTTCCCTTCCCTCTTTCTCTTTCTTTTTTTAATGCTTGAGAAGAGCTTGTGTAAGATGACATTAACTTATGTTTTAAAAGGTTGGTGGGCCTGGAGTTTTTGTTGTTTTACCAAAGAAAGCTGCTCTATATATTGTGTACACATTTTTGTCTGAGCAGAAGTTTTTATTTAAACCCTTTTTATAAGAGTTTATAAAATCTTTCTTCCTAAGTTTCCTGGACAGCTGCTTAAAAATTTAGGTCTGGCCTAACAGTTCTCTAATGGGTAGGTTTTTTTCTTTTTTTCATTAGTAGAGAAATAAGGAATGCTGCTAAATTGAAATATAATTTTCTTACACTAATTGCTAAAAGCAAAGGACTACCATTTCTATGATTCTGCCTATATTGAAGGCTCTGTGATGATACCCTGAAAGATTCACAATCTTCTGAAATAATTAGCAAATGAGCTATTTCCTTTTTTCCTTCTCTTGAGGAAAAAAATAAGTTGAGTCTGATGAAGTTTCCTGTTCCAGAGCCAAATGATGTGTGCTTGCAGACAGCACCCTCTCATCACACTGGTGGCTCTGATGTTTACATGTGCGCCTGAATTCCCTGGGAAGTGGGTTAAAACACAGTCCTCTAGATTCAGGAGGCATAGAGAAGGGTTCGGGTATCTGTATTTTTATCAAGTCCCTGGAAGATTGCAATGTATCCCAAAATGAAGAACCAGTGCTTCGTCTTCTTGGATCACCCATGACTTCCTTCCTCCTCGGCAAGGTAGGGAAAGAGGTGTGGGGCTGACACCCTAGATGGGTTCTCCACGGCTGAGCTAGTGGGTGATGGCTGTCATTCTTCAGGGGGTGCCGAAACCAGGGGAAAGGGCAAAACAGCTCAAGCTCACCAAGCTGAGAAGAAGTTGCTCATCCTGATGCCGGCACCGGTGAGGTCATGACTGCAAGCCATGAACCCAGCGGGAAGCTGAGAACAAAACCAAGGGTCCAAAAGAGAGGCCAGGGCCACAGTGAAGGTCAAGTGTTGTCTTCTACCTGTCGCTAGGATATTAGGTGGGGCAACTACACCTTAAGCATCAGCACTGCCTGAAAACTGGAGCAGAATCTATCAATCTGTTGTTTTTCCAGGAAATATTAACTGAACAACTGATCTTTAGTGGAGAGAGGAGCTGCCTGAACGTAATTACTTGATCTGCTCTTGGGTTGGCCAGCTGCTTAAGAGATGGCCACTGTGTGGAGGCAAGACCTCGGGACCCCGAAAACAAAAGCTAAGGTTGGAATCCTGACTGCCGTCAGGATGCTGTGACCTTGGACAGGTCAAAATTTTCTCCCCAGGGTCTGATTTCCTCTAATATTGATGGGAACAATGCCTACCACACAGAGTTGTGAGAATGAATGGAAAAAGCCTAGCACAAAGTCAGCTCTTGGTCAGTGTTGGTAAATTTGAGAGCAGACTCCTCATGTTTTAGGTTTTTATACCTTTGTGATTGATCATCAGGCAGAGTGCTTCACACATAGTTAGTATTCAAAAAATAGCTGCTGAATGAGCAAATTCCAAAAATAGTCAAAATAATGTAGTCAAAGTGATGTGACACATTGTTAAACAGCAGGCTTACCTTGTTCCTGAATAGGAACTATTAACTCAGTCATGCTCAGCCACGGTGAGATTTAGATAAATAACAGTGATAAGGACATAGAGACATTTAATGAACAAATGAATTATTAAATGAATGAATTGTTGAAACCTAACTCCTATGCAGACATTGAATCACAGGCTGCAAAATACTCACGTAAAAAATGAAGGCAAGTATTTCTGTTTGCTATTAACATTCAATCAAATGTTTTAATTATATCCAAATATCTGGATATCCAGGTTAGGTGTGCCAAATGACTGTTTCTTGACTGAATTTTTCATTTTTATTGAGTGTCCTTTGAGATGATGCAGATTTAGTCACTCTTGAGGACACAGTGAAGGAGAAATGTGAGGCGGTCTCACGCCATGGGTAGACTTGGAGTATCTCATGAGTTCGAGTTGCAAAGAGAATTTGAAGGTCACCATAGTCATTGCAGGTTCACAAGGAAGGAATCACTTCAGAGTTTCTATTTTTAGATTCCATCACAGTAAAATAGGGCTTTGAAGTTTTCCAAGACCTTTATCTCATAGTTCTTAATTAATGAGAATTGCATTATCACTGAAGTATATAATCTCAGAGCTATAAAGTTCAGCTGGTGGGCAATTATGTTTTAATCTGTTTAATGAAATTTCCTAATAAAATATCTGATCAATGAATATTTGTACTGTGCATGCTTACACTAATACATGGTGACATAAATGCCTAGTCAGAGGTGCGTGTGTGCTTACACACATCAATACTATTCAGGCTCTTCTGTCTTATAGATGTATAACCTATTTGTTTTCAATGCTTTCCGAATTTTTTTTGAGCAAAATCCCTTGTTCAGTTTAAATTTCTGGTATTCAAATTTATATCTAGATGTTAGCAAGCAAAGGGAAATTATTTACCCACCACTACATATTCTACATGCAGATTTTTATGGAGTCTCCCGAAACCAAGCATTATGATATATGGGGTGCCAATTTGTTGCTGTTTTTTTTTAAAAAAATTATATTAACTACAGAATTGTAAAACAAAAAGGGAGAGAATTTTTCACCCCAATCCATGAGTTGAATGTGGCAGGTCAAAAAGCCTAGGAGTTCTGCCAGCAACTCAGTGGAATCTGCACACTTCTCTCCTTAGGACACTACTACTCTTTGTGCAGTGTTTTTCTCTAGCCCTGGGAAGGGACAATTAAATAAATAATGAATAAACATGTCTCATTGAAGCGACTTTGACATTTCATCTAAGTTCACTCGTTAATTAAGATAAGATTGTTCTACTCCCCCTGAAGGGTATTTTTTTCTCTTTTGAGCAACTAGACTGAAATATAGTATAAAAGTGTATGAACACTCTGTTAAATGCACAGATTTAACCCCGCTGTTTTACTCCTAATCATTATTAATTGCCTCCAGTGGTGGACATTAATTTCCCTATTGCAGCAACATGCATCTTGAGCTTGGGCATATCCTAATACATCAAATGGGACAGGTGATATAATTCAGTTGGTCACAGCTGGAAAGGAGACAGCCACCCACATGCAGGCATTCTGTCAACCTTAGTTACATTGCAGACACCACCACAGCCTCTGAAACAACATCGTACATTTATCTCTGGGGATAAGTTTACAAGAAGTATGGCCGCTTGGCTCATCCTATTTAATCTGTTATTGTCTTAGCAACTATAAGAATGAAACGGTTGAAACTCAAAACTCAGAATTTGTTTCTAGTCTTTGAAGGGGGACAAAACAGAGACATATGGCGGAACTCATGGTTCAGATGAAGTGATAAGTGCTTGGTTCAGTGCGGATTATATTTGAAGATATATGTCACCGAAGGATTTAGAGTGAGCCACTAATAATGTTTACTGCGAGGTGACTTCAGAGCCCTGCTTTGCTCTATGCAGATCTTGACAAGTTGTCCATAGTACCTTGTGTTTATACAAGACTGGCTCTTTGGAACAAAGTTATTAACTTTGTGACCCTCAAAGATTAGCTCAAAGCTTCTTAGTAGTAACACAGAAAGCAGAGGTAGGGTGGTATTACAGTCAATGTTATGGCTGAGAGAAATGAGGTGATGATGAGGTATATTGAGCTATGAGCCTACTTCAAAATTGTGACTAGGACTCAATGCCAAATTTTGGCTCATTCGCCCGGCTTTTCCTGGAGAGGTATTTCTTCTTCCTCTGTAGGATTCATTCTAGGTTAGAGAAATGTACATCAAACCACTGTGAAATATCATTTCATACACTTTAGGATGGCCACTGTCAAAGGAACAGAAACTATGTGTTGGCAAGGATGTGGAGTTGGAATACTTGAGCATTGCTGGTGGGAGTGCAAAATGATACAGCCACTACAGAAAACAATATGGTAGTCTACTAAAATATTAAAAATAGAGCTGCTATATATCCAGCAATTCCACCGCAATTAATAGGTATATATCGGAAAGAATTTAGAACAGGATCTCTAACAGATATCTACACATCCATCTTCATAGCAGCGTTATTCACAATAGCCGGGAGTGGAGAGCAACCAAATGTGCATCGATAGACAAATGAACAAAGAAAATGTGGTATATAAATACAATAGAATCCTATGCAGCCTTTAAAAGGGAGGAAATCCTGTCACAGGCTACAGCATGAATGAATCTTGAAGACATTATGATAAGCAAAAGAAGCCAGTTACAAAAGGACAAATGCTGTACTATTCCCCTCATACGAAGTATCTAGCACAGTCAGACTCACACAAACAAGAAGTACAACAGGTGGGAGAGAGGGTGGGGAAGGGGAACAGGAATCAGTGTTCAGTGGGTATAACGTTTCAGTTTTGCAAGATGAAAACATTCAAAAGATGTGTGGCATGACTGAGTGAATCTTCTTACTACTAAACTGTGCATTTGAAAGCAGTTAGGATGGTAAATTTAATGTTACACAGTTTTCTTTTTACCACAATACAAAATACACATAGACAGATATATAAATAAAAAAGTCTAGAGAAATATCCCCACAATGTTTACAGGGTTAGAATTACGGGGAATATTTTGTAATTTTTTTGTTCTCATATACTTTTATTTGTAATTTTTCTGTATAATGATATGTACTGAAATTCTATCCAGATATCAGCTCATCAAAGTGACTACATCTTCTAAAAATAGCTCCAGGCCCACAGGTGTCTTGCCTGAGGACACAGAGTGATAATCACTCAGTCATGTCCAACTCTTCGTAATCCCATGGACTGTAGCCCACCAGGCTCCTCTGTCCATGGAATTCTCCAAGCAAGAATATTGGAGCGGGTAGCCATTCCCTTCTCCAGAAGATCTTCCTGACCCAGGGATCCAACCTGAGTCTCCTGCATTGCAGGCAGATTCTTTGCCATCGGAGCCACCAGGGGAACCCAAGGACACAGAGAGGCTGCAGCAAACCAGGAGGAGTGTTAAGTCGTTTTCTCACCCAGAAGGACAAGCAAGCACACAAGTGCTCCTGTCTGGCTCCACACTCATGGATATAGATTATTTCATAGCAGGATCATGAAGCCTTCTCTACCAAGGCATCCTTGGGATCTTCTTTTCCACCACCCAGCTCCCTACCTGTCCAGAGTTGGTTCAATTAAAACCTCTCAGTGGAAGGCCACAGCACTTCCTCTCTTCTTGCTTTATGTATTTACCATATCTTGCCTTGTTAATAGCTCTTTATGGACCTGTTTTCTCTTTCTCATTAGATGATAAACTCTTCGAGGGTAAAAGATCCATGTTTGCTGCATTTGTGTATCTCCAAAAACACAGTGTCTACTCAAGGCAACCCCTGGAGGGATACCTGCTAAATGAATGACAATGAATGAACAGATGAGTGAGTGAATGAATAAGACATGACCACTGAACTCTCAGTGAACAAATCAGCAAATCAAGTCAGCCAGGACACAGAGCAGCAAGCTTTATCCTCAAAACTTCTTTTTGATCAAGGAAATTTCGCTCCTTGCACTTAGTAAGAATTATAAGAAGAAGAATTATAATAATTATAACTATGACATCTCAGCTCCATATTTTAAATAATAGGAATCAATTTTTACCTCAATAAAGGCAAATTTTCATTACTTAAATTTACTTTAGCAGGGATCTCAGATGTTTTATACCAAGACAGGAGACATGTTTTATGAAAATGATTCCGTTCTGTCGTATGTCTCCTAACTAGTCCCTTGGAGCAGAGTTATAGGCAGGTCCTCTTTTGTGTATTAGGGATGCCTCTTTGTGTAAATAGATTTTTCATAATCAAAGTATATTCTGGACATCGTGGGGGCCCTGCTGTTTCAATGGAACTTTTCAGAAGGGTTCTGTAAAACAAACTTCACAGGGCTTTCCTAGTGGCTCAAATGGTAAAGAATCTGCCTGCAATACAAGATACCCAGGTCTGGGTTGGGAAGATCCCCTGAAGAGGAGAATGTCTACCCACTCCAGTATTCTTGCTTGGAGAATCCCATGGACAGAGGAGCCTGGCGGGCTACCCCAGAGGAGTCCATGGGTTCATGAACATTTAGACACCACTGAGTGACTAACACTAAAGCAAGCAGTCAGTCATCATTTGTGAACTTGGACGTATCAGATTTTCTAAAAGTGCAGCACAAGGTATTATCTACCAGCTTTGTCATTGAGTTAAAAAAAAAAAAAAAGTTAGGAAAATACATTCACGCCCTCTGCATGCAGGCGTGTATGAGTCTAACCACCACAGAGAATCAAAGAACTTGCAGTGACTGTCACTCTTTTCTTGCTTTCATCTCCCCTGCCTTTCCAGAGGAGGGTCTTGCAGGATTCATGTGTAAGCACCACTTTCTTCCAGGCCCTCCATCACAGCTGTTTATCTTCCTCTCTTTCTGTTTTCTCTTGGAAGAATCCGCGCTCTCCTGAAAAGCCGGCCTCAAATGCCGTGGTCAACTTTAACTTGAGGGACCGACTGGCTTTTCCACTAGTGCCTCCCTGCAAAATTCACGGTCCCTTACCTGCCTGCGAGGAGTCTGACAACGCTCAGACTGCTTCCCTCTCACATGGAGGGGAGAAGCACAGCCAGGCTGATGAAGGGCTTCAGAACAGCAGATAGGCTGTGTGCCGCCAGCACCGCCTCAGACCTGGAGCTCCTCTGGGGTTGCTGTCAGGGACTCACGCGTGACATTTTTGTTATCTAGGCAGAAAGCGTGTTTGGGTTAAACTGCCAGTGCCACCATGTCACCGAGTTCTCTGCTGAGCCCGAGACAGGCCTTCCCTATCAGTGATGGCTACAGTGGGCCAGATCAGCTGTCTCTCCAAGCAGCCTGGTTTCTGCAGCCGCAGTGTTCGCAGGGCGTTACAGGAGGCCACCAGAACCTGGATTAGCATTCTCTCTGAGGCTGCAAGGAACAAAGACTGCTCTGAAAGATGCACATGGAGGAAAAGGCACGACAAGACACCCTGTGACTTCAGAGAGGCCTTTTACAACCACATACAGTGGTGCTGTTAATTAAAAGAGTTAAACTTGGAAACCAGACTTTGATGCAATATGTTGTTTCCATTCTTGGAAATACAGTCACGAGGAGCTAATAAATAATCCATGAATGCTAATCTTTTTAAGTCATTTCAAAGGGATGAAGTCAGCCTGGATAATTGTAAATGCAATGGCTCAAGCCCAACTCCATTAAAATGGAAAGGTGTGAACTGATTAGACACTCAGCTGCTTTTGATAGAAGTCTTAAATTCAAATGCCACATCATTTGTTTTTAGCAAATGGAGTAATTACAATAATATTTTCTTCATTTTTAAGGTCAGATCTCTTAAAGTCTATATGCCTGTGCCTTATTTAAATGCAGCCAGAATCATTTTCCTTGCATTTGTTAATTAAAGTGTATGTACCTGAAAGGTAACATCCACTCATTTAATCTGGAGGGGAAATAAATAAATATTCCAGGTGTCTAGCTCCAAGGTTGGAGGGGGGAGCTGTAATGTTATTTCATTTCAGATATTACTAGTGAAATGGAAATTAACCTGATTTTCCACCCTGGTAACTCTCTTCTTGCTGAGAAAGATAGCTTTTGTTTAAAGCAAAGGCATTTTCCTACTGCTGTAGCTTTTCAAACCTATTGTGATCTAAAATTATTTTTTTAATTTGATAAAAGATTCCTAGTGGCTTAGATGGTAAAGAACCCCCCTGTAATTCAGGAGACCCAGGTTCAATCCCTGGGTTGGGAAGATCCCCTAGAGAAGGGCATGGCAACCCACTCCAGTATTCCAGCCTGGAGAATTCCTTGGACAGAGGAGCCTGGTGGGCTACAGTCCATGGGGTCACAAAGAGGTGGACATGACTGAGAGACTAACACTTTCACTTTCAAAGGATTTATGCAGTGATAAAGTCAAAGACTTTTTAATATTCTTACAGCATTAGTGCCCAAAGCAAATTTTGTAAATACTTTCCTCTTGTGGGAAATGCAGTATGTTAACAGATATGTGTTTTTCTAAAGTGAAAGTGAAATCGCTCAGTCGTGTCCAACTCTTTGCCACCCCATGGACTGTAGCCTACCAGGCTTCTCGGTCCATGGGATTTTCCAGGAAAGAGTACTGGATTTTGATAAATACCTGACAAGCTTCTTATAAGGAAAAACTAAACAAGATTTTACTGTTTCAAGTGAGTTTGGCTTTTAAATGAGTCCCCAAAACCCACAAAAGATAAAACTGATCTCTGCTTACTATAAATTAAAGGGTTTCCTTTGTCTCCTTCCTCCTGGCTGTGGAGGAGTTAAGCTCCGGAAGTCAGTCACTGTACAGAAGTGATGGAACCGGAAACAATCAATTTGCTGAGGTCGGGCAAGTCTGGTTACAACCGGGTCCAGAAATCTCCAGATGCACCCGTCTTCTGTGCTGTCAAAACACTTAAATTTCCTGTCAGCAAAGAGATTAGTCAGTCTATTTTCAGAATCGCAGCAAAACAAAAGGGTGAATAAAAGGATTCAACAAAACCAGGTAATGCTGACCAGATAAGGAATCATCAATTTAACTGAGTTGATCCCTGGGCAAAGTTCTAACCAGGTCTAGTAGGATTACTGGAGAACTCCTCCCAAAATATATATCTGCAGAGGTTCTGATCTCAGGGTCCATGGGACCCAGGTGTTTGTCCTCTGGTGATGGTGTTGTGCTACCCTGGGGAGGGATCACTCACTTTTTTTCCCATCTGTTTATGTATTAGAAAGAAAGGTGGGGCTGAGGAAGAGGGTGAAGAATAGACTTGGAAGTATTTAACCAGGCTAAAGAAAGCTGGGAAGGGGCAGCACTCTGATAGACATGGTCCCTGACCCCAAGAGTGTGTCTGTGTTCCAGTCCTCCCCATCGTGGCTAGGGAACCATGGACCCACAATTTATCCTCTCCAAGATTCAGCTTTCTCATCTGTTAAACAGGACAACTGTATTACCTCCTTCATTAAATTTAGGAGAAATAAATGAATTAATAAATGTAAACCAAAGGCAATTAACAATGCTTAGTACATAGTAAAGTGTGAAGCCATTATTATTTATGGATTTGTAGACCTACAAAAATGGTCTACAGGACTGGAAAGGATTTTAAAGGTGCTCAAATCCAGTCCTCCCTTCAGCATCTCACGCACATCCCATTGGAAACTTGACTGTGTTGGTTTATGGATTATGGAAGACGTGTAGATAGTAGTGAGAAAACTAGTTGGAGGGGAAGCTTTGGAGACAATCTTGGCAAAGAATTTTGAATGTCAGTATAATCAACAAGGGAATTGGTTAAGACAGTTTCCTTCATGGGTGTTACATCTTCCAAGCATCAATTTAAGACCTGACCTGACTGCTGGGCTTAGAATACGTGGAAAAGTAGTACAGAACAGGGGTGTGAGGTCAGGTGGCCTTGACTTTGCCAGGGTGGTGGTTGGGGGATCGTGGAAGTGGGACTAGAAGGGAAAATTGAGGTGTGAGGGTGGCTCTGAAGGTTAGAGAATGAGTTGCTGGGCTGGAGGCTGGGACAGAAGGTGAGACCGAGAGTTCTATGGTCTGAGTCTATTTTGTGCAGACCCTGGTTATGAAAATTTCTGCTGGATTTTTAAGGTTGTGCTGTCTTTTAGCTTTCTAATAATTTGATAGTACTCATCTGTGTTCCTTGGGCAGGATATTTATTACCTGCAAGTAGACTCACATAACTGAATTCTGCATGCAAGGGAGTATAATAAAAGCAGCTGATATTTATTGAACACTCACTGTGTATATGGCAGGTACTTAATTAATTTCCTTAGTCCTGACAACAACCCTGAGAGGTAGATACTATCCTATTCCTCATTCACAGTAGGGGAAACTGAGGCACTGAGAGGTCAAGTGACTTTTCGAAAGCTGGGGATTTGAGCCCAGGCAGCTGGCTTCAGGGTGTTGGCCCTTGACCTCTGGGAAGGGATGAACACTACCCAATTTCCCAAGGTCACAGCTGAATGGTGATCACACTGAGATTCAAATCCAGGTCAGATTTCAAAGACCAGGCTCTTTCCTTTATTCCTCAGATGACCCCAAAGATGACATTAGCAATTCAAAAACCAAGTTCGACCAACTTAAGGTAAAAGTTGTTTGGGGTTCAGAGAAGCAATATTTCAGTGAACTAGGGTGACATTCTAGAGTTTTCCTAGAACACAAAATGTGTATGAAAGAAAGCGCTTTCAAAAAAGATTTTTCTTAGATTTTCTTTGCACATTAAGTTGATAATTGCACATACATAGAAAAAGAAGGGCAGTGATAAACACCAAACCATTATCTTGCAGGGAGATTCAGTAGGGTAGGGGGGAATGAGAGCCTTTTGGAGTTTGGATCATGTAAAAGGGAATTTCTCATATTTTCTCCTATGTCCCTTCTGTAGCATTTGAATCTTTTATAATGCTATTATAGTCATGAATCAATTTTCAAATTTAAAAATGAATTAAAAATATATAGAAACAGAAACTTCAGGTTTTTAGGCAGAAATAAGGAAATCCTAGTTACCCAATAATATAAACACATTTTTACAATTCGTATTCTGAGGCAAGTAAATAATTCCAATGTAACTAAATATTGTATCTTTATATCTGTGTGTGTGTCCACAGATAGACACAGAGAGGGTGTCTTACCAGGATGACAGGACATGGCTGTGAACAGCTGGGCAACTAATTACCCCTCACTTCTCTGATGGAAAAATTTCACAAAAGCTTCATAGATTCTAGGAAACGAATCTGCAAAATTATTTTTCACGGCAGCTTACAGTTAAGTACCCACTGTCTGGTGCTGGGTTTCTCCTAGCTGCACTCCCTCCTGCAACTTCACACGTTTCGTTAAGAGGGTTTTTCTGAAGTGCCCAGGAATGACAGAATTTCCAAGTGAAACTCACTCGTAATATATTGTTCTTCTCACATCAGTTTGCAAGGAAGGGAACATAGCGAAGTGACATACATCCTATTTGCCTGAGGCAGTCCAGTTGACCCCTTCTGTTCTACCAGTTATTAATAACCACCACCCCCCATATACACACACCCAATATCTGATTTTGGATGATCAGACTCATGGTCACTGTCAGTAGAGCAAAGCCTGTATCCAAAGGAGAGAGCGGCCCTTTCATCCTTGTACACAAGCAGTCATGGGCCCTTCCCAGCCTCACTGTCTGCTCAATCACAGAAATGTCTCAGCTCTCTTATCTCAAGCCGAGTCTCAGTCTGTCCTCTCCCATCTTTTCTGTCCTCCTTTCCACTTCCTTCACCTAAAGTTTCCAGAATTTCACCTCTCCCCACTGACCTACTCAAGTTCAAGGAAGCTTCACAAGATAGCTCCAGCTTTAGATGAGTTTCTGGATGTAATGGAGCAGAGAAAGTGAGGTCCGCAGGAACACCGTAGCAATGTCTGCCACGTTTAGCCACTTCCTAGAGTGGAACGAAGCCAGGGGTAGGGAGAAGACATTCAACCACCTTTGACATCAACACATAATGCAAATAAGTAGTTGGAAGCTTGAAATCTGATTCAAGAAAAGAAAACACATACATAGACCTCTCTCTCTCTCTCTCTTACACATACACACACACACACAGGAAAACATGCTTCTAGAATGATAAAGTGCTTAAGAAAAATAAAAAGAGAATGGGCATCACTCTTGGGTTTCTCTGAGAGGCAGTACCTGCCGTGGTAAGACCTCCAGTCCTGGATTCAATCACATCTTAGTTTATAATCCAGCTCAGCCACTTCCTAACTATATTAGGCTGTTTTTTATCTGTACAATGGGAATAATAAAAGCATCAAAGCATTGTTTTGAAATTTAGAAGATTAATGTGATCATGGGGGTAAAGTAACCACAATAATGATTTAATAAATGTTAGCTAGTGTTGCTATTATTATAGATATACTACCGACAATGTCATGATAAAGGGACATTGTGATCTTAACTAAATATGTTACTGGAGCATAGCACACACTGCATAAATGTTAACTGTTGTTATTATTATTACAATTGTTAGTTCAGCCTGTGTAACGATTTATCACTACAATGGCAAGAAATTGCTGGTGTGGTTCTTGACAGTGGGTTTGCCATCCTTTGCTGCCTCCTTGGTTTTCTCTCATCTGGGGTAGGGGCTGCTGAACACCGGGGTTATGTCAAATCGGGTATTCCCAGCGGAGTCTCCCCGGCTCCCCCATCCCAGCTGCAAATATACAAGAGGCGCTGCCATCAATGCCTTCACTACAATTCTCCTGGCCCAGCAGGCAGCATTTTCCAATATGAATTCGGGAGAGTTTCTGATCTAAAATAAGAGGCAAGGAAGGTCGTGGGGTAATTTAACACTAAGGAAGTTTTCCCCACTGGCCATTTTTACAGCATTGTACTTAAGGAGGGCTCTTTCTGATGGCACTTATCCTGTTTTTGTGTCAGTTTGGTGGCATAGACAGTAGCGTTTTCCCATTGAAAAATGAAAGCTCTAAAATTAGATGGTGGCTGTAAATTTGAAATGGGTGCCTTGCACTGTTCACACTCTCACTTTACCTCCTATCTTCCACTCAGCTGGGATGGCACGGAGCTGCTGGCTTGATTTGCAGTCAGTTCTGCTCGCTGAGAAAGTGAAGTGAAGTCGCTCAGTCATGTCTGACTCTTTGCGACCCCATAGACTGTAGCTTACCAGGCTTCTCCGTCCATGGGATTTTCCAGGCAAGAATACTGGAGTGGGTTGCCATTTCCTTCTCCAGGAGATCTTCCTGACCCAGGGATTGAACCTGGGTCTCCCGCATTGTAGGCAGATGCTTTCCTGTCTGAGCCACCAGGGAAGTCCTTAGCTGCTGCCAATGGTCTGAATGCTGGGCAGGGTAGGACCCCAGGGCCTTCTGCTGGCATCACATCCAGCTGCATCCATCATCATGGAAAAGCCCCTCTCTCTTGGACTCCTTAGACCCCAGCTGCCAGGGGTCAAGTCCAGCTCTCCGTTTTCTAGCTATGTAACCTGGGCAATGGCTTGACCTCTTTGAGCCCCTGATCCTCACCTATAAAGTGAGAACAACAATGAGACTCATCTCCCATGGTGATGGGAGTGAAATGAGATGGTGTTCAAGAAAGCTCTGGGCATCCATAGCAATTCCTCTCAAGCACCCACTTTCCAGACTAGCATTTCCAGTCTGCTGGAATTTTCTGAGCACCTGCTCTGTGTCACCTCCATGCCAGGTGCTTACCGGTACCCTCTTGTTGAAGCTCAAGCACCCTGAAGGGCAGCCCAGGTCATCCTGTGTATATGGGAGGGAATGAGGTCCAGGGCCAAAGTTCCCCACCTCTGACCACAGGGGATGAGAATGCAACTCCAACTATGTGTATTTCCCAGTCTTACACTCCCAGCCACAATGCAGAGGCCTCATCAATAACACATCTCTGGTGGGGCTCCAGGCCTGTAGACAGTGACCTTGGCGAGGCTGGGGTTCCTTTCCCATGAGCAGCCCCACAGAGTCTGCCCTGGGCTTTGTGGTTACCCAGAGCCATTTGTTAGGCAGGACGTGAGGTGAGGGGAGCTTGCTTACTAGCCTGGCTTATCTGCTTAGGGGCAGGGCCTTCCTGGCTCAGACCCTGTGGGTTCGTGACTTGGCACCATTCCTGTGACCGCAGTGAAACCACCAGCCTTGCTGAGGAGCCATGCAGGCCAGGAGCCTGAGAGGAAGCAAAGTGGGGCCTGGGCTTAGGTTTCAAAGTCTGAAGATGTACAGGTCATCCCAAGTACATGGAAGGGAATGAGGTCCGGGGTAAAGTTCCCCGCCTCTGGACCACAGGGGATGAGAATGCAACTCCAAATCTGTGTATTTCACAGTCTTACACTCCCAGCCATAATGCCACAAGGCCTCATCAATAACACGTCTCTGATGGGGCTCCAGGCCTGTAGACGGTGACCTTGACTTGGCTAGGAGTGCTTTCCCACTAGCAGCCCCACAGAGTCTGCATGGGTGGTGCTTCCCACCTGGTTCTCTCACAGAAAAGCAGTCATCTCTTTATGCTTTTGGTCCTCCCAATATTTCAAGGACTAAAAACTAAATGAAAATGATTTTTCCCTCTTTCATACCTACTTCACTCTTTACTGCAAATGGCAGCTCTAGAGACAGTCCTCCAATTGCTGTTTTCCACCTGTATAGGTCAGCTGCTGCTGGCCCACCTAGCAACCACCACCCCCCCCACCCACCCACCCACATCCGTATTTCCCTCTGAGGAGTCACTGCTTCTCTTCTCTCAGCCCTTGAGCTGCCAGTAACACCTCTCGCCTTTCCAGGCTCAAGGGTACAGCATATGACTCAGCCCTAGGCAATTAGAGCATTACATTCCACGGACCACAGGATCAGTCCAGGATTAGACACTACCCCACCGAAATGGAGAGATACCTTTGCCAAGACTTCTCAAAAATCATTTTGAATTGCTTACCATCAACAGAGCAAACAAAAACTTTTCATCCACTTTTGCATGCCTTCTGACTGACTACGGGGTGTCCCTGAAGGTGTGTGCTGAGTTGCTTCAGTTGTGTCTGACTCTGTGTGACCCCAGGGACTCTAGCCCAACAGGCTCCTCTGTCCATGGAATTCTCCAGGCAAGAATACTGAAGTGAGTTGCCATTCCCTTCACCAGGGGATTTTCCAGACCTAGGGATTGAACTCAGGTTTCCTACATTGCAGGCATATTCCTTACCATCTGAACCACCAGGAAAGTCCACCTCTGGAGTTGCATGGCTCCATTTTGAGAAGTATATTACAGACAAATTCCAAACTCCCATGTACTCTGTATAAAGATCTTTGCAATTTAACACAAACTCCTCTTTTCAGCCCCATCTCTTGCCATCCTTAATTTCTGACCATTTCTGGAAAAAGCTTTGCTCTTCCATTCCTCTGGATCTTGATGTAAACTGTTCCTCTTGCCTAGAATGCATTGCCCCCTTCTATGCCTAGAAAATTCTACCCATGTTGCTATCTAGATTCACATCAAATGTTGCTTCCTCAGGACTCTTTTTCACTTCCCAGATTTTTGGCTGCTTTCTTCTCAGCTAGACACGTATCTTAATTTGGGTTTATCTGATTCTGTCTTCCTTTCTAGGCTATGAGTACCACTAAGTACCCCAGTAAATGCAGAGTTAACACAGGGCCTGAATAAAGGTTTACTGGATGGATGGATGGATGGATAGAGAGACTGATGGAGAGATGGACCACTGTGCTTAGAAAAACCAGCTCCTACACCTGCCACTGCTGCTAAGCTAAGTCACTTCAGTCGTGTCCAACTCTGTGCAACCCCATAGATGGCAGCCCACCAGGCTCCCCTGTCCCTGGGATTCTCCAGGCAAGAACACTGGAGTGGGTTGCCATTTCCTTCTCCAATGCATGAAAGTGAAAAGTCAAAGTGAAGTCGCTCAGTCGTGTCCGACCCTCAGCGACCCCATGGACTACAGCCTACCAGGCTCCTCCGTCCATGGGATTTTCCAGGCAGGAGTACTGGAGTGGGGTGCCATTGCCTTCTCCTACACCTGCCACGGTCCAGCTGGAATCACTTTCACGTCACAGTAACGGTAAATAACATACAATCTGGTTTGTACACAGGCATAATTCTATTTATTAATTGCCAATTTCATAACAATTCATTTCACTGTCCATGCTGGTTACACTTTTGCATATTTGATAAGGACAGGAAAACAGGGCCAGCTGCTCTTTTCCCTTAGTCCACCTGCTTCCTGGCTGCAGCCAGGGCGGAAGCCACTCTTAGTGCTCTGACAGAGACTGGCTGCTCGCCCACAAGCTCCATGTCCTTTCCTCTTGGGCACATAGCTCGGTTTTCTTTCCCAGCCTCTTTTGAAGTTAGATGTGGCCATGTGACAGAATTTCAGCCAGTGGAACATGGATGAAAGATACCATAGATATCATAGATACCATTTCTAAGGCTGGTCCGTGAAGACTACTCACGTGAGATCCTGTGTGCACTTCCCCCACCTGCTGGCTGGAAGTGAGGGACTCTGAAGTCCCTAAGGGGTAACAGAGATTCAATACAGAGGGACCCTGGATTCCTGACTCATCATGTGAGCCGCTGCAAATATTAATGTCCACATTGGACTGGGTTGTGAATAAGAAATGTCATTTTATACTCTTAAGCCCAGTGATGTGCTGGAGCTGGCTTATTCTGACTTGTGGAAACCAACTACAAAATTTGGAGGAATTTTGCAAGTCAGTTGTTGAATACAGTCATTACTAAGAGTTAAGTTTTATAAACTAACAATTAAATTTTATAAATTACATTTATAAAAGGTAATAATACTCAAAACCTATCCCAATGAATTTTACTGTATTTATTATTTTCTGTTCTTGAGGTTATTTTTGTGGAAACACTGTGTAATGAGAGTGTTACAAATACCTCTTTCCAACTCTTCATTTAATGATGTCACATTGCATCTTGAAATCAGTCACAGCAGCAGAATTTACACTATTGTTGTTTCGTTGCTAACTTGGGTCCAACTCTTTGCAACCCCATGGACTGTAGCTCGCCAGGCTCTTCTGTCCATGGGATTTCCCAGGCAAGAACACTGGAGTAGTTTGCCATTTCCTTCTCCAGGGGATCTTCCCCACCCAGGGATGGAACCTGCATCTCCCACATTGGCAGGGGGATTATTCACTGCTGAGCCACCAGGGAAGTCCCTAGAAATTGGCAACTACTACAAACTGGGCTTTCCATCCACCACTAGGGATGGAACAAGTTAAAATATTTGCCAGCACACCACTCTAAGGCTCATCTGTTACAGGAGCAAATACTTCCCTAACACATTGACTTTCTCCTTTAGGAAAAGACAGCCTAACAGATTAAATGCATGTTAGCAAAATGCAGTTCAGCATAAAGGAAAAGCAGCTGCAGCGCCCACGGCAGCAGCCCAGAGCCACGACACATGAAGGGCCACACCAACGCTCAACTTGCTCAAGCTGAGTGTCAGTGCATTGCATATGTGAGCATGCTAATCTTTAGAGCATGAGAGTGTGATGACATAGGCCCAGCAGTTGTCACTGCCTGCTTCCACATTTATTGGGTGACAAGTGTAAATAAGAGGGGATGGAAACAAGGCTGCTGAGTTTCCACCCATAGTTCTTGCCGGAGAATACAAAAGGGAAGATGCTCTGTGTTCCTGCCCACATTGTTTGAGGAAGAAAATTTCTCCATGTTTTACTCTCAGCAAAAGCCTCTGTTTTGGCACCAGTGTCTGGAATGAACCCATGCCGAGCAGAGAAGCTGAGAGGGTGGGAAGTCTGTGACCAAAGCTGATCATGGATCACAGGTGTGAGGATAGCAGGCTTTGAGCCAGAGCCGGAGCGACAGTGTTTGAATTCACCAGGTTTGCACATGGCAAATGATGGAAATAATTATCCTTTGTGGAAGCCTTAATATTTCACTTAGAGGAAGGCAGGCAGATCCTTGGGCAGCATGGCCCTCCTCCGCAGGATATAAACTGCTGAAGTAGACCCCAGAGTGCAGGGCCATTTGCGAGAGACATCACGCAATTCACAGGACATTTCAGTGCAGACACTGAATGAACTAATTCTGCTAATAGAGTATTTGATTTAATGGCACATTAAAGGGGAAAGGGGAGCGCGGAACACATTCTTCAGCTCAGCAGCTGATGGGTTACTGTAGATATCCTAAGTGAAGGAGCCAAATTTTCCTCTGCCTGCACCAGAGCAAGAGGGTAGCAGGAACAGACACGTTGTAGGCTGAGTTTTGGTTCAGGAGCTCGGAACAGAAATCGTCAGGTTAAAGCAGTGCTTCTGCACAGAGGTTATAATGACTGGCTGGAAAAACTGACCCACACAACGGCAATGAGTTTCTTTCCCTTTTTGTTAAAAAACAAAGGTTGCCAGAGCAGAATAAAATAGAACTAGGGGTCACTTAGTGGATCATCACTTCCTTTCTCAGTCATTTGTTTTTAGCCTTTTGCCCTTTGGTTCCTTCTGTCATTTTTGAGTGCTTTCAATGTGCCAGGCTCTTTACATGGATTCATGGGCATTTACTTTTATGGGCTTCCCAGGTGGCACTAGTGGTAAAGAACCTGCCTGCCAATGCAGGAGACGTAAGAGACCTGGGTTCAATTCCTGGGTCAGGAAGATCCCCTGGAGGAGGGCATGGCAACCCACTGCAGTATTTTTGCCTGAAGAATCCAAGGGACAGAGAAGCCTGGCAGGCTCTAGTCACCGTGTAACAGCTGGAAGGAGATACTATTTTCATCCTACTTTACAGATGCATAATCTGGGGTACAGAGAGGCTAAGTAAATTTCTCAAGGTCACACAGCTAACTGGGATCCAGGATTTAAATCCAACTCTCTGACTTAGAAGCTGGGTTCTTAACCTGACAAAGTACTATCCTTTCAGCTGGAAGGTGGGGCACAGCAGGACTCAGCAATGTCACCACCCAGAAAATCCTATCAGAAGTGATTGGTTCAAAAAATCAAGCAATAGTATACATATCTCCAAAGATATGTATTTGGAGCAAACCTTTACTTTTTCCATTTCAAATTCAATTTTTCCATTTTTAAACAGTCCTTCCCTAAAACAATCCAGTTGGAGTTTTATGGTAGTTATTTTTTCAAGAACACTTCACTTTCCATCTTTTTCTTCAAGATTCATATGTAAACACTAACTGGAAAAGGTGGCAAATTTTAATGGTTTTGGTTTGCTCAATCTCTATTTATGGCCCCCTCCTATTTATTTTTTCATTCAGCTGCAGTGGCCCCTTCTGAAACTGCAATCTGATCAGATCAGTCCCTTTGATGGGTTTTCCTGTAAAACGTGGGCTGACTTTCCCAGTGTGGTGCACTCACCGCAGAGCTCCGTTCACCTCTCCTCCCACCTGCCCTCCCTCTCCTCTCACTTGTGTCTCAGACATTGATCACAGCAAGCTCCTGGGAGAGTCTCTCTTCCTGCTCCTTTCTTTGACTGGATAACACACAATTCTTGCTTCTTTGAAAGCAGCTCTGTGTCATCTCCTCCAAAAGTCCCCAAGGACTTCTTCATCTCCGTGCTCTACCTGCGTTTGAGGTTGCTTCTCTCTGTCCCCATAGAAGCCTGGGTTTACATCTTTCATGGCCCTTGACCCATTTCATCACCATTACAATATCTTCCAAGCCTGACATAGTCAGGCTTGCATGATAAGTCAGCCTCGCATGATAAGATCACCCAGAAAGTCTGATTTAACTGGTCAGAGGTGGACTAGAGTTGAGAATCTCTGGCCTCATTAAGGTTGGCTGACTAAGTGCATGGATAAATGAATGAAAGAACACACTGAGGCACAGGGCCAGAGATTCTGACTCGCTCCCACCAATCCTGGAGACTATGACTCACTCTGCCCTAAAGTACTTAGAATTTGTCTAAGGAGGCTTCCTGGTCATGCATTAAGTTGGGGACTATTAATCCAGACCCCAAAAGTTCATAGATTCCTTGTTTGACTTCAAGAACATGAACAGACTTCCACTTGTCCCAATACACAAATTGGGAAAGATGATTCCTCCCACAGGAAGGGACCTTTTTGTGGAGCTGATGGCAGATGCTGTGAAGTTATCAGTTCCGACTTAAAAGATACCCCTTTCTACCTTGATCAGCTGGGAGGAGAGTTCAGGTTCCTTGCCAACTAAGAATCCCAGAACCCTTGGTGGTTGGAATGGGTAACAGCACTGCCCAGTGACCACTGATAACACCCTCATGTGCCAAGGAGGAGGTGTAACCCTCATCCTGACTCGGGCTACACCTCCTGCAGAAGTGTTCCGACAGCCCACCCCTGAAGTCACAGTAGTGCAAATCCCCCATCATCATGGCCGTCCCACCATCATGGCCGTCCTAGGGGCCAGTTCACGGAACGAAACCGCCTCATTCTGCTACTGCTGAGACCTGCAGGCATGAAGAGACCTGTTGCTAAACCTGCACCGCTTTGTCCTCATTCTGAGCAGAAAAAAGCCCCAAAACGTAGAGATTTTAGCTCGCAGAGTCCAATCTCACAGGCTGGAAAATCATCGGAGATCTCTTGAGTTTGAAAAATCACAGATGCATGCTCTGCCTTCCAGCACCAGGCAGGAGAAATGAGACAAACAAGCTTTGAAAATAAATCTGACTCTCCCACGGCTCCCGATAGCCGACAAGTGTTCGTCCATCTGCCGCGAGCACTCACACTGTGAATTCATTGATTTGATAATACTCTAGCATAATTGATTGAGGAGACCAGCTTCTTGACTCGCCTCCATGTTTACTGTCTGATATCTTCCAACACCGCTTTCTCCTCTTTATCTGTGGCGAGGAAGGAGAAACCAAGGACTTTTCTGGCGTTTTCTGATGGGATGACGCTTACACTATTGGCTGTCCTGAGACGGTATGCTTTTTGAATTCTTGAGTGGCAGGAATTGTTAGTTGAGTGCTTCTGTCCACTGACAAATCTTACTCATCTTCACAATACTGCCTGCATCCACTCTACCCTGGCTGTCCATTTGTATTTATAGGTAATGAGAAATAGCTAGAGATCTGTTGCTACACCTGAAGCCTCACCCTAATAAGAGGGACATAGCAGCAACCACGGGCTGACACAGAACAATGATAACCACAGAACTGTCACATGAGCCATTAGCTTAGGAAATAATACTGATCTTTCCACTCTGAGCAACCACAACAACCCATCCGCCTCTCTGCAATAGTGACATTCAGATGTCACCACCATTTCATTAAATGGAGTCAAAACAGCTGTGAGGATTGCTGTTTTATTTTATAGCACAAAGTCATCATAACTTACTTTGCAAAGCAGCTAGCAGAATGCAAGTGCAGCTGAAATGGAAAAGCTGACTGCAAAAGGGTGAACTTGAAAAGGGGAACAACCGGGGAGGGGGCTGGTAGGATCTTGAGTTAGCTAGGACCCCTGTGGCTCACTGCAAATTATGTCATATGGTTATTTACAAAGATATGGTTATTTTCAAGGATATAAAGAAACCTGAGCTCCGAAGAATTGATGCTTTTGAACTGTGGTGTTGGAGAAGACTCTTGAGACTCCCTTGGACTGCAAAGAGATCCAATCAGTCCATCCTAAAGGAAATCAGTCCTGAATATTCATTGGAAGGACTGATGCTGAAGCTGAAGCTCCAGTACTTTGGCCACCTGATGCGAAGAACTGACTCATTTGAAAAGACCCTGATGCTGGGAAAGATCGAAGGCGGGAGGAGAAGGGGACAACAGAGGACAAGATGGTTGGATGGCATCACCGACTCGATGGACATGAGTTTGAGTAAACTCCGGGAATTGGTGATGGACAGAGAAGCCTGGCTTGCTGCAGTCCGTGGGATCGCAAAGAGTCTGACACAACTGAGTGACTGAACTAAATTGAACCACAGGACAAGTTGAGCTTGACATCTAGTAAACAGATACGTAGATACTAAGGTTCAGTTTACCCTTTGATAGATCACTCTCTGGCCACTGCTAGAAGCAGAAGCTCAGACACTATAGCCCTTCCAATGCCCTTCTCCCTGCCACACTCAGTCCCCACCCCGATGCAATGTCAGCCTCCACAAGGCACGATTTGCAAGTGTTGGAAGGCATGGCAACCTCTTCAGCTGGACAGCATGGCCAAGACAGTATAGCTAAGTGGTTAAGTCACTGACTTTCAAGTGAAACTGGTTGTATTTGCATTCTGCCTGTCTGGCTTAGTAGCTGTGTCATGGGTAATACTACTTAACCTCCATGTCTCAGTTTACTCATCTGTAAAATGAGCTTCACAGGGAGAGCAGTTCTTGTCAGTGCCTCATCCTTACCCTCAACCCGACTGCTTCCAACTGTGTTCCTTGCCCTAAGCTTTTGCTGGTGGTCAAAACCTGCTCTGTGGTCAGCTGGCAGGGTGCATACACCAGAGGATTGAGGCTCCCCAGGAGCATCTCAATCGGTGAGAATGGGAGTTGGTATATGCACTGGTGCTAATACACAAATGCCACAGCTTCCCTTGAGTGGGACAACTCTAAGACACAGGCTCCATGCCCCCTCCCCGATCGCCACATTGGATCAATCTGCAGTTGACCTCAATGGTCACTTGCTTAATAGCAAACCCTTGGTTAACTGCCTCTTTTCTTTGTCTCGCTATCCTACTCACCTTCAGGGGTTTCCTAAAATCATTGTCCAGATAATTTCAGAGGGTACGTTTTCTCATTGGTTTTGCAGAAGCCTGAAGGCTGTCTTTTTCTCATTGGTCTCGCCAAGAGAATGTCTATTTCTAATTGGTTCCCCCCACCCCAGTAGATGTGCTTTTTTTTTTTTTTTAAGCCCATAGTCAGGGAGACCCTGCAGATCTACATATGAGATTTTCCCATTCCCAGATAAATTTGATCTCTCTTCACAGCCATCCTCAAAATCCAACAATAAGCCTTCACAAAATACTATAAGTTTCTGTATATTTTTTTTAATACAAAAATATCCTAGCATTACCATTTGTAAACTACCTTGTTAGGAGTGAATTAAGTTACATGTTGCTATTTCCTTTTTGAAACTGGTACACTCAGCCCCACGTTAAGTTTCGATAATGTGGTGGATCAATACCACATTCTGATCAAGTAAACCACTTGCTGTCTCCAAGAACAGCACAGCAAATTTTTAAAATCACAAAATCCATTTTATTCTTGACTTCCAGTATATAATTGAGAATATTTCAGGGGAAAAAAATCCGTGAATCAATTTTGCTCTCTTAACCTTGTAGGATCTTGTAAGAATTTAGGCATTCAAAAAATGAGCAGCTATACCCCAAAGGTTTAGAGTTCCTTGGTAATGATATTCATTGGGAATTAGCAGCTAATCATGGGAAGGTTGAAGTATAGAGCTTGTTAACACATTTTGCCGGAGCAAAGGTGTTAGTGAAAGTAGTATTTGCATTTACTTCTCATCAAGGCTAAATGAAACTGGGAAGAAGAGTCAGGCCAGGTTCATCTTATGGAGGAAAAAAACAATTCAGAGCACATAGTTTCTAAGTAGAAAGTCACATAAGAATGACAGCTGACAGTATTATTAATCCTCATTATTTTCACTTCAGTCTTTGTTTGGGTCAGGACATCTGTGCAGAAGGGTATCTGTGGACTTGGGTGCCTGGGACCCATGCACGCTTACATAGTGTGGTCAGGGCACTTTGCACAGGCCACCAATCTCTGATAGCAGGGCTAGTGTCAACTCACTCTGCAGAGCTGACTCCTCTCTGAGGGGCCATGAGAAGTCTGGCAATTCTGATGTGTGTCTCAGGGTAACATTTACTCCAGTTCTTCCCCTTTTTTATCAGTTCAAAGTCAGACCTGTTGCAGTGTTGATGGGCCAGCACCATCCTTAGGGAGCATTCACAACCTCTTTTCTGCCTATTGAAGGATCTTAGGGATGCCTAGTAGACAGCCTCTTATTGGAACCAATGAGGCCCACATAAAGCTTAAGAGATGTTGACAAACCTGCTCTTGGCTTTTGTAAAATTTCTTCCTCTGTTGTCCTGGACAGCCCCATAACTTGTCCACGGAAAGGGCTACTTCAGAAAATTGCACTCTTTATGGTGGCAATTCAGTCTCACATTTGAGTCCTTGATGGTAAAAGGTATTTAAATTTAAAAGCGTATTTTGATATAAAGTCTATGGAAACCCACTCCCTCCCAGTTATCTGGATATTCTTGCCAAGCAGAGACCTTGGGGCTGGCTGCTTCATGCCTATTTCATTTTCCCATTCAATCCATTTTCACTGAAAAGGAGACGTAAGCAGTGAAGCCAATATAGTTTTATTGGATCCAATGCACTGCCACTAAAACAAATATATGTACACTCAGGCCAATACACTTTTATTAAAACAAATAGAATTTAATTCAAACCAGCATTCAATACGTTTTCTCAAAGCAATGAAATTAAGCTCTACCAGTTCTTCTGCTCAATATGTTTTCCCAATCAAATCCATTTGAACAAAGTGAAATATATTTATCATAGATAACACAGTTTTATTAAAAACAAATTCACTGAAACCAAGTTTTCCTTTGAACTGATAGATAAAAATCCTAACCAATTGTACAATTAGATCATAGAACAGATGTATTTTTACTTTAGCAAAAAGCATTTCTGTTCAAGTTCACTTTGAAACACACTAATGAATAATAAAAGTTGCTCCAAAAATGTCTTTAACAAAGTATTTTCTCAAAAGTATGTCCTTCGGGGTTGAAGTACAATCTAGAAAACAAAAAACACTTAGGGAAAAAAAACAGTGCTGGGAATATGATTACAATAAATTCAGATTTGTAATAATTAAATTAAGCCTACTCACATGTACTTAGTGTGAAGTTATTGGATGTGTGTGAACACATAAACATGCTTGGGGACATACTGTAGCTGTGTGGATCTGCCTGCAATGTAGGAGATCCCGGTTCGTTTCCTGGGTCAGAAAGATCTGCTGGAGAAGGGATAGGTTACCCACTAAGGTATTCTTGGGGTTCCCTTATGGCTCAGTTGGTAAAGAATCTGCCTTCAGTGTGGGAGACCTGGCTTCGATCCCTGGGTTGGGAAGATCCCCTGGAGAAGAGAAAGGCTACCCACTCCAGTATTCTGGCCTGGAGAATTCCATGGGGTCGTAGAGTCAGACACATCTGAGAGACTTTCACTTTGCTACTATATCCCATTATTCAGAGAAAAGTCTTCCTTATCAGTGCTCAAACATATAAATTCTCTTCTATCTGAGGTCCACTAGGGACTACCATGCTTAGGGCAAACCTGAAGGAATGGGAAGTAGAATATGTGTATGGCTCCTTGGAGGCAGTTTCAATCTTGGTGCTTAGATCACAAACCACCTTCGAATCTTCTGAATTGTGGAGAGGGAGAACCACTTCTAAATGCTATGTACCTTCCCCCCCCCCTTTATTATTATTATTTTTTTTAAATTAGGGGATAATTACTTTACAATATGGTGGTGGGCTTTGCCAAAAATCAACATGAACTGGCATTAGATATACCTTTGTCCCCTCCTTCCCCCCCCCCCCCCCCCCCCCNTACCTCCCTCCCCATCCCACCTCCCTGCGTTGTCATAGAGCATTGGCTTTGGGTTCCTTGCATCATACATCAAACTCCCACTGGCTATCTATTTTACATATGGTAATGCATATGTTTCGGTGTTATTCTCTCATATCATCCTACCCTCTCCTTCCCCCACTCTGTCCTTTTTCAGAGTAACAAACTTACTACATACAAGCAAGACTATCCAAATGCATTCCACCTCTACCCCGGGCCACCATGCTCCTGCTGTGAGCAAACCCTCAGGTAAAGCAGCACATCTAGGGAAATTGGAACCCTCCCCATCGGGGAACATTAGGGATCTAATCCGTGGCCAGTATGAATCCCATACGTCTGTTTCTGCAGTGATCCCCATTCTGTCTTCTCTGTCTCCATTCTTTCCTGAGACTACAGGTCATAGAGACAAAAACAAAGAATTCTATTCCCTTCATGAAGCATCCCAGGAAATACTCTCTAATCAAGACTGTGGGTTCCCATCACTCTTTCCTCCTTCCTGCCTAGAAGAGTACAAAAGGTACATGCAGGTTGTGCCCACAAGTCATCGGGCAAGTAATTCATTGACCTCTAGAGCACAGTGACCTTGAATGAACTGGCTGTCCCTCGCTGAAACACAGTTAGTCACAGAGGATCCCTGGAGAACAGTTAGCCCCAGATGATCAGTATGGAATTATTTATAAAGGTGAAATGTTAGATATTCAAATATTTAGCACAGAAGGAATTGGCCAAATATATTGCAATACTATCTTCTTGATGTATTCTGTAGTACTGATACCAATACAATATTGCAAGCATTCAAAGTGATGTTGTAGAGAGATTTATGGAGTGGGAAGTGTTTATGGTATATGATTAAATAAAAAAAGTTTCACAAAACATTATGTGTAATTATTTATCTTTATAAAGTAGACATGTGTATCTATGCATAGTTAGAAAAGATGGAAATGTTAATAGTGGTTACCTAAGTGGAGGAGTTATCATTTTCTCTGTTTTTAATCTGTAACTGACAAGTTCCCTACAATACGCTCATATCACTTTTTATATAGGAAAAATTTATTTTAAAAGTGATTATTTTTTAAAGGATAATGTTGAGTCCAATCTAAAATGTAGTGACCAATGGACCTGGAGGAATGAACCTGCCTGACTTCAGACTATACTACAAAGCTACAGTCATCAGGACAGTATGGTACTGGCACAAAGACAGAAATATACATCAATGGAACAAAATAGAAAGCCCAGAGATAAATCCACGCACCAATGGACAACTTATCTTTGACAAAGGAGGCAAGAATATACAATGGAGAAAAGATAATCCTTTTTACAAATGGTGCTTGGAAAACTGGTCAACCACCTGTAAAAGAATGAAACTAGAATACTTTCTAACATCATACACAAAAATAAACGCAAAACAGATTGAAGATCTAAATGTAAGATGAGAAACTATAACACTCCTAGAGGAAACATAGGCAAAACACTCTCTGACATAAATCACAGCAAGATCCTCTATGACCCATCTCCCAGAGTAATGGAAATAAAAGCAAAAATAAACAAATGGGACCTAATTAAACTTAAAAGCTTTTGCACAACAAAGAAAACTATAAGCAAGGTGAAAAGACAGCCTTCAGAGTTGGAGAAAATAATAACAAATGAAACAACTGACAAAGAATCAATCTCAAAAATATACAAATAGCTCATGCAGCTCAATACCAGAAAAGTAAAAGACCCAATCAAAAAATGGGCCAAAGAACTAAGCAGAATTTTCTCCAAAGAAGACACACAGATGGCTAACAAACATATGAAAAAATGCTCAACATCACTCATTATCAGGGAAATGCAAACCAAAACCGCAATGAGGTACCATCTCATGCCAGTCAGAATGGCTACTATCCAAAAGCCTACAAACAATAAACGCTGAAGAGGGTGTGGAGAAAAGGGATCCCTCTTACACTATTGGTGGGAATGCAAACTAGTACAGCCACTGGGGAGAACAGTGTAGAGATTCCTTAAAAAACTGGAAATAGAATTTCCACAAGACCCAGCAATCTCACTGCTGGGTATACACACCGAGGAAACCAGAATTGAAAGAGACACATGTACCCCAATGTTCATTGCAGCACAGTTTATAATAACCAGGACATGGAAGCAACCTAGATGTCCATCAGCAGACAAATGGATAAGGAAGCTGTGGTACATATACACAATGGAATATTACTCAGCTATTAAAAAGAACACATTTCAATCAGTTCTAATGAGGTGGATGAAACTGGAGCTTATTATACAGAGTGAAGTCAGTCAGAAAGAAAAACACCAATACAGTATGTTAACACACACACACACACACACACACACACACACACACACACACATATATATATATATAATTTAGAAAGATGGTAAAGATGACCCTATATGTGAGACAGCAAAAGAGACACAGATAAAAAGAACAGAATTTTGGACTCTGTACAAGGCGAGGGTGGGGTGATTTGAGAGAATAGCACTGAAACATGTATATTATCTATGTGAAATAGATCACCAGTCCAAGTTTGATGCATGAAACAGGGCACTCAAAGCCGGTGCACTGGGACAACCCAGAGGGATGGGATGAGGAGGGAGGTGGGAGGGGGGTTCAGGATAGGGGACATGTGTATACCCATGGCTGATTCATGTCAATGTATGGCAAAAATCACCATAATATTGTAAAGTAATTAGCCTCCAATTAAAATTAATTAATTAAAATAAAATAAAATGTAGTGGCAAATATTGGATCTGGCTCTGTCGTCCTTTCAGAAAGGGGCAGTGATCCATGTCACTTTTTTTTTTTGTCTTTACGTAAGGTTCTATTTGTAGGCTCTGTGCAACTGGTCATCCAACATTCACTTATACAAGAAACCAGGTAATAAATTCCTCCCTGAGTTGTTCCAGGAATCAGTGACTCAGCAGAAAAAAAAGATGCACCCCCGCCCCTGCTTTATTTTGTCAGATGAAATGAAGTCTGTCGCCCCAGATTTTCTTTTGCCTTATCTCAGAGCCCTGCCTAGGGAACATCCAGTGCCTCTGCTCCTTTTCAGTAACTTCAGTTCTACTTTCTTTCTTTTCTACTTTCTTTCTTTCTTTTTTGTTCTTGTTTCTCTTTTTAACTATGTTTACTTATAAGAGAGATTCAGATTTATTTTAGAAATAGATATGAATTACAAAAAAAAAATCCAATAGAAGCAAACTTTAAACAAATGTAAATATTTGACCATGATTATGCAAAGAAAGCTCCTGTTGCTTTATTGGTGTCATTGAGTCCCAGCTCCGCTGGGTGAGTGACACCTAAGGAGGAACCCTGAGAGAATGGGGTCATCTCATTTCTCTTGCTCAGGTGCATGATCCTCTAGTCTCCACTGGGCACTGATAGGGACAGGTCAGCTTCCCCGCCTAGGGTGCCCACCAGTGGCCTGGAGGCACTGGGCAGTGAGCCCAGGAATGGAAGGCATCCCTCTCCTTCGCTGGGATCCTCCTTGCCCCCTTCTGGGAAAGATTTGCTCTCTGGGTTGCTTCATGCACATGGTTCAGCACCTACGGCTCAACTGCGTCCCTATTCTGTATTTTCCTGTGACCCACTGTGAAGATGAAGGATGAGAACGAGAAGGAAGGATAGAGGCCTAGTTTGATGACTGGTGATAAAGAAAAGTACAGACAGATGGACAGTTGGGGAACAGAAGAGACAACACAGAGTACACGGAACATGTTTCTTTGATACTGACATTTATCCAACTGCACTTAAAACCCAGGTGGAATAATTGTTGCTCATTGTACTGTTTCAGATGAAAATGGTAGAAATAAATGGAACTGTCAAAATTGTAAACCTTCCTGTCTTCATTAAAAATAAGGAGTTAAGAAATGAAAAGCAGTAGGCAGGGAGGCAAGAGTGTTTCGAGATTTGTTGTTGTTGTTGTTTTTCCCCACCTAAGGCAACGTTCCTGATGAAGCTTGGCATCCAGGTGCCCTGTTTTCTGCCCTGCTACTAACAGTTACTTCATTTTCTCCTCCCTTGGGAAGGGTGACCTAGAGCCCCATGTCCCACCCCCAGCCCCTCCTAGCCGGTACATCTTCAGAGGCTAGTTATTCTCCCTCACTAGCCTTCAAATAATCCTACTCACCCATTCTTCCTTCCAGTCCTGGGGAAATGCCTTCTCCAGAAGCTGTGCATGCGTTAACCATACTAAACCTCTTAATGACCCTTTGAGCGTCTCAGGTGGCGCTACTGGTAAAGAATCCGCCTGCCAATGCAGGAGACACAAGAGACATGGGTTCCAACCCTGGGTCAGGAAGATCCGCTAGAGTAGGAAATGGCAACTCATTCCAATATTCTTACCTGGAAAATTCCATGGACAGAGGATCCTGGCAGGCTACAGTCCATAGGGTTGCAAAGAGTCAAGACACGATGGAGCGTGCGTGCTTTAATGACACTTTGAGGGGGACTCTTTTCCCCATTTCACAGAGGTAGAAACTGAGCTTCAGAGAAGTTGAATAACTGACCCCGGGCTGCACACCTTATGCCAGGACTGAATGACTGAACTAAGATTCAGAGCATCAGCTGACTCCAGAGAAGCAGACCTGCCCTACACCTCGCTGCTTCCCCAGGAAGTCACATGTACGTCTCCATGTACGTCTGGTGCAGAAGAGGAAACTGAGGCCCAGAGAGGTGAAGCGGCTTGCCCACCTGACCCTGCCAGATAGCGTTTAGCTAATACATTCAGATGCCCAAAAACTGCCACTAAAATGACTGCCAGCATTTTCTAAGAGAAATGACAGTTCAGTTCCAGTCTCCTTCTCCATCATTTTTTAAGTCAGAGGCATAATAAATAGCACAGCCATGGTTTTGCTTCTCACCATCCTTCATTTCCTCTCCCCGCTCTTGAGTGGGGCTGCCAGTGCACGACCACATGGCTCTAGAATGGGCTGGCAGGAGAAGAAGGAGGCTTCGGAAAGACATGAAGAGGACTGGCTCGCAGGTCATTTCCAACTCATGTCCTTCCTGTGTCCCTGCAGAATTCAACCTCAGTCTGTTGGGAAGTGACTGAAGTCAATGGCTGTCTGTGAAGGAAAGAAGAGGCCGACACACCAGGGAACTGAAAAGTACCTGGAAATCACATCCCACCTGCCTAGGTGTGGGGAGCCAGCAGGCCTGGCTCCAGCCCTCACATGGGAGAGGGCCAGTCACCAGTTTCTGTCAGGTTCATAGGCCTTATCAAGAAGAGAGACCAGATAGAGACATTTACTACTTCTTGAAACATGGAGGTTTAACTATTGGCCTATTGATAGGGTGGTAGAAAGAAGGTGAACTTGAGAATCAGATTTTGTTCAGAATTGAGACTAAGCTACAGACTAACTACTCGGAAGTTACTTAAACTCTCTGAACCTCAGTTTTCTCATCTGTAAAATGGGACAGTAGCACAGTGGGTGCTCAAATATGTATTTGATGAAATGATACTAGAGGACTCAAAGTCATTCGGATTACTGGTTTAAAATAAGCAAAGTAATCCAATTCCTGTCCATCTGGAATCCAATTACTCCGTGTGGAGTTCTAAAGGCAGCCAAGATCGCACTGGCTGACCATCACTGTTGCTGTTGTTGTACAGTCACCGAGTCGTGTCCAAAGAGCACCACTGAGGACATCCTGAAATCTGTCAGATACCTGAGAACTTATGTTGATTGTATTCTGGAGGTAGCACACAACGCACAAAGTCAGCTCTCTCTCGGTTGTTCAAGTTGTTAGACCAACTTGAATTTGCCGGACCACTCACTTATGAGTAATGGCGTGCATGAACGTGCACACACACACACGTGTGCACTCACTCACTCACAGGACCACAGAACTCACCAAAAGGCAGGAGCGGGAAAGCAAATATTACATTCAACCATCATGAGCACCTGCAGGGCTCAAGAAGGCATGTGAGTTTTCCCCCTAATAGCCCAACAGGCCAGAGTATTCCTGAGTTTTTAAATGACGTATTTATTATCCAAACACTAGCAGATATCTTCCAGAAATCAGAAGCGTTTTGTCAAGAAGGAAAAGGAACTAACAAAACAGAAGATGAGTAGCATTTCTCAGATGTTTACGCACATCGCAACTTCAACAAATACAAGCCTGTTCTTGCCTCGTCTGTGATGGCTCTGCCAGCAGAGTGGGTGAAAGGGGCAGATTTCAGTTTTAAATGCCTCCTAATAGCATTTGGGCAAATTAACGTACATGGCTGGACATTGGGTTCCAGTCACGGAATGCTCTTTTCCTGTCAGAAGCTCTGACAGCCCAATGCCAGAATGAAATATCAGTAACCTCTTAACATTTTTCTTGATTTCTTTAAGAGTGAACATGAGACATATTAAGAACAACAAACCAATCATTAAACCCCAATGCGGTTCTCCTAGGAGCCAGCTCTATCGCTTTAATCAGATTACGGACAACTCATTCTCATCCCAGCCATTTATCTTCTTTGTTTATACACACACCAAGTGGCATTCTTCTTAGCATCAAAAAATGGTAATCAAAATTGAGGACCACAAAAGATCTTTCATTATGTATGGTGTTAAGTAACATCTATTTGCTTTCATTAGTTTCCAAACAACAAGTACCCTGGTCCTGATTAAACCTGGCATGTGTTAATTACATCCGAGGTCCAGGGTTGTTTTGTCTACAATAAAGGATGACTTAAGAATAAAGCCGGAGCTGAGATTTGAGGTTCCCAGGCCTCAGGAGTCACCTGCCTCCAAGCACTTCTTCAGTGAAAGTTTCCAGCCTCAGAATGGCAGTCACAAATGTGAGCTTGTCACAGAAAGTTACATTTTTGGAGGGTTTTGTTTTGGTTTTAAGCCCTTGGCTTTATCACCCGTTTTATAGGCTGGAGTTAAATAGCAGCACAATGCAGTTTGCTCTCTTACTGCTCAGCACTAACAGCCATCATAAGCCATAATTAGAAGTAAAACCACCACATAAATAACATGGCAAAAAAATTGCCACCACGACAAGCCAGTCTGTGGCTCTGGGAAACTCCAGCAGGTCCGGGGTATCCATCATACTTAAGGGGCATTGCGTGTTTTAGCCCATATTTGTCTTACTAAAGCCAAAATGGGAGCCATTTAGACTTTCAAAATAGCTCTTAAAAATAGACAATGCTGGTTTAAACAGACTGCTACTGAGTGGGTTGTAGAAACCCTTCGCTGGGAGGCAAGGACAGCTGCGAGGGCCGGGAGGGAGAGGATGGGAACCAGCAGGGAGGAAGGAGAAAGAGTGGCTGGTGAGGAAGAGGCCCGTGGACTTCCCTGCTCAGGGAGGTCTGGATCCCTTTCACCACAGAACTGAGAAGTTCCTGCACACATCACAGAGCCAGAAGGTCACCCTTCCACTGGGGGAAACAGTGAAGGCCGGTGGCCTTGCATAGCTTGTTTCTGTGACTTATACTCAGTGATGAAGTGATAACAGGAAGGCTAACATTTTTGTACATTTTACTTGGTTTTTGTTAATTCTCTTAACAGCCTTAGGAAGTCAGAGAAAATAGTCCTGCCCTTGGACAGAGCAACAGGACCACCAGTCTGCTTTCTGCCTTTACCTGTCCATTTGCAAAGAGTCAGCTGGTATTAACATAAGGAATTAACATAAGGGCACCATACAAATAATTAGAAAGAAAGAAAGAAAGTGAAGTAGCTCAGTCATGTCCATTTCTTTGCGACCCCATGGACTGTAGTCCACCAGGCTCCTCCCTTCGTGGGATTGTCCAGGCAAGAGTACTGGAGTGGGTTATCATTTCCTTCTCCAACAAACAATTAGAAGCATTTCCTCTTTCCCTGATTTAGCCTCCCTGTCTGGCAACCCACTCCAGTGTTTTTGCCTGGAGAATCCCAGGGACAGGGGGAGCCTGGTAGGCTGCCGTCTATGGGGTCACAGAGTCAGACAAGACTGAAGTGACTTAGCAGCAGCAGCAGCAGCAGCCCAGGGGTTAGGAAACAAACTAGAGTAAGCCGGAATGGAAGGAATATGGACAGTGGTTTTTCAATGTGAATCACTTGAAAACCTGATTTAAGTACACGTACTTGCCTTTAAAAATGAAGTCATATGTAATTTTCTACGGAAGAGCCAGAATAGTTAAGGTCTCATCTTCATATAGGATGAAAGAAACATTCCTCGGGATGATCTAAAAGCCCATGTGTTCTCTAAAAAAGGATGATTTGCTTTCTCCTTTCCTTTCTTATTTTGCAAAATCAAACAAATAAATAAAAACAAAACAAATGCATCAAAAACTCTGTGTTGAGAGTTTTCAAAGAAAAAGAAAAAAGAAACATTTTGTGTGTATGAAGCAATGCATTTACTGGAATAGCCCTCTATATACACCCGTGGATACCGCAGTTCCATTTCACATGTGGATTTTGTCTGCATTTATATCTCTGCAGACCACATATGGCGTGACACCGACATTTTTTTAATTAAGATATGAAGTGCTCATTTTTTTTTTGCGGACCTGCTATATTCTAACAAATTTACTACACGTCTCAGAAAACACATAGCTTTGCCAAAGTTGGTGAGCAGCCCAGCATGGTTTATCTCCAGCCCACAGCTCTTTCCCTGAATTCAATACTGCAGGCACAATTTAATGCAAACCCAATTTATGACTTAATGCTCTAGGGACCGTAGTGGGAGATTGTTACATTATTCTTTTCTAATCCTATTTGTGTTTTAATTTGCTAAGTCTGTAATGAGGTGCATGCCTTGAATAGATTCAAGATCTTTCACATCGCGTTTGACTTTGTTTAATATAATAGATTTTACAGTTTGCATTAAATACCCAGGTGCTACGGTCAGTATTACCTCTTTATTTTCTCAACTAGAGTGAATAAAATTACACCATGAAAGTAATTGTGTACATGTTTCCTTGTTTATTGTAATGGTTTATTTCCTATTATAATTCTTGATTCAAATTACATCTAGTTCTCCAAAAGTCGATTCACCATGGGCTCTTACTTCCCCCCTTTCCATACAACTGTTAGTCTCTGAAAACAATGGCGTTCTGGCTGACAGTTGATTAGTTGAGTAACAGTAAGTTTTCTAGTTGAAGTTATGATACTTCAGTTAAATGGAAGGGAATAAAATGAGGAAGTAAAAAGGGAGGAAGGGAAGAAGGCAGGGGAGGAAGGAACGGGAGAATGAGGGAAGGGAGGGAAGGAGGCAGGAAAGGTGCTGTGTCACCGTACACTGACTATTTTATTCTGATGTTCAGCTGAAATGCGCCATCCCTAATCAGAGCTGCACCATCACCCAAATCCACAGTGTGTCATTTGCTGTCCATAACTGTATTATAGCCAATTATAGCTAAATTCTCTGTTCTGTATGCACATTCAAAGGGAGTCTGGAATGCATTTTGCTATTTTCTGAATCCTATTATTGCAGACATGTTTATTACATTCAGAAGATGGCTTTCTGAAATTACATTGGAATTGTACAACCCACCTGCCATTTACAAACAAAAGGATTTAAACATTTCTTAACAAGAAGAAAGTTCATTGAGCTCTTTCCTGGTAACTTTTCTCATGTTATTTTCTTCCATGGCCATTTTTGTAAGACTCATTGCTCAAGCATCTATATTTGTAAAAATACTTAAGTTCTCCAGTTAAGGTTTATTTTTAAATTGATAACAATACAACTGGTCAAAAAAGGAGTTGCAAATTGGCTGTTGAAAACTGGGGTAGATGCTTGTGATAATTTTCATTGAAATGTTTCTCAGGCTATGTATAAAGGGATTGTAAACTCTAAATTATATGTATACAATAGCTCTGAAATCACTCTTTTAGGTTGCCTGTCAAAAGAAAAAAAATTCAACTTATGTCCTTAAATTTTATTTGGGGCCATTTTAAGAGGCCAGTGAATGGTGTTAGAAAGACACATGATGTCTATTTGAAAACAGAGCACCTCATCATTAATTATTAAGGGAGAAATGAAAGTGTTTCTAAGCCCAATGCTTTTCTTTTCCCTTCTCCTGAAGTTTATTCTCTTAAATCCCCCCCGACCCAAACCTACTTTATTACTGGTGTTTGCCTCCAAGAGCCAAGGGATATTACTACCTTTTTATTTGCTATTTTTACAGGACCCAACAAAGTGCTTTTAAAATATATAACCACTTAATTCAAGTCAAGCTTCTTCAATACTCCTTTCATTCAAGCCCTTTCTAATTTGTTTTCCTCCAGCCAGGAGCCCAGAGAAGACACTGTGATTTATGTTTTCATTTATTTATTTTATTTTGGCTTTTCATTTAAGAAAAGAGTTTCTGCACACCCCCACCACCCTCAATTCTGCATCATCTCAGCCTACTCCACCCTTTTGTATCTGGAACATTAAGATTTTCTCAAGGCCAGACTTTGGAGTATTAAATGGATTTCTTCAGAGCTTTGACCACAGTCAGGAGGAGGCTTGGCCTGGGGTGCTTCTAGAGACATCAAGGGTAGGGGGGGGTGCTCTTTACACCCCTCAGGGTGGCAACACCCCAGTGCATGACATTGCCATCTTCTTAAGGATAGGCTCTATCTCTTTTTCCCTTCAACACTTCACACCATGCCAAGTACACAGCTCTTTAGACAGAGCCCTGAAGGAACTCAACCTTTCCCCAGTGATAAAGAATGCTCTGGCACGGAGCTTTAATTACCATGTTATTGCTCAGATTGACATACTGTTTTTGTTTGGGCACTAGGCATGGGATGGAGGAAACTTCTATATGACATTTAAGAGCTTGGACTTGAGAGTTTAGAGCCATGGGTTTGGGTCTCGGTTCCACTTCTTACGCAGTGGGCTTGAGTGAGTTATTCCTCTCCACACTGATTCACTGATCCAGCCAGTCAGTCAACAAAAACTTGTTAGGGACCTACCCTATGCCAGGTGCTAAGTTAGGTACAGTGGATAACAGGTAACAAAACAGGCATAGTTCCTGACTGCACTGATCTAGCGAGGCCAACAGATGGGTAAACATTTACCATGAAATGTGTCAGGCAGAATAACAAGGGATTACAGGATTACAGCCTTCTGGGAAAACCTGATCTATCTCAGAGGTAAAGAATCAGCCTGCAACACAGGAGCTGCAGGAGACTCAAGTTTGATCCCTTGGTTGGGAAGATCTCCTGGAGGAAGAAATGGCAACCCACTCCAGTATTCTTGCCTGGAGAATCCCATGGACAGAGAAGCCTGGCAGTCTACAGTCCGCAGGGTCACAAAGGGTTGGTCAGGACTGAAGTGACTTAGCATGCATGTATAATACCTGCCTCATGGGGGCACTATGAGAATAAATGAGTTAAGGTACAATGGTCCCCTGCATTGCTCCCAATAGGAAGTGAAATCTGTGTTGAAAAAAAAAATTGGAAATGGATTAAAGATCTAAACGTAAGACCAGAAATTATAAAACTCCTAGAGGAGATCATAGGCAAAACACTCTCTGACATAAACCACAGCAGGATCCTCTATGACCCACCTCCCAGAATACTGGAAATAAAAGCAAAAATAAACAAATGGGACCTAATTAAAAGTAAAAGCTTCTGCACAACAAAGGAAACTATAAGCAAAGTGAAAAGACAGCCTTCAGAATGGGAGAAAATAATAGCAAATGAAGCAATGGACAAGGAATTAATCTCAAAAATACACAAGCAACTCCTGCAGCTCAATTCCAGAAAAATAAACGACCCAATCAAAAAGTGGGCCAAAGAACTAAACAGACATTTCTCCAAAGAAGACATACGGATGGCTAACAAACACATGAAAAGATGCCCAACATCACTCATTATCAGAGAAATGCAAATCAAAACCACAATGAGGTACCATCTCACGCCAGTCAGAATGGCTGCTATCCAAAAGTCTACAAGCAATAAATGCTGGAGAGAGTGTGGAGAAAAGGGAACCCTCTTACACTGTTGGTGGGAATGCAAACTAGTACAGCCACTATGGAGAACAGTGCGGAAATTCCTTAAAAAACTGGAAATAGAACTGCCATATGACCCAGCAATCCCACTGCTGGGCATACACACTGAGGAAACCAGAATTGAAAGAGACACGTGTACCCCAATGTTCATCATAGCACTGTTTATAATAGCCAGGACATGGAAGAAACCTAGAGGTCCATCAGCAGATGAATGGATAAGAAAGATGCGTGCACATACACAATGGAATATTACTCAGCTATTAAAAAGAATGTATTTGAATCAGTTCTAACGAGGTGAATGAAACTGGAGCCTATTATACAGAGTGAAGTAAACCAGAAAGAAAAACACCAATACAGTATATTAATATATATATATATGGAATTTAGAAAGAAGGTAACGATAACCCTGTATTCGAGACAGCAAAAGAGACACAGATGTATTGAACAGTCTTTTGGATTCTGTGGGAGAGGGCGAGGGTGGGATGATATGGGAGAATGGCACTGAAACACGTAAAATATCATATGTGAACTGAATCGCCAGTCCAGGTTTGATACATGATACAGGGTGCTCAGGGCAGGTGCACTGGGATGACCCAGAGGGATGGTACGGGGAGGAAGGTGGGTTCAGGATGGGGAACACATGTACACTCATGCCAGAGTCAAGTCAATGTATGACAAAACCAATAGAATATTGTAAAGTAAAATAAATATTAATTAATTTTAAAAATTGGAAACTGATTATTGTCATTATTGCTAAGTACCACCCCAGGATTACCAAAGAAATTAACATTGGAGAACCAGATAGTTCTTTTTTTTAACATAAACAACTAAATAGTAATGTCGTCTGTAGAACATTAAAGTAAATTTGGAGATAGTGAAATAAAATTAATAGGCTCTCTCAAGTAAAAGTCACTAGCAATTGAGTCTTTATCAAATATCAGCTTCTGTAGGGCAGAAAGGATCTGACAGCTTGGTTCTACCCACTGATAAAGAGGACTCATTCTCCCCATTGAGCCTTAGACATTTTCAGCAGCAGAATTCTCCCCCAAAGCATTCTTATCAGTTTATGAAAGGTAATAACATTTACTTTCATTTAAAGAGAGCCAGGAAGAATTTTTAAATAAGTATTTATCCATTGGGAATTGTATTGTATTTGTTCATGATAATTTCAGAAATGAAATTCCCACAAACTTTGACTTTATCTGCTGCTAAACTGCCAAGTCGCTTCAGTCGTGTCCGACTCTGTGCGACCCCACAGACAGCACCCACCAGGCTCCTCCATCCATGAGATTTTCCAGGCAAGAGTACTGGAGTGGGTTGCCATTGCCTTCTCCAATTTGACCTCACCTACCATCCAACAAAACTGTGCTTAGGAGACCATGGTTCATTCCATAAAGTACAGTGTCTTGGTGGATGCAGTGGTAGGTAATGAAGCTCTCCAACACAATTTCTGAAAATAATTTAAAAAATAATAATGAAGCATTAATGAGCATGATCTTTGATTACTTACATCAATGTCACAAATACCTGCAGATAAATCATCTGTTAGTTGGAACAGAATTTATCTTAGAAGAGAGAACAGTCTTCATTTTTGCAAATACTTGATGATAATTTTGGTGCCTTTAGATGGGGTCCAAGACAATTGTTCTGCTTAGTAACATAGAAGTAACATTAGTTAAATGCTCTGCTTAGTGATTTTGTATGCTGCGAGCAGCCTAAGAAGCAGAGAGAGGGTATGGGTATTTTGAGGGGTAGGGACAAGGCAGTTGATGTTTAGGAGGAGAGCTGCAAAGAGGTTACCTTTATGTGGTTATGATAGAGGCAATATTACCAAAAATGATGTCCAGTATTCAATTTTTAGTTAGCAATCTGCCAAGCTGGATTGCTAAGTAACACTTGCTACATGTAAGCACACAAATAGACAGAACCTGTCACCATTGGTCTCTCTCTCTCTTTTTTTTCCCCCCATAGGTCTCTTTATATTGTGTTATATGAGTAGTTATGGAAGCTCTCAAGGAAACTGAGGGTGTATTGGTGACCACAGGGCAGAGAAGATGGAGCAGCCTTGGGATCCAAGCAAGATCCAGAGGTCAGCAGTTAACAACGTATTGAAGGAAGAGACCCCCAAGAACAAAAGCCCCTAGAAAGCCACAGAAACCACGGGCAAGGTAGTGATACTTATACATCATGTGAACATGGACATTTTAGCCTGTTTTACCCCACCTGGGTTATGGTGGTGTTTAGTCACACTGTTGTATCCAACTCTTTGTGACCCCATGGGCTATAGCCCACCAAGCTTCTCCATCCATGGAACTCTCCAGGCAAGAACACTGGAGTGAGTTGCCACTTCCTTCTCCAACCTGGGCTATATGTCTACATATAAACTATAACAACCCTTTGATTCTCCTTTCATTGGAAATTCTTCCCAAGGCAAGGTAACCTGAAAATTTAAACTGCTATACTGGATGAGCCCTCATGTCAGATTTTGGAGTAACTGACAAGTTGAAAATACCCATGGATCTACTTTTCAGATTTTCAGAGATACCAGCAAATGCTCCTTTGCATGCTAGTGGTACTATCCTTTAAGATGAATTCCCCCACTGACATCAATGAATGGTTTCTGATCTAATGATTAATTGATGGCAAAGAGTCTCTAATGACCTAATATCTCATTAGGGTTGACTGAGCCAGGAGGAGTCTTTGAAAATGTTTTTATTCCACTGTGAGGCTTTGTGAGTTTTCCTGTACATACATCAGACCACAGTCCAGATTATTAAACTATATGAAATCACAGCAAGAACAGGATTGACTTACAACTATAACTTGGTAGGATAAAGGCAACTAGTGAACCCACATGACAGAGGTATAGAACACTGCCAAAATTATATGATGGGAAACTAGAGAGAGATTTGCTGGGAGCCAAATGGGTTCCCAATAGGTGATATGCCAAGAATTAAACTGTCACCATGATAGTGTGGGTAAACTCACCTTTCATTCATTATCTAATAAATTCATATTTATTAAATGCATATCACTAATATGGTGTGTGTATATATATATAATATCAATTTATACAATTGGAATGGTCACCTTACATATAAGAAAATAGAGCCTCTGACAAGGTAGGAGGCTTGAAAGAGTTATATAACATTTGCTTTATAATTATATACCAGGTCAGCAACAGATCTGGGACTCAAACCTAGGTCTCTCTCTAAAATTCCTGCTCCTTTATTTTTCAACACGTTGTCCCATAGCAGGGTTCAGCAACTCAGGCGTCTTATTTCTTGTCAAATGTTTGCCTCTAAAGATATAGGGAAAGGTGATTACTGTTGGTATTCATTTTTAAAAAGCAGTCAATTCTGGTAGCATGAATCATTAAAATACCCAGGTAAGTTCCAGGCTGTAGTGCTGAAGAATTCTCATTCATCTCTTCTTTCCTGCACGGAGGCCGACATTCCTGAGCTTTCACGAGGATGCTCTGTGGATGGATGAGCTCCCTTCCTGGCAACAACCCTCGTCTGCTGATGGAAATGAAACTGCCGATAAACAGGGAAAGAGATGAGAAGCAAGGATCCTGGCAGACTGACCTTACAGTGCAGAGGTGTCTCTAATTAAATTTGTCTCTGGTAATACTTTTGTTCAGTACAACAAATCCCACCTAATATTTCACTGAACTTCAAGTTTGAAGAGAAAACAATTATCAGGGAAGAGATGAGGGTATCAAGACCATGGCCAAGGGATAGATTTCAAAAGAGAGGTATGTCCGTAAAAGTTGGCCAAGATATTTACTCTCCAACACCACAGTTCAAGAGTAAATAAATATCTTGGCCAAATTTTATGGACATACCTCTCTTTTGAAATCTATCTCTGGTGTTAGAGAAGACTCTTGAGAATTCCTTGGACTGCAAGGAGATCCAACCAGTCCATCCAAAAGGAGATCAGTCCTGAATATTCATTGGAAGGACTGATGTTGAAGCTGAAACTCCAACACTTTGGCCACCTGATGCAAAGAACTGACTCATTGGAAAAGACCCTGATGCTGGGAAAGATTGAAGGCAGGAGGAGAAAGGGACGACAAAGGATGAGATGGTTGGATGGCATCACCGACTCAATGGACATGAGTTTGAGTAAACTCCAGGAGTTAGTGATGGACAGGGAGGCCTTGTGTGCTGCAGTCCATAGGGTTGCAAAGAGTTGGACACGACTGAGCTACTGAATTGAACTCAACTGATTTTCTCTCCAACTTCCATCCACAACTACTGAGGGCTGCTTCCAGGAGCTTTAATGCCCCGGGATTTCAGGTTTCTGCTGGTGGGATAAAGCCCTTATGGTAGAGACAGGCTTGCTGAAGGATGCTCAAGACAAGTACCAAGGGAAATGGCAATATGAGCAGGCCTTTGAAAGCATCTGCTACATGCACTTTCTTTCTAGAAGAATGACCAGAACAGCCCCAAGGCCCACATCTGTTCATGAACATACAGAATAGGAACATATTTTTACCTTAGTAGTGTGTAGTTGATACACCCTGCCCAGTACCAGGAGAGTATATAATACTAGCATAAACATCCTGAAATATGTCCAGCTATGGAGAGGCAGCTGTTCATCCCTCTTTTAAAGGATTCAGGCAATGTTGGTTGACCTCTATTATAGAACTGGCATATATTAGCTGAAATAATACTTTAACAGTTTTTTAGTACCCAACTATATGTTCTGTTATAAGGAATAGCAAATGTTTAATCATAAATATTTTAATGGCTTCAGGGATTCATGGTATTCAATGACCGTGTTAAATGATAATAATCACATCTGGTTTATTACTATAGTAATTCAGCTGCTTCTCTTGAGCAGTTATTTTTTATTATATGTGCTGTGCTAGTGTCATGGTCATTTATAGCAGTAATATTTTAAAGTGGCTCATTTGTTTGTTTAAGGACAGTTTCACAATATATTTCTGTATTAATATACATTTCACACTATTATTTCCAAGCTGCCACTGGAAAATTGATCCTAGCCTGTTATGACTGGAGAGGCCAAAGACACTTGAAATGCCCAAGCAGGGATGGAGTGGGGTGACCAGATGGGGCTGTCCTAGCGCCCACTAGGGTTATGACAGTGGCAGTGAGCCTTATTCATAAATGAAAGTGTGTGCTAAGAGTTGTCTTTGTTTAGTCACTAAGTCATGTCTGACTCTTTTGTGCCCCTGGGGACTGTAGCCCTCCAGGCTTCTCTGTCCATGTAATTCTCAGGCAAGAATACTGGAGTGGGTTGCCATTTCCTTCTCCAGGGGATCTCCTTGACCCAAGGACTGAACCCATGTCTCCTGCATTGGCAGGTGGATTCTTTACTGCTGAGTACTGTTAAGCAATAATAAATATAAAGGGAAGACTCTAGATATGGGGAGGCATTTCAGAAGAAATATCATCTGATACCATGCAAAAGCATTTGGAAAGAACCCGAAATTGCATGGTTTGCAAGATTTGAGGTCATCATCAGGCCTCAGCGTCAATAACAAAATAACTGTGAAGTGGCTAAGAGTGAGAACCTGTGAACTCGTGAGAGTGAAGCAAGGGCAGATCAAGGTTAGCCACTGGGTGGTTTAGACGCTGACAGCAATTTCAAATCTACTCAAAATGAGCATTAGGAGTGAATCACTGAGGCATGAGCGAGCAGCGCCCCATCCCTGTCCTTTCATTTGAGTAGTTCAGAACAGCGGGGATTTCACTGGATTTGTGTGCAATGCCCAGGGTACATTTGCCCTGTACGTCACAAGGTGTTGCTTGTGATGGGGTAAATATTAGCCTGAAATCATATATTGCTCTTTAGTGGGGAGGGGGAAGGGAAGGGGTTCTTAATAACTGAGGAGAGTTAATTTTCTGTGACATTCTGCTGAACCAGGTTGTGGAAATTCAGAGAAGATGAGAGAAAACTGCCAGGCTCCTGCTCTGCTTTCTCTTGGCTGGATCCTGATTGGCTGGGTGACAGAGGGCAAATAGCTTTTACAGCTATGAATGATGTATGACCGTAAAATGGTCTGTAACCAGAAGTGCCAACTGACATGCCTGCTGATTTAACCGACACTCAGGGTTATGTTTGCAGAGATGCTTAAATAAACACGTGCTAGGTTTGAAGCTGTTTCCTAAGCAACCATTTCTCTCTCTCTTCCTTTCCATTTTATCTTATTTCATCATAGAAACAAAGAGAGTAAAACTACAATTCGGATGTACTCATCGCCCTGGCAGTTCCTGTCTTCCTCTCTACTGGCTCTGGCCCTTTTTTCCTCATCTACCTGCAGGGGGCGCTACGATAGACTATGGAAGCCCAGGCCGGGCTGGCAACCGCAGCCACTAGAAGAAGCTGCACCTTGTGTATGGAAGAGATATCGCCTATACTTTTGCACTCGGTGAATTAGGAAAAGAGAGCCCTGAGGTTGCTTTCAATCAACGGAATGGGAAGATTTCCTTTCAGCTACAAATCACCAAAGATGGGAAGATGTTCTTCCCATGATGGTCCTCCAACTGGAAAGTATCCCATGAGCTTATAGGTTTCTTCTGACATATTTGCTACATCCAGAGCAGTGAGGATTCGTGCAGTTGGATTTGGGTCTGAAAGTTTAATCTGGATGATGATTTTCATATGTCTGCTGAACAGTCATTAGAGGAATATAAATTTTACTGAACGTGTAAGTTTTCTCAAATAAATTGATCAGAAACCCATTAGACATCATAAAGTAGTCCTGGTTATATCAGTGGAAAATATCTCATAAGATCCATTTGACTTTATATTCCAGATTTAGTCAAACGGCAAATCAAATCCCAATTTTTCTCCACTGGATCTCGACTGTGTCTCACAATCTCTTGCAGAGAGTCTCCAAGCAGACAATACAGATTGATTTGAGTTTGCATTCCATATAAAATTTAGGTGCTCCTCCTGTTCTAGAGCTTTTAGCTCCTTACTTTTGAAGGAGAGAAATTTACAGAATTTTCCATCTTTTTCTATTGCTGGGACGATTTTCTTTTAAACTAGTAGAATTATTTGTTTATCAAAGAGTATGCAAATCTATGAACCCGTCTGACTTTGGTGTATTTTTCAATGGTAAACCTTTAATCATCTTTCTTTTATGGCTTGGTCTACTCAAGTTTTCATTTCTTCTTGGATGAATTTTGATAGTCTGTGCGTTGTTGTTGAGTCACTAAATCGTGTCTGACTCTTTTGTGACCCCATAGACTGTAGCCTACCAGGCTCCTCTGTCTATAGGATTTCCCAGGCAAGAGCACTGGAGTGAGTTGCCATTTCCTTCTCCAGGGCATCTTCCTGACCCAGAGATCAAATCCGCATCTCCTATACTGGCAGGTGAATTCTTCACCACTGAGCCACCAGTGGGAAACCTGGATAGTGTGTGCTAGGAAATTGCTTATTTTAGATTTCCAAATTTATTGCCATTTGTTGCAGTATTCTCTTTGATTTTAAAAAAGAGATTCCTGCAAATGTAGTTAGACCTCCCTTTTTCATTGCTAATCTTGTACATTTTTGCTGCTCCCTTTTTCTCTTAGTCAAACTTCCAAGAGTTTTTTCTATTTTATTGGTCTTGACACCCAGCTTTTGGATTATCACTTCTTTCTATTATTTCCTTTTTTGTTTCCTATGCCATTCATTTCAACTTTTGTCTTTATTAATTTCTCTTCATAGTTTCATTTGTCGCTGTTGTCATTTTTACCTCTTAAAATTAGTACTGAAGTTTTAGTGGGGAGGAATCCTCCTTAATAATAAAACAGGGGTCAGCAATCTATTGCACATGAGCCAAACTGGACCCACAGTTTGTTATTGTAAAATTTGGCAGCTAAGAATTATTTTTACATTATTAAAGCATTACCAGAAAAAAAAAAAAAAACCTCTGTAACAGAGACCATATGGCCCACCAAGCCCACCAAGCCCCAGCCCATTACAGAAAAGCTTTCTTACCCCCTGAGAAAAGCATTGGCTGTACTTTTCCCTCTGAGCACAGCTTTCAGTCTATCCCATAGATCCATAGGAAGTGTTCTACTTTCCCGTATTGATTAGATATGTCATCATTTACTTTTCAATTTTCTTTTTCATCAAAGGGTTATTTAGGACTGTATTTCATACTAAGTATATTTTACCCACCTTTAGATTATTCATGTCTAATGTTATCAACTTTTAATAAGAGAATGTGGGCCATCTCCATTGGGAGGGCGTCCCTCCCAAAGCATCCGACTGATTTTTCCTGTCTGGTCCTGGAGGCACCAGGGTTTACTACTCACACACAATATTTTCGTTATTATATGGTACTTTTTAAACTTTCTAAACCCATGTTCCCCTGACTACTTTTTTTTTTGTCATTCAAGACTTTCTTTGTTTAATTGAGATATGATTGTCATATAACATTAATTTTAAGGTATAGAACAACATTGAGTTGATTCATTTCTGTATTGCAGTATGACTATCAGTGTAGTATTAGCCAACACCACCATTATATCACATAATTATTATTTTTGTGTGTGATAAGAACAATAGTCTCTTGGCAACTTTGAAGTTTGTAACACAGTATTGTCTATAATCACTACGCTGTGGATTAGATCTCCCAGACTTATTCATCTACTAATTGCAAGTTCCTGAACACTTTTGATAAGATTAAATCCTCTTCCCCTGCTTTACTAATAATTGACTTTTGATCTAAATTAAATATTGAAAATGAAATAAATCAAAACAATGGAACAAAATACTGCTCTGCTTTCAAAGTGCAAACTCCTGAGATAGTGACACTCCATCTTTAGGGTCGCAGTCACTACTCCAGAAAAACTTGCTTTAGTCTGACATGTCACATTTCTAGTCAGATGGGACTCCAGGACTCCTTAGTCACTGCACTATGCTCATTGTAATCAACATGACAAAGCTCTTCGGTGTAATATGAGTGATATAGACAAATATGTTTGTACCTAGGCATCAGTAAACATGTGGTTCAGTAAATAAAGATGTCCAAGAACTCAGGCTGAAGGTAGAAGTAACACTCAGAACTTTGATACCACCACCATACACATTGGACTACATGAAAACAATGACTTAATTACCTGGGTTTCAAGGAAAGAAACTTTCAGTCTCCATGAGTTATATAGAATTTAAAATAAATAAATAAATGCCACAGACTGCGGCCCAGAAAGACCACTTGGTAACTCATACTGAGGTTGGTACTTGCCTTAGTGAATTCAGTTGTCTAGAGTCTGGCCTCAGTTCTAAAGAAACGTCATTGCATTTATGACTGCAAGTTGATTGCACATGGGGACACTCTTACATGCTAGCAATTCTCAGAGAGACTGTTATATCAAATCATATGCCAACTTCTTTGTATACTATAAAAAATGGAACTGTTGTGTGGGTGGAACTTTTATGTGTACATAGCCAGTACATCCCAATAAAACCTTTTGTCCCATAAAGTTATTAATATATTGCACCACGCTTATTCCTTCTTTGTATTTCTGTGGGTATTCAAAAGAACCACTGAGTTCATCAGCTAAGTTGCTCAGTCATGTCCAACTCTTTGCAACCCCATGGACTGCAGCCCGGTTTCCCTGTCCATCACCAACTCCTGGAGATTGCTCAAACTCATGTCCACTCATGTCAGTGATGCCATCCAACCATCTCATCCTCTGTAATCCCCTTCTCCTCCTGCCTTCAATCTTTGTCAGCATCAGGGTCTTTTTCAGTGAGTCAGTTCTTCATATCAGGTGGCCAAAGTATTAGAGCATAAGCTTCAACATCAGTCCTTCCAATGAATATTCAGGACTGATTTCCTTTAAGATTGACTGGTTTGATCTCCTTGCAGTCCAAGGGATTTTCAAGAGTCTTCTCCAACACCAAGGTTCAAAAGCATAAATTTCTTCAGAACTCAACTGATGAATAGATAACTAAAATATGGTGTATCCACACAACAGAATATTGTTTGTCAATAAAAAGTAATGGAGCAATGCTACAACATGGATGAACTTTGAAAACATTATGAAAAATGAAAGAAGCCAGTCACGAAAGATCACATAATGCTTGATTCCATTTATATGAAAAGTCCCGAACAGACAAATCCACAGTGACAGGAAATAGATTAGTTGTTGCTGCCTAGGGATGGAAAAGGGAGCTGGGAATTGGGCATGGATGTATCTGCTAAAGATTTCTTTTAGGGGCTGATGAAAATGTTCTAAAATTGATTGTGCTAACTGCACAAATCTGTGAATATATGAAGAACCTTTGAATTATATGCTTTAAATAGATAAATTATATGGTACTGAATTATATCTGAATAAAACTTCTACCAAAAAAGGATGACTGAGATAATTTTGGATCATAGTGCTTCTAGGTTGATATCTTCACATCTTTGTACTGGACTTCAAAGGAACGTTTGTGTATTTTCATACATGAGCATTTCATTCAAGTCTCACAGTAGATGGCAGGAGCATAAGAAGACAAGCAAAAACACCCAAGCACATTTAAAGACTCTACCTGTATTGAATCCACTAACATCCCATAGACCAAGCATCAGTTCACTTCAGTTCAGTTCAGTCGCTCGGTCGTGTCCAACTATTTGCGACCCCGTGAGTTGCAGCACGCCAGGCCTCCCTGTCCATCACCAACTCCCGGAGTTCACCCAAACTCACGTCCATCGAGTCCGTGATGCCATCCAGCCATCTCATCCTCTGTCGTCCCCTTCTCCTTCTACCCCCAATCCCTCCTAGCATCAGGGTCTTTTCCAATGAGTCAACCCTTCTCATGAAGTGGCCAAAGTATTGGAGTTTCAGCTTCAGCATCAGTCCTCCCAATGAACACCCCGGACTGATCTCCTTTAGGATGGACTGGTTGGATCTCCACGCCGAAACTCAGTGACGAGAGTGTATATTGTCTACTCACCAGGAAGCACTGCCAGTGTCGTGTGGTAGGGGATATGGATGTATAATCCTTTTATGGGACAAGGTGGTGAATTTGGAATGATAATCAAATTCGTTACAGGGGACTGTTTCCTTTCTGGGGGTGGCAGTAGGGGAGTGTGGCCCTAACACAATGGAATGCTGACACACTCGTGCAGTCAAAATGCTTGTGTTTGATAGCCATTGCTCCAGCCTCTTTCTTTGTTCAGTTTGGTACAAATTGGGAGGACTAGGAAGGAGTGTGCAAGGCTTCACGGCCAGCCACCTTGAGTTCAAATCCCAGCTTCTCCATTAACTGTAAACTTGAACAAGAACTCTTTTTACCCTGGTTTCCCATCTGTAAGATAGTGACTAAGATGCTTTCCTCCAGAAAAGTCATGAAAACAAAATGAACAGATACACACAAAAAAGCCTAGAACATAGCAAGATGGCTTTCTCATCCTTCTCTAACGCAACAAGAAAACAACGTAAAATGGCTATAAATTATCTAAAATAAGCAAGCCAATTGCCCTGATTTAGCTACAATTGGTACAAGAGTAATAAGCCAAGGATTCACATCTAAAAAAGGCAAAACACGTTCGCTTTGCTTCGCTCATGACCATCTCTGAGGTTTTGCTCTTCACCATAAATGGCAAATTTGTTCAATTCTGGGAGAATCAAATCCCACCTAATTTCTAAATACATGTAATTGCCAAGCATAAGAGAGTAATCAATTAGAACAGAAGTTAACTTCAGAGTCAGTTTGTTTAAGTTTAAAAAAAAAAGTCAAAGCCACTGAATTCCAGAAACCACTCTGCTAAAGACAGCAGAGCTGCCCCGAATTTAACCTACCCGCACTCCAGCTCTCTCCTAGTTAAGGCAAAGCTCTGACTGAGCTTTTAAGAAGCTGGAGGGATCAGTTGCTGGAGACAGATGGGGAGATTTTATAAACCAGATAAGAGGCCCTGGGGGGGGGGCGGCATTAAGCACCTTCCCCATGTTTCTAATGATAAAAAAGCCAGTTAATCTGCTACAATTCGTGTCTTAATGGTCCTTGGGCCACTTGCTTACTCACTTACCAGCCCATGAGGGTGCCTATCCCACGTGGCAGTGATTCCACATGGGCATTCACACCACAGTGGCAGGAAGAGCAGGAAAGCACAGCTTCCTCCCAAGTGGAGTAAAGACCGGAACATTCTCCAGAACCACCGCCCCACCACCCCATGTTCCCAATCTGGAATGAAGAGTCTTTGTTTCACTTAACCCTCTACACCCAAGCTGGAGATAGAAAGTGAAACAGTAGCATCTATAATATGCCAAAGGGTGATAAGTACCATGGAAAAACTAAACCCGGGAAGTGGAAGAAGTGCTGGGCAGGCATAAGAGCGGTCTCAAATGAGGGTGACGAGAGGGCCTGGCTGAAGAGGCAGCATCTGAGCAAAGACAGGAAGACAGTGAGGGAGTGGCCACTGGGCCAGTGGAGCAAAGGCCCAGAGGATGAGCACCCAGAGACACCCAGAGATGAGCAGGGGATGAGCGTTCCAACAAAAGGAGCAGAGGAAGGTCAGTGTGGCTGGAGCAAAGTGAGCTGTAGGCAGAGGAAGAATGAAGGTCAGCGAGGTAATAAGGGGAGGGGGTCGAGGGCCCTGGTGGCCAACATGAGGATCTAGACTGTTATTCTGCATCACATGAGAAGACATTGGAGAGTTTTGGGCAGAGGCATGACACACGCTGCTCTATCGGATGACGACTCAAGTATAGACGATGTGTAGCACTGTATAAACCACAAATGTACAATATTTGTTGTTGCTCAGTCATGTCCAACTCTTTTCTGACCCCATGGTCTGTAGCCTGCCAGGCCTCTCCATCCATAGGATTTCCCAGGCAAGTGGACTATAGTGGTTTGCCATTTCATTCTCCAGGGGATCTTCCTGACCCAAGGATTGAACCCATGTCTCCTGCATTGACAGGCAGATGCTTTACCACTGAGCTGCCAGAGAAGCCCCGTATATAATATAATTATTCACAATTTTAAATTTTATACTCCATTTATAGTTATTATAAAATATTTGCTATATTCCCAAACTGACCTGTTTTAAGAGGCAAATTCTGGCACCTGTGTTGAGAAATATTTCATGGTGGGACAGGGCAGAGATGAGGAGAGGAGGTGTGATAATCCAGGGGAGCAGTGAGGGTGGCTGGGAAAGACGTGGATGTTGTAGGGATGGGGAGAAGTCGGTGGGTGTTGGATGTCTTTGGAATGAAATCCTCCATGAAGGCAACTAGGCTTAATTCTGCACTGCCACCCATCATGGCTGCATGTTATTCACGGGGACTCACTTAAGGGCAGAACCCATGCATAATATAGGGGAAAGCCAGAGTTTTGGGAAAAGTAAAAAAATGTGTCTGGCTTTTAATCAAATTAACTTCCTTGTAGGCCATCTTCTAAAAGGAAAAACCATACAGATATTGGTTTCAGTTTCCACTCAGTTCAGTTCAGTTGCTCAGTCATGTCCAACTCTTTGCAACCCTATGGACTGCAGCACACCAGGCCTCCCTGTCCATCACCAACTCCCGGAGTTTACTCAAACTCATGTCCATTGAGTCGGTGATGCCATCCAACCATTTCAGCCTCTGTCGTCCCCTTCTCCTGCCTTCAATCAGACCCAGCATCAGGGTCTTTTCCAATGAATCAGTTCTTCACATCAGGTGGCCAAAGTATTGGAGTTTCAGCTTCAACATTAGTTCTTCCAATGAACACTCAGGACTGATCTCCTTCAGGATGGACTGGTTGGATCTCCTTGCAGTCCAAGGGACTCTCAAGAGTCTTCTCCAACTCAGACTCCCCCAAAGCAGTGTACACACATTGTTGTTCAGTCCCCAACTCATGTCCTAGTCTTTGTGACCCCCGTGGACTGCAGCACTCCAGGCTTCTCTGTTCCTCACCATCTCCTTGAGTTTGCCCAAGTTCATGTCCTTTGAATTGGTGATGCCATCCAACCATCTCATGCTCTGTCACCTTCTTCTTCTGCCCTCAGTCTTTCCCAGCATCAGGGTCTTTTTCAGTGAGTTGGCTGTTTGCATTAGGTGGTCAGCAAATTGGAGCTTCAGCTTCAACATCAGTCTTTCCAGTGAGTAGTCAGGGTTGATTTCCTTTAAGACTGACTGGTTTTGTCTCCTTGTTGTCCAAGGGACTCTCAAGAGTCTTCTCCAGCACCACAGTTCAAAAGCATCAATTCTTCAGTGCTCTGCTTTCATTATGGTCCAGCTCTCACATACATGACTGCTGGAGGAGGAAATGGCAAATCACTCCAGTATATTTACCATGAGAACCCCATGAACTGTATAAAAAGGCAACACTCATTCTTTCTCTCTAGGCACATCCTCGTCCCTTCTCCCCTCCTTTTCCTCTGGGTCCCTCCTAAGATCTCTGTAGGTTTCCTGGGGATGCCCTGAAGCTGTGGGGACCTATGAACTTTGATTCCTCTGACTGTCACCCTCCAGAGCCTCTGGACAGCCAGAAATCCAGCTGGATGGCTGTTCCCTGACACTCCTGCAGGGCCTGGGCTGCTGGCCAGGAGCAGGTTGTGGAGTTTGCAGCTAAGCGAGGGCAGATTGCTGGAGTTTGGTCAAGAGAACAGATGTGCATAATGGGCCAATCTGACCACAGAGAAACATTTCCCAGTACCTTTTAAAGGTGCACGATTGCCTGGTTAAGCCAAGACAATTTGACACACATTACCTTGTTCATAAACAGAGAGAGAGTGTGCCCTTCCTCCCTGAGGGTGTGCAAATGATCGGAGAGGAAGCCAAGGACCTCACAAATGCTGCAGCGCAGCTTCGAGAAACAAATGCCCATGGAAAGGACCCAACAGCATATTAATGGCCTGGATGTTACCACACCCAGGCCAAAGCAAGAAGCTATTGATCATCTGTTCACACTTCATTTCAGGGCACAAGTGGAGTTATCTTTACACCAGAGGACTAAACCTTCCATTACATTTAAATGAGCCCGCCCTGCAGACCTTTCACTCACTCCTCCAACACCTACCCAGCATCTGTTCTTCTTAATAGTGCCTGCTCCTTCTAGGAATTTCACGGAATCCCAAGGAAATGGCAGCATCTTTGTTTCTAAGACACTTAAAATAGAGCAGGGGAGACCAGGTGTCCATTAAGTGAAACACCCAATGCAATATAGTGGAAATGCTGAGAGAGAAAGAAAGGGCTTCATAAATGAAAACAATCAAGTATTCCCTCCACCCTGCCTGGAATGTTCCATCCTCTTCCACCACCATCCATGCACTTTCTGTCATCCCATGACTTGCACCTGTGATCACCATCATCTCCTTGAGACTGAACATTGGTATCAACTTCTGGATCATATCTCCTCCAGCACACACCTCTCTCCTCTGCTCCCTGTTTCTGGGGCACTAAACTCATGGAGTCCTCCCCTCACATCTGTCTTTCCCACCAAACCATGCACAATGCTTGGCACATAATGTGTCTCAATTAATACTGAAGTCCATGAAATCAAAGTCTGGGCTCTTATTTATCTGAGGGAGCTTCACAGAGTCATTTCTTTGAAGGACTAGGAGAGAATATGAACAATAACATGGAGACATATTGAGCAAAACAACTTAATCCTTAGGTATGTGGCATATTTAAGCCAAGTGCTTCTCATGATCGGAGAAGGCAATGGCACCCCACTCCAGTACTCTTGCCTGGAAAATCGCATGGACGCAGGAGCCTGGTGGGTTGCAGTCCATGGGGTCGCGAAGAGTGGGACACGACTGAGTGACTTCACTTTCACTCTTCGTTTTCATGCATTGGAGAAGGAAATGGCAACCCACTCCAGTATTCTTGCCTGGAGAATCCCAGGGACGGGGAGCCTGGTGGGCTGCCATCTATGCCATCTATGGGGTCGCACAGAGTCGGACACGACTGAAGCGACTTAGCAGCAGCAGTAGCAGCTTCTCGCGATATATGGAATGAAAAAAACCCTAGGATTACTCAAAATGTAAGAACCTCCCCCCGAAAAAAGTTAATTTTAGATGTGCTAAGGAAAACAATGAGACCTGTATCAGCAAGATGATGGGAGACTCTCAGGGAGCAGTGGGAAAAGTGAGATGGCGGAGATAGGGAAAGCTCAGGAAGATGTGAGAAGGTCTTGGAGCACTTAAGGGAACTGGGTTCAGGGTCACAAGCGGGAAGAGAGAAACAGGGTTCACCACAGTGTTACTGTGGGACATTCTCCGGGCAAAACTCACAGAGTTCATCAGCCTGAGTGAGGTGATTTCAAAAAAGGGACTGTCACCCAAGAATCAAGGGGGAACCTGGAAACCAGCAGATATCCCCCACCCTGGCCCTAAGAAACTGCCACTCTGCTCTCGGTCACTATAGATTAGTTTTGCTTTTTCTGTGACTCAGTAAAAAGAAATCACACACTATATAGTCTTTGGTTCCTGGCTCCTTTCTCTCAGTATAATGCATCTGAGATTCATCCATGCTGTTTCATGCTTAGTTCTTTTCCTGTTATTGCTGAGTAGTATTCCGTTGTATGGATACACTGTAATTTCCTTATCCTCCCAACAGCTGATGGCCATTTCGATTTTTCTAGTTTTTAATTATTATGGATAAAGCTACTATGGACACTTATGAACGAATTTTTGTAGGGATACATGATTTTATTTCTCTTGGTAAATTATCTAGGAATGGAATTTTGAGTATATTACTTATAGTAATGGTATAATTAACTTTATAAGAAATTGCCAAACTGTTTTTCAAAGCAGTCATACCATTTTACATTCTCACAACAGTGTATGAGAGTTCTAGTTGCTCCATGTACTTACTAACACTTGGTATTGTCAGTCTTTTTTCAATTTTAGCTATTCTCATCAGTATACAATAATATCCCATTGAGGTTTTGATTTCAGTTTTCTACATGACCAAAGATGTTGAACAGCTTTTCTTGTTCTTTTGTGCCATTTATATATTTTCCTTTGTGAAATTATGTAAATTTCTACACATATTTGTGTAAATTTTATGTAAATTTACAAATAAATTTATAAATTTTAGTGTAAACTATGTAAATTATACATATTTTTGCCCATTAAAAAACTGGGTTGTTATTATTATTATTGAATTGTAAGAAATCTTTACATATTGATCCAAAGGATTTTTTATTTTTTGGTGAGATGTATGTTTTGTGAATATATATCTGGCTTATTTATATAATCCCTTATGGTATTTTCAAAGAGTGAAAATGTCTTATTTAATCTAGTCAAATTAACTCTTTTTATGATTATTGTTTTTAATGTCTTAAGACAACTTTACCTAAAGGAAAATTATACAAATATTCTCTTTTCTTTCTTCTGTATTTTATAATTCCAGCATTTATAAGGAGGTCTCTGAGCCATTTCAATTAACACTTATGTATAATATGAGATAAAGGTCAAGATTTGTTTTTTCCATATAAATTTCCATTTGTTTCAGCATTGCTTATTGAAAAAGCTACCTTTCCCAATTGAACTGCTTCAATACCTTTGTCAAAACACAACTGACCAAATACATGTTGATCAAGTTCATTGGTTTTTTTAAAAAATCAAATATTAAGCTTTGAATCCAATACATTTCAAAAAAAAGTTATTCAAAGCTATTGAAGATGGATTAAATCAGGGAATATATTCAGGACATTTGAAAAATGAGAACAGCCCTGATGTGCATGTGCGTGTGTACATGTGTGTGTTTGTGTGTGGGTGTGTGCCTTCAACAGGCACCAGCCCTGGGAAAGCAGAGACTGGGCCTGGCTCAGAGACTCAGGCTTGTCTACCCAACGTGTGATACACAATAAGTTCCCAATATACACTTTCATTGAATAAAGAAAAGAACGAGTGAGCGAGTGAATGAATTTTCGGTAGCCCATTATACAATATCGTGGCTATTGCTACAGCCCCCAGCACAGTTATTTATTTCCCCAAATTTATTCACACTCACCACAGTCTCCAAGTGGTTCGTCCTCTACATGAAACAGCAACTTGGACTAAAACCAGGAGGCTCTCACCATCCTTTAGCGAGAGCAAACTCTCAGTGTGTGGGGGGCGGGGGATGGCTCCTGCCTGGGTTTCTCTCTGGCTCCTCTACCTCTCTGTGCCTTGGTTTCCTTATTTTATAGCAGTTCTACGAGGATTCGCAGAGCTATTGCCTCCAGATATACAACTTCTTCTATAATTCCACTCCTTTTCTGATTGTGAGTCCTCACTTCCCCAGGAGGGAAGAGACAGCAGGCGGCTGACTCACTGTTCACAGTCACTGGAGGTCCCTGCGGAGAGGTTTGCTGCCGCTGCTACGGCTGCTAAGTCGCCTCAGTCGTGTCCGACCCTTCGCGACCCCATGGACTGCAGCCTTCCAGGCTCCTTCATCCATGGGATTTTCCAGGCAAGAGTACTGGAGTGGGGTGCCATCGCCTTCTCCGGAGAGGTTTACACTCTTGGCCGAGTAGTCCATTTGGACCTGGCTGCCCTCCTCTTCCGAGCCAGGCCGGTGCTGGCAGCGTCTGTAGCTATCCCCAGAGACTCCCTCTCAGAGGGTGTGGGAGACCCAGGCAGCAGCTCTGCCTAGGAAATTAGATGTGGGGCCCCTGGCAGCGCTCGGACCCAAAGGCCTCCCCACTCACACACATCAGCTCTCAGGAGAATTGATGTCTTGGTAGAGGTAGGAAGCTCCTCCATCCTCTAGTTTTTTCCAAACACTTTCTTTCTACTCCACACCCTCTACACTCTAATCACATCTGTCCCCTGAGAGGATCAACACAGCTGAACTGCTTAAAAGGGAATATGGAGAGTAAAGGGGGAAACATCAGGGGCTGGAAGAACAAAGGCTTTCAATAAGATGAAGTATCTAGACCATCATATGTGAACAATAAGTGTCAGTTGATGTTGTTGCCAATTATTATTATTATTAAGGGGAGAGTTGGAGAAGAGGAGCCCCAGATCCTGACAGGAATTAGAATGAGGCCTCAGCACCAAGCTGGCCACAGGGGGCCACCCTCCTCCCCCTGCTGTTCACAGAGCACCAGCCAATTTTCAACCCATGTGACCACGCTCCCATCCAAGACAATTTGAATTAATTTTGTGCATGAAATTTGGTGGGAGGCAGTGCCAAATGTTTAACTGAAATCAAGATGCAAACTTCCCCTCATCTACTCGTTTTGTAAATCCTGTCAAAAATAAAATAAAAGCCATTAAGCTCATCTGGCAACATTTGTCCTTTATGCAAGCTACCCGTGGCTCCTGATTCCCTATCCTCTGCTTGCCTCTCCCCACCCCCAGTATTTGTTCTGTTATATTTATGGTCCCTCGGCTGGCCCAGCACACTGTCAGCTCTACTGACTCTGCCAAGTCTAAGATCCCTTTTAGGGACTTATTTTATTTAAAGAGCATCCCATTAATGGGTTTAATGGCCTTTCAATCTCTTAGTATGCATTGTCAATGAGGGAGAATCGGCTTTCTGAGAATTCCTGTTCTGGGAGGAAAACAAACAGCCTTCCTTCCCGTTGCAATTTGGCCAATGAACAGATGCAGGACTCCTCCATCCTGGGTTCACAAGCTCCCCCCTTGCAGCCTGCTTGTCTGTGAGGCAGCGACCTCACCAGCACAGCACTGAATTAGACTGGCTCCTTTTTTTCCTGCACTTCATTTCTCCTTTGGGTTGTACCTGCTGGGCCATGGGGAAACCCTGCATATAAACTCTTGATGAGGTTGACCGATGCTCTCACAGCAGACCCACTCTTGGGTTCTCTTTGGGGAACTGTTAAGCCATTACCTTAAGGCTTAATCAGATCCTCGGGTCCACAGCAACAGATGGGAAAGAAATGGCCACAGTTCCAGTGTCTCCCTGACACCGAGTTTTAAGAAGGGCATTTGTGCCCCCACACTCTTGAATTCCAGAACCCTGAAACAATGGTCAGACACATATACACTCACTGGGATAAATTCTAATTAGCTAAATTCTCACTGGTGGACGTCTCATTCCATAAATATCTGCTGTATACTTTCCATGTATAAGACATTACACTTGGCTCCATAGGAGACACATGCAGGGGACATAAACAGAGTAAAAGGCAGTCTCAGCTCACATACAGGTTTGTCTCTTCCAAGCTGGGATCTCCTTTAGGTGCTGTTAACCAGCTTCTCTCTCCTTCCTCTCTGGTTATACTCCCCCACCTACACTTCCTCTCTCTCTTTTCAGCCCTTCCTCCCAAATCTTCACATTCTCAATTACAACAGTCATATTTTGTAGAGATTAGCAACGAGTGGGGAGTCCCCTACTTAGCACCCTACATGCATGAGGCTACCTAACCTCACACAACTCTACATAAATGCAATTATTTTATTACAAGCCCCATATTTCAGAGAACGAAACCGAGTTTAATGGAGGACAAGTCATTAGCTGCAGAGCCCAACCCATCTGACTTAAAAACATTTTCCCTTAATCCTGACACTTAATTTCCCTTCTCTTGCTTTTTTGGGGGAAACTTGTTCCCCCAGGGAGTCTTAATCAGCAAGTATCCACTGTCTTAAGGTAAATGAAAAAGGCTTGCTGACATCTAGCTTGTTAGAACAATCTTGTTCATAATAGCCATCACCTACCAAGGGCCCACCCTGTGCCAGACATCTATCTTTTATCATTTAATCCTCACAACCAGCTCAAGAGGTGAAGGATACCATGAGGTTAAGAGATTTGCCCAAAGTCTCACAATTATTAAGTAAAAATAATAGGAAAATGTTAGCATTGTTTGAAATTTTATATGCCAAATGTTGGAATAAACGTTTTATCTTTTATTTTAAATTAAACTTTTATCTTTTATTAAATTTTTTTAAAGTTTTATATGCCAAATGCTGGAATAAGCTTTTAAAAAAAAATCCTAACAAGGTAAGTATTATTGTTTATAGCTTCTAGGTAAGAATACTGAGGCTCAGAAATTCAAAGTAACTTGCCCCAGGTTATCCAACGCCTCAGTGGTGGGCCCAGCATTTACTCTACTTCTTATTAGAATAATGAAACAGTACCGCCCCAAAGCCAACATTCTTCAGATTGCACCAAGGCTGCCTCTGTCCTCTCCAAACGCCCTTTTGAAAATGGCCCATAAGTTTCCCCAAAACAACAGTTGAAGACAAACTCCAGAGACTCAGGGTTTTCTGGCAGGGCTGTCTCTCAAAAAGCTTCTGCCCTGAACTGGAATCTTATTTGCATTTGTCCTTCCACGGTAGTTTCCAATTCCCAAGCAGAATACACATTTAACTGTAAAATTCGCCTTAACTAGGCAGCTGTCTGCTGCAGTCAGGCACCAGGCTCAGGTGCGGCTCCCAGTAGGGTCTCCTGAATCAGCGTGCCAGCCTCCGTAAAGCAATGTAAAGTCACCTCCGAGAAATGAGATGCTGCTTGGAAGAGGCAGACGCTGCCATGCCCACTTGTTGTCAGAACCGTGCAGGGGATGCCAGTCATGACTCAATTACTCCCGGGACTTCTCTCCTGAAGGTTTCCCTGTCATTTATGAGAACCAGTGCAGGGAGGACTACCAGGGAGGATCAGGAACCTATCTAGGAATGAGGAGATTACAGGTTTAATTGGCCTACCCTCACCACAGTGTCAACAAGCCATCAAGATAAGAGCTCTTGACATCCAATGGGCAAGATACCACCGTTCAACAAATGGCATCTGAGCCTCTATTATATTCAAGACCTTATGCCAGGGGACACAAAGGTGACTCGAAAGCATAATCTCAGCCTGGAATGACCCTACAATTTAGACAGGTATGTAAAGTGCCAGGTGGCTCAGACGGTAAAGCGTCTATCTACAATGCGGAAGACCTGGGTTCGAGCCCTGGGTTGTGAAGATCCCCTGGAGAAGGAAATGGCAGTCCACTCCAGTACTGTTGCCTGGAAAATCCCATGGACAGAGGAGCCTGGTATGCTACAGTCTATGGGGTTGCAAAGAGTTGGACACGACTGAGCGACTTCACTTCACTTCATAAAGTGCCAAGTAAAGTAAGAAGTACTCTTAGAAAGGTGTAACCAGTGAAGTGCAAAGATATCTGCTTAGAGGCTTTAGTTAAAAAGGAGGAAGCAGACGAGATTACTGGGGAAAGATCACAAGAAAAGACAAGGAAAATGCCCAGAAGAAGGCTTCAGCCGAGGCCTAAACCTGTGGGGCAGAGGAAGCGGCAAAAATGTCCAAGAAGGAGCAGCTGAGGATCCCAGGAAGCACCCAGAGACAGGCGGCAGGGATATGCCCACAGTGTTCAACAAGACTGGGATGATGAAAATGACACAGGAGAGAAGACCATGGGCCCTGGAGTTCAGGAGGATGCTGACAACCCTTAGAAAACTGTTGGTCAGGGGAAACCAGAAGTTTGCCCAAGGCCAAGGAGATAGGTCGGTGATGAGGAAAGTAACTGAAGAATGTAAGCTGCTCTTTTAGAAATGTTTAATAATGAGGGGAAGAGGTGTAGGTCCATAAGGTAAGGGGAGAGCAGGCACTGGGGAGATTTGAGCAGGTCTTGGGAAAGCAGAGCTGGAGGAACCCAGGCATGGGTGCCTGAAGGAGCAGGCAGGAGGGAGCAAGGGCACAGGGGGACAGACTTTCACACTGGGAAAGTAAGAGACACTCCAGAGACAGGATCAAAGAAAGAGGAGGAAGGAATGATGCAGGTGTTTTGAGCTGGAGAAAAGGATGTTGAAAGAACTTGCAACGAGCCACCTTAACTTTGCCATAGTGTAAAAAATGACCTCCGAAAGAGTGATTGTCCTGTCACAGTAGTGTGGGGACTGTGCTTGAATGGTCATCTTCAGAAGGAAGGGAATAATTCACTACATTCATTCTTCAAGCAAATTTGCATCTTTTCCTTTCTTGTTGCTTTTTAAAAAAATTACATTTATAATTACAGTAGATTTAGTTCTTCAACCTTCCCTGTCTTTACTTCTCCATAGGAGTATCTTATAACCTTTATCTCAAGGATTTGCTTCCTCTTACTACCGTCAACTCTAGAGTCTGTTGGGGCTAACTGTCCAGTCTAACGATTATCTGGGTCTTTCTCCATCTCCCCACTCAGACTCCCTGCGCCTTAGCCATTTCACTGCTTATCAATCCTTCCACTAGATGTGGGGAGGGGAAGCATGAAAAGCTAAAACCCCAATCAATTCATTTTACTACTTCTTTGGGGATATAGCCAAATATTTGAAAACATTAGCTCAAATGAGGTTGGGGGCTATCTGAAGTTCAGCGCTATTTCTTTATCCGTGAATAGAATGACCACCCATGATTAGCCCTGAAGTGAAAAAGATGAAAATGTCTATGTGAGAAAAAAGACACATTTAGTGAAGGTCCTACTGGAGGAGCTTCAAGTCAATACCTCTTGTATCATCTCTTGACTGTCTCCTTGCTTTTCACTTGCTTTCTCATCAGAGCTGTCTAATTTGAAATTTCACATATTACATTTTCAGATTGGAAACGCTAAGAGTTAGCACTGCCAATATTAACAGATTATCAGTTCTTCCAGGCCCTGAAATGCAATACTAAGAGTATTCATCAGCATTTATGGCTACAACAGCTTCCCTGCTCCGTGACTCTGCCTATCTCACTGGGCACAGGGCACGATCAGATGGTGCCTAGTATCTGCTTATTTATTAAACTTTGAGACTTCTGTATTTTGAAAAGACTCTAGTAGTTGTGATATTGTGCTATAGTTTTTCAAGAAATGGGTCAAGGAACCATAGGTTCTGTTGTATTAACATTATTGAGACTCTACAGTTGTGTTGTGAATCTACAATTACTTCAAAATTAAAAGTTTAATTTAAAAAAGTCTTCAGGAATTTTTACCATCAGAACAACAAAACTAAAATAAAACCTAACAATGATTTTCATATATTCAATACATCCACTGAAATGGCTAAAATTTAAAAGGTTGACAACATTATCTGTTGACAAGGATGTGAAGAAACTAGAACTCTCATTCGCTAATGGTGGGACATACAACCACTGTAGAAAGCAGCTTGGTAATTTATTATAAAATCAAACACACACTGATCATATAACCTACAAAAGTCTATTTCCAGGCATTTACTCAAGAGAAATGAAAACATGTCCACAAAAAAAGTGTTTTATACCAATGTTTATAGCACTTTGTTCAAAATAGTTCCAAACTGGAAACAATCCAAATGTCTTTTAATAAGAAAATGGATAAAAAATTTTTGATGTATTCATACAATGGAATACTACTCTGCAATAGAAAGATTAAAACCACTGACACATACAACAAGAATGAATTTCAAAAACATTATCATGAGTGATAGAATTTAGACACAAGAGTACATACTAAGTGATTCATTTATTTAACATTCTAAACAAGCAATACAATCTATGCCAAAAGAAAGTAGATTTCTGGCTTCCTGGAGACATGGGGGATCAGGATTGGGGACTGACTGCAAAAATGCATGGTAGAACTTTTTAGAGGTGTACAAATGTTCAAAATCTTGATTGGGTAATGGTGGTGGTTACACAAGTATGTATGTATTTTATTTCAGGTAAAGTATACCTCAATAAAGTTCCTTGGGGGGTAGGGGGAAAGAAGGCTCCAAGAACCTCTACCCAAATCAGAAAAAAAATGAAATAAAACCTAGCAATGATTTTCTTATACTCAGTAGTATAACCTCCTTATCTTAAATTCATCAACAATGAACAAGTATCCTGAGACAAGAGGCTCTGGCTTAGATCAGCCAGTAGAGGGAACTCTTTCTCAAACTGAGGTTCCATTAACTCAATGACCTATGAAATTAACCTCTAAACTGAAGAGGTAACTCTTACATCTCCACATTTCTCCCCTCTCCGTAGGTGCAGACAGCCTCAGGTAGAAGGAGCTCAAACCATCCCAGTAGAGAAATCAACCCCATTCCCACTGAAGGTGAGCGAAAGGAAGGGGTCCATACCAGTAGGTTGGTGCTTCAGCATCCAAGTCAATTTCCCACTCTGATCTTTAAACGAATCTGATAAATATTAAAGATCTTGGTAAACAAGCCCTCCTCTTACTTGCCAGCCCCAGCAATCAGAACTCTGCCACAGTGAGGTGCCTGCCTGCTCCACCACCACCCCCTCACCCCCAATCCATCTTAGTTGCCTGAGAGTGGGGTCTTGGCTTGTTTTTGCCAACTGTTCTATAATCTGGAGTCCTAGTGCTACCTAATGTCAAGTCACCCTAGAGCCATAGTGGTCTGCCGTTTGCTTGCCGCCAGATTTCCGTGACAACCCACTTAGCCCGTTTACACCATCACACTCAGAACACGAAACAGGGCCCTGGCCTACCATTCTCTGACTTGGGTCTGCCACAGCCCTGGAAGGCCACCTGCCCATCCCAAGTGTCCTTGACACCATCTCCTGAAGCCTTCACAGATTTATGAATCTCAGATTTGTCCCCAGAATGCCCACCCACCACCACCCAGACTCTGGCCCTCAAAGGCACTTCTTTAAGTTATTGTTCACCAGAAAATAAGTTGATGAGGTAAGTTTTTAGAGAGCAAATTCTGAATCACTATAAAATAGTTCTGTTTATGTTGCATCTAGAATCATGAAACTTTGAAGATGTTTCCAGAGCTCATATGCATCAAACACTTTATCAATCACTGAGAAATGGACATGGAGGTCCTACTTTTGAACAGTTCCACTAGGAGGCACTCACTACTTTTCAAGATAATCCATTCCACTGTTCAGTTCAGTTCAGTCGCTCAGTCGTGTCTGACTCTTTGCGACCCCATGAATCACAGCATGCCAGGCCTCCCTGTCCATCACCAACTCCCAGAGTTCACTCAGACTCGCATCCATCGAGTCAGTGATACTATCCAGCCATCTCATCCTCCGTCTTCCCCTTCTCCTCCTGCCCCCAATCCCTCCCAGCATCAAAGTCTTTTCCAATGAGTCAACTCTTCGCATGAGGTGGCCAAAGTACTGGAGCTTCAGCTTTAGCATCATTCCCTCCAAAGAAATCCCAGGGCTGATCTCCTTCAGAATGGACTGGTTGGATCTCCTTGCAGTCCAGGGGACTCTCAAGAGTCTTCTCCAACATCACAGTTCAAAAGCATCAATTATTTGGCACTCAGCTTTCTTCACAGTCCAACTCTCACATCCATACATGACTACTGGAAAAACCATAACCCTGACTAGACTGACATTAGTCAGCAAAGTAATGTCTCTGCTTTTGAATATGCTATCTAGGTTGGTCATAACTTTTCTTCCAAAGAGTAAGCGTCTTTTAATTTCATGGCTGCAATCACCATCTGCAGTGATTTTGGAGCCCCCAAAATTAAGTCTGACACTGTTTCCACTGTTTCCCCATCTATTTCCCATGAAATGATGGGATCAGTTGCCATGATCTTCATTTTCTGAATGTTGAGCTTTAAGCCAACTTTTTCACTCTCCTCTTTCACTTTCATCAAGAGGCTTTTTAGTTCTTCTTCACTTTCCGCCAAAAGGGTGGTGTCATCTGCATATCTGAGGTTATTGATATTTCTCCCGGCAATCTTAATTCCAGCTTGTGCTTCCTCCAGCCCAGCATTTCTCATGATGTACTCTGCAGAGAAGTTAAATAAGCAGGGTGACAATATACAGCCTTGACATACTTCTTTTCTTATCTGGAACCAGTCTGTTGTTCCATGTCCAGTTCTAACTGTTGCTTCCTGACCTGCATATAGATTTCTCAAGAGGCAGGTTAGGTGGTCTGGTATTCCCATCTCTTTCAGAATTTTCCACAGTTTATTGTGATCCACACAGTCAAAGGCTTTGGCATAGTCAATAAAGCAGAAGTAGATGTTTTTCTGGAACTCTCTTGCTTTTTCCATGATCCAGTGGATGCTGGCAATTTGAAATCCTGTTCCTCCGCCTTTTCTAAAATCAGCTTGAACATCTGGAAGTTCACAGTTCACGCATTGCTGAAGCCTGGCTTAGAGAATTTTGAGCATTACTTTGCTAGCATGTGAGATGAGTGCAATTGTGCAGTAGTTTGAGCGTTCTTTGGCATTGCCTTTCTTTGGGATTGGAATGAAAAACTGACCTTTTGCAGTCCTGTGGCCACTGCTGAGTTTTCCAAATTTGCTGGCATATTGAGTGCAGCACTTTCACAGCATCATCTTCTAGGATTTGAAATAGCTCCACTGGAATTCCATCACCTCCACTAGCTTTGTTCGTAGTGATGCTTTCTAAGGCCCACTTGACCGTTAGGCAGATGTAATTGCTAAATATATCCTTTATATGGATTTCAAATTTATCTCCTTGGACATCTACCTAATACCTTGGTCTCTATTCCTTTATAAGGAGTACAGAATTCCCTGTTTTATACAGTAGCATTTTAATTGTTTAAAGTCAGCATCCCTGTGCTCCTCCTATTCCTGCTTCTCACATTATTTCTTCTCAAGGTTCAGGGGAAAAAAGTCAGTTTAATTCCATCCTGTTCTTACTCAGTTCTAGACAGCATCCTGAATGCTTGAGATGCAAAGATGAGTAAGTTATGGTTCCTGCCTTCAAAGAGTTTATAGGAAGAGTTAGCAAGTCAGGGTGGACATTCAGAAGAGATAGCAACACTGAATGGGTGGGGTCAGGGGGGTAGTATTCCAGACTTTGGAAATAGTGGAATATTCTAGAAAAGAACTAGTGGCATTGCTAGAGTTTTGTCTATTGCTTTGGGAGTTTTTTTGGTGGTGAGTGTAATAAGAGATAATTCTAGAAAGCAAGCCAAAACCAGATCTCAAAGCACATTATAGACTATGCTCAAGAGTTCTAAGCAAGAGAATGACATTACATTTCCATTTTAGAAAGATTCCTTTGGTTTCTATGGTATAGTGAAGTGAAGTGAAGTGAAGTTGTTCAGTTGTGTCCGACTCTTTGCGACCCCATAGACTGTAGCCTACCAGGCTCCTCCGTCCATGGGATTTTCCAGGCAAGAGTACTAGAGTGGGTTGCCATTTCCTTCTCCAGAGGATCTTCCCGGCCTAGGGATCGAACCCAGGTCTCCCGCATTGTAGGCAGACGCTTTACCATCTGAGCCACCAGGGAAGCCTCTGTGGTATAGTGCTAGGCACAAATTAAACTCTACTGTAGTTTTAATGATAAACTAAGTAGGAAAAACTACAAGGACGCAAATGACCTCTACACTGAAAACTGCAAAACAAAATACTGCTAAAGTAATAAAAGGAGGCATAAATAAATGGGAGGAAGGACATCACGTGTTCGTGGATTGAAAGACTTAACATTATTAGGAAGCCAGTTCTACCCAAAGTGATCTAGAGATTCATACAACCCCTATCAAAATCCTAACAACAGTCTTTTTCTGCAAAACAAAACAAAACAAAACAAAACAAAACCTCATCCTAAAATACATAAGAAATCTCCAGGGGCCCCAGTTCAGTTCAGTTCAGTCGCTCAGTCGTGTCCAACTCTTTGCAACCCCATGAATCACAGCACGCCAGGCCTCCCTGTCCATCACTAACTCCCAGAGTTCACTCAAACTCATGTCCATCGAGTCAGTGATGGCATTCAGCCATCTCATCCTCTGTCGTCCCCTTCTCCTAATGTCCCCAATCCTTCCCAGCATCAGAGTCTTTTCCAATGAGTCAACCCTTCACATGAGGTGGCCAAACTATTGGAGTTTCAACTTTAGCGTCAGTCCTCCCAATGAACACCCAGGACTGATCTCCTTTAGAATGGACTGGTTGGATCTCCTTGCAGTCCAAGGGACTCTTAAGAGTCTTCTCCAAAATCACAGTTCAAAAGCATCAATTCTTCTGCGCTCAGCTTTCTTCACAGTCCAAATCTCACATCCATACATGACCACTGGAAAAACCATAGCCTTGACTAGACAGACCTTTGTTGGCAAAGTAATGTCTCTGCTTTTTAATATGCTGCCTAGGTTGGTCATAATTTTCCTTCCAAGGAGTAAAAGTAAAGTAAATGTCGCTCAGTCGTGTCCGACTCTTTGCAACCCCATGGACTGTAACCTACAAGGTTCCTCCGTCCATGGGATTTTCCAGGCAAGAATACTGGAGTGGGGTGCCATTTCCTTCTCCAGGAGATCTTCCCAACCCAGGGATCGAACCCAGGTCTCCCACGTTGTAGGCAGACGCTTTACCATCTGAGCCACCAGGTAAATCTCCAAGGAGTGAGCGTCTTTTAATTTCATGGCTGCAATCACCATCTGCAGTGATTTTGGAGCCTCCAAAAATTAAGTCTGACACTGTTTCCACTGTTTCCCCATCTATTTCCCATGAAATGATGGGATCAGTTGCCATGATCTTCATTTTCTGAATGTTGAGCTTTAAGCCAACGTTTACACTCTCCTCTTTCACTTTCATCAAGAGACTTTTTAGTTCTTCTTCACTTTCTGCCATAAGGGTGGTGTCATCTGTATATCTGAGGTTATTGATATTTCTCCCGGCAATCTTAATTCCAGCTTGTGCTTCCTCCAGCCCAGCGTTTCTCATGATGTATTCTGCATATAAGTTAAATAAGCACGGTGACAATATACAGCCTTGACATACTCCTTTTCTTATCTGGAACCAGTCTGTTGTTCCATGTCCAGTTCTAACTGTTGCTTCCTGACCTGCATACAGGTTTCTCAAGAGGCAGGTGAGGTGGTCTGGTATTCCCATCTCTTTCAGAATTTTCCACAGTTTATTGTTATCCACACAATCAAAGGCTTTGACATAGTCAATAAAGCAGAAGTAGATGTTTTTCTGGAACTCTCTTGCTTTTTCCATGATCCAGCGGATGTTGGCAATTTGAACTCCGGTTCCTCTGCTGTTTCTAAAACCAGCTTGAACATCTGGAAGTTCATGGTTCACGCATTGCTGAAGCCTGGCTTAGAGAATTTTGAGCATTACTTTGCTAGCATGTGAGATGAGTGCAATTGTGCAGTAGTTTGAGCATTCTTTGGCATTGCCTTTCTTTGGGATTGGAATGAAAACTGACCTTTTGCAGTCCTGTGGCCACTGCTGAGTTTTCCAAATTTGCTGGCATATTGAGTGCAGCACTTTCACAGCATCATCTTCTAGGATTTGAAATAGCTCAACTGGAATTCCATCTCCTCCACGAGCTTTGTTCGTAGTGATGTTTTCTAAGGCCTGCTTGACTTCCCATTCCAGGATGTCTGGCTCTAGGTGAGTGATCACACCATCGTGATTATCTTGGTCCCAAACTACCCCCAAATAGTCAAAACAAAGTTAAAAGACTTACCGCCTCCGGATTTCAAAGCTTATTACAAAGCTATAGCAATCAAGATCGTGCAGTACTGGCATAAAGACTAACATATAGATCAGTGGAATGAAATAAAGAGCTCAGAAATAGAGCCTCTCATATATAGTCAAATGATTTTCAATAAAGGTGCCAATACTGTTCAAGGACAAAAGCACAGTCTTTGTCTCAGGTAGTAAAGAATCTGCTTGCAGTGCTGGAGGCCTCTGTTTCATCCCTGGGTTGGGAAGAGAATGGCTACCCACTTCAGTATTCTGGCCTGGAGAATTCCATGGGCTCACAGAGAGTGGGACATGACTGAGTGACTTTCACTTTCAACAAACAGTGTTGGAGAAACTGGATATCCACATTGAAAACAATGAAGTTGGATGCTTACAGTACACCATGTACAAAAACTAACTCAAAATAGGTTAAAGACCTAAACATAAGAGCTAAAACTATAAAACTCTTGGAAGAAAAGATAGAGGGAAGCTTTATGACATTGGATTTGGCAATGATTTACTGGATATGATCCCAAAAGCACAGGCAACAAAAGAAAAAATAGATACATTAGACTAATTAAAATTTAAAACTTTTGTAAATCAAAGGACACTGTCAAAAGAGTGAAAAGTCAACCTATAGAATGGGCACTTCATACCCCCAATAAATAGCCATTATTTCTTAAAGAGAAAGAAAGAAAATAATGAATACTGGTGAGGCTATACAGAAATCAAAACTCTTGTGTACAGTTTATGGGAATGTAAAACTGTGCAGCTGCTGTGAAAATCAGTACGGTTGTTCCTCAAAAAATAAACATAGAATTACCTCATGATCCAGCAATTCCACTTCAAGGTGCATACCCTAAAAATAAAAGTAGGGACTCAGATAGATCATGTGTACACCGATGTTCATATCAGCATTATTCACATTAGCCCAAATATGAAAACAACCAAACATCCATTGACAGATGAATGGGTAAACAAAATATGGTATGAAAATTCAATGTAATATTATTTACCCTTAAAAAGGAATGAAATTCTGACACATGCTATCACATGGATAAACTTTGAAGATATTACGCTATGAGACATAAGCCAAACACAAAAAGATAACTGTTGTATTATTCTACTTATATGTAGTGCTTAGAGTAGTCAAATTAATAGAGACAGAAAATAGAAGCTATCAGAGGCAGAGGGGGAGGAGATGGTAGAGAGTTATTATTTACTGGGCACACAGATTCAGTTTGGGATGACAATAAAGTTCTGGAAATGGATGGGTGATGGTTGCCTGATGATTATGTGAATGTACTTAATGTGACTGAATTGCATATTTTAAATGGCTAAAATGGTAGATTTTATGTTATGTACATCTTACCACAATAAAAATTTAAGAAATAAAACAAAAGCAAAACATGTGCTAGGATGCTTTGTGCGTGTTGCTTGAGTTGATTTTCTCAACAATCCTATGAAGCAGGGACTATGATTCTCATTTTACAGATGAGAAATAGAGGCTCAGAAATGTTATGTGTTTTCCCTACGGAAGTGGAGCGAGTAGGTGACAGAGCCCCTAAAAGCTGTACGTTGCTCACCCTCCCAGGTGACTAACAAATCATAAGCATTCTCTATGGTTGGGTAGGGGTTTCTCTGGTGACTCAGACAGTGAAAAATCTGCCTTCAATGCAGGAGACCTAGGTTGATCTCTGGGTCAGGAATATCCCGTGGAGAAGGGAATTGCTACCCACTCTAGTATTCTTGCCTGGGAAATCCCGCGGACAGAGGAGGCTGGTGGGTTACAGTCCGAGGAGTCACAAAGAGTCAGACACGACTGAGCAAATGGTTGGGTAGACAGGGCTAGGTGAGGAGGGACCTCTGCCCAGCCCCTGGCCTTGACAAACCCTTGATTCAGCTCTTCTCTGATGCTGGACGAACCAGGTGTGCCCCAGGGCCTTCTCTTTCTGACCTTTACCACTTGCTGGTGGTAGAGATCTGTAGAAGGTGCAACCCAGATATAGTCACTGGCAACATAAAGGGGCAGGTGACCTACTCCCTAACTGGTACAGGAGGAGTTTCTTTCAACACTCTCTGAAAAAAAGTTTCCCAGGTGGCGCTAGTGGTAAAAGAACCCACCTGCCAATGCAGGAGAAGCAAGAAACACAGGGTGAATCCCTGGGTAGGGAAGATCTCCTGGAGAACATGGCAACACACTCCAGTATTCCTGCCCAGAGCATCCCATGGACAAAGGAGTCTGGAGGGCTACAGTCTGTAGGTCGCACAGTCGGACATGACTGAAGCGACTCAGCGCAAGAAAAGGCTAAGGGAACACATGCCAGTCTAAAGATGTCTGGAGTTTACTTGGTCCCTTATTCAGCTAGAAATCCTTTGAAGTTCAAATAAAAAAAGGAGAGTAGTAACTAACACTGTTGGTGAATCATTCACTAAAATACTTGTACAGTCTGATTTTGGGGAAAAAGCATACATTTGCAATTTCAAAATGTTAATGTTTTATTAATATGTGTGCTGGTTTTCAATAAATTAATAGATTGAATTAATATATTATTAACTAGTAGTATGCTGGGTTTTAGTATATTAATAAATCTTTCTTTTCTGAACTTTCCCTTTGAAAGAAAACAGTATTATTACTAAAGACTCCATATTATTAATATTTATTGAGCTCTTACTACATGTAAGCTTTTCACATGTATTATTTACTCCTCACAAAATCCTCATTTTATAGCTGGGAAAACACAAAGATTAAGTAACCAGTCCAGTGTCAAATATAACAAGGAAGTAGAGAGTTGATAGTCACACCAGACAGTCTGATCCAGGTCCTCACTATAAGCTAGACCCATGATCTGGGGAAACACATCCACTCTTAGGAGCCCATCCTCCTCACCTGGGAAATGAGGGTATTGGACCAGAAGATGTGGAAGACTTGCTTCCAACTTGGACACCTTTATTTCCTTGTCTCTACAGGCAAATGACACTCCACAAGGCCTTCCTATGTGGGTGTCCACCAACATTTCCGTGCTTCAATTATGGGAACCATCAATGCTGTAGGGCTGAAAAGGAGAGGTGAGCTCAGCTGAAACTAACATGCCCCATCTGCCTTTACTCATTTCAGTCACCCTCTACTACCTAAACATCTCAACTATCTTAACAGAGCATCCCCCAGCTCTGAAATAACCAATAAAAGAAAGCAACAGACATAAACATTCAAGACCGAAGAAGAGAAAAGGGTTTGAATTGGTATTCTCATCGCACTTCCTTCTTTCTTCCCCTGAAGTCACATTCTTCCCACTTATGAATTCGCTAACAAGCCTAGGGAGTGGTGTGCTGGTAAATGTGTAACAACTAGCTCTCCAAGATAACAAAAAAAGTCCTAACATCTACTGAATTTTGTAAATATTCCTGCCATGACTGATTTCAAGCTACCAACACCAAGTCACTGGCCATGACGTTGGAAAGAGGTATGAGCCACAAGGAGTGAGCATCAGCCCGCCACTGAGTCTGGGTCATGGCATTATTTCATCTGTAAGCCTTGCAGTCTAAAGTATTACTCATTCATCCATTTGACAAACTTTTTTAATGCTAGGAATATGAACAAGGTATCCATCAAATTAGTTCTTTATTACAAATCAAATCTTCTATTGGGTTCAATCTGAAATAATATTATTTCCCCAGCATTTCCCCATAGAAGTTCCTTCAGACAAGATAGGTGGAATGATGGCTTTTCTACCTTCAAATAATTCACTTACCCAAATCAGAAGAGACAATTTGTTCATCTAGTGATTCTCATTAACATTCAAAGTATTATATAAAGTGGCCTCAGAATGACCTTGACTATAGAACCCTACAGGGTTTTGTTACAGAGAGTTTACAAAACCAGTGCAAAAGAAAAGAGTCACCTCTAGAAAATACTTTCTTTACAACCCACATGTATCTCAAATATGCCAATGTAGAGAGAAATTATTATAGACCTATTATAGAAAGTATTAAGATATAACCCTTCTATAATACTTTCTCTCTGTGTTGGCATATTTGAGATATGTGTGGGCTATGAAGAGCTCTGGAGCTTAATTGCTTGGCTTCAAATCACACTTCCACTGCTTACTAGCTGTGTGATCTTGGGGAAAAATTACTTAACCTCTCTCTGTTTTGATTTTCTCACTGTAAGATGAGGTTCATGACAATAGTAGCTGTCGTGAGAACTAAGTAAACATACATACAATACCTAGAACAACATATAGTAAGTTTCATCTAACTATTAGCTGCCGCTGCTGCTGCTCAGTCACTTCAGTCGTGTCTGACTCTGTGCGACCCCATAGACGGCAGCCCACTAGGCTCCCCCGTCCCTGGGATTCTCCAGGCAAGAGTACTTGCCATTGCCTTCTCCAATGCAGGAAAGTGGAAAGTGAAAGGGAAGTCGCTCAGTCGTGTTCCACTCTTCATGACCCCATGGACTGCAGCCCACCAGGCTCCTCCGTCCATGGGATTTTCCAGGCAAGAGTACTGGAGTGGGGTGCCATTGCCTTCTCCCCTCACTATTAGCAGTTATTAGCAAAGGTTTCTTGATTGTTTGTCTAAGTACGTCTTTGCAACCAGACGGAGCAGCCCTCAAACTCTTTGTGTAATCTCCTGCAGTATTTATTAACACACATACTATGACTTCAACAAATTCCTGAGGAACTAATTAATTGATTAAATGTGACTGGATCAGTATGACTCCAAAACATTCTCACTACAGGAACTTCCCTGACTACACTCCACTAGTTAAGACTCAGGGGGCACGGGTTCCAGCCCTGGCTAGGGAACCAAGATCCCACATGCCATGGGCATGGCACCCCCAAAAATTCTTGCCACAAATAAACCATTCAATCTCTCACCATCTTGGGAATACTTATCTCTCCATAAGCCTCTCTGAAGATAAGGAAAATAACCAGGAATAAGTACCTGGAGTAATTTGTCAGAGTGCTTTATGTGTGTACATGTTCAGGAATGTTTATTGTATATAAGCAAGAATAAATTAAAACAATCTAAACATTCTACATCAAGGGAAAGGTTGAATAAATTATGATATAGCTATTAGATATTTATGTTTTCAGTACGTATTTATTAACATGAAAAAATGGCCTAATTGTAATAATGAAAACAGAAGCGTATAAAATTATATGAACAAGATAATCCCAATGTTTGTTTTAAAAAATGTGTTTGTATTAGGGAGAAATAAAGAGACATAAGAAATATGCCATAATCACAAACAGTAGCTATCTCTGGTTGGTGGGATTTAGGGTGATTTTGGGGGGATATATTTCTCTATTTCCTAAAGTGATAAAAAAGAAAGATGACATAGATCTGGAGTATCAACCTTGGAATTAGTGCGTCAAGAATGAAATTATGTGTTCCTATTTGCATATAGATTCACTGACCCAACCACCTCTGTGGACCAGCTACACCACCCACCTGAATATCCAACCAATCTGACATTGGCCACCACCTATTCCATCTCTCTCCCAACCTCCCAAAGTGTCCCAAATCTGACATGACAGCATAATCTATGTTTTGCAAATATGACTCCAACATCCACCCAACTATTTGGAAGTGCCAATGATTACCTTAATTTTTCACATTCCTTTCAGATATCTGACTATATTAGGTAACAGTCAACCTCACATAGACATATTTCTACCTATTTAAAATCAAGCACATTTGCTTTATCTCCTGCCCTTGAGGTGCCTGATACAAGGGAAGCATGATTGAGTACTTTACAGATAAGACTGAACAAATCTATCTTTTGAAATAAGCTACAGGAAAATCCGGGTTGGAGATGTGTGATATCCATTAAAAAGTAGCTAAATTTGGGTAAAAGGTGGGTCTCAATTTAGTGAAGTGAGAATTCTAGAGTATTTGTTTAATAAAAACCACGTTATTACTCTCAAATCCAAATGGGCTTGAAGCACAATGTTATGAGTCTAAACGGAGGTAGCAAGTATATCATTGGCTCCTGCTTTTAGGAATAGGTTAAGTGCTATTTATAATGAGCAAGTCTGATTTCGTTTTCCGATGTGTTTAAAATAGCATATTCAAAATAATAAAAAAGCTACTTATTCCCTTAAGTAGTGCAATGTTTAGCAATCTCATCTTTATTCTTAATTTACTTACATTCACCTCTCCTCAAGGCAATCTCAAGCCCAAGCCTATCTAAAGCGTCATAAATCTCAAACTGCTAAGCTAAATCAATAAGGCTTTATAGTGTATCTTTCTTTTAAAAAATGAAGAAGAGGCATAACTTAAATGCAGCTGGAGAAATGCACAGAAGTTATTTCTCTCTTAGCTCCTTTGCTATGGCTGGAGGAACCAAGCACAAGTCCTATTTTCATTGTGAGGAAAATCTCACAACAGCAGGCACATCTCAGGACACAATCAGCCCAAGTAAGAAGAAACAGGAGAGCGGTTTTAGCAGCTCCTGAAATATTGAGGAGAGGAAATAGCTAATACCAAGGAACAACTTTATTGTGAACCAAAATGTGTTGTTTCTGTCAGCATGTCATTAATTTCATGGAAATTATTTATGTACGTGACATGTGTTAAGTGCCCCTCCACGGTGTCACTAACATGCTATATTTTTTTCTTATTTTTATTGTCTGTCTCCGGACAGACAGATGGAACTTAGAACATAAGCTCCATGAAGGAATGGATTTGTCTTTGGGCTTTTTTCTTTTTCTTTTTTTTTTTTTTTTTGCTTTTGCAGTATTAGATTGAAAATTTGCCAGCACATTGGAGGTGCTCCAAAAATATCTGTTGAATGAATCAGGCTTCCTCATAAACAAGGGGTATATTCCTGAGATGTCTGTGGCGCAGGAGAAAGAGCACTGGGTTCGGAGTCTGCGGTAAGTAGCGCTTTGCTTGGCTCATACTAGACAATGACCATCTTGAGGGTAAAGAGATGGGTGGATGGATGCAGATGATGGACAGATGTTATAATGATAACTCTCCTTATCTGTAAAATAAGGATGATTATCCATTAAGGAAACCATATGAAAAAGGTGTGACATCTTGTTTACTCAGTAACTCTCTTTTTCTTGTAGCTAATGTAGAGGAAGATGGAAGTGGGCAGTGAGAACCCCAGGCACCTAAGACAAGGAAAGAAATCATCTAATCTCCTGTGGAAATGAGAGGAGACAGGAATTTGGGTAGAAGTGTATGTTTTTATTCTGTCTTGTAGTGCTGCCAAATCAAGACAGGGTTTCAGCAGAGAGGCAGGCAGGAGGCAGCCAAGTGGAGCAAGTGAGCTGGGCACCCGGCGTCCAATGAGACGTGAGTGAACAGCCGTCAGTTTCACTCCGGCAGCTTCTGTGAACTGAGAGGCATGCGGCTGTCAGGTGAGGTGACGAAAGTCCCTGATGGATACTAGGGATTTTAGTTCTGGTCATTAAGTCTCAAGGGTAATCCAGCCCCAGTGGTCCTGTTCTTAGATTTGTGCTTTTCGCTACAAGAGATAAGGCCTTTGGCGTCCCCATCCCTTGTGCAGCCTTCAGGTTTATGGTGTGGGAGGTCTGCTCAGTTAAAGCCGAGGTCTTCCGAGTGCAGCACCAGCTGCTTCGGTGGGCAGAATTGGGGAAGGACCCTGTGTCCTGAGAAAACAGAGGGGGCTGGAGGTGCAGAGGAAAACCACAAGCCAGCGGTGGCATGAGACCTGGACTCCCGAATAGTGGCAGGCAGGTTTGGGAAGATGTTCCAGGGTCTGGGTGAAACAGCTCCCCCAGAGAAACCTCAAATGGCTATTAGTAGTGAACTGGGGTATCCTGGTTGAGAAAAGAGTTTTCTTCCCACTCTTGCTGCCTTTGGTTTGGAGTTCTCAGTCTGTCCCAAAGCTATTTAGTGCTTTGATGTGGTCAAGAAAATCACCTTGTCTGAAGACCTCAGCCCTTCCTGTGGGTAATGGGTCAAGATGCAAATTCTTTCTACCAATAAGAGGCCCCCAGGCTCTCACAGGACCCAGCCATTGTTCTTTCAGTGTGGACTGCTCCAAATCTCTGCTGTTGTAAAGCCTGTGAAGGGCTGGACAATCGGCAGTCTTTGAAACCAAACCCCAGGAGCAGTCAGGAAAACCTAAACATGCCCTTCTCCTGTGAACACAAGCTGGCCTGTGTTAGGAATAGACTTTCATATCTCAATCAGTAGGAACGGTAAGGCTGCTCAGATGTCCCCAGACAGAAAGGAACTGAGATCAGCACTGGGTTGGCTGGTTTCCCACCTGTGATTGACATGGAAACTGTACCTCTTAATCTCCAACAAGCAAAACGTCTCCCGCAGGGATGTGGTCAACTTATGGCTCAAAATATAGTTAATTTGTCCATGCCTTTTTGTGGTTGTTGTTCCAAAGAACAGCCCATGTTAATGGATGCGCCACCCTAATTTTCACAGGAGTCTTTTTGTGTTAAAATAATAATGGTGGGAGGAATCCACCAACCAGGTGTGGCAGGCATGTGGGGAGAGAGTGAACGACAAGGAAAAGATCTGGAAACCATGTGCAAGTGAAGTATGACTAAGAGTCCATCCTTATCTAAACCCAATTTTCTGGTAGTACTACTGAGAGCCGGAACATAGAGAGGAGGAAGCCCAGAGCAGGTTCCAGAGAGTGGTCAGTTGGAACTGACTCGAGTTGGAAGCAAGGGTGGGAGATGCACTCGAACCCCCAACCTCATGAAAGGAGAAGGACTCAGGCATTAGGCTCAACTGTGGGGGGTCGGGGGGGGGTGGTTGTTACAGAGAGCCAGCTCCCAGTGAAGATGCGACTCAGGGTCTCTCTCAGGTGCAAGCCCTCTTTTCTCCCCCTCCACTGCTCCCTCTGGAATTTCTGTAGAAGGGGTACCTTGAGATTATCATATTAATATTGCAAGCTCAGCCAAACTTCTCCCTAACCCCACAGTCTGCCCATTCCTCTAGGATCCCATAATAAGACCTACCATTCTCGGATGTGATCCAGGTGCCTAGGAAAATGCTGGGTGCCTAAGTGCTTAATAAATATTTGCTGAGTACATGTACTTAATGAATACTTCCTACATGTCAGTCATTGTGCTAAGAGCTTTATGACTATTATTTCTTTTCATTGTCACAAGAAGCTTGCAAGGTAAACACCAACCTCGTTTTTCAGGTGGAGACACTGAGTCTAAGAGATGTTGAACAAATTATTCAAAATCCTGCCACCTGTTGTAAAGTGTGTTTGTTAGTTGTTGTGTCCGACTCTTTGCCACCCCTTGAACTATAGCCCACCAGGCTCCTCTGTCCAGGGAATTCTCCAGGCAAGAATACTGGAGTGGGTAACCATTCCCTTCTCCAGGGGATCTTCCCAACCCAGAGATAGAACCTGGGACTCCTGCATTGCAGGCAGACTGTTTACCATCTGAGCCACCAGGGAAGTCACCTGGTGCAACAGGAAGTGAAATCTGGATCTCTCCTCACATGTTCAAATACAGAGCTCTTCCTTACAACTTTATACAGCTTTTCTGTTCCCATCATCCTTTGGGGACAGGAGCAGGAATTAGAACACGGGAAGCAAGAAGGATCGAAAGTACCCTGGATTGTCCCACCCACAACCCTGGCAATGGCTTCTTGGAGCTGCCATTGGATTCTAGAGACCCAGGAAAGGGTGCCATGCCTGTTTCTGGTTGAATGACCTCAGGTTCTGCCAACAGAGGTGCTCCCTTCCCCCACCCCACCCCCTTAGCTCCATCTTTCACGAGAATCAGTTGGGAAGGGTAATCCATGGAAGCCAACTTTCAAATTGTGTTTCTCAGGATGAGAAGAATGTCATCCTTAACACCCTATCATTTCATTTGCCAGGTTTTTTTTTCATCCAGGAAAGCCAAGTCTTTATGTCCTCCAACGTACACATTTTACTATATGTGTGAACATGTCCCTCAAGGGCAGATTAGCCAAAAATATCCTCCTGGGACTGTACCAGCAGAGCTTTTAGGTATATCTCCAAGTGGAACAAGTTGTGTCAGAATACATAACCACGTGACACCTTTGGTGGGAATGTTCTACAAGGAGATGTCATCCCTCCTGGGCCTTTCCTGCCTTGAGGCTCCAAGACCAATAAATCAAGTTTCTCTTCAGTCTTCTGGGAAACTTGGCTCACGATCCAGTCTGTGGGCCTTTATGGGCTGGATAATCCCCCAAAACTAGTATGGCTCAGAAGTGAACTGGAGACGGAGCATGCTCTTGTTCAGTTTATCCACGGCATTCAATTAACCAGCATGGCCTCAGTGCCTGTCCCCATGGGAGATCTAGGGAAAGGTGTTAATGGAATAAATACAGAAATATAAATAAGACTCTGCCTTCAGCATCATTTTCATCCACTCAGGGAAACAACCCATACATGTATCCAGTGAGGCGTACAGATAGGGATAGGTGTAAAATAATATCACAGGCCAAGAAGACTAGAAGTGACGAGGGGCTAGATGAGTCTTCTTAGGGCTGGGTTGTCTGGGAAAATTTTGGGGAGGAGTGGAAACCACCTAGCACTTAAAGAAAGGCTTGGAGGGGTGCAGCAGTAGAGAAGTGGGGAGGGAATTTGTACAATGACCTGAGAACATTCATTTATCCATCCTCACCCCAACCCCAATGGGAGTAGGAAATGGCAACCCACTCCAGTATTCTTGCCTGGAAAATTCCATGGACAGAGGAGCCCAGTGGGCTATAGTCCACGGGGTCACAAAGAGTTGGACAGGAGTGAGCGCGCACTAACACACACACACACACACACACACACACATACACACGCACACACACATCCCAACCCAAATTTCAGAGGTGGTCATCAGCTTAGATTGGGGAACTCACCAGGGCAAATGCTGAGTGCCCTGGCCTTCTTACTCTCATCTGCCTGACAAGGCACACCCAAAGCAGCTATGAGTGAGTGAGTGAAAGTCGTTCAGCCATGTCCGACTCTTTGCAACCCCGTGGACTATACCAAGGAGGTTGAATTGTCTTTTAAGGCAACTCTCAGCTTATCCCAGGAACTACGTTTCTGATCAGCTTTGTGATGTTTCAAATCCCTCACACAGCATCCTGATGATGGAAACAAAAATCATTTTTGGCCCAAGTCTTTCTGGTTCCCAAACTCCACCTACCACTAGTATTGTTTCTTTTCTGATAATTATAGATTCATATTTGCTTTTCTATCTCATAACCACTATCTTCTCCAAGCATAATCACCTTCAGGGCTCACTGCATACAGATTACTGCAACCTGCCCAACTGTCCCCAGCGGCTCTCTATAATAACTCATTCACTGAAAGTTTTTAGAGTGTGAACAAGCTTTGACCCATTAATCCCATTTCTCAGACTGCATCATAGCCTGGCTTTCCTCTTCTGCTCCTTTCATTTGATCATCCGATGTATACGGGGAGTCCTGCTAGATACTGGGGCTACACCATGAGAAACAAGCCAGAAGCTTGAAGCCCTGCATGGAGTTTATGATGTAGGAGATTTTTTGTTTGTTTATCCCCTAAATCCTTTTTTTTTTTTTAATGTTGGACAAGACACATCTGGAGTAGTCTCAGAGAGAATATACCATTACTGCCCCATATCATAAAATAGAAACCCCTTGACACAAAATGACAGGTGTAGACAGAAAGAGAAGTTTTCGAATGGAGGACCACATCCCCCAAGCCTCGAGCTGGGGTTGGGAGGGCTGTCTAGAAGACAGGGGAGGGGAACTGTGTATCACAGGAGGATTGTCATGACCCCAGCACCCTCATCCACTAAGCAGCTCTGTGTACGTTTTCCCTGTGACTTTGGGTTTCTGGGTAAGATTTATTTGAACAGAATGTTCTGTGGCTTAAAAAGTTTTGAAAACTACTACTTATCTCAAGTTTCTGTGTTTAGCCTGGAAACCTTCCAGACTAGGACGTGTTTTTTCTTTTTCCCAAATTCCCTTTAAATCCTCTAGTTTTATATTTAATGAATGGGCTTTAATGACACCTGATATGTGTTGGGTGTGTAATTAATGGGCAATCATATCATGGGTATGATATGTTACAAAATCTTATAGACTGTGAAAGTGTGCTAGAGACTAAAAGTTCTGGAATGAATTGTTTTACACAGTATGTAACATGAGGATGGGGGGGTACTAGTTTAGTTAAGAACATATCAAAAGCAACAACAAAAATGTAAGCAGTTTGCAGAAAAAATGTAAGCAGTCTGAACAATCTACATGAATTCTACATGGTATCATTTGTTATTTTATTTAATACTTACTGAGTTGTCAGAATGTGCTAGATAATTTTTTTTCTCTAATTCTCTTTAGTACCTTGAACCAGACTTTACATCTAAACTTTAATAGTCACAAATGATCACTGTGATTTTTTCCATAATATCTGTAGGCCACTTTTATCAGTAAATATTTTATTCAAATTGATACATTTTAAATGAAAATACTTTAAAATTTATATCACTACCTATAAAAAGAAGATGAGAAACACTTGTCAAAAATAAAAGGTAACTGTAACTATAAATACATAATAATGAAAATAGTAAATATTTTTCTCTTATACCACCTAAGATCTCTTTTGATTCCACCAGGTTCCATCCCTTTTGGTTTCACATTTTGGGAAATACTTGTTTTAACTCATATTACCATAGTGCTCAGTCAAGAAATTATAAGGCAAACATAGCTCCTCTTTGTTCCCTCTCATTTCATCTTACGTGGCCTCTGGTACCCACACACCCACATCCCAATCCCTTTCTAAGTACTTGCCTTGCTTCAAACTAGCTGAGAACTAATAGGTGATAATTATTCATCTTATAAATGACTATTTTGCATGTTAATAATAGATTATTCATTTTTCAAAACTCAAATATCAGAAGTCTATCAGAATTTAGAAATAATGCAAGAAAATTGTGCCATTTAATTTAAATCACATACATTAGGTGATTTGTTAACCACCTACTCATAAAGCAGTCCACATGCTTCCCTGCTGACTTAGACTTCCCCAAAACATGGAAATTTGCCTTAGATGTATTAAAAGCTTTAGGATGTGACAGACATGGTCTTTTCAAACTGTGATGGCATTCTAGGAAAAGAAATATGGGTCAATCACCTCATTAGCATACATCTTACTGTAATCCCACCCCCTCGGTATAGTCTCCCGCCATCTACCTAGAAAAGGGAGGCAAAGTTGGTATAAGGTCTGAATATTGAGTTTATATCACTGATGATGATGGTCCCTGCCTTTTCTCCCGCTCACATTTCAGAATTCTTCCTTCCCTTGCTGCTCACCCGGAATCCTCCTCCCAGGGCACTTCAGGAGAGTTGTCACAGATCAGGTGGCTGGGGAAGCAGAAACTAAGAGACTGTGGGGAGGAGTTTTGTTGGAGAGAGGGAACCACACCTGTGGGTGCATGAGGGGAGCGGGGCTGGCAGAGGGGAGGCTGTACTGTGCTGCAGTTACAGCAGGGACCTGGGCCAGCCCCAAGGGAGCTGGGACAACCCTTCAGAGCTGGCCCAACTAGGGCAAGAGGGTTGGGCCCCCATCCCCCAACAATGGCCAGTCATTGCTATAAGTCACCAGCAGGGAGAGCTCCAGGCAGAAGGAGGGAGGTGGGTATTGATACCTCAGTTCTGCAGGAGGATCTGGTCAGAGGATCCACCGCAAGAGTAAACCCATGAGTGCCTTGCTCCCAGTGCCTCCCACATGGTGACAACATGGAGAAGCCACAGGGTCTGATTTCCAGGCAGTTCCTCTGGCTATGAACCAGAGGCCTGGTGGCTGAAAGAGAAGGCAAGAGCCAGGAAGCACAGAATGTGTATACATGTAGTGGTGGGGGTGGGGAGAAGAACACCCACAGAGACCTTGATATTCCCTTCCAACTTCTGCGTGCATCCCTCCTCCACTGAAAAAGTGCTGCACAGGAAACAAATGTGGTCTTGATGCCTAATGGGGTTATCCATCTTGAGATAGAGCGTTCAATTTCAAAGTTATTTGACCAAAGCCAAGTAACAAATCCTGAGGGAGGCTGACTTTCCAGAGAGGCAAGTACTTTCGGAAGCATGAACTGAGATGAACTTTGTAAAAGACGTCTCAGGAGTCTTTGCCTGCAAACAGTTAGCTGAGCATTTGCTGAATTGCTTGCCTTCCGTAGGTCCAGGGGAGAGTTTAAGTGGAGCTGGAACTTTCAGCACAAATCCTGAGAAGCCAGTGTAGAAAGGAGTCTCCGGGCCTTAGATTTCCTCTTGGCCTGCCTTCTTCCCTGAAAGTCACACCCCACAGGTGAGCAATACAGCACCATCACAACCCAAGCGATGACCTTGACTTCATTCACTTTGTTCTTCTGGGGAAACATGGTGGAACCTGAGCAATTCTTCTTCCACATCATCTTGTTGAATGCATCTGACTTAGGGAAGGAGGGCCTAACATCATTTTGAGGGGAAAAGCAGTCTTGTGTCCGCAGTCTTGTGTCCACAGTCTTCCACCCCTGCTTATCACACGAGAAGAGACCTCGGGCCCAGGGCACTGCCTTACTGAGAGAGAAAGAGCCACACAGTTTGCGCTGGGCTTGTCACCTTATGTGGGATTCTCTTTTCCTGTTTCAGACTCAATTAGTGTTTCTTTGTTCTGCTTAAGCCTGTGCTGAATGTCTTCAGCCTCAGAATTTCAGGCTCCACAGGAATGGGGTCAGAGTCCTTTGACTGCTGGGCGAGCATGGGCCAGTTCCCCTGCATCGCTGCCGGGGCACCTGCTGGCCTTGACAGCTGCGAGGACCCACCCATGCCACCGGAGCAGATTTTGCCCCCATTCTCTTTCTCTCTGAGTGAAAGTGCTGTTTCCCTCACAGCTGCACTGTCGTGTGTTTTCCTTGGCAACTGATCCCATGATGCAGTGGGCAGCAGGGTTGACCTTCTCTCCCTGGTGGCTGGCATAGTGACGGTTTTTGCTTTCCTTCATGGAGCTGGAACCCCCGCTGGCCTTGAGAACCAGTGCACCATGATCTGCCCAGTATTTTTGTAGTGCCCAGTGTCGGTGGATGAGGAGGAGATGGTTCACGCTGGACGCCAGTACCTATAGCAGCGTGGAACCATTGGCATCTTCAGTCTGGCTGACTGAAGTTCATTGCCCTGAGGCCCATTTAACCTGGGATTTCTCAAAATGGGACCTACCTCCTAGGAGGGTCCAAGAGGAGGTACCTGGTAACCGTTAGTCATGGCCGCAGGTCGGGCGGCGTGACTGGAGTTAGCCGCCGCCTCTCGATGTGGTCTCTCCCAGGTGTCTAGACGTGCTGGCACTTCCAAAAGGACATGATCCTTGTGTGTGCAGGGGAGGAGAGGGAGGTGTTGGATCTGGGGTACCAGCGGGTGGGCCATTCACAGTGTCCACTAGGAGACTAAGCAGGGCTACTCTAAAGGCACGAGGGGCTGCAGCCCCTCATTCTAACTGAATGTCTACTGGTCACTTCACTGGGTCAAGAAAAATCTCCATAATGCAGGGTCAGAGTGACAAGTGTCAGGCTAGCTCAGCACGCAGCTACCGACAGTTTTCAGTGTGCCTTCCACCATGCTAGGTCCCTGCGCTTATTTCTTCATTTTTTTCTCACAAGCGCCCTCTGAGGCAGATCAGATTATTCTCTTTTTACGTAGAGAAATCAAAGATGAGAAAAAGCAAAGAAGTAGCCACGGACTCACACACAGCCAGGAGAAAGCAAAGTTAAAATTTGAACCCAGGTCTGTCTGGCTCCAGCCCTACTCAGTTGGTGGTTAAGAAGCCCGGATTCTCCCATGGCCAACCTGCACCTTTCACATAAAAGGGAGGGACAACTTTTGACACTGATGTCCAGCATCCCATTCATCTCCGTACCCAGCTCAGATCCCCTGGGCCCCAACAGTTCGCCTCCAGGACAGAGGTCTCTCTGCATCTTTTCAACCTTCCCAATCACTCACTGCCAAGCCTTGAGCACAATAAAAACCCAGCAAACGCTGCCAGCTGACTGGCTGCTGTACAAGCGAGGCTGAAAGATAAATCAGCCGAGGAGAGAGCCGGCCCGTATTTTCACAAACTGGCAGCGTGTCATTCCACATAAAATGCTCCTATATACCCTGTTTGGTTCTCTGGGTCCAAATCTCCTTTATTTGCTCTGAAAATCTGGATCACCATTTGCTTGTATTATGCTGATCATTTGTTTAAAAAAAAATTTTTTTTAACCCAGGCAGAAAATGTCACTGGTAATTAAGCCTGTGTCTGTAATTAATTCCTGTAACAGGTATAATTCCTCTCCCTCCTGGTGCTGGCACGCCGGCCCATGTGGAGGCTGGTATGAGTGGTCATACCTGTTTATGTATGGCTTGCCCTTCTCCATATTTCACAGATGATAGGATATGGCTCTGCATCTCTTCACGTTAATTCTAGTTGAAATACTCCCCACCAACATCTTAGGGCTCTGCCATCTAATAAGTGCAGCCAATTTATTGATAGTAAATCTAGGACAAGACAGACTCACATTGATGTGGGCCACAGGGCATTTAAATTAAACAGGAACTCTCCAGCCATCTGTGTTTTAACTTTTTTATGCCTTGATAATAAGCCCTGTTTAGAATAATTTGCTGTGGAAACTGGGACTTCGTGACTGACAGAGAAAGGCCGGGTATAAACAACCCAAGCAGGCCCCTGAATTTGCGAGAATGTCAGGCGAATTTAGACTCATCATAAAAGAATTCTCAGTGACTGTATTTCAATATGACACTTTTATGGTTTTTTATTTTCTAGTCCATTGCAGCCCCAGAGCCCTGGCATGATTTATATAGCCTGGCAGTGCATAATCTTTTGTATAAGATATACAGGCCTCCGGAGGTTTAATTTCTTTCCTCACCGCCACTGACAGCATTTGTGCTTCCCTTCTCTTCTATTTTCATTTCTAATGAGATATTGGACTTTGCTCAGTGAGAGGTGATATTTCCACATTTGCAGCCTGACAGGCTAAATCACCAGATCTCAGTGGTGAGGATACAAACCCATTTAAACTGTGTCAAAATATTCATGGAGCCCCATTGATTTGGGCAACGGTTATTAGGAAGCTATTTGGAAAGTTCAGGTTTAATTTTGGAAGCTTTCTGCTGCAAAATCACTCAGTTACATCACAGAGAAAATGGTATCAAGAGGAGAAAAAATACTGAGGGGTGTGGTGTGTTGCATTTATTTTGTGGGATTATTTTTAGGACAGAGACGACCTTTGTTAAAAAAAAGAGAGAGAGAGAGTCTTTCCATGATGCATTGGTCAATCTGTGGCATGAAGCAAAGTAAATCCTTCCTATTGCATATAAATGAATAATATGTCAAGCTATTGAAATGTTTTTTAAAAAAGCAACAGTGAACACAACTGACATCAGAGATTAATGCTTTGCATTGCCACACTGACTTTTACCTCTGCCTTTGATCTTAAATCTAGTTGAAACTATTGCAACAGGAGTTTAGCTCCTAAGTGGGATGGGTTCAAATAGCCGTGGTTCACTTAGTATTCAGAAATGTCACAGAGGAAAATTCCCCTGAACAGGAGAGATGACTGTGGCTGCCCCTGTGAGGAGCCATAGGGATAGAAACATAACAAATGGTCAATTGAGGGAATTTGGGAGCTCCCAGTAGAGAACAGGAAATGCACACACTGAAGGGACCCTTGACATGACGGCCCTGCAACAAAGTGTTTGGATGTCCTTGGACCCCACAAAAGATCAAAGCCCTTTGAGAGGACCCAACACATTCGACCTTTAGATGGTTAGGTCATTGGCAATAGTTGCTTGATTTATGACCTGGGACTTTATATGAAGTTTATATTTACTAGGGCTCCCAAATTCACAAGGACCTCATTAAATGGCACACACAACATATATACACCCACGGGGGTAAATCCCTTTGGCAATCTGTGGGCGATGAAGTGTTTTCTGCAACACTTTACAATAAGTGGACATTAATGAATGCTCAATTATAGCGGAACTCCTATGGAATAGCATATTACATTCACATTAATTCCAAATGAGTTCATTGTGAGGCATGCTGTTGCAGCAAACATCACACGAATCGGTGCAGAATTAGGAAGTGCGCTGCAATTAGACCCATGTGGTTAAAGTGACCATCCATCCACAGGGCAGTCCGCTCACATACCAGTCCTTTCCATCCAGGCTTGAGTGAAAACTCTGGTGCCAAAAGGCTTGAAGAGTCCTCTGAGAACTCAACATTGCTATGCTCACACACGTGAGAACTTCTCAGAACCCAGGTTCCACAAAATTCCCAAGGACTCTTGGCTATGTGAGTTCTCAGATAACAGGGCACCCTTGACATGGGAAATGCACTGAGATTTGGTGAGAAATTCGGGGTAGATGTAAATTAGAAATTCTTGGAAGTAAAGATAGTTAAACAGTGGAATAAGCCACTTGAGGAGTGTGATTTTAAGGTCAAACTTGGTACGCAACAGACTTCCTCATGAGCCCTTCCTCCTCCAGGGACCAGGCCTCGACCTCCATGAAAGACAAGGAAAATTCCCAGCCCAGGAGCTGTTCAGTCGTCGGCAGAGCAGCAGAGCCCTGTAGCAACCTCTCTCACTTCAGAGAAGTTCCGAATGTACCCGGGGACTCATGACACTACCAAAACAAAAAAGGCCCATCTATCCTCTTAGGGCAGATTCATAAACACCAAAATGTATCTCCAGTATTATCCCCACAGCCAGGATACCAGGAGGCATGAGAAAAGAAAGTCCTGTGTTAATGCCAGACCTCATTCCATCAGCGCCAGGGTGGCATCTGCTACCTTTGATTAGGTTATTTCACCCCTCTAAGCCTCAGTTCATACTATTCTCCAAGCCAGGCTTCAGCAATACGTGAACCATAAACTTCCTGATGTTCAAGCTGGTTTTAGAAAAGGCGGAGGAACCAGAGATATAATTGCTAACATCCTCTGGATCATCAAAAAAGCAAGAGAGTTCCAGAAAAACATCTATTTCTGCTTTATTTACTATGCCAAAGCCTTTGACTGTGGGGATCACAAAAAACTGTGGAAAATTCTGAAAGAGATGGGAATACCAGACCACCTCACCTGCCTCTTGAGAAATCTGTATGCAGGTCAGGAAGTAACAGTTAGAACTGGACATGGAATAACAGACTGGTTCCAAATAGGAAAAGGAGTACGTCAAGGCTGTATATTGTCACCCTGCTTATTTAACTTATATGCAGAGTACATCATGAGAAACGCTGGGCTGGAAGAAACACAAGCTGGAATCAAGACTGACGGGAGAAATATCAATAACCTCAGATATGCAGATGACACCACCCTTATGGCAAAAAGTGAAGAGGACCTAAAGAGCCTCTTGATGAAAGTGAAAGAGGAGAGTGAAAAAGTTGGCTTAAAGCTCAACATTCAGAAAATGAAGATCATAGCATCCGGTCCCATCACTTCATGGCAAATAGATGGGGAAACAGTGGAAACAGTGGCTGACTTTATTTTGGGGGGCTTCAAAATCACTGCAGATGGTGATTGCAGCCATGAAATTAAGAGATGCTTACTCCTTGGAAGGAAAGTTATGACCAACCTAGACAGTATATTAAAAAGCAGAGACATTACCCTGTCAACAAAGGTCCATCTAGTCAAGACTATGGTTTTTCCAGTGGTCATGCATGGACATGAGAGTTGGATTATAAAGAAAGCTGAGTACCAAAGAACTGATGCTTTTGAACTGTGGTGTTGGTGATGACTCTTGAGAGTCCCTTGGACTGCAAGGAGATCTAACCAGTCCATCCTAAAGGAGATCAGTCTTGAGTGTTCACTGAAAGGACTGATGTTGAAGCTGAAACTCCAATACTTTGGCCACCTGATGGGAAGAGCTGACTCATCTGAAAAGACCCTGATTCTGGGAAATATTGAGAGCAGGAGGAGAAGGGGACGACAGAGGATGAGATGGTTGGATGGCATCACCAACTCAATGGACATGAGTTTGGGTAAACTCCGGGAGTTGGTGATGGACAGGGAGGCCGGGTATGCTGTGGTTCATGGGGTCGCAGAGTTGGACACGACTGAGCGACTGAACTGAACTGAAGCCTCAGTTCTCTTAAAAGTAAAATGGAGTGGCAATATGATTTCATGAGTCTGGTCATGAGGTTTATGTGAAACACTGCTTTTTGTTTTCAATATTTATTTATTTGGCTACACTGGGTCTTAGTTGCAGCATGAGAACTCTTAGCTGTGGCACATAGGATCTAGTTCTCTGACCAGGGATTGAACCCAGGCCCTCTGCATTAGGAGCACAGAGTCTTAGCCACTGGACCACCAGGGAAGACCCTAAAACATTGTTTTAAAATATTGAATATGCAGTGCAATCCCTGGCACCTAGCAAGATCATCACATAACACCGATATAACTAGTATAACTAACATACCCTTACCCTCCCCTTCTTGTTCTTTCTTTCTCCCACCTCCTTCCTCATTCCAGCTGCACTCTACCCCATGGGCCAGCATGATGGGACCAGAAACACCAAAAACAAACTGGTTTTCAAGGACCGTTCCAGAAGCAGAGAAGACAGTTGGCAGATAGTCAAGCCCAGCAACCATGCCAACATCCCAACTGTAAATTATCAGGGAGCTTCTCACAAATAAACAGCAGGCTCATCTTAATTGCTAGTCCCAAATTGTCCTGGACCACAAGTCTACATTTCTTTGCTCCATTCTAGTCTTCCTGTATTTGACTCCTACCAAGGACACGTGATATAGTTCATCACTAGCTGGCATGCTTGTGTTGAGATACAGGTGGTCCTCTGTACCCACTGATATGGGGGCCAACTATACCATGGCTCTACACCATTTTATTTAAGAGACTTGAGCATCTTCAGATTTTAGTGCCCCAGGGCGGCTCCTGGAACCAATCCCTTGTGGATACCAAGGGAAAATTGTATACCATTTATGTAGTATTAAAGAACACTTGCTGAATATAATTTCTGCATTAAGTAAAATAACAGATAAAAGACTGAATCAGAGATAGGCTCTTGACTCAAGAATCATGTAATCCAGTAGATAAGACTTCCTCTGAATAAGTTTTCTCCCTCTTCAATGCTGACTATTCTGCCACGTTGCAGGCATATTTCTGTGGGGTTCCTAAGGAAGAAGCCACGTTTATATTTGTAATTTACAAATGTGATTAAGACAATGATGTGCTAGTAATTGTTTAACTTCAGCATAGGGGGAAAGGGTGTGGGAGGAGGCTGCCTGTATATGTGTACATGGGTTTATTAGAAATTTTACTGATTTGAAGGATGCACAGCAAGTAATTTACAAATAAAGATAAAATGAGTAAAACTGTTATAATTCTACATACTCAGAGGCTTTGCCAATTCTTCATGAACTCTTGTGTCCATCACCATCCTATATTGCGAGTGATGAATGAAATGTAGTTCTGACATGAACAGAGGTGGATATTTGCATTTACATTAATGAGTAGGACAGAAGTGGAAAATGAAGACATATGTCAGAACTATATTTGTTCGTCAATGGTATGAGTAACTTCTTTGCTGAATCAGATAATGATTTTCAAATACTAGAAGAATATTTCTTCAAAGCTTTGTGTTATCGCAATATAACAGCTATAGGCACAACACACTTATACGTTTAATTATTAACATTTTCCCCAATACCTTCTAGTCCAAGTAGTCCACGAAACAATAAACCAAGTGCTGTTTCACAGCATTTGCTGATTCCCATGGTGTAAATACACCTCCCCTGGCCAGTTCCAAGCTGCCAAGACGATGTCACTGAATGCAGAAGTGGGATAAGACACTGCATAACCCACCACAGTATAGCATTTCTGCCAGAGATCCAACTGATGCAAAAAAAAAACTCCAGAGCACAGATAATAGTAAAATACTAAAATAATTAGGAATTGAAGAATTTGAGTATTTGCTACTTTAATATATTTATTTTACTATTGGTTTTCCGTGAGCTTTCTCCCCAAGTCCTAGTGGGTCCTCCTAGATCTGCACCGTCCTCCAGGCACCACCTTTCAGCAAGGATTAGCTGAGAGCAAAAGCAGGTTTGTGGTGCTTTGTCCCTTTCCTGGCAGCATCTGCTCACACCCGGCCCTCCCTTGATGCCCCAGGGTGTCTCCCAGCGACCCATCCTCAAGGAAGAGGCTCTGCTGCTTCCTTGAAGGCAGCATTTGCCTAGGGCCTCTGGAGGGCTTTGTTTCTGAGCAGCAGTTTGGCCTATATTTTATTCTAGAATGTTTTTCTTCTTCCTCTCCTCTCCTTCTCACCTTTTCACTACAAAATTCTATTATGTGCCTAATTGTTTTGGAAAAGAGAGAGCAGCATTAATATAATTTTTTTGGGGGGGGTCTTTCTTTTAAGTGGTCATGTTCTTCTCTTTATCATTGTTTAGTCACTCAGTCATATCCGACTCTCGCAGCCCCATGAACTGTAGCCCACCAGGCTCCTTCGTCCATGGGATTTCCCAGGCAAGAATACTGGAGTAGATTGCCAGTTCCTTCTCCATGTTCTACTCTAAAATACTTCTCTAAAATACTAAAGGTAGACCCAGAAGAGGTGGAGCCCTCAGAAAACCTTTGCGGGGAGGTAGAGCTTAGGGGCAGCCTGCAAAGAGGGGGTGAAGCCTGGGGGAGGGCTACAGGGTAGGAGTAGAGTCAAGGTCAGCTGCATCACAAACAGATGTCTGGGACAGAGTCCAGGGCCTCCTGCCATCTCCTTGCCAACCCTGAATCACCCCCACCGAAGCACACTCTGCCCCTCAGCCTCTTCCAGGCATCATCTGAGTGATTATTGAAAATGTAGATTCCTGGGTCCTGTCTCACACTTCCCACATTTATGAGGTTGGGACCCAGGAGTCTGCTTTTTGACAAGTTTCCACAGTCATTCCCACACATGTTCAAAATAGACCCTGTGCCTGGAAATAATCTGACTTCTGGTTACTTTGTAATTTGGGAGTAGTTTTTCACATGGCTGGTGAAGATGGCTTTGATTGGTTCAGGCATCTTCAAGATTGGTGAGAAATTAATAGTACAGGATGATGGAGCAATTCTATTTATAGACCTAAACAGCAGATTAAAGTAAGAAATGCTGGCCTAAGTGACAGGAGAAGGCAATAATCGATATCCTAACATACAACAATAATGCAGCTGGTCCCATAAAGCACTCCCACCCGGAAATGCCTATTACATCCTTAGTGTCCTGTCCTAATGAAGCCCAAAGAATGCAACTTGCACTAACCAGGCAAAGCCTCTTCAATGCTGACTATTCTGCCACATTGCAGGCACATTTATTTTTTTGAAAGAAGAATGGGCCTGTTGGCAAGCCATCAGATGGTAAAAAGAGATATATTTGATGGATAATAAAAAAGGGTCTGCCACAGCCTCACAAAATACGTTTCTAATGTAAATCTAGTACGTGCAGTTCATACCTCGGATGTGCAGATACCTGCAGAGAAAAGCAAGTCAGGACTGAGGGAGCTGTGGAGGGTGAGTCGGTGAGTCAGGAGTGTGGCCAGAGAGAGGGAGACCATTATTTTTTTTTTAACAATAACAAACAACAACAGAAAACCCACTCCGCAAACATCACTCACTTTTTCTCAACCTGTTCTTGTAATACAGATTGACAGCCCTTTTAATATGAAATAAATCAGGCAGGAGAAGGAGTGTCTTGAAGAACATACAGATTGAGGGCTGACTGACAGAACGCCCTCGAAACACACTCTGTTTGCATTTGCCTTTGTAGCAGCTAACTTGAAAGGATGTCAAGCACTCTGAAAGGCTGTGAGGATGCGTTTTGAACTTGGCGGATGAGTGTGATGTGCTTCTTGGGTGCTCCTTAGATGCCGGAGCTCTGCCGGCAGGAACACAGAGCTGGCAGACCCTGAAGGAGGAGCGAGTGTTCTTTTCAATCTCCCTCCCGCATATGGGGGTACAAAGGCATTTGGTCTTGTGTCTGCTTTCATATTTGGTTAGGACCATTTGTCCCAAGCCAGTGTGCTCACATCACACTGAAGCACTAGGGTCCAGTCACTTCTCACCAAGAAAGCTGCCAGGGAATGAGCCGTGTCACCTTTTCAAGGTGTGTGGCCAGTGAACTTCCATGCAGCCTTCAAGGTGCTGCCGTCCCTTTGGTTAGCTTTCTCCTTGGATTTCCTGGACTGTCCAGTGTTCATGGTTATTGTGCAAAAGCAATACTGGTGCCCATCAGTCATGAGATACCCAAAGTCGGTTTCAACATATCCCAGGGCTCAGGGGAAAGTAGAATATTTCTGCTCTAAGACAAGAAAGTGCTTGCAGGGTGTGGGGTGAGTTGGGACTAAGCCTGGAGGAAAAATAAGAGAGCAAGACAGGAAGCAGATACAGAGAAAGTAAGCAGTCTCCATGCATCTCCATCCTGTAGGGAGCCCCACGCATGACCACCTAAGCACTCTGCCCTCTTCTGCAGGGAGACGCTGCCCAGCCTTCATACACACTGGGTATCAAATCTGCAGGCTTGCTCAGCTAACCTGACTCTGTGATCACTCAACAAATAGTGGCTGAGCATCTGTGGAGTGATCGTCACTGTCCTGGATGCTAGAGCTAGAGTATCAACTAATTCAGACAAAGCTGCTCTCCTCACAGAAGAGCAAGGAAACACAAAATGCAAGGGTGCCCCATCTCACATGGGACAGTAATACCTGCTTAGGGCACCCACCTAATGGGGTTCTGGTGAAGATGACAGCCGAGGAGGCAGTGCTTGAGAATTTTCACGTGCCTGGCATGAGTCAGCACTCGAGATGTGAACGGCTACTATTATTTTCAAAGACTTGGGGTCATTTTTCCGGTGGGATGGGAGTCTTGAGACAGTTTTTTGGGGCCATTCTGAGCCAGTATTTCTGAGTCCCTATGATGTCAGGCAAAAAAAGCATTCTAGTACAATTATAAAGAAATTACTTTCCCAGCAATTAATCAGTGGTATGAGATTGCCAATACATATCATTGCCACATTATGACACACTGCCTCACACAATCAGAATGTAGAGTAGAGAGAGGGTCATTTGCAGCTGACCTGATTCAACTCAAATCAGCTCAATCAACTGAAAATCAGTGAGAGTTTTGCCTGTATAAAGGTCAAGACAAATTATAGAAAGGCATAATAGAATTAGGGGATGTTTTTGAAGATTTTAGATCTTATAGTAATTTTCCATAATAGTACCTCTATCATACAAGAAATACATTGTTCATAAAGGTTTTCTAGTCCTTTATTTCAAGATAGTCTGTCTGCATCTTTTAATTATTATTTTTAGGACAGACATAGGAATAGGGTAAAAAAGTACAAAATGGCTAATTTATGTATCTAAAACTGAAGTAGGGTAATAAGAAGACAAAGACTTCTTGTCAACTACCAATTATGCTATTAACTTGTAGTATCTGCTCCTCTCCGGTAGCCAGATTGAAGCCAGATACTAGAAAGCTCCAAAGTCTAACTTTAACCATCAGATGTCTCCTCCATCTTTTTCCCCTTCTTTAAAAATTTTTAGGATAATTGCTTTACAAAGTTGTGTGACTTTCTGCTGTACAAGGATGTAAATCAGCTATAAATATACATATATCCCATCCCTCTTGCCCCTCCCTCCCACCTACCCCCAGTCCCACCCATCTAGGTCATGACAGAGCCCCAAGCTAAGCTCCCCGTGGCTATACAGAAGCTTCCCATGAAGGCAATGGCACCCCATTCCAGTACTCTTGCCTGGAAAATCCCATGGACAGAGGAGCCTGGTGGGCTGCAGTCCATGGGGTCGCTAAGAGTTGGACATGACTGAGCAACTTCACTTTCACTTTCACTTTTCTTTTTCATGCATTGGAGAAGGAAATGGCAACCCACTCCAGTATTCTTGCCTGGAGAATCCTAGGGACGGGGGAGCCTGGTGGGCTGCCGTCTATGGGGTCACACAGAGTAGGACACGACTGAAGCGACTTAGCAGCAGCAGCAGCAGTGTATATATGTTAATGCTACTCTCTCAATTTGTTCCACCTCTCCTTCACCTACCTGTGCTTTGGAGAATGCAGTTGAATCGTAACATTGGCCTAAACAAGTTTTAATTCAGATTATAAATCTACTATTAAAAATAGTTATTCTATACATTTCAGAGCCAGCATTGTTTATGGACTGCTTGCTGGTTTTATATCATCTGCAGATCTACTCCCTTCAAGACTCCTCAAAATGTCAGTAAGCAGCAGGAGGAAAAGGCTGCTTCAACCCACCAGTGAGCTTTCACTGGCACCAACTACTACATCTTTTTCTCTCCAGTATCTGAGCCTGTTTTGTGCCTCCTGGCTTATCATCACCAGGATTTTCAATGGCTCCAATAGAAGCATTTGAATTTTGAAACATCTTGGTCAAAAAACATTTATAAAAATATTTCACATGTCTATCAGGTAAGTATAATACCAGTTTGGAGAGAACAAAAAGCAAAAATGCTTGGTAGACTATAATTTGAGAGCAGAAATCATATTTTTTATTCTTCATACCCTTCACCATGTCCTGCACTTATGAATTCTCCTATAAATAAGTGCTCTGTAACTGGTAAATTACCAAGAAGTTAAATTGCTTTGTTTAGGCAGAGAGGATTGATTTGAGTTAAGCTGATGAAGTTACAGTTCAGATTCTATGCATAAGGGATAAGTAATAATAGTTCTTGACATCGAAACTTGTATATAATCTACAACAAGTCTTTAACTGGTCAAAAAGAATCAACTGAAGCTTTGCAGTAGAATTTCTTAAAATTTGCAAGAGATACAAAGTTAGAGAGTATGTTTCGTACGACAGGCGTGTGGCTGTAATCAGTTTACAGAGGGGTTTGCTAGTTGATAAGAAGATATAGGCTTCTGAAAAACTGAAGTCTGAGACAAAACTTACGTGGTGAGACTTTGCTAGGAGGTGCAATCCTGGGAAGGCAAAAGTGAGAGGAAGGGGATGAGACATCAAACCAGGCTCCACACTGAAGTACATGCCCAACTGCTCATTGGAGCAGATGCTTTCCAGGGAGGCCACGTGAATGACTGCATCCTGGGGCAGGGAAGGGCAGGAAGAATATCCACTGACTCCCATACCTCAATCATCAGAGATTTATTTCACAGAGTATTAACCCTTTGTGAAGAGTAATTTTATGTATCAACTTGGAGGGTATTTTTGTTTCTGTTTTGGAAGGGCGGGCATGTAGTTTGTGGGATCTTAGTTGCCCAACAAGAGATTGAACCCCAGCCCTTGGCAGTGAGAGCACTGACTCCTAACCACTGGACCTCCAGAGAATCACCAACTTGGAGGGTGTTCTTGGCTGCAGCTAACATCTAAATCAGTAACAGCCTGCTGGCCTTCAGAATGGAACAGCACCGTCAGCTCTCCTGGGTCTTGAGCCTGTCTTGGGTCAGCCCAAGCTAGAGATTTTGGACTCGCCAGCCTCCATTATCAGATGAGCCAATTTGTTTATCACACACACATACCCATATACATTTGGTTGTTTCTCTTGAATGCCCTGATGAACACCCCTGTATTACCAAGCTGTAAAGATGCAGAATGGGATTCCAAATAGTATCATGCATCAGTGTCAACAAGGCAGCTCATGGACAGGCATGAGGCAGGCACTGCTGGCTGTATCTATAAAAGATGGTCACTGTGGGGCTTGCCTGGTGGTCTAGTGATTGAGAGTCTGGCTGGCAATGCAGCAGACATGGGTTGGATCCCTGGTCCAGGAAGACTCAACATACCACAGAACAAATACGCCCATGCACCACAACTACTGAGCCATATGGCCCAGCTACTGAAGCCCATGCTCCTAAGAGCTCGTGCTCCACAACAAGAGAGTAGCCCCCGCTCACTGTCGCTAGAGAAAGCCCACAAGCAGCGATGAAGACCAAGCACAGCCAAAAAATAAATTATTCAATCTTTTTTTTTAAAAAGAGACAGTTACTGTGGCAACCTGGGAAAAACAAGTGGCCAAGGGCTGGGAGATATTTCAGGCAAAAAGGATGTGAGGTGATACCTAAGAATAGTGAAACAATGTGGAAATATCAAGGCCAGATTCTGACTCTTACAAGGTATGTTTACAAACCTTCTTAGAGTGGTCTTGTGGATAAGGTGAGGAAATGTGTACTCATTTTACAGTAGGGTAAATTTTCAAACAGCAAGACAACATATACCCAAAGAGTACATGGGTGTATGTTCAGTCACTCAGTCGCGTCAGACTGTTTACGACCCCGTGGACTGTAGCCTGCCAGGTTCCTCTGTCCATGGGATTCTCCGGGCGAGAATACTGGAGCGGGTTGCCATTTCCTATTCCAGGGGATCTTCTTGACCCAAGGATGGAACCCACGTCTCTTGCATCTCCTGCATTGGCAGGCAGCTTCTTTACAACTGCGCCACCTGGGAAGATTACTCAAAGAGTACCATGGTTTAATGCCACTCAGATGTATGACTTTGAGACAGTTGTTTAACCTCTTTAGTTCTTGTTTCATTGGTTTTTAAAATGAGAGATTAGATTGATGATGTCCACTCCTTCTTTCACCTCTAAAATTTCCCTTTTCCTCTGTGATTTGGAGAAAGATATACAACTTTAAAAATTACACAAATATGATGCATTAAATGTCAGAAAGCAGAATTTTAAAATGTTCCATTAATAGAAATAAAGGATCAAAACCAATATTATGAAACAATGTAACTAAATGTCAAGTCCAACATTTGGGTCTAAGGGATCTTTTTCACAAGTGTGGATTAGGGGAGATTTGGCTTGAAAGTCATTTGCATTAGACAACAATAATAGCCAACCCTGGGATTTGCCTGGACCCCAAAGTCTAATGAATCAACTGCTAAATAAGCAGGTACTTATTGGGCTCCCTTTACTGAAAGAGAGGTTGGCTAATATGGATCAGAGGGACTCTGATGATCCATTCAAAGATTCCATGCTTCATTCATACTTGTCTCTTCCCCTTAGCCTTTGTCTCAGTACAAGCAGAGGGTGGCATGGGGCACCGTCACCACAAGGTCAAGTGCTCCTCTAGGATTTCAGTGGGATGACTGAATAGTACAAGGTCATTCAGAGAGCCTCCCAGCTTTTCCTTCTCTTCACCCTCAAAGGGCAATTGTTCTGGATTGCGGCTCCCCTGCCTGGTATATAAAGTCACCTAAACACAAAACTCATAGCCAGAAGGCAGCTTCGGGAATCCTCACTCAGCCCTTCAAGAGTTATAGGCATTAAAAGGCGGTCCTCGGGAGTGCTCCGCCACTCTGCTGACTGGTACCAAATCTATCTTAAAGTTGGAAATATGATCCAGGTTGGGGCGGGCTGTGATTTAATGTCATCCAAGTACTATAGGGCACACTTCTTAAAGCAACCATTGTAAATTATTTGTGGCTAATTCTGCTGGTGGATGGAGGACATGGTATGTTCTCAAGTACAAGAGCCCAGCTTGTATCTAATAATTGTTATATCTTCTCTGAAATTTACTGCCGATGTCTCAGTTTTAACAATTTAAATAACAAGCTTAACCAAGTGGAACGAGGCTCAGGCAGGCTGGCGCTCTTGATGAAAGCAGGACAACTCTTATGTCTGAGTACATTTTTACTTTGACATGAGCGGTGACACACAAAGATGAAATCTGGTTAAAGCGGCAGCCTTCTCAACACCATGACAGCTTCTTAGGCTAAGCAAAATAATTTCAAGAGAGTGAACACATATACTTGTTAACTTTACTCGGGAAGACTGATGAGGGACAATGCTTATGAATATGATAATAAGAGGTGGGTGCTGGAATGGTAAGCTGAAGGGGCTGGGTAATTGGCATGCTGCTTTCTTCATTTTTAATGAACTGCTCTGTAGCCTTAATCTTTGGGTGCATCAGTTAGTTTAGAAACCAGGTGGATCTCCTCCATGCATCACTGATGAGTGAACATTTTTATTTTACCTGCTGTTGAACTGCTGTTGATACTATGCGTGGTCAGAGACGACCTCCTGTAGGTTACAGTCTTATTTCCCTTTGGATACTCTTTACTCCATCTCCTGCAAAATCCCCCCAATTTTCAAACGATGTTTCATGTCCAAAGTTACATACCACATGTACACTGAGGCTTATTTTGAATACAGTGCCCTTGGCGGTCACAACCCAAGGCCATGCTGAGAAGTTGCACCATGACTAGTAGCATTCTTCCCAAATGGCAGGGTTTTATAAAAGATTGAAGAAACTAGCCTGTGAGCTGAAGACCTTGGAAAAGTTACTTACCCTTTCTGGATCATTGTTTCCTCTTCAGTAAAGAAAAAAAAAAAATCACAAAACCAATTTCTTTCTAGCTTCACTGTCCCATGATCTTATGTTCCTATTCTCAGGGCAATTAAAACTAATTCAAATTCATTTGCATTATTTTAAACTAAATATCAAAAAGCCTTAATAGGGTACTACTACTTTATCAAACAGTTTAGCAGTCTTTTAAAAAAGTTAAACATATTCCCACCGTATGACCAAGCCAATGCACTGCTAGGTATTTACCTAAGAGAAATGAGTCTTGGGCACAAATGCTCCCCATATTTTTATTTGTAATATAGGCAAAGCCCATTTTATTGTGCTTTGCTTTATTGCACCATGCAGATATTACATCTTTTACAAACTGAAGGCTTGTGAAAACGCTGCATCAAACAAGTCTATTAGTGCCACTTTCCCAGCAGCATTTACTGACTCCGTGTCTAACATTTTGGTAATTTTGACAATATTTCAAACTCTTTCTTTATTATTGTATTTGTTATAGTGATCTGTGACTTCCAGGTGGTGCTAGTGGTAAAGAACCCACCTGTCAAGGCAGGAGATGTAAGAAAAACGGGTTCAGTCCCTGGGTTGGGAAGATCACTTGGAGCAGGGCACGGCAACCCACTCCAGGATTCTTGCTTGGAGAATCCCATGGACAGAGGACCTTGGCAGGCTATAGCTCAGAGAGTTGCAAAGAGTTAGACACAACTGAAGCAACTTAGCATGCGTAGTGATCTCTGATGTTACTATTTGTAAAAAGATTCATGATTTGCTGAAGTCTCAGATGATAGCACTTTTTAGCAATAAAGTTTGGGGGTTTTGTTGGTTTTTTGTTTTTTTATCATGCAGGACCTTAGTTCCCTGGCCAGGGACCGTGCCCCCTGCGTTGGGAGTGCAGCACTGACCACAGAACCACCAGGGAAGACCCAGCGGTAGGTATTTTTTAATTAAGATATGGACATTGTTTTCTTAAGACGGTATTTTAAGTGCTGTATTTTAAGACAATAATATTATTGCACATTTAATAGACTCTGGAAAAGTGTAAACATAATTTTTATATGCATTGAGAGACAAACAAAATTTCTTTGACTTGCTTTGTCCCGACATTCACTTTATTGCAGTGATCTGGAACCGAACTGCAGTATCTCCAGGGTATGCCTGTAGCTGCAAACTGGAAACAACCCAAATATCCAACCACAGGTGAATGGATAAATAAATCATGCTTTATCCGTAGGATGGGATACTACTCAGCAATAAGAAAGAATGAACTGTTGATACACTCAGTGGCATAGATGAATCTCAAAGTAAGTTTGCTGAACACAAAGTATACATACAGTATAATTCTATTTATATAAAACTCTAGAAAATCCAAGCCATACTGATAAAGATCAGATCAGTGGTTTCCTGAGGAAAGGGTGAGGAGGGCATGAGCGAGGGCTTACAAAGGGTACAGAAACTTTTGAGGTGATGGATACAGTCACTACCATGAATTGTGATGATGTTTCCATGGGTGTGTATAGATATGTCAAATTTTTCAAAATGAACACTTGAAGTATATACAGTTTACTGTGTGCCAGTTATATCTTAATAAAGCTGCTTTTGAAAACAAAACGTCTAAAAAATGTTATGCCTATATCTTTATTCCAATTCTAAGATTTTTATCAAAAAGAATCAGAAGTGTGTGCTAAGATATAAAGTCTCCAGGCATTTACTGTATCATTATTCATACACATACATGGAAACAGTCTAAATGTCTAAAAGAAGATAATTGATTAGGTAAAGTATGGCATATCTCTGTGTTGGAATGTAATATAGCCATTAAAAATCATGCCACAGACAAAATATTTATTGTCATGAAAAAACGTTTATAATCTATTTCTATGGGGGGAAAAAGCAAAGCACAAAACAACATGTATAGTGTCATGGTGCTGTGTTTTGTAAAAGTCTATGGTGGAGTTTGATATTAATCACACTTCTCTCTTTCTCTCAGAGTTAGAAACCAATTGAGAAATGGACTACAGAGTCAAAAAACAAAATACCAGTTTTGTTACAAAGAGTTCTGATTGGGAAAATGTAGCTTAGAGCTAAGGCAAAGTGGGCTTTCTAGTCTTTTCCTCTGTGAACCCTCCTGACCCACTCAGAACTAAGTTCCTCCTGCAAGGAAGGGGAAGCCCTGTAAGCTTATCCCTGGGAAGAGCTTCTCAATCCCAGGCCACAGGTGGTGAGCATCCAAGCCCTGCCCATGAGACACCACACTATCCCCCAAACAGGGTGACAACCAAGAACCTTCCCCATGTATTTCTCAGTGCTCACCAACCAAGGGAGCTGCTCGGCTAAAAGCCATTAGAGATGTTGAGGATGAGTTGACATGAAATCCTTGAATCTCAGAGTGGAAGGGGAATGCTTAAACAATTTCCCTAATCTCTTCCCCATTCCAATAAGTCATCTCCCCATGAGTACAGGGGAGTAAGTGAGGCAGCAGAGGGGAAGGTGGAAGTGCTCGGCCTAATGTTTCCTTAGGGACTGAAGTCCCAATGTAAGTGTCCCCTTACGCTCTCCATGTCTCTATAATGGTAAAGAGAACCACCTGGAAGGACACGTACCATGCTGCCATAACAGCCACATTGCTTGGCTGGGTAGAGGGACTGAGAGAAACAGGAAGGATTACAGGTGATTATTTTCCTTTGACTCTTTGTACTTTTGGTCTTCCAAGTTTTCTGAATACAAGACTTTCGCTACTGGGGCAGGGAAAGCAAGAGAAGACCTCTTTAAAAAAAATAAACTAAAAGGGAAGAGAATTCCTGAACTTTGCAGAGCTGCAGTGCTGGGTAGGCATTTGACCTGAGACCCCCTCCCTGCTTCATTCTTCCTAGGTCATTGTCATATATTATGTGGAAATGCCATTTGGGGACACAATGCCTAACATCTATAACAGCATTGCCCTGGAATTGTCCAAAGTGCTCTTAAACAGGATTAGAGGGATTAGAGTCTACTTTTACCTTAGCTAATGAAGAGGGTGGCATGAAATAACTTTTCCAGAACAGCCTCCACTTAGCCTTCCCGTGGGATTGACATTCAGGCATGCCCTAAATCAATCTTCTCAAACTGACTAAACCAACACCTCAGAGGTTCCAATCTATTACAAAACTAAAGTCACAAAAAATCTGTAGATATTCAAAGAGTTCAAGTTGGCAACATCAAAAAATACAATGTAATGTCACAGTGCTGTCCATAGTATATTGACATGATTTTTCTGAAGATATTAATTTATAAAGCTCTATCAGTAGTTTTGTCCTAAAGTTTTGTGAAAACCATCTGTGATTCTACCCATAGCCTCACCGAAGGTCTAGGCTGACATCCTCTTTGAATGTAAGGCCAGGTCTCACATCCCATCCTCACACCCCATCTTGCCCCAGTGTTATCTCAGATGCAAGCTCCACTATCATGACAGACTCAGTCCTGATGGCAAGCCCACTTGGAATGGCAGAAATTCCTAAGATAATTTGAGACACGTTGCTGAAAATGCAGCTTAGGAGCATGGAGATGCTCTCTTGCAAAGCCACCACCAACACACCCACAATCAATTTTTGCAATCAGAAAAATAAAAGTTTCTTTAAATTAATAGCTTTTCTATCTGTGGTTATAGCAAATTCCACAGAGAACCTCTGAAACTATCCAAGGGTGAAAACAGTCTTCACAAAGTGTTCCTTTTAGAAATTCTGGCCAGCTTACCCCACAGGGACCTCACTGACTCTGGGCTCTTGTGAGTCTTCTGTGAGTGTTTTACCCAGAGACTTTTCTGATTGAAAGCATTTAAGCCCAGCATCATTTGCTGGTGCCTAAGTCTCTGTATGAGTGGTGCCTGAATCTCTGCCACCTAAGTCATTGACACCTTCTCTCTGAGCCACGTACTTCAAAATGCCAGCTCCCCCTTCCAGGGAGTAGGGCAGAAAAAAAGTTTAAAAGCACACATTGAATCCTGCCAGGCAAGCACTTGGCAACCAAGAGCACTGCATTCTGGATCCAAGGCTTGGGTTAGCTAGGGGAGAATCTTGGAGCCAGAAGTAGTTCAGGGATGCATGGATGCTGGGAACTTCATCAGGGATTCACCAAGATTTTCTACACCCATTTATGGTTCGGTTCAGTTCAGTCGCTCAGTCGTGTCTGACTCTTTGCGACCCCATGAATNAGAGCACTGCATTCTGGATCCAAGGCTTGGGTTAGCTAGGGGAGAATCTTGGAGCCAGAAGTAGTTCAGGGATGCATGGATGCTGGGAACTTCATCAGGGATTCACCAAGATTTTCTACACCCATTTATGGTTCGGTTCGGTTCAGTTCAGTCGCTCAGTCATGTCCGACTCTTTGCGACCCCATGAATCGCAGCACGCCAAGCCTCCCTGTCCATCACCAACTCCCAGAGTTCACTCAGACTCACGTTCATCAGGTCAGTGATGCCATCCAGCCATCTCATCCTCGGTCGTCCCCTTCTTCTCCTGACCCCAATCCCTCCTAGCATCAAAGTCTTTTCCAATGAGTCAACTCTTCGCATGAGGTGGCCAAAGTACTGGAGTTTTAGCTTTAGCATAAGAGATACATTTTATATTGTGATCCAGTACACACAGAGAGCTGCAAGTAGACACAGACAAAAACACAGAACTAAAACCAGCTCCTATATTTCAGACCCACCAACTCTGCCTGCTGAGGAATAGCCATTTAATAACTATTTCTTGAATGAACAAGCAAACCCAAACCTTACTGAAACAATGCTTACCAGTCTGATATTTTCTGTTCTATTTTATTCTTTTTCATCTCTTTAAAAAGGTAATGAGTTGCAAATCACTAAAGGGATGTCACTGCTGCCACAAACAGAGTCCTGTTCTGACAGGACTTCTATGCACGGCCTTATCTTCATTGAAGATTCCCGAAATTTGCCCTGTGGGAAGCCAGGGCTTGGGCACATTGGAGGCAACTGGGACCACACTGGGACATAACCAGTTCAAGAGAAGACTTTTGGGGGTGGAGGCGGAGGCGGGGATGCCACAAAGCTGGTCGAGGGCAAGGACACTTCTCTCCGGGTGAGACAGACCTATGTCATGTCTCCCCATCCCAGTCCCCGTGCTTATAAAACCCTCTTCACAACCAAGAAGATTTTGCAAATAGAGTCAGAAGTCAGGCTGGCTTCATCTAGGTATCACTGGAAGGACCAGGAAGGGGGTAAAAAAGGGTTGTTTAAGCTGCTGTGAGTAACCTGGTAAAGGGAAAATCCACTCAGATCCAAAAGGGAGGAATTAAACAACTTTGTAAATAAAGGGATCATTACTCTTAATGCATTAATACACCCTTAAGACCTATCGAAAACTTCCTATTTCAAGATGAATGAACAGCATTAGATGCTCATTTCCCAAGCTGGGTGGGCTGTTTTCACTGCCCAGTGCGGGAGCTCTGAGGTCAGCAGGGGCTGGCCCAGGTGGTGCACTAGTGGAGCCACATTGGGGTTCCAGGAGGGGATGGTCCCCCCCTCTCTGTGATTATGAAGGTTGTAACCACAGCCCTGTTTTTCACTGAAGGGATGTGCCCGCTGCACACCTGATGAAGTTGGGAGGAAAGTTCTATGCCAGTGCACTTGCCTCCTCCAAGTTTCATCATCATTCACCAAGTAAGCATAATTGCTCCATGTTTAAGAGATGCTGGGAACAGGGGCGCTGTTGGTAATTGCCTAATGGGCAGACGAAATGAGGTGTGAGGCACATTGGTGTGAAAAAAGCAATAGCCACAAGTTTATTAACACTGAGAATTAAAATAAGCTCTGCCCCAGCCAAGCAGTCCTTGCTGCAATGAATCCCATTATCCCTCTAATAACTGCACAGTGCTCCGCTGGATGCTCCCTGCCCCAGGAGGTGGAGAGGCCTTCATACAGGTCACCTCTCTGCAAGCTTCAGAAGCTGCAATCTCTGGTTCACTGATGACTGTCAGGGAGGAAACACAAACACCCCCTGCCTCCCCTGTAGCTCCTCTACGTGCATGCTAAGTGGCTTCAGTATTGTCTGACTCTTTGAGACCCTCTGGATGGTGGCCTGCCAGGCTCCTCTGTCCACGAAATTCTCCAGGCAAGAATACTGGCGTGGGTTGCCATTCTCTTCTGTAGGGGATCTTCCCGCAGCTCCTCTAATTCCACTTAAATCCACAGGCAGGCACTTGAAGAGCTGTGAAAGAGGGAAGCCAAAGAGAATGATACGCCATTGTGATGTGGATGCCTTTTTAAACAATTGCCAATCAGCATTTACGAAGGTGTACTATAGGGTTCTGGAGCTGAATGTTACTGTGTCCACCTGATGGAACTCAGGGGCCCTGCCTGGGGCTCGGCAACCAGCCTTGCCTTCTTTCTTAAACCTTGATCATGTTATCAAATATTTCTAGATGCCCAGTGCTAGGAGAAGAGTTGCCCTTGACCTCGAGCACATTTAATCTATGCAGAAAACAAAGCTCTCCCTGGTAGAATAATCAGAAAGCAATCAGTGAATGCTGAAGCCCAGAACCTAATGAAAATGCAGAGAAAGGAGAGCCAGGCTGTCAGAGCTCCCAGAGGATGTGCCGCTTAGGTATAGGAAACGCAGCGGGAACTGCATGAACAAAACTTGCAGACTCAAGGCACTCAGTAAAAGAAGGAGGCCGACCAGGCAGAAGGCTGGCTCTGAGCCGGGAACTAGCAGAGAGTAAGCTTGGGCGGGCAGAGAGAGTTGCACAAGGAAAACCAAGTGTGGAGTCTGGATCTAAGGCTGGATTTAAAGCGAACCCTTATAGGTTTCAGAAAAGAGGAATCATGGGATTAAAGACTTTAAATCACTCTATGTTAAATTTGCTTTGTGTTGTTAAATTTTGATTTACCTTATATTTCATGAATTTCACTCACTTTATATTCACAGCCACCGACTTCAAATGGACCTTTGGTGTTTCCCCGCAATCCAACTCCATCACCCTGATCCCTTTACTCCCTTCGTTGCTGAGTGACCACTGCGCACTTTTTTCTCTCTTCTCATTCAGCACTTCTGCCAGCATCCTGCCCTCAGCTGCGGACCCTGAATCCTGTTCTTACTCCTCCCACCTCTAGCCCACTAGCAGGCCTGCCTGCGCCTCCCCACCCCCACCCCCTGCCCCCAAGCTCTGGTCGCTCTCATTTCTTTGAATGGACCTTCCTGCTCCAATGGAGGGCGTCCCTCCACCTGTGCGCCAAACCAGGCCCCTCCCTTACTCAAGGTCACTCCCCCTCTTCTCCCTAACTCCCATCAGCATACACACTGCAACAATTTCTCTCTTCTTAAAGAAAAAACAAACAAAAACTGCTTCTTGCCCTCACGTTTCAGGTCCCGTCCCATTTCTCTGCTCCCGTTTGCAAGATGATTCCTCTAACGAGCTGAGCTGTCTGCATCTGCACCCTGCATGGCCTATAGCAGGCATCCTCTCCTGAACCCGCTTCAATCAGGCTCGGCCCCGCCCTGTCACCACACCGCTCTCCTGACCCCTGACCTCTATGCTGTTAAATGCAAGGGTCATTCTCATCTTATTTGAGCTCTCAGCAACTTTCTTCACTTGCTTCCCAGAACACTTCTCCTCCTTAGTCTCTGCTGGCTTCTTCCCATTTTTTTCAACCTCTAAAAATTACAGTGCCTCAGTGCCCAGTCTTTGGGCCTGTTCTCTCTCTAAACTATACCCCTTTGGTCTCATCCAATCTCATAGTTGTAAACATCATCTATTTGCTAACAAGCCCCAAATTTATGTCTTTAGTGCAGACCCACTCCAGATTCCAGAGAGATCTCTATTTGGATGTCTAACAGGCATCTCAAATTCAGAATTTTCAGAAACAAATTCCTGGTTCCTGGTTCACCTCCCACTCCAGCATGACACATACACTCATCACCTCCTCCTCCCTCCTCCTCCTTGCATGTCCTTTGGTCAGGATGAAAACGTGGTCCTCCTTGTTGCCACTTTCAAACCCATCAGCAAATCCAGTTGACTCTGCTTTCACACTCTATCCAGACTCCGACCACTTACCATCTCCACTACCACCTCCCTGCTCCAAACCACCACCTGTACCAGCCTGTTGGCTGGTTTTCCCGCCTCTGCCGTTGCTCCCATATCAGTTCAACACATCAGCCAGAGTGATGCTTTTCAAATAGATGCAAGTCATATCATTTCTCTGCTCAAAGCCTTCAGATGACTTTGCAAATCACCCAGAATAAAATCCAATAATCTTACAATGGCCCGAAGATTCTTACACTCTCCGGCTCCTGTTCCTTCTCTGACTCTGCCTTCCCTCTCTTGCTCTGCTCAGCATGCCAGCCCCTTGCTGTCTCTCAAATCAAGTTCCTTCTGGTTGAAATAGAATTTTCTCAGACAGTCACAAGGCCTACTCCTTCAGCTCCCCCAGATCTGGCTCGGTATCACTTGATCAGTAAAGCCTTCCTTGGCCAACTCACATAAGCCCATTCTGTTTAATTTCTCTCCATTCAGCCTATCACCATCTGTTAAAGCACATTTTACTTGCCACTCATTCAGCATCTCTCCCTTAGAATATAAGCTCATTTGGGGCAGGATGTATGTCAGTGTCTAATATGTAGCAGGCATTCAAGAAATACTCAGTGAAGGGATGGGATGGGAGGGAGCTGGGAAGGAGGTTCAATTGGGGAGTGGATATAGGTATACTTACAGCTGATTCACCTTGCTGTATGGGCTTCCCTGGCAGCTCAGGCAGTAAAGCATCTGCCTGCAATGCAGGAGACCTGGGTTTGATCCCTGGGTAGGGAAGATCCCTTGGCGATGGAAATGGCTACCCACTCCAGTATTCTTGCTGGGAGAATTCTATGAACAGAAGAGCCTGGTGGGCTACATTCCATGGGGTCGCAAAGAACTGGACACAACTGAGCAACTAACACGTTTACATGGCAGAAAGCAACACAACATTGTAAAACAATTATCCTCCAATTAAAAATTTTTTAAAAAAATGGTTGGTGAGTGAACAATATTTATTTGAACCCTCTCTTATGAGTACTTGCCATGGACAAGGAAAAAATTTTCCTCTGCTCTAGCTATCCTTTGCTGATGGTTCAACATCCATGGCTTGATACAACTTCCATGGATGTCACAAAACCTACTTTGAACATAGGGTGTTGCTGCCATCACCTTTCCTCCATGCCCACACCTTTCAGGATCACCAACATGAGTTTATATCCACCTTCTGTTTCCTTGTCTGGGAAATGAGTTTTCTGATGCCAGCTACCGCTTGGCAAAACAAAAGTAACTGACCATAACGCACAGTGTCCTTCCATTAAGCTGAGGAAGCAGTGGCTGGGATGTCAAGTTTTAGTCCTTCCATCTACTTACTATGTGATTTTGGCCAAGTTTTTTAATCTCCTGGATCTCAGTTTTCTTAAAAATAGGGTGGGAAAAGTAAAGCTAAATTCTGGAGTTATTATAGGATTAAATGCAGCCCATAGCACTTGCCCACTAAATGTTGGTTGTCTTTCTCTCCCCATCATGAAATGAAGCAGAACTCCATGGTTTTCCCCGCTGTCCTTCACCTGCCTTTTGTCAGCAGGAAAACTTCAAAGAACAAATTGAATAGAGAAGTGAGAAAATGCAGAAGCAAAGGAAAACAGACAAACAAGACCAAATAGTAATAGCCTACCAGACTCCTCCGTCCATCGAATTTTCCAGGCAAGAGTGCTGGAGTGGGTTACCATTGCCTTCTCCGAGTTTAGCCATTAGACAAAGCCAAAGGCCTGTAGTTCCTCCTCCTCAAGGGCTATAGATAATATTCTGAGCCACATCTTCTGAGCTGTCTTGTAGCTACTGAAAGCCCTGCCAGGTGGAAGAAGTTAACTACATGATGATCAGACTGTACCCATGACATAACTGCCACAATTCTGAGAAATGCCTCAAAGAAATGGGAACAACAAACTCCCTAGAACTGAGGATTCACTATACTTAAGCAAAATAATACTGATCAGACCACATGACCAATCAAGATGACTGTCAGAGCTCACTGTGCTTTTTCTGCATGTAGCCCCTCTCCTTCTGCCTCTATATCCCTGAAACCCCTCTTTGAAAGCTCTTGCCCGCTGGTTGTCAGGAGAGAGTCAGCCTTTGAACATAAATCTGTCCTCTCCTCAAATAAAGCAAATTTTCCTTTCTACCAACCTTGCCTGTTGAGTATTGGCTTTTGAATGGCAAGCAACTGGACCTCACTTTCATTAATAATCAAACCACTCTGAAATCACAGCTTCTGTTCTTTTTCTTTCTTTCTTTCTTTCTTTCTTTCTTTCTTTTTTTTTTTTTTTTTTTGCACAGCTTGCAGGATCTTTGTTCCCCAACCAGGGCCGGGACCTGGGCCCTCAGCAATGAGAGCACCGAGTCCTAACAACCACTGGACCACTATGGAATTCCCCCAGATCGCAATTTCTAACCAAACACTTGACCATTGCCCTCCAGATGGAGATGCCTGATGCAGACCAGCAATGGCTGTCTGAAACTGTTTAGGCCATTCCCCACCCCACCCCCTCCTTCACACACACCCACGGAGGAACAGGCTGCCCTTGGCACCCCTGTTACATTTATGGCGGTACTTCTCCGTCCTGCAAGGGTGGTGAACTGAATTCAGAAAAATGACAGGTCGTTACAAATATATTGCATGTTGTAAAATAAAAGAATGTCCTTGTTAGAGAGCCAAATGACTTACTTTGGGAATAACTCTAAATATTAGGCATAAGACACTGCGAATGCAGAATGCGCGTGTTACACTCTGGTAGAGCACTTTAAATATACATGTGACTCTCCAATATCGATACATGTGGACGTTAGCATTAATCCTTTAACTGGAATGCTCCCTGACAGTAACTCTCCATTACTCAGTTCTTTATTGATTTGGGTTCATCTCTAAAAGTTCAGACTTGGAGAATACTCAGGCCAAGTCACAGTTGAGGAGAGCAGCATGGACTTTTGGTAATTATCCAATGAATTCCAGTAATTATGCAATGAATTACAAACTGTCTATACCAGTATTTCCTGGAATTCAAGAAACATGGATATGTGAATTCAGCAACATACCTGTGAACTTTTCAGGATACTTTTGGGGAGTGGGTTGGGGAAGTGGGGTGTCCAACGGGAGGACCTCGTTCAGTTCCCACTGCCCAAGTGCTTATTCATCCACATCTCCTAACACCAATTTTTATAAACGTATGTATTCATATGACTTTTGGTTTTAATCTGCCACCATTCCCTTATGCCTCTAAAGAAAAAAGAAAAGAAGGAAAGGAAAAACGAAAGAACCTCTATCTGGCTATGTATATTACTTTGGGTAAATCACTGTTTGTATACATAGCCTAACTAAAGTTCTATGATTAGGGCTCTGAAACCAGCACTTTGACATAGGTCATGGACCTTTCAAGAGTCAAGAAATAACAGGCTCTGCCCTCAACAGAGTTGATAGGCAAAATTCTCACAAAGATATATCTGACTGTGGGTGTTCCCAGGCTCTTGCAAACCGACTGTTTATGAGTCCACCATTTGGCAGAGCTGAGTATGTCTTTTGTTGAGGAAATAGTTTTTCTGATGTTAATTTTCACTTTGTTTCATTTATTTTCCTTTTTTGGCTGTGTTGTGTGGCTGGTGTGATCTTAGTTCCCCGACCAGGGATTGAACCTGCACCCTTGGCAGTGATAGCACAGAGTCCTAACCACTGGACCACCAGGGAATTCCCCTTGTTCATTTTCAACAACAAACTTATCAGATTGAATGAGTATGTAATTCTGATGGTAAACAGGCCTGGGAGTGAGGGAGAAGCCTCCAGATACTTCTGAAGACATAGCATCTCTCCCACTTTCAATGGTCCTTTCCTGTGTCCTCTGTCATAACAAATATTCAGTGCATGGTCTTCCAAGCCAGAGGAAGGCAATGCTAACCAAACTCCTGAGCTTGCATTTTCCCTATGAGTCATGCCTAGCCAGACAACCAAAGGAAGACGAAGCTGCAATTCTCTCTGGGGAACTACAGGGCAAGAGAAAGCTCGTTCAAACTCTCATTCCTCAGTGAATTCAGGTTATCTCCTGGTGCAAATCAGTATGTCAAGGAGCGGTGCTCTCCTTGGAGTAATCACATATGGCACTTGCTACAGAAATATGGAGTATGGAGCCTGCTGAAATCAAAGGAGTGGGTGCAGCTGTCACCCACCTCTGAGGAGAGCCTCCTTCAGTTCAGTTCAGTTCAGTTCAGTTGTTCAGTCGTGTTCGACTCTTTGCAACCCCCTGAGTTTCCTTCAGTCAGTCAGAAAACTAGTCTTCCTGCGGGACTTCACAGTGGTCTTCAAGACCCTTTCATGTCCTCAACCAAGGACCATTAACAAATGTGTTCCTTTGAATATCCATTCAGCACTCATGCTGTTGACTGATGGGGCAAGGAGGAGGAGCACTCATTCAACAAATGTTTGCTGAAATGACCAGCCCTGCCTTAGGACCTCGGAGAAGGCAATGGCACCCCACTCCAGTACTCTTGCCTAGAAAATCCCAAGGACAGAGGAGCCTGGTGGGCTGCAGTCCTTGGGGTCGCGAAGTCGGGCACGACTGAGCGACTTCACTTTTACTTTCCACTTTCATGCATTGGAGAAGGAAATGGCAACCCACTCCAGTACTCTTGCCTGGAGAATCCCAGAGAGTGGGGAGCCTGGTGGGTTGCCGTCTATGGGGTTGCACAGAGTCGGACACGACTGAAGAAACAGCAGCAGCAGCAGCAGCCTTAGGACCTGGGGCGCAATAGTTAATAAGGTAGACACTGTGCTGTCCTCAGAGAGATTGCTCTGTGGTAAAAAGAGCCCTAGGCTTGTGATTAGAAGGCAAGCATTTGAGTCCAGCCTTCCCCTCTTTCCTCTCTGAGCCTCATTTTACCTTCAGCAAGTGAAAGTGACAGCCCCATCTACCTCCTTACTCAGCAACCTCAAAGGATCAAATAAACATGTTGACATGCTCTGTAAACTCTAAAGTTTACACTGTGGAAAGATCAGATGTGACTGCTATGCTACAGAGATTTAAAATGCTTTCTCTCATTCTCAAAAGAATTAAAAGCAGGGATTTCAACAGGTATTTTTGCCTACATATTCACAGCAGCATTATTTACAAGAACCAAAGGCAAAAACAACCCAAATATCCACCAATAGATGAATGGATAAGTGAAATGTGACATACACATATGATGGAATATTGTCATCCTTAAAAGAGGAATGAAATTCTGATATATACCATGTGCCACAACATCAATAAACTTTGAAGACATTAGACTAAGCAAAATACATCAGACGCAGAAAGACAAATATTGTATCATTCCATTTAAATGAAGTAACCAGAATAGTCAAATTTACAGAGACAGAAAGTAGAATAGTGGTTACCAGGTGCTGTGAGGAAGAGGAATGGGGAATATTATCTAATGGGTATAGAGTTTCAGTTTGGGATGATGGAAGATGGTGGTGACTGCTGCACAACAATGTAAATATAAAATTTTTTAAATTTTATTGAAGTATAGTGGATTTACAATGTTGTGTTAGTTTCTGGTGTACAATAGTGATTCAGTTACATATATATATTATATGTATTTTTGGGGGGTTCTTTTCTATTATAGGTTATTATAAGATATTGAATATAGTCCCTTGTGCTATATAGTAGGCCATTGATATTTCTATGTTAATATTTTATATACAGTATTGCACATATGTTAATTCCAAGCTCCTAATTTATCCCTCTCCCCTTTCCCCTTTGGTAAACTTAAGTTTGTTTTCTATGTCGGTAAGTCTGTTTCTGCCCATTTTTTGTTTGGGTTGTTTGTTTTTGTTGTTGCTGTTTTTGTTATTGAGCTGTATTAGCTGTATTTTAGAAATTAAGGCATCATTTGCAAATATTTTCTCCCAGTCTGTAGGCTGTCTTTTCACTTTGTTTATGGTTTACTTTGCTGTGCAACAGCTTGAAGAGGGCCCATTTGTTCATTTTTTAATTTTATTTATTTATTCTTGGCTGTCCCGGGTCCTTGTTGCCGCACAGGTTTTCCTCTAGCTGCAGCGAGCAGGGGCTACTCTCTAGTTGCGGCGCGCAGGGTTCTCGTTGCCGTGGCTTCTCTTGTTGTGGAGCCTGGGTTCTAGGGCACATTGGGCTGACTGGTTGCAGCTCCTGAGATCTAGAGCACAGGCTCAAGAGCGGCACATGGGCTTAGCTGCTCTATGGCATGTGAGATCTTCCTGGATCAGGAATTGAACTGGTGTCTCCTGCATTGGCAGTCAGATTCTTTATCACTAAGCCACCAGGGAAGTCCCCCATCTATTTTTGCCTTTATTTCTATTCCTTCAGCAGATTGACCTAAGAAAACATTGTTATGATTTGCATCAGAGAATGTTTTGCCTATGTTCTCTTCTAGGAGTTTTATGATGTCATGTCTAATCTTTAAGGCATTTTGAGTTTATTTTTGTGTATGGTATGAGAGAGTGTTCTAACTTCGTTGATTTACATGTGGCTATCCAGTTTTCCCAGCACCATTTGCTGAAAACTGTCTTTTCTCAATGTGAATGTTCTTAATGCCACTGAACTGTACACTGCAAAATGGTTAAAAAAAAAATGTTTTTCAAAAGCTTCATTAAAAAAAAAAAAAAAAAACAACTCAGGCACACAGCTTTGTCAAGGTGAAGCACCAGCAGTTTTTCCTGGTGGAGTTTCCTTAGCACGCATCAGCTTGGTGTATACCCACTATCCAGGGCCTGGTCTTCAGCTTGAAGGTTCATGACTTACCTTTGTCAGCACAGAGAGAACTAACCCAACTCTTCATGGGCACACATCCAGAACACAACATGTTTCAGTTCAGTTCAGTCACTCAGTCGTATCCGACTCTTTGAGACCCCATGGACTGCAGCAAGCCAGGCCTCCCTGTCCATCACCAAATTCCCGGAGTTCACTCAAACAACATGTGCATATAAGATCAAAATGTACCAACCACACTTTTAGTGAGAAATTACTACCCAGAATATTCTAATGATGACCCGGTGTCATCATTCCCTCTGCTTTCCGTTAGCAAGTACTCATAGGAAGAAGCAATCTGAAGGCAATGGTGAGACACAACCTGAAGGCTGTTTGGTGAATGTTGAATCAAGCCAGGGAAAACCACATATTTAAGGGGCACTATGATAGGATGGGACGTTCCTGCCAAAGGAACCTGACTGCTTGCAGTCTGTTGATGACCCACAGGTAATGCCTATGCTTTCCATCAGAGATGCCTCTTCAAGAGCATCAGAAATTGCCTAAGTCAATGGATTTCAGCTCTCTCTCCCTTGGACAAGTTCTGGGTGGGCCCTGCTAATGTTTGCCTCTGAGACCTTCTATTTATCGTGCTTCTATGGCTAAATAACATTCCCCCTTTCTCATCAAATCATTCCTTAGAATTTTCAAATAAAATGTCAAACAGGTTGTATGTTAGTTGTGTGGTCCTGCGAACTATTTCATCTCCTTTTGATGATTTCTAGGCTTAAATCTCAGAGAATGACAGCCCCTCTTTATAGAGTTATTGGGGACATACCCTAGAGTCCCCAAGTACTTATAACTATTACCCATTTTTTTCCAGTTTTCTCAGAATAGGGGTGACTAGGGAGAAGCTACTAGATCCCTTTTCTGTGCAACTGATCTGGGAGTGCAAACCAGTGATGTCTCCAACAGTGACCGCTGCAGAGAGGACAATCTCTATGGGCAGGCAGAGCCTTCCCTCGCTCTGTTCTCCTTCCAGTCTGTGTGCCAAAAATCGCCTGATGTCCATGACAAATCGCACATAAATCCCAGGCTGAGGGCTCAAAATGAACTTTGGATATTTCTCTTCCTGGCAGATTCTTGTGGAAAGAGGTGAGGCATTGCTGGCCCTGAGGTTTTCTCCTCTCAAATCCACCTGGTGGAGGTCAGGGATGAGGTCCCAGGGTGTTTTTTGCCTTAAGCAGACCAGATCTACAGATAAACAAAGGCAACCGTGGTTTCGAGCCTGGTCAGTTTCTTAATCTTCTATAAGCACACACATCACTCACTGCAAATCCTTTTCCCAAACTGGAACTCACCGGAAGAAATCAATTTATGGAGGCAGATGTTTCTTCTCTTGCATGCCTTCTCTGAAACAAAATAAATTGCACAACTAGCTAGCCTGATAGTAATAATATTAAGTCCATAATAACCCAAATCAATTCCAAGTGTGAAATCTGGAACGGTAAGTTGGGGAGCAGTTTACGATAAAAGCACAGTTTCTGGAAGATATAGTAGCAGTACATTACATGCTACCTTTAAAGCAGAAAACACAGACTTGGGAGTCAGACCAACCTATGGTCAAGTCCCAGCCCTTCTATCATGTCATTCTAGGACATGATTGGGCCAATTCCTAAATCCTAAAATGGGATAATAAGCTTTGATAAGAGTTAAACTGGAGAGCAGGTATCAAGAGCCTGTTAGAGCCCTTGGCCTATAGTAGGTATTCAATAAGTGGTGGTTCCTGTCTTCCTTTCTTCATCTCCTAAACAAGCACAACATAGCTTGTGTGTTTGACAAGTAATTCCTGCTTCAAACTCCATCGCTTTAGAAGTTACAGCAAATCCATACCTTTGATAAATAGCTTTCTAATAGGCTGCTCTTGTGCTGTATATCCCAAGATCAAATGGACAGACAAGGATCTAGGAAATCTAAAAGAAGCAAACTTTGCCCATTTTCATGACCCCAGGGCACATCAAAGTGTCATGGGCTCCTGCGGCAGGAAATCTCCCATCCCTTTTCACTGGGAGAAAAGCTGTGGTTGGGTCAGTGCCCAAACTAGTCATCCAGGGACCCTGGGTGAGCAGGGGCATGGGGAAGGAAGCAAGAAGGAGAGGCTGACAGCAACCAGCTTGTTTTTGACCTATGGCTACATCTCAGGGCCAACTTTAGGACACCCAGGTCTCTCTAGCCATCAGAGAATGAGGACTCCAGAGATGTGCAGGGCAACCACTCCAATGGGGCAGGCTGCCCAAGCATTGAGTGAAAAGGGGAGGTGAGGAGAAATCAGAGGTCTCCCTGCCCCTCCTGCCCTTCCCTGACAGCCCCTATGAGCCTACAGCTTCCCCAAGACCAAATCACTTCCTTCTTAAGCTGTCCTCACATTTGGAACTCCCATAAAGACAGCAATAAAAAGAGAGGTACCCTCAGACTACCGCTTGCAGGTGTTCCAAGATGCAGCGAGTCATCTGAATCCCCCTTAGGCCAATGGATTCACTCCATCTGCGCTGGCAGTTCAGTCGAGACCAGTATTTTCTGATGTGCGGCTTTCCTGAAATGTCTCTTTCTCCTTTTTTTTTTTTTTAAACATCAAAGAAGAAAAATCAGCATTTCCATCCATATGATTAGAACCAAAAATAGCCTCTTTTCTTCCCAACCCATATCATTGCCCCATTACAAATACATTTTGTGCAGCAACATTAAAGGTGGTTGTGTTTCCCTCTTGCTCGCTCCTTTTATTATACAAGATTTCCAGTTATTCAGTATTTTGTTCTCATTAGAACACTGCTTGTCACATGTTTTCACCAGAGACATTCATCACCAAGGTCAAAGGGTGAATATCGTGATCTATTATGCTTAGAGGAATCTAATGAAAAGCCACATAATTATCCAATTTAAAGAGAAGCATGTTAAAAAAAAAAAAGAAGGGGAGCACTTGCTATAATTTAAATTGTTTTGTTTCCCTGAAGCAAAATTCAGCACCTGATTGACAGGACTTAATGATAATTCTTATTGATATGGTGATGTTAATTGTGGAGAGATATTTAATAAGCCCCATATTCCCGAGGTAAATGTGTGCTCTTAACCTGCACCTGAACCTGATTTTTGATGCAGCATGGGGATGAGGTACAGATACAGATAAGTGAGCACAAGTGGATCTTCAGTCTTCTGTGGCAGAATGGAAATTGGAATCTTCAGAATCTATTAGGAGAACAATTCCACAGTTGCTCACACTTTTATAAATTATACTGTATATTATAGAAAGACACAAAGTCAGAGGAGGTTCAAGACAGGATATTGTTGAGACTCTGAAGAGAAGTTTGTGGGGTAGTGTTTGGTGGTGGTGTTGTGTGGTTGTTTTTAACCGAAGTCATACATGTAAGGTTGTGATCTGCATTCACTTGCAAACAAAATGAACTCCACTTTCTGTATTAACTCTCTCCTGCCCACAGGGGAGGCTAGAAATGAGAGCAACTCTAACACCCAGGTAAACAGACCCAGGAGTCTGTTTTTGTTCTTACACTGTGAACAAAAAGTATTTGAGAAGGCACTGGTGGCCCTAAATTCCAAAAGGAAGTGATCTGTGGAGGCTAAAAAGTTCAGCTATTTCTGCATCTCATCCTGAGACTATGGGGCTTCAGCTGCCAGGCCTGTGGACAGAGCGAGGGTCAGCACTGACCTCCTGAGAGGCTGTTTCAAAATCATCACCTGGACAAGAGGAGATGGGTTGTCAGATCAGGTCATGTGTGATTTGACTCTGTAAACGGTACTTTCCTTCAATGAGTAGCTGTGTGCTTCTCATGTTTTCATCATGTTCTAACAAGCTTTAAAATATTGGAAATTTAAAACTGAATCTGCTTTTGGGAGACAACCTCATCATTTGGGAAGTAATACTCATATAACCATCTTTGAGCAAATAATACAAAGTAAAAAAATGAAAGCTACTCTAAGGAAAGACAGACTTCGAAAAAAAAAGTAATCAAAGTAGCTTAAATATGATGGCGAGCAAGTTCTGAAATTGAATTCAAATTCTTTTTAAATTCAAGTTAATTGAGTCTTCTGTTTTTATTTATGGAAAAAGAGTATTACATGGTTAGCATTTTGATATTCTGGTCAATGTAGTTATTCATGCCAAAGTGTGTGTGTGTGTGTGTGTGTGTGTGTGTGTGTGTTAGTTGCCAAGCTGTGTCCAACTCTTTGCAATTGATGGACTGTAGCCTGCCAGGCTCCTTTGTTCACAGGATTCTCCAGGCAAGAATACTGGACTGGGCTGCCATTCCCTTCTCCAGGGGATCTTCCTGACCAGGGATCAAACCTGGGTCTCCTACATTGCAGGCAGAATCTTTACCACCTGAGCTACCACAGAAGCCCATGCGAAAGTATCTGCCAAAATAATCAAGCCAAAGATCGTTAAACATAACCTGAGTCATAAATGGGCCACTGTCGAACTTCCCCAATGGCTAGGATTCTACACTCCCAACGCGGGGCCCAGGTGTGATCCCTGATCAGGGAGCTGTATCCACATCCTGCAACTAAGAACTCCCATGTTTCAGCTAAAGATCCCACATTCTGCAACAAAGACCTGGTGAAGCCAAATAAATAAATGTTACAAATCACACACACACACACACACACACACAAATGGGCTACTGTCACCAGAAACTAAAAGCTATCAATCTACAAATAGGAACATGAGTCAAAATATGATCATTAAAAGAGTGTCAGAGAAAACAAGAGTAATTTTTAATGAACAAAATATTTAAAATATTCAAAGTATTCCAGGATCAAATACTTCTGAACACAGCACCTGGGGTCTGGCACGTAATCATAGTGGAAAATGAGAAAAGACTTAGAAATGCCCTCTTTTTGCTTTCTGAATTGCCTTTATTGTTTTTGCTTTTAATGCACACACACACACACAGGAACACACAGCTTGAAATACTCCAGATATAAATTATATTGACTTTGAGCCATGTACTCACCTTAAATGAAAAAAAAAAAAGTCAACTTAATTGAAGATGACTGAATTGATTGCAGGTTATGATACCAATGGCACTTAAAACTACTGCTATGATTTTCAACTTCCCAGGCCAAAGCATTACATCATGCACAGGAGATTATAATTTCTCTGAACACTTCTGGTATCTCTCTACCCGAAAAGCGATATGCCAGCAAATTGAAGAGTTCAGAGAAAAGCAATAAAGATAATTAAGGAGGCCCTCAGATTGACTGATGGAAAGAGATGAAAAGAATTCAGTGTGGACTGTGTGGCCCAGTGATGACCTGGCGGTTCTAGGAATGATATGCAGATATCTGGAGGGGCAAGATTCCCGTCTGCTGCAGGCATTAGTCCACACAGAATCACAGTGCAATCGTGAACACAAAGAGCCTGCTGCTGGCCCAGGTCAAAAGCCTGGATCACGCCTGCACTGGGCAGCAGCCTGTACCCACTCTGTGCTTCTGTGCCTCTAGTGTGGAATCAGGATAAGACCAGAACTGAGAGGCTAGGATGTTGCCAGAGCCCCCCTATTTCCACTCTGGTGCTTGTCTAATTGTCCCCTCAACCTGTGCCAGACTCCTGCATCCTTGAAAAGGCCTGCACCCCAAAAGGGGAAAAACAAGGACTGGTTAACATCACGGTTAGGAGTCTGGGTTCAAATCCCAGACCCAAGCCTTCCCAGCTGAGTGACTTTGGGAAAGTTACTTAACTTCCCTAAGGAATACAGGTAACAATAGTGCCCTTCTCCTAGAGTTGTTGAATGAAATTGGTCACATAAACCGCTTCTCAGAGTGCCTGGCCTCTTATAAGTGTCCATGACACAGTTGCTATTATTCTTTATTACAATTAGCAGCAAAAGCAGGGAAAACCCTAAGCGTCAACAAAGAGCTGACCCTCCTAATGTTGTTGTTGTTTGTTTTTATTTACGAAGTCATGTCTGACTCTTTCGCAACCCCATGGACTGTAGCCCACCAGGCTCCTCTGTCCATGTGATTTCCCAGGCAAAAATACTAGAGGGGGCTACCATTTCCTTCTCCAGGGAGTCTTCCCAACCCAGGGATTGAACCTAGGTCTCCTGTATTGGCAGGCGGGTTCTTTACTGCTGAGCCACCAGGGAAGCCCTAATTTTTCTCATAGAGATCCTTAGAACACTTGCCTCTGGGTTGCCTGGCTTAAGCAGATCCCACAGAGCTTCTGTTATCCATGCACTCCCCTCACATGCCTGTTTCTTCCATATCTATTACAGGCTGAGGGACCAAATGTCCCAATTTGCCCGGGACAGTCCTGGTTGATGCCTCTTGACTCAGGGTAATTATTAATAGCACCTCTTTTCACTCATACAGTCACAGTTATGATGATAAATGGTGTGGTCACCCTAGCCACTATGAAAAGATATTTTCATCAATCCTTACCTTGTATTTCATACCTGTGACTCATTTATTTTGTAACTGGAAGTTTGTACCTCTCGCTCTTGATCACCTGTTTCTCTTACTCTCATTCTTATGGGAAAAGGGTTTAATATTTCACCACTAAATATGAGGTTACCTGCAGATTTTTCATTGATATCATTGACTTCTAGCACTACCTTACTGAGAGTGTTTTCTCTATTCATTGTAACCATCTCATGATTTTCTCTCATATTCTGTAATTTATTAAATCACAATGATACTTTTCAGCATTTAAAGAATCTTACATTCTTGGGATAAATCTCATTTCTTGTTGGATTTAATCTGCTAATATTTTGTTAATGACTTGTGTGTCTACATTATTAGTGTAATGCTGTAAGAAAACTATTTTCGCTCCCTTCCTGTATTTGACAATCAAATGAGATTGTGAATTCAAAAGGGTGTTTTAGACTGTAAAGGGCTATCCACATGGAGGCCAGGCTGCTGCACCTGCTAATGACGATGGCCAAGCATGGTATAATGATGGCCCTCATCATGGCAATGGAGCCCAGGCTGGTCGGGAACCAGCCTCAGTGACTCATTCTCATACTATCACAGATTTAGTCATAACCAATAACTCAGAATCCTCAGCTTGTGAGTCTGGAAAAGATGTCTACTGGATTCTCCAGGGAGGCCCCAGTTTTAAATATTCTCTTATTGTCATTACATCACATATCCTGATTTTAAGAGTAATTTTCCCTGAATGCATTGACTTATTCTTGCCTAGAAACTCACCTGCCACTTTCCTGACTACTCAGGTAGATGCAGAACACTTTCCCATAATCTGTCTTAATGCAGGAAGGGCTAATTGATTTCATTGATTTCATTTTTCATTGATTTCATTGACTTCTAGCACTAGTTTACTGAGAGTGTTTTCTCTATTCATTGTGACCATCTCATGATTTTCTCTCATATTCTGTAATTTATTAAATCACAATGATAAATTTTCAAACATTTAAAGAATCTTACATCTTGGGATCAATCTCATTTCTTGTTAGATTCAATTTGCTACTATTTTGTTAATGACTTGTGTGTCTACCTTATAGTGCCCTACCTAATGCAGGTAGGGCTGATGATACACATATAGTTTTAATATACCTGTAAAGATTTCAGTCTCTGCTTAGGAAGTTTAAAGCCAAGTAAGGTTTCTCAATTTTGAGAAAGTTTACTGAAAGTATCCTAATTTGTATATCCTTTGCATAACTCTGTTTGTTACTTCTTTCATTTATTTATTCAGCAAATATCTATGAAGTGGCTGCTATATGCTAGGCACTAGGCATTGTTCTAAGGGTAGGAGACACAGAAGAAGGCAAGATAGGCAAGGCCGTGAGTGCCCTCATGAGATTGTCTGGGTACTAATTGAATGTTGAAGCCTTGTAGTGGATGCCAGGCAGTGCCGCCTAGACCCCACTTCAGGACCCTAACATGCATTCCCCTAATAGCCAGAAGTTTGGGCTTTCTTGATAATTCACATCCAAGACCCTCCATAGGCATGCCCTTGGAGCTACCTCACCAGAAGTTACATTCCCTTCCAGCTGCATCTCTTGACAGGTGGAATGGGGGGAGGGGAAGGTACAAAGGCCCAGCCCCCTGGCCTCAATATAGGACAACTCTGGGGGCCCTCCTAGCTCTAGATCCCAGCTATGTGGCCACTTAACTCCTCTTTCCGCCCCATTCTGCTTCCCTCACTCCTCCCAAGTATCATTTCCAGAATATTCTCCAATCAATTTCTCCAATAAATCCCCATCTCAGAGTCTGTTTGCTGTAGGCACAGCCCTAAAACCAGCCTAAGTCCTGATATCTCTTTCGATGCTACCTCTGGGACAAGGCAAGAGATTAACTGCATGACTATGAAATGTCTTTCTTCAAACACAGTAGAGCTTAAAAATACACTGGACCTAAGTATAGAAGTTTATTGAGAAAGGGAAAACTATTTTTCTCCATAACTAAAGCCATACCTGACAATACTTCAAGGAAATCATGACTTCCAACTAACATTGCTCCCCAGAAGATCAATAACCAAACAAAACCACCTACCATCATCTGAACAAGAGTTTCATGAAAAGTTGTCTAACAGCAAAATTTCAAGCAGGAAGTGTCACAGACATTAACCATGGAAATGAGTATAACACTATCAAAGGGGCAGAACCCTCTGCTATGATGTGGGTCATGGGTTCCCATAAGCTGTGAGATGACATTTCTGTCTCACACGAAAACTTTTATAACATAGTGACCTAGAATCTTCACACAAAAAACATTACTTCCATGCTTTGTGATAGTCTTTCAAGTTTGGTTTCTTTTGGATGGAACAGCAAAAACTGTTCAAGGGTGTAGTGAGACACTGAAAGCCACAAGGGAACTTTGAGATGGGAAAAGAAGGGGAATCCCAATCAGCCTGAGACAGTTCCTGTGTGTGTTTCTCCAAGACCTGACAGGTGCTCAGTGAATGACTCCTGGTGCTGGGATGACGGAACAGAATAAAATAGTGAGCCCCTAATGAGTCACTCACTCATCCAACAACCACTTATTTAACACTGTGTGGTCAGGTTGAAAGTTAAGTCAAATAGCAAAGAGATCACCAAATATAGAAGCCTAAAGAAGCACAAGCTTACTCTGTTATTTATGTAACACTGGATGGCAGATGGTCCAGGTTGAGAGAAACTCTGCCATACGCGGTCATGGACTTAAAGCCCATGTCTTTCCATTCACTTGCACTGCCGCCATCCAGAGTGTTGCCCTGTCTACACAGTCAAACTGGGCACGGCAGTGCCACGTGCCTGCCTTCCGGTAGGTGAGCACCAGTCTAGGGCTTGGCTTTCAGACAAACGAGGCAGAAGTTAAACACATCCCTTCTTATCTCACTCCACAGGTGACAACTTGGGCATCGGGCCTCCCAGTCACAAAAGAAGCTGGTAATGTGGTATAGCTGGTGCTGGGCAATGTGTGGCTTAAATCCTGTTACTTTAGGGAGGAGAACAAACTTTGGTGGACAACTGGCAATCTCTGAGCATAGCATCCTGCCAGGCCTAGATGGATGGCAGTGAGAGGACCTGTAACGCTTGCTGCCAAGGAGCTTACAGGCTGGTGGGAATGAAAATGGGAATCAAGAGAAATAATTACCAAACATAAAAGTTCATGAAGAGCATGAAGATGATGTGATAAGAACAAGAATGAAGTCTACTAGACAGAGAAACCCAAACCTCAAGGTCCCTGGAGGGATAGTGAGTTGGGTGTGCCTGATGCCCGTCCAGAGAGTAGAGCTGGAGCAGACAGTGAAAGGGAGGGACATGGGCTGGGGATTCAGAGGAAACAGGGCAGGTCTGAAGGACTGGCAGCCATGGTGAGGCATTCTCATGGGGAAGTACAGTGAGAAGGCAGTTCACTGGATATGACTGAGATTTTCAAAGATCCCTAGTGGCTGCCACAGGGAGAATATAGCCCTCTGTGTAAACCACCAAGTACTCTGGGAGGGGAACTCTAGGGTCATTAGGGTGAATGTTTAAATCTTGTCTCTGAAGAGTAATTTTGAGGTGAAAAGTTAACCCCCTGATAGCTGATGTGTCTTTGGATTTTCAGAGGGCCTACTGAGACCAAGCACACAGAACAGCAGTCTGAAGAATGCTCAAAAATCCAGGGCCTTCAACTAGAAAATATACACGCATCCCAGTGTTCACAGCAGCACTATTCACAATAGTCAAGACATGGCAACAACCTAAGTGTCCAGCAACAGATGAATGGGTAAAGAAGATGAGATATATATAAACAATGGAATATTACTCCGTCATAAAAAACAATGAAATAATGCTGTTTGCAGCAACATGCATGGAGCTGGAGATCATCATATGAAGTGAAATTAGTCAGAAATAAAAAGACAAATACAATGTGATAATACTCATGTGGAATTTAGTAAAGCAATATAAATGAACTTATTTACAAACCAGCAACCAACTCAACAGACACAGAAAACAAGCTTACTATTACCAAAAGGGAAAGGGAAGGAGAGATAAATTAGGAGTATGGGATTAACCAATGCATGCTACCAAATATAAAATAAACAACAAAGATTACTGTATAGCATAGGAAACTATATTCAACATCTTGTAATAAACTATAATGGAAGAGAATTTTTAAAAAAGAATATAGATACACACAAATATATGTTGAAATCACTTTGCTGTACACTTAAAATTAACATAATATCGGAAATCAACTATACTTCATTTTTTTAAAAAAAATCCAGAGCCTCCAAACTAACTTTGCTGGAAGGCAGACGACTGGGAAGCACATTATAGGGAGACGGGGATAAGTGCTGGGTTTTATGTCTAACTGCTTCCCTGGTGGCTCAGACGGTAAAGCGTCTGCCTGTAGTGCAAGAGACCTGGGTTCAATCCCTGGGTTGGGAAGACCCCCTGGAGAAGGAAAAGGCAACCCACTCCAGTACTCTTGCCTGGAAAATTCTATGGACTGAGGAGCCTTGTGGGCTACAGTCCATGGGATCGCAAAGAGTCGGACACGACTGAGCGACTTCGTTTTCAGTTTTCAGTTACTTCTTACCTTCAGTGGGGGGATTCTTCACACTTGAATTGCAAAGTTGTTACTTGACTTGAAAATGCAGGCAGCTGGGAAGCAAGACTAGATTCTCCAGAGGACATAAAAAGGTGTGAAAAGTAAAAATACCTTCCCTGGTTTTGTTTATCTTAATATGGAAAATAATAAAAATTTATTTGTAACAGAAATGGCAGGCAAATACCAGAAATGGTAGGTAATTGTCTACACCTTTAAACAATACAGTCTTATATTTATAACTATATGCAGACATTAATAATACCTAAAAGTGGCATAGTTTTCACCAGTTTACAAAGTCTTTGTCCATGTTACCTTATGCAGATACTTGTTTGAACTGGATTTCCTATAAATGGATTTTAGCAAGCGAATGAAATCAATGGACTAAAAACTGAAATTTTAATGGGTCTATATTACCTATTTGGGCTTTCCTGGCAGCTCAGTGGTAAAGAACCCAACTGCCAATGCTGGACACGTGGGTTTGATCCCTGGGTTGGGAAGATCCCCTGGAGGAGGGAAAGGCAACCCACTCCAGTATTCTTGCCTGGGAAATCTCATGGACAGAGGAGCCAGGTGGGCTACAGACCACAAAAGAGTCAAACCACAACTTAGCAACTATACAACAATAATATATTGTTATTAATACCTATTAATGCATCTGAAAGAGATGGGAATACCAGACCACCTCACCTGCCTCTTGAGAAACCTGTATGCAGGTCAGGAAGCAACAGTTAGAACTGGACATGGAACAACAGACTGGTTCCAAATAGGAAAAGGAGTACATCAAGGCTGTATATTGTCACCCTTCTTATTTAACTTACATGCGGAGTACATCATGTGAAATGCTGGGCTGGAAGAAGCACAAGCTGGAATCAAGACTGACGCGAGAAATATCAATAACCTCAGATATGCAGATGACACCACCCTTATGGCAGAAAGTGAAGAGGAACGAAAAAGCCTCTTGATGAAAGTGAAAGAGGAGAGTGAAAAAGTTGGCTTAAAGCTCAACATCAGAAAACGTAGATCATGGCATCTGGTCCCATCACTTCATGAGAAATAGATGGGGAAACAGTGGAAACAGTGGCTGACTTTATTTTTGGGGGCTCCAAAATCACTGCAGATGGTGACTGCAGCCATGAAATTAAAAGACGCTTACTGCTTGGAAGGAAAATTATGGCCAACCTAGATAGCATATTCAAAAGCAGAGACATTACTTTGCCAACTAAGGTCCATCTAGTCAAGGCTATGGTTTTTCCTGTGGTCATGTATGGATGTGAGAGTTGGACTAGAAAGAAAGCTGAGAGCCGAAGAATTGATGCTTTTGAACTGTGGTGTTGGAGAAGACTCTTGAGAGTCCCTTGGACTGCAAGGAGATCCAACCAGTCCATTCTGAAGGAGATCAGCCCTGGGTGTTCTTTGGAAGGAATGATGCTAAAGCGGAAACTCCAGTACTTCAGCCACCACATGCGAAGAGTTGACTCACTGGAAAAGACTCTGATGCTGGGAGAGATTGGGGGCAGGAGGAAAAGGGGACGACAAAGGATGAGATGGCTGGATGGCATCACTGACTTGATGGACAGGGAGGCCTGGCGTGCTGCAATTCATGAGGTCACAAAGAGTCAGACACAACTGAGTGACTGAACTGAACTGATGCTTCAAAAAAGCTTTGATTTCTTAAGCCCTTTGTTTGTAAAATGGTGACAACTTTGATGAAATTCTGCACATTTGTAAGTAAAATTTTGAAGCTTTCATGACAAAGGGTTATTTCAAATCTTTCTTATGAGGATATACACACAGACTGTCTCTGTTTACTCAAATTCTAAATTAGTTGCAGTGTGAACTAATCATTTCAAACATTAAAGTTTGGCCTCAGGATGAATTTAAAGGAGAAACATTTAGGCAGAACTATTGGAGAATTACCCTCAAAGTAAGATTGCTAAATCAGTAAATATTTTCCTCAGGGAGAAAGTGACAGTATCATCAGTTTCTAATTCCAAACAGAAAAAAAAAAAAAATTAGTCTGTGGACCATAGCAAACAACCTTGTGTCGGAACACTGAATTATATAATATTTCCTAATATATACAACAAAGAAATGTAAAATAGAAACATGTATTAGAGATCTTTGATTTATTAATATCAACCACAATAGCCCAAGTAACTGTTCTGGTACAGGGATATTATTTGGGTAGCCATGCCCCAGATGCACAAAATCCAGCGTGGTAGGTATTTCCAGAAAACTAAGGAGGCACCAAAAACAATGAGTTTAACAGGAGCAACACAAGAGGGAGAGAATGAATTAAAAACAGGAGGAAAGGAAGCAGAGGTTACCAGTCACGTCTCTTGACTTATCACTCTTTTCAGAAAACCTTCTCTCCCGTCTTTGACAGAGAGCATGCCCCACTCCTGCCTCCCAGGCTTCGATTCATCCATCAGCAAGCACTGACTGAGCTCATCCTATTTGCTGGACACAGAGCTAGATCCATTCTATAAAGATGAGTTGCACATGGCCTCCATGGGCACAGAAACAAAAAATCTGGAAAGAGCTCTGACAGAGGGATTGCCAAGTGCTGAGTGACTTCATCCTGGGTTATAACAACTTCTTTGCTCACAGATGCTGTGGGGCAGGGGACTGCGTGGTGAGGATGGCTTGTCTCTGGATCTCCATGATGTCTTGGATCTCAACCAGGAAGACACAAAGCCTGACTGGGGGACTTTGTGACTAGAAGCTGGATTCATCTGGTGCCTGGAGGGAAAAGGTTTAGGGTCTTCTATGTCTTACATCTGGGTGAGGGGACCTTTAAAACAATCTCCTGCTGCTCCATGTTTCTCTGTTTCTCTTTTATTTCTTACTGTATTATCTGGCTGTGACCATAAAAAGGCCTCCAATATGTGTCCTGCCCAGCCCTTTTCAGCTTCAGCTTCCATACCCTTTCCCTAAGTCTGAAGCAGACAGTTGCTTGGAGTTGCCCAAAGACACTCTATTCTTTCTCCCCTCTCGCCTTTCCACTGAAGGTTTCCTCTGCCTTGAATCTTCCCTGTGGGCCTGGCAACCTCCTACTTTTCCTTTCCAGAATCAACCCTGCTGGAGTCTGGCCTCTGAAATCTTTGCTGAGGTCCCAGCTAGAGTTAATGCCTGCCTCCTCTCTGTCCCTCACACAGTGCATTCTCTTCTAGCCTACACGTTCAGTACTGTTGTAATAAACTGTCTTCACATCCAGCTCTCTCAACACCCTGTAAGGCCTGAACACCTTTAAACCCTAGAGAAGGTGTCACTCCCGTTTGTCATCTCTTCTGCTCTCAAGCATCTGACATGTAGGAGATGTTTAGCCGATGTGGACTTTTCATGGTGACCTTCAAAATGACCCTTCGCAGCCCATGTGGCACAACTACTGAGTCTGTGCTCTAGAGCCCAGGAGCCATAACTGCTGAGCCCATGTGCAGCAACTATTGAAGCTGGTGTGCCCTAGGGCCCATGCTCTCAACAAGAGAAGCCACGCAATGAGAAGCCTGCCACACTGCAACTAGAAAGTAGCCCCTGCTTGCCACAACTAGAGAAAGCCTGTGCAGCAACAAAGACCCAGCACAGCCACAGGTAAATAAGTAAATAAAATTATTCTTAAAAAAAGATGACCCTTCACCTTCTTGGGCTTCTTGGGCTTCCCAGGTGGCACAGCGGTAAAGAATCCACATGCCAACACAGGAGATACAACTCAGTTTCAATTTCTGAGTTGGGAAGATCCCCTGGAATAGGAAATAGAAACCCACTCCAGTATTCTTGCCTGGAAAATCCCAAGGACAGAGGAGCCTGGTAGGCTATATTCCACAGGACTGCAAAGAGGTGGGCATGACTGAGCACGCACGAGTGCGTGAGCATGCGCATGAGCGCACACACACATCCTTGCAGCATTTTATCAGGCTTACATTAGGAAAGCCCTTCTGACAGCTTTCATCTTCTACACACAACAATCTTGCAATTATTAGCCCCATTTAGAGAGGAGAAAACAGAGGCTCAGAAACATGTGGTGATTTGCCCAAAGACACTTAGCAAGAAAGTGGCAGAGCTTGTTCCTGGGTGGTCTGTCTGCTGCACTATAGGGAAGTGGCACTGAGCTCAGGTTTAGAGATTTGACTTGAACCCAGGATCCATCCTGAGCCCAGGGCCACATCTGCTCCTCTGCTCACTCGGTCCCATCAGTTTCAGTCTGAGCCCCCCCTGAGGGTAGGCCTCCTGGAACCCAGAGGGAGGAGGGCCTGTGGGAGGTGACTTGGGTTGGCCTCCAGCAGGCTGACTCAAGTTCAAATTGTGGTCAAGTCAGCAAAGCTGAGGCTCCAGCCGGGACTGCACTGGGAAAGGGAAGGACGAGAGCTTAAATTATTTCTCCTGCAACTCCATCCCTGGCATTATTCTGCACGGAAAATCTACATTAGAGGCCCTATCCTACCTAAATTACCAGAAAATCTGGGCCAAATTAATGATACCTTCAAATACTTCTGAATGGTCTTCATTTTGATTTAATTACTTAACTTTTTGAACAGGAAATACATTTTACAGGGTCTGACGCAAGAAAGTAGACAGCAAATGTGGTCCTTCTCACCTTTGACCTGTCACCAATTTCCTTTCCCCCAAAGTGTTACTTCAATATTCAAGAAAATACACTAATATATACACACATACATATTCTTTTTTCTCATTTCTACATGGACAGGCAGGCTTTGTATATACTGTTCTATATCTTGATTTGTTTTACCTTGCCAATGTCTTGGAATTCCTTCTTTATCAGCACACGAAGAAGGGCCTCCCTCTTTTTTACAGCTGTACAGTATCCCATTGTCTGGCTGCGTCAAAATTTGCTTAACTGGTTCCCTGGGGTGGGGGTGGGGGCCATTCAGTTTGTTTCCCATCTGTTGCTTTTAAAATATTATAAATAATGTTGCAGTTAATAACACTATACATACATCATTTTGTTCACATGGGAGTATATCCATAAGACAGATTCCTAGCCTTGGAACTCCTGGGTCACAGGGGGTGCGCATCTGTAATTTCAATGAGGAATGTTGCCAAATGGCCTTCCACAGAGTTTGCACTGAATCCCAATGGAAGCCTCTAACTTCTCAGCCATCAGGGAAGATCTGAGGAGTCAAAAGGAGCCAGGAAGACCAAATGACTCCTCTGCATTTAGAAAATAAAGATGTGGTGGGGGGGCGGGGGGGATTGCCAATGGAAATCACAGGGAGACACCACTTCACATCCTCTAGGGTATCCATATTCCAAAAAAGCTGAAAGCAAGTATTGGAGGGGCTCTGGAGAAATTGAAACTCTTGTGCATTGCTGGGGGGAATGTAAAATGCTGTAACTGCTTTGGAAAAGAGTTTGGTGGTTTCTCAAAAAAATTAAATACAAAATTACCACATGATTCAGCAATTCTACTCCTAGGTATATATACCAAAAAAGAACTGAAAATTGGTACTCAAACAAATACTCATTCAGGAACATTCACAGCAGCATTACTCACCAGAGCCAAAAGACAGAAACCCAATGGATGAGTAAAGAAAAAATGTGATAAGTTATATACAATGGCACATTGGTTAGTCATTAAAAAAATGAAATTTTGATGCATGCTACAACATGGATGAACCCCAAAAACACGCTGACTGAAAGAATCCAGCCACAAAAGGTCACATATCATATGATTATATTTACATGAAATATCCAAAATAGGCTAATTCAGAGAGAGAGATACAAACTGATGGTTTCCAGGGACTGAAGGAGGGAGGGAATGGGGAAGTAACTACTTACCAGGTACAGGGTTTCCTTTAGAACTGATGAAAATACTTTAGAACTTCATAGAAGTGGTAGTTACACGGCATGATGAATGTACTAAATTCCACTGAATTTTATACTTTAAAGTGGTATGCTATACAAATTTCACTTCAACAGTAAAAAAAGAAAAAAATTGTAAGTGGGAATCTCTTTGCGTCACTGTTTACAATATTCTTGGTCTCACTAACTTTCTGACTTCCCCACAGAGAAATGTTTCTTTGTGACCCCCTTCCAGGGTTGATCTATTGGTGGAAGCAGACAGGATGCTTGCCCAGTGGTCACTGGTAAAGGAAGGTCACAAATATTAGTGAATACCTTATGCCAGGCAATAAGCTCAGTGCTCTCCATGCATTTTCTCATAAAATCTCCACCACAACCCTGCAATCATTATCTTCATTTTATAGATGCAAACACGTGGTTTTGGAGAGTGTGAATAGTTGCCCAGTGTTACTCAGTTGGAAAGAAGCAGAGGGTGACCCCAAAGCCAAGTTCTTTCCATGAAGCAGCCAGCTAACTGTTCTACCCATCTCAGCAAGGGTCAGGGAAAGCAGGTCTTTGTGACCCCCCAAACCCCTCCTAATAACTCAATGACCTGGGCCTTTGGCCAGGCTACTCCTCTGGGAGGCACCCAGCTTCTTCTCCTGAGGCCTGCTGTGTTCAGCTTGCTACAGGCATTTCCCTGAAGCCCAGCTTGTCCCTTCTTGCCCTCCTATTTAACATAGTGAATTGAGTTTGTGGCACCCCATAAATACTAAGTGAATTAAATTGATCTCAGTAGGCTGGAACAAGTGAAACAAAATGAATTCATAGTGTTCTGACTGTCCTATTCTGAATCAGGTTGTTTGAATCAAATAACCTCACCTCATTCCTGCTGTGATAGGATGAGTGAGGGCTTTGGTGTTAAAACAGACTTAACTTCAAATCCTGGGTCTGCCACTTCCCTGCTTTGTGATCTCTGAGACTCAGTGTACTCAGCTGTAAAATGGGGTTGCAAAACTGTAGGAAGGACTGAACAATACAGTGTGAGAAACTGTCAGCATACGTCATTCAAAAAATATCTACAAACAGGCAGGATATTGGTGCAGGGGACTCTTTTTAATGTGGTTAAGACAAGCACGATCTTTGAACACAGAAGACTTTCATTATAACGGGAGAAAGAGACATTAAATCACCACAGTCTGCCCTCTCTATCTGAGGGATCTGCATCCAAAGATTAAACCAACCTTGGATTTTTTTTTTAAAAAAAGGAAAAATTCCAGAACATTTTGAAAAGCAAAATGGGAATTCAGCACATGCCAGCTACTATTTACATAGCATTTACACTGTACTGGGTATTACAAGTGATTTAGAGATGATATAAAGTATACAGGAGGATGTGCATAGGTTATATGCAAGTACTTCATCATTTTATATAGTGCAGTGCAGTCGCTCAATAGTGACCAACTCTTTGCGACCCCATGACTAGCCTACCGGCCTCCTCCGTCCAGGGATTTTCCAGGCAAGAGTACTGGAGTGGGTTGCCATTTCCTTCTCCAGGGGATCTTCCTGACCCAGGGATCCACCTTGAGTCTCCTGCATTTCAAGCAGATGCTTTACCGTCTGAGATAAAGTGCATCCTAAGATTTTGGTCCCCAAGGCTGTCCTGGAACCAACCCCCATGGATACTGAGGGATGATTATAATTGCAAACCAGGAATCTCATCTGTTTTGTGAGTGGAGGGGCACCTGAGAAGGCTTTTGAAGGGAGTGACATTAGAATTGAGACAAAAGAAAAAGTAGGCTAAGCAGGAGGGAGGGGAGAATGTTACAGCAAAGGGCACAATAGCTGCACAGGGTGTAAGGAGAAAATGAGCTGGGTGAGTTTGAGAAACCAAAAAGGGATCACTGTGACTGGACCTAAGTGTCCAGGGGAGAGGGACAGGAGATGGCCACCATTCACTGTCAAATAGAGTAACCCACCCAGTTCTTGCTGTCTCTCACCAACCCTCCTAACTGGTTTCCCCTTTTGTATCCATGTGCCCCCCCAGCTCTGTCCAGGATAGAGCCACAGGGACCTGTTAAAGAGGCAAAAAGAGTCAGATCACCCTCCATTTAATGCCCTTCAATGGCTGTCTGTTGTTTCTAGGAGACCCTCAGATCAGTATGTCTAAGGTGCTGCTGCATAGTCAAGTTCCTTCATCTCAGCTTCATTAAGGCTGCAGCCTTTTCTCCAAGGAACCTGCCCCAAACACAGCTCTGGTCACCCAGGAGATAATGTTTTATACAAGAAGGTAGGCACCCCTCACCCTCAACCCACCTGGCAGGCTGGACCAGATGCCAACCTAAATGCTTCCCAATGACCCATGGCACAGAACCTAAGAGGTAGTGGAGGAAAAAGAACTGGACCAATCAGAATCTCTCTTGGGAGTTACATTAAGGAATTCCATGAGAGTGGCCAGAAGTTAAAAGGGAGACTGAGGCCCAGCCAGGGCCATGTTGAGCCAAAGCCACATGTAATCTGACACCATGAGAGAAAAATTCCAAGAGGTATCAGGAAAAGCCCATCAGTAGATGCAGAGAAAATGGAGCAAAGACACAGAGAGAAGCAGAGATGCAATGAAAGACACTGAACACCAGAAACTAACACAACATTGTAAATCAACTATGCTTCAATTAAAAATTAAAAATTTTAAAGAAAGAAAGAAGGACACTGTGGTTCCAGAGAAAGATGAGGATTCTCTGAGCTGGTACAGCAACTTGCTCCTGCCCCAGATTCACTCTTGCCCAAGCTAGCTCTGAGGCCTTTTTCCTTTGTCACCCTAGGTGAACCTCCTCCATAAAATTCCTCCTTGCCTGAACTAGGCTGAGGGACCTCTGCTCCTCACATCCCTAGGACCAAAGAAGACAGCTACTTAATTGGGTCACTATCTTTTGCTCTTTCCCATCTCCCTTGCACACAGGGCTTACACGAGCTATTGGAGGAAAAATGAGCGAATGAGATTTACACCCAAAAAATAATGGCTGGAGAGGCATATGGAGCTTGTTTTTCTCATTCATATCAGTTTCAATTGGCACATTCTGCACTCTAAGAAATGGCATTTTCATAGTGTGGTCCCCATAGTGAGCCTAGAGCAAAAAGTCAGAGAGGAAGCAGGTGGGGAGGAGGCAGAACAGGGCAGGTAGGGAGGTCTGTAACACCCACTTGTACAGACATTTACCTACATGCAAGTGCCTATAAGCACCTCCTCAATCACTAAACTTGAGTGAAGACAGTGGCATAGCACACACAGAGGAATCTGTGCCTGGCTGAAGTCTACATTTTCTCTGTTTAGTTAACGGTTTCCTTTCCTTAGATAACATATTTTGAACCTTGTGTGAGGCAGAAACTTCCCACTATAATGTAGAGTTGTGCCCTTCTTTTCTTGCAATGGCCTGATGTACCACTGCTATCCTTTCTGTTATTACAATGTCAACTGCATGGGTACCACTCTACTCTGTGAGCACCCTCAGTGTGCAGCACCCAGAATGGGTTCCTTGACAGGACAGAGCTCTAATATCCTCAGACACAGAGAAGAGATGATTCCCTCTTCCTTGGATTCTAGCTGCCACGGCTATGGAGCCAAACTCCTTGAAGAGTGGTCAGTCAGCCAACTGGGGCCTTGCCATTAATTGAAGAGAGGGATCAGCCATGTAGGAGCTAATTCAGTCGTAGAGCAAAAAAAAAGGAAAGAAAATAATCTGCCATTTCTAATTCTTTACAAGTAACTAAAGTATTCTTCCCTGGACATTCTCTCATGTTGACAATCATGAGGCAATATGCTTATGGGGTAAGAAGCAGATTCAACAAACACCATTTAGCTTCTGTGACAGGGACAATGCTCCCCAAATATGAGCTCCCTTCCAGTTCCCAGCCTCCCTTGCTGTTAGGAGGCCATGTGACCAGTTCCAGCCTATGGGCTGTGGGGGAAGTTCTGTGGGTCAGTTCCAGGCTGAGGCAATCAAGAGCCAGTTGGCCACTTCCATCTCCTGCCCCTGCTAGAGTCTCCCTGAAGGCCACCTGCTCCTGAGAGTATAGCTACAAGATGAAAAAGGGCTGCCCAGCAAGCAACAGACTATACATGAACGAAAAAATGACTCTTGTTTTCAGTCGCTGATATTCTGAGGTTTCTGTGTTACCACAGGGTGGAACAGTCTCCTCCGGGCCTCACACTGTGAGAATCTAGATAGGAAACACAGAAAAGTAAGAAATAATCCTGATATCAAGGAACTTACAGTCTAAATTGAAAGAACAGATAGGCAAATATTCCCATGTCAAATGTTGAAGTTGAGGCCACAAAGCTGGTAAATGGATATAGATTCAAATGGCTTCATAATAGAAAGGTGATTTTTACATGTGGGTAAAAGGACAGACTAACAGACTTAGGTCAAGGACCTAAGAGATCAAATTTCATTAAGTATGGTGGCCATGCCATCCTGAAGTGTCATGCTGACTTCTTCTAACTATAATATGGGATGTTTTAAAACATGAAGGAAAATAGAATAGTGTAATGAGCCCTCATTCCACTCAGCACCCAACTTGAAGGTTATTGTCCTTTGCCAGTAAGATTTTCTCTACTCCATATGTGTCTTTCCCTTTTGTAATTTTTTTTTTTTAATTTTAGAGGCCCTACCTATTCTGCTGTCACATAAGAGCAAAGGAAATCTTATAAACATCAGCTAAAATGTCAAGAGCCACCTAACCATGTTGTGTTTGCTGAGCTTACACAGCAAAATGTCTGGCCAAATTGCTAGTAGCAAACACACATAACACATGGCCGCGGAGGGGGACAGAGCCAGAGACCCAGACGGGCCCTTCACAAAGCACTTACCAGAAGGAGAAAGACCTCACAAAATGTGTATCTTTCCTTTAACTGCTGGGACACATGGTCCTGAGATTCAGGGAACTGTCAAGAAGGTTGTATTCTATCAGGTAACATGGAAAGGGGTCCCTGACTCTGGATCCTATCTTTGGCTTATCACCAAGAATAAGTGGCTTCTATGAGGCAAGGCTATGGTTTTTCCAGTGGTCATGAATGGATGTGAGAGTTGGACTGTGAAGAAAGCTAAGTGCCGAAGAATTGATGCTTTTGAACTGTGGTGTTGGAGAAGACTCTTGAGAGTCCCTTGGACTGCAAGGAGATCCAACCAGTCCATCTAAAGGAGATCAGTCCTGGGTGTTCTTTGGAAGGACTGATGCTAAAGCTGAAACTCCAACACTTGGGTCATCTCATGCGAAGAGTTGACTCATTGGAAAAGACTCTGATTCTGGGAGGGATTGGGCGCAGGAGGAGAAGGAGACGACAGAGGATGAGATGGCTGGGTGGCATCACTGACTCGATGGACATGAGTTTGAGAGAACTCCAGGAGTTGGTGATGGACAGGGAGGCCTGGCGTGCTGTGATTCATGGGGTCACAAAGAGTCGGACACAACTGAGCAACTGAATTGAACTGAACTGATAAGGCAATGACCCAGAAAGATGTTCAATCGCTGGCTCTGGAAGTGAATGATTGCCTCCTGGGTTTGAGCCTGCGACTTTGGCATAACCACATCACTACCATCCAACCAGATGAGTGACTCTACAGTTTCATGGCCAAGTTCCAAACTTAGAATTATGTTTACTGCTCCTATAGAATCAGAGAGGATTTTAGAATCTGAGTGACAGAGAGAGACAAAGTGTGAGGACAGACATAGACAGAGACTCAGAAGAGGACAAGAGTGAGGAAGCATCTATTCATTCATCCATCTATCCATCCACACAAAGGTGAGACAAAGGTAGCAAGAAGGAGCCAGCAGAAGGGCCAGGCTGAGAGCAGGTGTGAGGCAGACAGGGAAGCACAGAGGTGAACACCAGCTTTTCAAGTCCATCCTGAAGAACTCCACTCCAAAATCAATCCACTCCGAGAGAAACCAACAGGCAAGCTGCAGCCTGGGCCTTCGGTTTTCTACAAAGCACAGAGCTCAGGCAGCTTTGTTGAACCACCGGTGTGGCCCTCTGTGGATGGGTATGAACAACCGGCCTTTGTTCTGTTTTCCCAGCTTTAGTGGAAAGGAACAGAAGCAGTCAGCACAGCAGCATATCAGAAGTGGATTATTGGTTTAGAAGGGGACTCAGATCCCAGAAGCACCCTCCTCAACAAGATAGTGCAAAGGTCTGAAGAGAAAGCAGAAGGTTGTGGCTGGGGTGACGTGCCAATTAAGAGGACTTGTTTGGAGTGACTTGGTGTGGCAATGAGAACAGTGCATATGAATGATCAAAAGCAGGCAGGACCCTCTCCCATCAGTCACAGAGGATGCTTAAGGCCGGTTCCTTTGAATGCTGTTTTAGTAGTGGTCTCATACAATACATCTTAAGGAACATTTATACTGTGTTCACTGTGCATTCAACTGTGGCCACTTCAAAGGTTTAGCCAAGTATTTTATGGCCATGGTAAAGGGTTCTTATTGATTTAAATTACAAGCTTGGCTCCCGTCAGCTCCACTTGAGGGCAAAAATGCAATAAAATATCTCTCAGCACAAGAGACAGACATATCACATTGAAAATCTTAAGAGATCCTTTTCACTATAATCACTTTCAGTGATATTTATTTATATGGGCAAGGTTATCAGAGAGATTTGTCTACAATCTTTAGGCTTTGGGGAGTTTGTCTTGGTTTGGATGCTTGCTTTTTAAAAAATCTAGTTCAGACTTGGGCCAAAAAAAAAGGTCATGAGTGCATTCCACCTCCCCTGGTTTAGTTCTGCACCACTCCCTGGCTACGAACAGAGGGTTGTTCCAAGAACAGTGACAGTGACATACTGGCTATCATGGCTGAGGGATTATGGTTTTCAGTCCTCCGATCATTTGCATATCCAGCAGGCCAAACTCAGATGAATGAGAGGTGTCAAGCCGTGAATGACAAGTCTGTCAAGGCAATGGAAGGCTGTCCCAGAATTAACTGTCAGGGAGACAAACTCCACTCTGGAGACAGAACCAGGAACAAGCTATTGGAAGACTCTAAAATTGAGAAGGGTTCGAAGCTGTCAGTGTGAGGCACTGTTTATCGTTTATCTACTCACTAAACCCTGTGATAATCAGCACAAAGGAAGTTGCTTTATGCTGAGAAAAATGGAGAAAATCAAAGCAGCATGCTCTGGTCTGGTTCATTCCTGGTTCCCTTATAATAATTTGCCTGAAACATAGCCAAGACAGAGCTAACCCCTGGACATACACAGAAAATAGCAAATGACTATTATGCATCTGACATTTGAAATAACATGTTTCTGGAGGGTTGGCATTACAAGACTCATTTCACTTCAAAATGTTATTCCTAATGTAATTTTTTAAAATTCATAAGAGGCACTTGCTAGAATTCAGTGTAGCACTAAAGTCACTCAAAAGACAGAGGTCAAATTCATTTCATTTCTTTTATGTTTTCTTCTCTCTGCTAGATGAAATAAATGATTAAGCCTAGAACACTTGGCAGTTCAGCGAATGTGCTCCATGGCACCATTACAAGATCGATTTTCTCAATACAGGAGTCTTTCTAGGGTGCACATTGCTTAGCTGACATCTGTCGCCGTTGTCATGGCAGCGCTCTCTCCAGCATAGTGAGAGGTCAGGCCTGACAGGAAAGGCCTCGCCAGCTCTACCCCAGTCACTTCAAGGTTAACAGCCAATGGACCAAAGAAATAGGCAATTATAGTACAGTCAATTCCAGTTAAGGAAATATCTGAGAAGTAAATATGGCTGATAAGTGAATGGAAATGAAACAGCCAGTGCTATTGATGCAATCCCATAATATCAATATCATTTTGTGGCACAGTTTGGTTGTTTCTTGTAAAATTTCCATGATCAAACAAATCTAGCATGAGAAAGGATAAGCAAAACTTCATCGTGCTGCCATTAATCTCTGTATTTGAAGGACTGAATTCCCACAAATGGAGAGATGAAGAGCAGAAGAGCAAAGGTTCTTCCAGGAAAAAGTGCAGAGAAGATTCCCAGGGTCTCCATCCCCTGTTGGTTTAGTCCCTAATATTTCCAGCTGCGTGCGTGCCTAAAAAAGATTCTCAGCATCTTAAAGGAAATTGCATAAAATAATGTTCATACTTCTCATTGCAACCTCATAAAGTTATCAGGATAAAAATTCTTCCTACAGTTTCAACAACCCTGAAAAATATCAAGCTTTCCAAATTACCTACATGTTGGAATTAATAATTTCCCATAATATACATTTCTACTAAAGCATAACTTTTGATAGACATTCTTTGAATAGAATTAGAAAAATGACAGTGGAACTAAACTGTAAAAATTTTCAATTACAAGTTGCATACCCCAGGAATTCAGTTACTGACAACCCCTGCAGGTTGCAGTATTTGAAATTCATTACAACACATGCAGTCATATTACCCACTCCTGATTAAATCCTGCAGTTAGTATGAAGAGATCTTTAGATTTCGTCAGACACTTGAAAGAATGACAATGACTCTTCTTCAGCTGTGAGATTTTGTTACTCCCAAGAATGGAAAATTAAGTGTAAAAAAAAATAAACATATGTCACTGTGGTAACTTGTCTCAGATTTTTGTCAAAACGTTCTTGTCTCTGGCCAGTGTAGACCATAGTGACTGCTGAGGCCTTCGGTCCATCCTTGGCTACATCAAGAGGTGGAATCTCACCAAGCAGTGGTCAAGTTGCACTTGTCAGTTTGTTACCCAGAGTTTTCACTAATAAACTGAAGCCATCCATGTCTTTCACCACCTACATGGGTGGAAGCTGGCTTAGCACTTAAACTGGTGAGCTGACAATATTCCCTTCAGCCTCACGGTCTCTTAAAAACCAAAGACTTCATTTGAAAATCCAGCATTATTTTAGAAAGGTTCTGTGTGGATGAAAGTGTAACCCACTCCAATTAGCTTAAGCATAGAGGATTTTATTGTAAAGACACAACAATCTTGAAAAGGGTTAACAGTATAAACAGGAAACACACTACCTGCAAGCCAGGTAAAATAAAAACTGGAATTAGAAAACCAGAATCCAGGTTTATTCTCTCTACATACAGTTCATCTCTACCATGTTTTTCTTTTTTCTCTCTCTCTTTCTGCAAGCTTCCCCTGCTTTCAGCATCACTTAACCTGGCACAACTTTTCAGTCTGGCACCATCCTCATCTTACTAATTCAGTTTCTCAATGTCTGAATTTCAAATCCACATAAGACAGAGGCTGATGAGCTTAGCCCAGACAATGGATTGGCTCTCCCACAGTCAGGTGCCCAGGTGGATTTAACCAGCCAGGGTGGGCATAAGAGCAGGCATGGTTATGCAATTTAAATATGACAAGATTTTAAAATTTAAAAAAATAAAAAATAAATTAAAAAAAAAAAAAGTAAATATGACAGACCAAGTCCACCACTTCAGTAAGGTAACACACTCAAAACATGTCTTCTGTGTCTTCTACAACGATCAGAGATGACACATACATTGAACATCCTCCACATGCCCAAAAATTTCACCAGTGAGCAAGGCTTCTAAGAAATAATAATAAATTTTAAAAACGATCCTGAGATGGTTATTGAACAATACAACCATGAACTCGTATTAGTTTCAATGTTATCAGAGTCATCCCCATCAATGTATAAAAAACCTTGCCTAGTCACAGAAAAAGTACACACTCTTAAGCCTTGACCTTTACAACAGGCTTCAGCCAGCATTGCACCCTAGAGTGTGGCCTGCATTTGCCCTGCACTTCAGTCAACATGAACCATCTGCTCCCTGTTCCAGCTCCACCTTCTCCCTTTCTCTGTGTCTCCTTCCACAGTGTTTCCAGTCCATATTCACCCTGGACCACACTATAATTAAATATAACTAACACACAGTAGCTCTCAAAGAATAACCAGGAAGTAATGAATGGCCCCTGGAAGTAGGGTATTTGCTCAAGCAGATAGCTTAAATGGATACTTGATGTCATTTGTTAAGAGAAAGCATACGGAGCCTGTCCTTGAGGGCCAACTCAGATGCCAATGCCTCATAAAACCTTCCCTTGACTACACAGATGAAAAATCAATAATCTTGCCTCAGAGGAAGCATTTATTGTCTCTATCACTGTTTTCCAAATGTAAGAACTTGTGGATCCTTGAAACTGTCAGCCCACAGACCTCAGTCTGAGAAATAGTTCACTTGCAGTTAAACCCTGTCACCTAACAAGCCCCTTGAGCCACAGTCATAAAAGCAGGACCTGAAATTATTAATATATGGCATGCCTAAGTTATTAGACTGACCCTCCAATGATCCGGAATATTCTTTTAACAATGTTTGCTGCTGCTAAGTCGCTTCAGTCATGTCCGACTATGTGTGACCCCATAGACGGCAGCCCACCAGGCTCCCCCATCCTTGGGATTCTCCAGGCAAGAACACTGGAGTGGGTTGCCATTTCCTTCTCCAATGCATGAAAGTGAAAAGTGAAAGTGAAGTTGCTCAGTCGTCACCAATGTTTAGATAATCACTAAAATAAAAACACAAATCATCATCACTAAATTTCCATTTTAAATAGCTAATTGTTCCAAGCAGGTCCTGCATAGTCTGGCATACTCAGAAGACTAGAATTCCAAATCACTGGCTCCACATGGAATTAACCAGATACCACCTCTGCCATTTTCAATGTGGCTATGTAACTCTAGCTATTGAAAATAAATACCCTCTGTACTTTGGTAAATTACGTCTTCAAGTTACACTTGGTCAAAGCCATAAATTCAAGGCTTGTTTTGGGCTGTGATAGATTTCTAACTTATTCACCTGTAAACCTAGTCAAAACACTGATCCTGGCTTTTTACAGACCCCATGATTCTAGACACACCATCTGAGGGGGAACACCTATCATTCACCAAACAAGAGCACAGAGAACTGCTTTATATGCTCACAAGTTATGAAAATACAGTATTGACTTCATCTGAGGATTTTTCTGCTTATTTACCATCTCTGGTCAAAGCTGAGGATTTCTGTATTAGACATAAAGGTGACTTCTTTTATCTTTTGTCCTATTCTTTGAGCGCCTTTTTTTTTTTTTTTCAAATTTGGGCTGTGGCTATTTTTCAGTTCTTTATTCAGTATATAAGATGTCAAGAATTGTGCTGGGCATCTGAGAATACAAATATCTCACAGCCTAATACAGGAGACAGATATGTAAATAAACAGTGCAATTAAATAAATTCTGCAAACAAGATATATATTAAAAGCTATGAAAAAGAAGAAAATTGTTAACACTCGCTCAGGCATTTCAGGAGAGTATCACAAAAAAAGAATCTTTTCAGTTGCATATTGTTATTAGTTATAGACTGCTGCATAACAAAGACCCCAAAACACAGCAGCTTAAAACAAATTTCTTCTCACTCAGTTTCTGTGCATCAAGAATTTGAGTTAGCTCACGGGATCACTCACATGGCTATTGGGAGGCAGCCTCACTTAGCTCCTCTCGGTGGGCTTCTCCATGTGGGGCTGCTTGAGTGTGCTCTTGAAATGTCAGGTGAATTTCCCAAGAATGAGTGAGCTGAGAAAAGATGGAGACAGAAAGACAGGTCCAAATCTTGGGCATCACGCACCATCACTTTCTACATATTCTCTTCCTTAAACATTACCAAGTACAGTTCACACCTAAAAGGATAGCGACCAGATCCCATCTTTGGAACAGAAAACTATCAAAGAACTCATGGATATATTTTTCAATCACCATGAGTACTGAGGAATGAATAGGAGCTCTCTACAGAGAAGCTTCGAAAAAAGAGAGAAAGAAAGAGAATCTAGAGCAGTCTAGGCAGAGGCAACAGCATGGGCAGGTGTGAAAAACCATGAGTTCCCAGAAAAGTAAAGCATTCACTGGAGATGTTCAAACTTATCTGAGCCTTTTAATTAGATAAAATCTTACAAAGAAGCCCAGCATGCAAATCAAAGAAAATGAGCTCTACCACAGCTGAAGCTAGGTAAAGGAGGGAGAGGGGGAACTCCGTTACCCAGGCAGCCTTTATGAAAACTCTCGGAGGCCCTAGAATATCAGAGTTGTCTGAAAACCACTGCTATACCCAGTGGCTGTTATTGGTTATCTATAGAAGCAAGGCATGCTCTTGGTTAATCTTTGTCTCATCAGGTAAGAAATTGTGCTCTTGTTCTGTCCCTGGGCTACAACTAAATAAAAACAGATAAAACTATCATTTAAAGAAGAACAGTGATCTCACTGCAATGCAGAAAACCCCAATTTTCCTAATGAATTATATTTCAAGAATTCACTTGTAAGAGAGCTCTTTAAAAAAAAAAAAAACCTCTGTATAAGTTAGCTACTGCCACAAGGGTGCTGTGTAACAAACTATCTTAGAACTCACTGACCTAAAACAATTATCATTTATTCTCACATATCTACAGGTCAGCTGGAGGTCAGCTAATTTACACTGGTTATGCTTCAAGTTGCAGGTCAGCTAAAGGGGTAAGCAGTTATCTACAGAAAGTTCATCTCAGAGAGACCAGAAGTGCAGAAAGGCACAAAAAGGTAAGCAGGAAAAGACAAGGTCTCTTAAGTCCTAGGGTTAGATCTGGCATGCTTCTGCCTACATGGCTGGTGAAAACAAGTTTTATGGGTAAGCCCAAAGTCAAGGAGTAGGAAAGTGCACTCTGCCTACATGAGGCTAAAACAAGAGGGTGAAGCACTAGAGCCATTCAATCCACTACATTCTGAACACATTTTCCCATTAAAAAAAAAAAAAAACACAAAACTTTAGTTGTAGCCTAACAGCTTAGCTCACCAAAACTGATTTAATGCCAAGAGGAATAACAACAGTAGCTAGGATCAAGTATGGACAAGATGCAGGCACACTTTTTAAGTAAACTGAGTGTGTCTTTCCAGCTCACTTTCTTCACCCGCTTTTGACAGTGTACACTCTCTGCATCTTCACGGTTGCCTAAACCCCTCACCTCTGTGCCTCACTCATGCCTTGTTTCCTTTCTCCCAATCATATCGGTCCCCAAATTTAGAACTTGGAACACCTGCATGGAGAACCTCTCAGCTGGCTGCCAAAAGGAAGACCATCTGATCAATTCAATTCACCTTCACGTACAAATAGCCCACCGCTTCTTCACACTCAAGACATCTGCTTTATTAAGGGGCTTGTCCCATAGCCTAGTGATCCTCCCACCAGTGAGACTCAAGACAGTACACTGGGAAGAGTCAGAAAGCCTGGAATATTTTCAGAGAAGGGGAATGTGTCCTAGAGACGCTTGCCAGTTACTCTCATTATGTGAAGAAAGTGTCATTCATACACGAGGAGCCTGCTGTATTCATTTTATTACTCTCAGTTCCAATATTTTCTTTTCCTCTCTATGCTGCTACAGGGAATTGAACTCACCAAGAGGAGATAAATGTCAGTGTTATGATTTACATCTCATTACAGGACTAGTGTTGTTTCCCATTTTGAAATTTACTCTATAGGCCAAATCTTTAAAGACATTCTTTTTTTTTCCATTTGACATTAAAATGACATATTTCAAAATTTTCTTTTGCCATTAAAATGACATATTTCAATGTGAAATATACCTACTTTGACTTAGGAAGAGCTTAATAATTTGGACCTTGCATTGGGTTTTCATGCGAACATCCCTATTTTAAACAAATAAACAAAAAAAGAAATTACTGTCTTGAGAACATTGCAATTAATCATCTTTGAAAAATGTGTTTACTATTAAAGACATCATAAAGAAAGATACCATGTATTACATTTTAGTAACACCACTTTTCTACCCTGTACAAATGTCTATGTTCAGACAAAGGGCAGTAGAAAGTTGAGGATTGAAGATACCATGTAAAAGACTAACCTGAATAATTTGGACCAAAAAAATATAGCTTCATTGATCTTTAGGTATGAATTTATGTATGGTTCTTCATTTCTGCTGATGTTTTCATGACAAAAATTAGCAATGCCTTGTGACAGTATGATTATGTCATATTTTAGCCATTTTGATCAGTCTTTGAAATAGTCAATATCCTCTGCCATCGCTTTGCCACACAAATTATGGTACCCAGCATTAAGCTCCCTGAGGATGGGCCGGGAGGAACAGTTATTTCTCTTCTTGTCTAGTCAAATGCCAATAACCAGAGAATCAACTTCAAGGAGGCTGTGCTGGGTCAAGATTTGGGGTGTTTTAGCTTAAGGGCTCCTTCTCATATTTTTTAAATTACATATTTGGCCAGAAATCATACAAATTCCATGCTACCCAAGGTGGGGGAAAATGCTTTTCTCTTGCTTCTTAACTGTGAAAGGGGGTGTGTGATGATTGGAAAGGTAAGTCCCACGCTTTACCAATGGCAGGGTAGCCAACCAATCATGAGGTTGCCCTTCTTATTGTCTCATTTAGCATGAACTCACAGGTTAACAGTTGAAATGAGGGCTAGGGTTCAGAGCAACATCTCAAATTCCAGATCCCACATATACCAACCATAATGATGTGGGCAAGTTACTCACCTCTCTCTGCCTCAGCTTCTTTACCTACAGGTGAGGGTAACCATATACCTCTCAGAGTAATCACAGACGAGTCCATGTGACTGAAGTGTTCAGAACAGTGCCTGGCACACAGTAAGCACTATATCGGGGTTTGCTGTCCTCGTCACACATCATCATCATCTGTGGATTCCTTTTAGCCTTGCAGTCTCTCTCTCTTAACTCCAGATACTTGAGAGCAGCTAAATCAGCTCATAGCTGATTGGAATTCTTGGGTTCCTTCTTAAACACTGTTGTTGGAACTATAGCTTGGACAACCACCAAGATCTTGACATGATCTAATACAGCTGAAGATGCTCATTCTCTATGAGCCAGCAAAGCTACTCTCAGGCATATACAATGAGGAAATTCTTAGATCTGTGCACCAAGAGACTAGATTGGATTAGCATGGTTTGTAATAACAAAAAAAAAAGGAGACATTCAGATGGCCATCAACAAGAGGATGGATAAATAAGCCTAGAGTATTCCTATAACAGAATAACAAACAGTTGTATGAATAAATTATGCTACATGTATCAACTTAGACAAATCTCACAAATATAATATTTAGTGAAAAAAGTTACTCATAGCAGATCTGTATGATTCCATTTACATAGGGTTCAAACATTGGCAAATTTTTCTTTAAACAGCAGAATGATATGCATGAAAACATGAGAGTGGTTTATCTCTGGTAGCAAGAGGGGTGTTCTTGGAGTCTCCATGGTAATAATAATGTATTTTAATTTGGGTGGGAGGTATGTAGACATTTTACTGCAAAGTTTTATAACTCACATAGATTATAAAATTTGTAAGTATTTTAACATTTTATTCAAAAGCTCTTCCACGAAGAAAAAATAAAACCACCACCTTGCTGGAGTCCCACCCTGTCTCTCTCCTGTGGGGCTCCACACACACTTGTGTGCTTGTGCTAAGTTGCTCCAGTCATGTCTGACTCTTTGTGACCCTATGGACTGCAACCCCCCAGGCTCCTCTGTCAATGGGATTTTCTAGGCAAGAATACTGGAGCGCGTTGCCACTTCCTTCTCCAGGAGATCTTTCCAATCCAGAGATCGAACCAGAGACTCTTATATCTCTTGCATTGGCAGGCAGGTCCTTTAGCACTGGTGCCACCTGGGAAGCCCCACAAACGCTTACGGCAGCACAGATTTCAAGCAGCCCGTCTGTCCTCTTCAGTGCACTGGGGAACTCTGCAGCAGGTATTTTTCTGCTGTCCAGTCTCTAAGTCAAGCCCAATTCCTTGTGCAACCCCAAGAACTGCAGCACGCCAGGCTTCCCTGTCCTTGGCCATCTCCCCGCGTTTGCTCAAAATCATGTCCATTGAGTCAGTGATGCCATCCAACCATCTCATCCTCTGTCACCCCCTCCTCTTCTTGCCCTCAATCTTTCAGAGAACCAGGGTAGGAATGTGCAGTAGGGTCTGGTTAGGAAAGTATCCTGCCTCTATTGACATTTTTATTTTCTTAATAGAAGAATGCAATATTACGCCAAAATGACATGGACACCTCATCTTACAAACATTGCTCTGCCCATCACCTCACAGGCAGGAGGTGGGTTTGCTTTCCCTGTTTGGTAAAGAGGAAATGGAGGCACAAACCACCACAGTCCTACCACCTAACTGTGCCAGTCACTCTGCTTCCTTCTGGGGGCTTCTGTTCTGTTGATCCCCAAAGGTGCCTTCAGACACTACCTCTATAAACCATCCGCAAGTTCTTTTGGAGGTAGGAGAGTTATAAATCTTAAATTTAAAAAACAATGAAGGGAACACACCTTTGGGATTAAAGCCCAACTCTCCTGATTACAAGTTCCATAACTGAACGTCTTCTAAGTGGGATTGAAATCCATATGCGGTGTTCGTTAGGCACCACATGCAAGCTCAGAGCTGGGGAGAGAGGAGGGAACGCTGGAAGCTGGGGCCAGTGGTACACCTGCAATAAGGGCACAAGTCACAGACAAGAGCCACCAACCCCCACCATGGGCCCCTCCGGGCAGCCACCCAGGGCTCCTCTTTGCATCACGTATTTGTTTCTCAGACTCAGGGATGGGAGAGGAAAGAGAGGAAGGAAAGGAAGCAATTTTTCTTCTTAATAGGTTTGCTCCTCTTGCTCTGGGTGGAATCAATGCAAGTGGGGTTGAACACACTCCTTAACTTTCCCTCCCCTCAACTGCTTCCTTCCATTGTAAATAATTCAGACAGAATAAAATAATCATGTGCTGGTAATTACCACCACCCCCTGCCCCCAAACGAGTGATGACTGCAATGTGGTCTTCCTGGATGTTATGGTGCCCGGGCTGCTAGCAAGTTAAAGCTGGGATGTGTGTGGCATCTGAAGTTGAGGGCAGGAGGGATGTTGGTTGTTCTTCCCGAGCAGAAGGACAATGAAATGATGCCGCTGTGCTTCCGGGGAAATGGCTGGCGTTCTGCTAAGAGCCCTGGAAGCAGCGCAGTTTAAACCAGCTGCTCTAAAGCAAATTCCCCTTATTTTTCATTCTAATTTCTAGCTTCATGCATCAGAATAAAGCTTCTGTGAGAGGCTCCAAGGCACCCCTACCCTCATCAAGAAAAAGTATGCCTTTTCTCCCAGCTTCGCAGAATTTTTATTTAGTGGGCTTATTTCTTCATGCCAACACCTTGCCACCTGTGTGGGCCTCATTAGCAGGAACCTTTAGGAGAGGAGTAAGCGGTTGTTCTGCTTCAGAATATCAGTAAAGTTCAGACAGCGATGGCACTAGTTACAATATGAGAGTGAGCATGTCTCGACCCCATAGGACAAAGTGGTGGCAACTCACCAAAAAGGGAGGGAGGGGGTCTCCCAACAAAACTGTGTGTGTGAGCAGTAGAGGGTAAGGGCTGTGTGGTGGAAAGGGTGTCATCTGGATAACAGTCATTTACAGGGACTCTGCTTGATAATAATAGTTCCTTCAAAAAAGACGCTCTGCAGACTCATCACCTTCATGGAGAATTAAAGAGGCTGTAAACAATAACTTTAAAAACAGCATAGATGGGGCTGTTATGATCTCAGCTTGTTACTGATACTCAGCGTGCATGCACGCAAAGTTGCTTCAGTCACGTCCAACTCTTTTGCGACTCTAAGGACTATAGCTTACCAGGTTCCTCTTCCACTGGATTTCCCAGGCAAAAATACTGGAGTGGGTTGACATGCCCTCCTTCAGGGGATCCTCCCAACCCAGGGATCTAGCTCACATCTCTCAAGTCTCCTGCATAGGCAGGCAGGTCATTTACCAATAGCGCCACCTGGTAAGCCCAATAGTCTTTAAATAAAAAGTTGGACTGAAGAGACTAAATGCATAAACAGGTAGACCAAACTCTCGCTCTTCCTTCTTGTTCTTACCCAGTCCTCTGAGCTGGCGGGGAAGCCTCAGGCAGTGGAGGGAAGAGGCCTTCAAAGCTCGAGGATTCTCCAGGCTGCCCGATACGATGGGAGTAGAAGCCGACCCCTTCTCTCTGGCTGTTTCTCAGAGCCACGAGGCTCTCAATCTGACCTGTCCTATGCTGTAGGTACTAGGCACATATGGCTATGCACACATTAATTTATTTTAAATAAGATTTAAAATTCAGTTCCTCATCTCAAGAACACAGCGGCCACACATGGCCAGTGGCCACCCTAGTGGTCAGAGCAGACACAGAACACTTCCATCATCTTAAGAAAGTTCTCCTAGACAAAGCTGCTTTAACACTGTCACACTGTAGAAGAAATGCAGGCGTGCTGACCACCTGGGGGAAGTCTTTCACAAGAGAAGGAACAGGATTCCCAGGGTGACATCATTTCCACATTTGGTGCAACTATTGAAATCAGTAAGTATCCATGGGAAACTGCGCAACACCCAGTGTCTTTAAAATCCTATTTCTACATTAGTGAGTCTTAAGATATAATTACAGGACCTTTTCAAGTACTTAATAAGTATAACCCTCAATTTGGTTAATTTTCCTCTTCCATTGGATGTTCTTAATTACTAGCATAGGGAAGTTTTTGGATAGAAGAAAAAGCATAATCTGGGTGAAATTATTTTCCATATTCTAAGAGAAGAGTAGTGACTGCAATGATAATAAGAATTTTTGCATTAAAATATTACAAAATACATTAGGTGGAATAAATTCCAAGATATTAGCATTTGGAGTCGCAAAGAGTTGGACACAACTCAGCAACTGAACAACAACCCACAACCCCTCTATTCTACCTCAGAGAGAACCTGGGTCAACCCTCAGGTGTGTCTCCCAGCTTCAATCAGGAATCGGGCACTGTGACTGGCTCTGGAGGGTAAAAATGACCCAGACAGCAGATGCCAGCCTCACTATCAACCCAGGGAACGGGAAGTACAACGATAGGCTGCCCTAGAAAGGCATCCAGCAGGGAAGGGGTGTGAGCCTGGATGAAGTCTTAACACCATGTGTAAAACTCATTTTTAAATGCCATATTTAAATAACACAAATATTATGGTGCTAGAAGATTTCAGTATGTTTTACTCTAAAAACAGCACAGACAATAGAATATTGGTGTACTGCACTTAGCACTGGAGAAGGAAATGGCAACCCACTCCAGTGTTCTTGCCTGGAAAATCCCAGGGATGGGGGAGCCTGGTGGACTGTCATCTATGGGGTCACACAGAGTTGGACACGACTGAAGCAACTCAGCAACAGCAGCACTTAGCATTACCGTCACTGGGGGGAAAGTGGCATTCACATTTCTTGTTCCTATACTTTGAATAAGAGCAGAAATTTCAAGAGACTTCTTCTGACATCTAGAGCATTACACATTTGTTTCAAATATTATTCATCTTTTTAAGGAACTCTGATACTTGACGTGTGTTCCTCTTGATTTTCCACCTCAGTATCCAGACATTTACTCAATTACTTATTTATTCATCTATTATTTTTTCCTTTGTTCATTTACACAAATGTTTTCCTTTCAACAAAAACATACCAAGCATCTGCTGTATGTAAGGCACTAAGTACAGAGGTGTGGTGGATTCAAAGATGCATCAAAAGCCTCTCCAACTAGCAGGCTAGGAAAGACCAGACCTTCTGTTCATCTGGTCATCTTCCCAAGCCCTGTTTACAGGGAGAATCGCCATGTGCTGGGCTCTATGTTAGGCCCTGATAAAACTTTCTTGCAAGATTTTGCAGTCATAAAGGAGAAACAAACAGTTAATCTTATAAAGGTGGTACATGACTACACGATGATTGTTAAAGGCAAGTGTAGGCAAAGAAAGTCCTTGGGGGTTTAGAAACAGGGGCGCCCGCTTCCCACCAGGAGAACAGGGTCACTTGCTGAAAGAGGTGCCTTTTGAACTGGATCTTAGAGCTGGAGGCGCACAGGCTGAAAAGGCAGGTCACAGGGGTTAATTGGGAACCTAAATGTTGACTGGTCTAGAAACTAACTACCCGAATACCATCCCAACTAACAGCGGAATGCAGACTCCAGCACCTGCCTTTATTAATGAAGGGCAGTCACTTTATCCATACTTGTAAATACCTAAGAACCTCTGTCTATTACATCTACTCCGTGATTGGTGCTCCACGTCCCAGGAAATAATTATATCATCAGTTATAATGCCACGCAGCTACCAACACCAGAATTCACTTACATTCCAAGTTGGTTCTTCTCCTTTCCTTAAATGTTTACCTGATAGTTTAATTCATCTTCAGAGTGATAGATCTTTTACAAAAGCCCCAGGAAGTGAAGGAAAGGATTCGTTCTCAACAGGTAGAAATTTGTAATGTAGGTGGTAAGAAGAACCCTGGACTTGAAGCCAGAAGACAACTTATGCCTGCTCTGTCATTTAGCAGCTGGTGACGCTGGGCAAAGCATACACATGCTCTGACCCTCGATTTCTTATCCTTCTATAAAATGGAAGAAGACAAATCATGTGCGCCTTCACTCATCTATAAAATACTGGGGAAACAGCAGCTATTACTACATTTAGATAAGAGTTTGGAATAGTTACTGTTAATTCATCATCTGCCAAAAATAAATCTAGAATAACTTTTTCTTTGTGAATAATGCCTTCTTCCTCAACAAAATACTAATTTTCTTTCTAATTTAAAGCTACTCATTCTTCAAAAATATTTTATAATCCACATTGATGTGAGTTCTTCTGGCTCTTTTTTATCTTCTTTCTAAGCTTTTGTTTGTTGTTTAATTTAGGAAAAACACAAAGGACTTATTTTCTAATTTAAATTTTGAAACATGAATTTTTTTATTTCCTACTGTGTGCTTAAATTCATATTTCTTGTCAGGCAAGATACAGACACAGTAATGGGCATGGGCTCAGACCTCAAAGATATTACAATCTGACTAGTTACTTAAGGTCCTTATGATTGATTAGATATTTCATCAGAAATATGCACTTTATCCCCCCAACCTCCATGGGAAGAGTGTGCTTCCCTACCCGTCAGCTTTGGGTGGGCCAAGTAAACATCTTTAACCAAAAGGAGACACAGGCTGAAGCTTAAAATGTGCTTGTGCAGTGGGGCTTGCCTTCTTGTACTCCTGCCATCACCTGGAGAAAACACTGTCCCAGTTAGCCCCTTGGTCCAAGTCAGGCCAGACCCAGATTCGCAGGATGAAGCAGAGCCAGTCCAGTTAGCCTGCAGATCCAGGAGAATAAGTGACATAATATAACTCACACAAACTGGTAACCCAAGGCACACAAGTTGCAGAATCCAACATTCCACACACTGGGATTGTCCCTGCCTCCCTTGGTAACTGTACCTATTGATAACACCATAACCTTACTGTATTGTTCACGATAAGAACTGTAAAGAAGGGCCCTACCTGAAGAATGTTGTTTTACTTTTCTGTCATTGAAAGCAATGATTTACTCCAGCTTTGGCCAAAATAAAGCACAACTATAAACAAAAGCTAAAACTGGCCCAGACTACAAGTTGTGCTCTGCAGTGGAAGTTTCTGGAACTCAAGCAATTATTTTTCCTTTCAGTGCATCATTCCTTTTCTTTAAATATAATTTGTTACTTTGGAATAACTTTAGACTTACAAAAAGCTGCAAAATTAGTATAAATGGTTCCTATAATCCCTTCTCTCAGCTTCCTCTAATGCTATCATTTATTTGGATTTCACCAGTTTTTCTCCTAATGTCCTTTGTCTGTTCCAGAATCCAACGCAGATTCCCACAATGCTTTGTCTCCTTAGTCCCTTCAAATTCACAACAGCTCTTTAGTCTTCCTTGGCATTCATGTCCTTGACACTCTTAAAGATTACTGGGCAGTTATTTTTCAGAATGGGTTTGTTTGTCTGATGTTTTTTCATAACTGGAGTGAGGTAATGCATTTTTAGTAAGAATACGGTGATGGTGTGTCCTTCTTAGTGTAGCACGGGGGGGCCAGGCAGGTGAGGAACTGTCTTATTGCTAGTGATAGTAACCTTAACCTTGATCACTTGGTTAAGAGGGTATCTCCTGGGTTTCACCACTGTAAAGTTACTATTTCTCCTTTATAGTTAGTAAATATATTAAGAAAGCTACTTTGAAGTTGTACAAATATCCTGTTTCTCTTCAAACCTTCAGTGCTGATTTCAGCATCCATTGGTAGATCTTGTTGCAACAACAGCTGTGGCATGTGCCGAACGGCAGATTACACCTGAAATTAGAGGGAAGCAGCTAATGAACCATCCCTTCTCTTTCAAACCTCTATTTAACCAGTAATGAGATTTGAACTAAGTGTGCAAAGGGGTAAAAAAGGTCCAGTTCCTGAAACGAAGGTGCCTCCGGCATAATTTCTGGGTTGCTTTGCAGAGTCAACTAAACAGCAGCTGACAGATCTTGCTTAGAAGGCAAAGAGAACAACTGGGACTGCACCCAAGTCCCATGCTAACCAAGGGGAACAAAGCCATGACATAGACGAGAAAACTGCAGTACTATGTTCAACACAACCAGGGGCTCAACTTATTCAGCTGGCTCCCTTGTTTTCCATTTGTAATTATAGTCATAAAGAGACAGCCTCCTCGTGTGCGACCCTACAGCAGAGCCCCAGACAACATCCTCATTTTCAATAACTCTTCCCCTTTATCTCACTCTGCCTGATGCCTAATAAGCTGATTGCTATTTACTTTGGACCAACAGCTAATCTGTTAATGATTGATTTTAAATTTTTACGGTCATTTGTCTCTGGCAGGACCTGAGACTGCAAAAGGCAGTCCTTTCCTACCTGATGAATTGGCTTTTTCTTTAAGAAAAAAATAAGAAAGAAAAAAGAGGAAAAAGATTTAAGTCAAAAGTCTTCATAGTTGCGTTCTGCTGACAAACAACTGACACTCAGTGAGAAATTTCAATGCAAAAAAAAAAAAAGAAAGAAAGAAATGTTAACTCTTCCCCTAAAATTCATCTGCTTTTGAAATAGTCAGCAAATAATAAAAGTGGACATTTTGCTAATGGTGGCATGGGGTAAAGACCCTCTTCCATACGAAGTAAATTGTAATTGTACCATAAATTTGCAGAGCCTGAGATTCTTAATTAACCAAATTGATGCTCATTGTCCAACTGGGATGGGATATCTAAACTAATGTCTTTACTGTCCTTTAAAACGATCTAAATTGCACACCATATGATATGCATATTTTTTGCAGAAAAGTAAATTTTACTTTCAATGAAAAAAAGAAAAGTCTATTGAATAGACAATGGTTAAACTTGTATCACACAGCAGTGCTCTGCAATTTAATCACTGCTTCTAAAAATAAAGCTATAGATAACTACAGTATTCTAAAAAGTAGAGGGAACACCAGGCATGGAAACACTGTGTGCATTTATAAACATTGCTTCTTCCACAAAGTCAAGCTTGCCTCAGAGATGCCATCTCTAATTTTGTAAATGAACACAACCCCATGGCTAGTATTCCCATCAAATATTTATTAAAACGCACCCCAAGACCTCTCATCTCAAAATGGAATTAAACTCATCCAAGTGTCTCTGAAAGATGTGAGTGATTTCAAATGTGAACCAGCACTTCCAAGAAGTGAAAAGGAAGGACACTGGTTCGAAATGATGTTTGGGTACCTGTAAGTGGTAGCAGGTCTTCCTGGAGGGCCAGTGTTATAAATTAGCAGATTCGACATTTTGCAGAGCCTCTAAATGGAAAGGCTCCACTGTGTGAAGGATAAAAGCCCTGATCTTATTAATATTTTAGATCCTGCAAGACAGTGAGGCTCCATCTGCTGTCAGTACTACGTGAGAAAGAACCGAGGCAGAAGGGGGACAGAAACCGCGGCCTCCCAAATGGTCTACTGACCTTCCTGAGAGGCAGATGTCATGTGACAGCAATTGCCTATCTCAGCAGACATGCTGGAAAACAGGAGAAAGTGTTAAATATAACCAGGTAGACAGTGATGAATTGACATACTGAAAAATCGAACGCTTCAGTAATCAGCCTAAGGATCTGATATCAACAACATTTTTCAGTTTTGTCCAAATTCATTGAAAGGTGTACTTTAGCAAGTTCACTTCTCATTGGTAAGACCTTTCATCTTTATGCTGCTTTTCTGATTGGATTCTGTGTCATCAGTTTGGGTGGCTCCACACACAGGAAGCAGACAGACTCTTCACTTGTGAGAGAAGGAGGCCTGGGATGAGCACAGATATAAATGGGTTTTACTCCAACATTAATTAAAAAACTATTAAATATCTATCACAGTGGTTATTTAGAAAGAATTATTAGAGCCATGGTATATGAAAATGCATCAGGTACTGTGTTCTAACAGCACAGTAAACCTGAAATATTAACATATTGCCTTCTATTTTGCAGTAGGAAGCTTCTATAACTATAATTCTAATTATAGAACTCTAATTAATGTCTACATGGCTTCAGATAACTTCATTAAATCATTGGAATATTTATATTATCCAAAGACAATCTCTATCCATTAGAATAAACAAATCCTTTAAAATAACTTTTAAAAATGCTACTGATGTGCTTTTCTTTTTATGAGACACATAAATCATATTATTTACTTTAAGGTTTATTCATCTCTGTAGCAGTATTCCAAAAATTCTTTACCTCTAAAACACTTTTTATCCCTGGTACAGATGGATGTAACAAGGCTGTCAGCTGAGGTCCTTCCCTCCTTTGAGTGTGAGGGATAGTTGCTCAGTCATGCCTGACTCTTTGCAACCCCATGGACTATAGCCTGCCAGGCTCCTCTGTTTATGGAATTCTCCAGGCAAGATTACTGGAGTGGGTTGCCATTTCCTTCTCCAGGGGATCTTCCCGACCCAGGGATCCTGCATTGCAGGAGAGTCTTTACCATCTGAGCCACCAGGGAAGCCTACAATTAATCTCCTTTGAGATTGAAATACTGACTCAAGTCTCCAACCCTCATCTTGTGGCAAGTTCAATATTCTCCCCTAGATTTCTGAGAATTCCCAAGAGTTTGTGTTCTCATAGTCACTTCTCTCTCCCCAATGACTTCTTTGGGGTGAGTTCTTGATCTCACTGTCTCTCATCTTTTATAGCTGCCCATACCAACCAAGATTTTGAAGGTAATCCCTTTTACTTAATTTGCACCAAAACACCACTCCAATAAAGTATCTGTGTGGAGGAGACTTTGTTCCCTTAAAAGTCTCTCATCAGGTCCCATCTCTTGCCGCCACCTTACGGTCTGCCGTACTTCATTGCTCTCTTTTCTTTCTCCTCTGCTTGCCCCCATTCCCAAATTCCTGTAAACTTATTCCACAGAGCAATTTGCTATCTCTTAGCCTAGCTCCAGACTGTTCAGACTATCTCCTGGGGACCTTATCTTCATAGCCAAATACTTCTATTAAGGTGGCAGACAGTCTCCTCCCTAAAAGGAATTCCTGGCTGGCTCTTAAAATAACAGCATTTTCCTCCAAGCTGTTCATATATTACAAGAGATAAGTGACTCATTCCTGCAAACAGTCAGGAAAAGAAACACAAAGGACAACTAATTTTGTGATAAGCACCATAGGAAAGCATCTACAACAGAAGGCCTACAGCAGACAGCAAGATAAGATCAGAACCTGGAGGCAACTGTAACTTGGAAGGCAGGATTCTGAGGGGATTCTGTCCTGGAAAGGACCAATAAAAGGGTTGATTCATAGACAGCCAGAGGCCGAGGGCCGTGCTGAACTGGAAATGAGCCTCTAGCCCGATGTCTTCCTAAGACTCTGAGCTCCTGGCTTTTCCCAGATATTTCAGTGTAGGAGCACCACAAATAGTGTTGTATGTGGCTAACTTCCTATTGCAGACTAAGCCAGAACTTAAGATGAGACAATTCCCTGCTGCATGGATGGGTAGAAAGAATTCCAGGAACTGACCAGAGTCAAATTCTTTCCCTTTACCAGCTTGAATACACAAGATAAAGCATCTTTCCACTACCTATAAGTGTCAAGCGAATCAGAACTATATGGAGATCATTCAACCTGTGACTCACAAACCCACATTAGATCAACAGCCTTAACGGGGTGTTGAAATACCAGATCCAAGAACCCAAATTGAGAGGATGACTTGATTCATTAGCAAATTCAGACACATCCTAACTCCTTTAAGACAATTCAAGCAGAATTTTACCTTAAAATGTTCAAACAGGTTTCTATTCAATGCATTTTTTATTTGCTCTCATAATAAAGAAATTATGACTTCTAAACAGATAATAAAAGTAAGTCAACTAGGTTCAAAGCTAAACAAGAATATATTAGTTCAGTGCTGGAAGTGTATATTCAGTGTCTACTGTGTTTAACTCAGTGGGAGGCAAGTGTGAATGCCCATCAGTACACATTGGCATAAAATCATTGCAGACTGCTTGTAGGTGGTGGGGAGGGAATTGAGTAATTTTACCAAAATTTGTTTCAACTCATAGAAACATTTACTCAGCTATAATATGCTGGACAAAATTTGCCCATGCACTGAGGAGAAGTTACATCTCAAGGTCCGTGAAAGAAAATGTCTTGTAATTCATCCAACATTGTCCTTTACATCATAATAATATTATTCACCCTATGCTTATTGAATTAATTTATTTGATTCAATATATATTAATACATATAATTATATAGCAAGGGCTTCCCAGGTAGCTCAGTGGTAAAGAATCTGTCTGCCAATGCAGGAGACTCAGGAGACGTGAATTCAATCCCTGGGTTGGGAGCTAGCCTGCAGAAGGAAACGGCAACCCACTTCATGCCTGAAAAATACCCCACAGACAGAGGAGCCTGTTAGGTTACAATTCACTGGATCTCAAAGAGTCACACGACTGAGCAACTGAGCACACATACAATAAATTGCAAACATTTTCATTCTTACTGTAAGCCAGGCACCATTATAAAAGCTTTATATATGCTAACTCAAATCTACATTAAAACAACATTATAGGATAAGGTCTATCATTTTTTCCACTTTACAGCAGGGGAAACTGAGACATGGAGACAGTATAATCACCCAAAGTCCCACAGATAACAAGTTACCAAACTAGGATTTGAACACAGGCAATCTGGCTGCCCAGGCTTTTATACTTGTCTTGTAGGCCTTCTCCGGCTTCCACCAAATGCGGGTCCACAACTGATCCTCAGCAACTCCACAGCAGCAGCACCAGAAGCAAGAGCTGACTTCTTGTGATCTGATTACCGGTAAATATTTGAGGGCGGAGGACCCAAGAAAACCCCAATAATCCAACCTAACTGCAGGGAGGGCAATAGCCAAATTAAGGGAATTTGCATTACAGAATGTTTTAGAATGTACTGGTTAGGTTCATTACAAATGCATATAGTGCTCTTAACCACAAGTCAAATGTTTCACGTCTAGGTTCCAGTTCAGTTGCTCAGTCGTGTCTGACTCTTCACAACCCCATGGACTGCAGCATGCCAGGCCTCGCTGTCCATCACCAACTCCTGGAGTTTACCCAAATTCACATCCTTTGAGTTGGTGATGCCATCCAACCATCTCATCCTCTGTCGTCACCTTCTCCTCCTGCCTTCAATTATTCCAAGCATCAGGGTTGTTTCAAATGAGTCAGCTCTTCACATCAGGTGGCCAAAGTATTGGAGTTTCAGCTTCAGCATCAGTCCTACCAATGAACACTCAGGACTGGTCTCCTTTAGGACGGACTGGCTGGATCTCCTTGTAGTCCAAGGGACTCTCAAGAGTCTTCTCCAACACCACAGTTCAAAAGCATCAATTCTTCAGCACTCAGCTTTCTTCACAGTCCAACTCTCACATCCATACATGACTACAGAAAAACCATAGTCTTGACTAGATGGACTTTCGTTAGCAAAGCAATGTCTCTGCTTTTTAATATGCTGTCTAGGTTGGTCATAACTTTCCTTCCAAGGAGGAAGCACCTTTCAATTTCACGGCTGTAGTCACATTCTGCAGGGATTTTGGAGCCGCCCAAAAAATAGTCAGCCACTGTTTCCACTGTTTCCCCATCTATTTGCCATGAAGTGATGGGACCAGATGCCATGATCTTAGTTTTCTGAATGTTCAGTTTTAAGCCAACTTTTTCACTCTCCTCTTTCACTTTCATCAAGAGGCTCTTTAGTTTTTCTTCACTTTCTGCCATAAGGGTGGTGTCATCTGCGTATCTGAGGTTACTGATATTCCTCCCAGCAATCTTGATTCCAGCTTATGCTTCCTCCAGCCCAGCATTTCTCATGATGTACTCTGCATATAAGTTAAATAAACAGGGTGACAATATACAGCCTTGACGTACTCCTTTCCTGATTTGGAACCAGTCTATTGTTTCATGTCCAGTTCTAACTGTTGCTTCCTGACCTGCATATAGGTTTCTCAAGAGGCAGGTCAAGTGGTCTGGTATTCCCATCTCTTTGACAATTTTCCACAGTTTATTGTGATCCCCATAGTCAAAGGCTTTGGCATAGTCAATAAAGCAGAAATAGATGTTTTTCTGGAACTCTCTTGCTTTTTCCATGATCCAGTGGATGTTGGCAATTTGATCTCTGGTTCCTCTGCCTTTCCTAAAACCAGCTTGAACATCTGAAAGTTCATGGTTCACGTATTGCTGAAGCCTGGCTTGGAGAATTTTGAGCATTACTTTACTAGCGTGTGAGATGAGTGCAATTTTGCGGTAATTTGAGCATTCTTTAGCATTGCCATTCTTTGGGATTGGAATGTTCCAAGGACCTGCTTAAATAAGCAAATAAATACTATTTGCATATGAGGTTTTATATGCCAAAGTATTAAAAATAATTTTTTAAGATTTTTTTTCTTTTGATGTGGACCATTTTTTAAGTCTTTATTGAATTTGTTACAATATTGCTTTTATTGCTTCAGTTCAGTTCAGTTCAGTCACTCAGTCGTGTCCGACTCTTTGCAACCCCATGAACTGCAGCACGCCAGGCCTCCCTGTCTATCACCAACTCCGGGAGTTCACTCAAACTCATGTCCATCGAGTCAGTGATGCCATCCAGCCATCTCAATTGCTTATGTTTTGTTTTTTTGGTTGTGAGGCATGTGGGATCTTAGCTTTCTGACTAGGTATCAAAACTTTGTATTGGAAGGCAAAGTCTTAACTATTAGACCCCTAAGGAAGTCCCCTAAAAATAATTTGTTAACACATTCCAAGGAGTATATTACTTGGACTATTTGATTTCTTTGTGAACCACTTCTCCCATGAAAATACCAGAGTAAATACTAACCTGAGCTGGTGCACACTTGGAATTAATTGAGGATGCATTAGTGAGGACATACTGCCACAGTAACAGCAGGTCTGCATGTCTAACCTAGTCTGTGAGACATTGCAACACTGTGAAATGTATCTTGCTCTACTTCATCTTACATTGAGCACCCCCTTTGTCACAGCCACTTGGCAATCCTGAATATATCTGTATTTGAATCAGGCAGCTGGGTGGGCTACACTCCTCCAACTCTCAACATGCAATTCTCTCTTCAATTCTTAGTGCCAACCCTTAATTTACATATGACATTAAACACTTAGTTGCTCATGCACTTGTTTAATTAATTTTTGCTTAATCATTCTTTTTTTCCTAAGACTCCAAGGAGGAAGTAAATCCAACACAGCTGACTGCCCGCCGTTCTTCCTTTTTTGGCAAAGGCAAGAATCTGTTCAGTTACCTACCCCTCCCACATATTCTGTTGTTGTTGTTATTGTTGTTCAGTGGCTTCAGTCGTGTCCGACTCTTTGCAACCCCACGGACAGTAGCCCGCCAGGCTCCTCTGTCCATGTGGTATTTCAAGCACGAATACTGAGTGGGTTGCCACTTCCTTCTCCTGATCTTCCCTGACCAGGCAGCAAACTCCTGCATTGGCAGGTGGATTCTTTCCCTGAGCCACCAGGGAAGCCCCAAGATAACTCAGGACAAATCCTAACTGATCCCTGTGTGCTAGTGTGTGCCAGTGAGCAAATGCCAGCTGAAGGGTTTTCAGCAAAAGTCAGCTGGAGGGTTTCTGAGTTTCTGAATGCAAACTTATACAAGGATCAGAGAGGCTCTCTCCATTTCTATTGGATGTTACTATGTCTAGATGTGATGTCTGGCACCATGGCAGCCATTTATGACCATGAGATCAGCTAGGGTGAAGATGATAGAGCAGAAAAATGAGAAGGACCTGGGCCAGGCATGTGCTAGTGAGCAATTAAATTAACCAGCCACAGAACTGAACTTCTCTTCTTATAAACCTCTAGTTGTAGGAAATAAGAGTTATCCTCACCAGTTTAGCAAGTGAACACTTTCTGTTGCCCAGAGAGCTGAAAGCATCCTAAAAGAGATAGCAGGGAATGTGACTGTATAATTCACTTTAATTAATTTGTTCAACACATATTAATTGAGCGTTCACTATCCCCAGGCATTCTTCTAGAACTTGGGCATGAGCAATAAATAAAACAGATAAATCCCTGCCCTTATGAACATACATTCTAATGAGGAATTCACTTTGTGCAATGCCTTATATGCTCATTACAGCCCACAGTGAGAAGAGAAAAGGCATCCAATCCTGGAAGGATGAGAGGAAAGTTGCATTTATTGTGCATCAGGACACTTAATCAAAGGCTATTTCATTCAGTCACTGTGGCTACATGGTAAGTTTGGTGCTGTGGCTCCATTTTACAGAAGAAGGTGTTGGGGCTCAGAGATGATATGTAGAAGAGCCAGGATGAGAATCCAGATCTTCAACACCAACTCTGACACTTTTTTAGCTCTCCTGCTACATCAAGGCTGAAGGATGTCCAGTGGGTCAAGAACTAGAGATCAACCAGATCCTGGTGTCCAAACAGATGGACACATCATGGAGACATATCTCTACCTGATACCAACACAGGGCTATTGTGTGCCCCTTAAGGACTGTAAACAGGACAAGGCAGTAAAATCCAGAACAATCCCAAACAGATGGATGTCTGGCAACTGTGAGATAAACATCCAGAGCTTTTGATGAGTTGGTGACAGTGCAGGAAAGAATAGAGACGGGCGCTCTGAAGGGTCTGTGATTTCCTGGCCTGTCAGCTCTGATCCAGACTGCCCTGCAAGGGATGTGGCACCACCCTCTGTAGACGATAAACACAGCTCGGTGATCACAGATAAGCTGACAAAAAGAGGGGAGTCAAAGGATGGCTGCTGTTTCACTTGAGAACTGCATGTTTTGCTATAATTATGCATAAAGGAATCCTTCCATAAATTTCTGTCTAGGATGCTATTTAATGACAACATGATGGAGGCTTCCATTTATTGAGCATCTGATACATGCCAGGCAGTGTGCTAAGTCCTTTCTATGTAGGATCATATTATAAAGTTAATTCTACTGTTAATTTTGTTTTTACAGATGAGGAAACCAGGGCACAAAGCATTTTCGTCATTTGTCAAACGTCTCAGAAAATAAGGGGCAGAGATGAGATTTGAACCCAGTCTGTCTTTTAACTACTGGTCCATACTCCCTGTGTTGAGGATTGATAGAACTTCAAGGCCCTGTGTGCTCACATCCTGCACTCTGACTTAGGATAGCTTACCCAAAGTGAAAGACTAGGTTGCTTGATTGCTTTGTTTTGTCCAATTTGCCATGGGCCGATAGAGAGTTCTATCTATATAGAACAGTTCCACCACATATGACTTATAACCCAACCTGCTCTATATTCTATAAGACCATCCTCTGACTACTTGGATGGTGTGACAATGTCAAATCACCATGAAGGTTTTCATTCTAAACATTTCCTGTCAGTCTCCATACTGTCTCATTGTGGACCAGCAGCAAATAGTTCAAGACAGGCACTGGTCCACAGACCATGCTTTGCACAACACTGACCCAGGACACTTAACAGGCACCCCCTAATCCTGAAAAGGCAANTATAAGACCATCCTCTGACTACTTGGATGGTGTGACAATGTCAAATCACCATGAAGGTTTTCATTCTAAACATTTCCTGTCAGTCTCCATACTGTCTCATTGTGGACCAGCAGCAAATAGTTCAAGACAGGCACTGGTCCACAGACCATGCTTTGCACAACACTGACCCAGGATACTTAACAGGCACCCCCTAATCCTGAAAAGGCAAGAGGGTCAGTTGACAATGATGGGTGTTTTTATGTACAGGGACATCTTAGAGAAGGAAGTCCAACATTTAAAGACCCAATTGAAAAGGGTGTGTGGGGGCGGGGGGGTGGGTGGAAGAAGCAAAGACATTTATAAAAAGGTAGTTCACAGACCTAAAAGCATCCTTCATTACTATAAACTGTATTTGTCGAACAGTAGAACAGAAAAATAATTCTGATAAAGCCATTCATTGGAAAAGCACAGTCATTGGAGGGGTAGATCTAATATTAAATAGAAAACAAGATTAACATACAAAATTACCTACCTAATGTGATCCCATCTCCAACACATCCAAATCTGCTATCAAAAAAGGGCTGTGTAAAATATCCTGTCCTTAATTGTAATTTGGTAGCTATTTTAGCTACTGACTAGTATCACTATTTTCCTTAGCATACATATTCATATCTTCTAATTTAAAGAAAGTTGTTATAGGGGAGTTCTCTGGTCACCTAGTGGTTAAAATTCTGGGCTTTCACTGCCGTAGCCCCGGGAACTGGTCGGGGAACTGAGATCACACAGCAACAAGGCAGGGCCAAGGGAAAAAAACAGAAAGCTGTTATAAATTCATACTCAACTAAGGTATAAATGACTGATAACTCCTAATATTTCCCAGGGAGCATTTGCCTTTTAATGGGAGATATAGTTAGCTGAAAGGAATTAATTCAGTAGGTAAGTTGAAATCAGATAACAGATGAGGTTGGCTGGAACCCCTGATATTATATGGCCTGTGCCTCACAAGCTTGTCCCAGCTCTTCTTCCAAATAAAAAGAATAAGAGTGCTGGCTAACACCAACAAACCATGAGGCCAAAAATACAGTTGGCTGCCTGGTTCACTCTCTTAGGAGGTATATATGTGGAGGCTTTTGAATTATTTAGGTTTTAAAACTCACCTACTTTCAAAAAGAATTTGAAAACACTAATGAAATTTTAAAAACAGATTACAAACAGTTGACGATATCCAAAAGACAGATAGAAAGATATTAGTAGATATCATATCAAATTCATTTACATTTTCCTCCCAGGACACAGCATTGTTTTTTTGCTCAATAAAAATTTGCTGATTGTGTCTTCCATAGCACCTTCCCCAGCAGGTGTTCCAAATGAACAGATTTAATCAAAGCACATCAACTTCAAGGCTTAGCTATTTCTTCCTAAGGAAACATGTGGAAATTGATATATAAATTAAGAGTATTTGTTAAATTTCAAGCAAACAGCATGTTCTGTTCACTGTCTTATTTTCCCACTAAACCATCAGGAGCATCTCAGGCCTGAAGCACATTATGCACATTGTGTGTTATCACTTTATAATGGATTTAGAACCCAATAGACTCTCTTTCCCCTCACCTCACCACCAGATGATATCCACATAGGTCGAATCTGGTGTCAAGCAAATTAAAAGTGTTATTTTATTATCCAAAGTAATTGTTTAAGTATTAAAAGGCCATTATGCTGAATTGGCTATGTTGGTGATTATGCCATTAAGAATGTGGGGCTAACTATTGGTTAAGCTGAACGCCCATGTTCGTGAAAGCTTTCTTTAGGCTCTCCTATACGTGGCAAATCATTCTTAACTGGGTACTCCAAATGGTCTTTGTACCTCAGATGTATTTGTCTGAGCCATTAACACATTGAAGCCCATCCCCAAACTCCCCAAGCAACTATTAATTAACAGTGTAAGAAGAAAGAGCCAGGCCTCCCATTGTGATGTGGCTGGGACTAAACCTTTCAGCAGTGATGGTGTTCAGAACCAGTCACTGGATGAGATCTCTTATTGACATCAAATATTTCTATCATGGGAAGAAGCAGGCTGGGGAGGAAGGCTATTAAAACAGTGCTTTTATTCAGAGCACTTTTTAAACATCTGGGGGTGGGGGTACAAATATGTTTTTGAAAGATTCAAGGAATCTCAACCTTGTGAGGAATTTTGAAATGAACTCCTTGGCCTGACCCTCAAACAGCTCCCATATCTGAGGACTCAGTAGGTGCTAAGCCCTAGGTGTTTCAAATATTATCACTGATGCTTACAAATTCCTGCAAGGTTTCTGTTTTACAAATGAGGAAAAGAAGCTTAGAGAAGAGACTCTTCGCAAAGTGTCATGGCAATCTAGAAGATAAAACAAAGATCCATACAGGTCAGTCTCCAAAACATAGGCTTCTATTGTACACTGACCCCCTAAAACAGCAATCTAGCTCCAAGCTTATATCCTATGCCAAAGGGTAGCTTGTTCAAGCACATATCTAAGAACCATATGGTTAATCATAAAACCAACAAAACCCTGTAAATATCCAGAAATAAACTTTACAGGAAACAGGCAAAATCTGTTTGTGATACATACACACACACACATACACACAGAGGGACAGGCTTGAACAATTGGGAAATCATGTCTCATTCATTCTCTTGTAAGACTCAGAATTGTGAAGAAGCCAATTCTTTCCCCCCCCAATTAATCTATAAATTAAATGACTTTAATGAAAATCCCAACAGGATCTTTCTTGAAACTTTGAAAAATAATTTCAAAGTTGATCTGGAAGAATAAACATTCAAGAATAGCCAGGGAAATTCTAAAAATGAATATTGAGACATTAAAAAGTATGGTCCTGGCACAAAAATGCAGAGTGATCACATGAAATGACCATGATAGAACCCAGAAAATATATGGGAATTTAGTACATAATAAAAGTGGCATTTTATATCAGTGGTAATAAAATAAATTACTCAAGAAATAATCTCAAAAAACTAGCTAGCCATTTGGAAAAAAAAATAAAAGAGCTGGACCCTAGCCTCTTTCTTTATACTGAGTTAAATTCCAGAGGGATTAACAATTTAAATGTAAAAATTAATACTATAAAGCAATAGAGGGAAAAAGAAGATTTTTATTATCTGGGGAAAATGGCAGTCTTTCTTATCATGAGTCAGAGGCCAGAAATGAAAAGGAGAAAACCTGATAAATTTTATTTTGTAAAAAAAAAAATGTAAAATCCCTATAATTTACAAAAAGGCAAATAACAAAAATATTTGCAATAAATACAGTTTTTAGAGTTAATATCACTTATCTAAAAATTATATAAAATACTCTTTTCTGGGACTTCCCTGTGGTCCAGTGGTTAAGACACTGTGCTTTCAATGCAGGTTTGGTCCCTGGTTGGGGAATTAAAATCCCACATACTGATCTGTGTAGCAATAAAAAATGTCTTTAATTTAAAAATAAATACTCCTTTCCTTATATTTTCCACATTGCTTGATATATTTACAATGAGCATACACCATTTTTCTACTTAAGAAAATAATAAAGCTATTTTTATAATTTTAAAAGAAGTATTTGCTTAACCATGCCTATTTCCTCCCGGAGAAGGCAATGGCACCCCACTCCAGTACTCTTGCCTGGGAAATCCCATGGATGGAGGAGCCTGGTAGGCTACAGTCCATGGGGTCGCTAAGAGTCAGACACGACTGAGAGACTTCACTTTCACTTTTCACTTTCATGCATTGGAGAAGGAAATGGCAACCCACTCCAGTGTTCTTGCCTGGAGAATCCCAGGGACAGAGGAGCCTGGTGGTCTTCTGTCTATGGGGTCGTACAGAGTCGGACATGACTGACGTGACTTAGCAGCAGCAGCAGCCTATTTCCTCCAGCGTATAGCTTGCAATATTTAAAGGAACCAAAAACTTTAGTAACCAGTAACCTTTAGATCATACCATTGCAACCCTAACCACAGAGGGTCTCAAAGCTGAATGCCCTGAAGAATCACTCAGGATGGTTTTACTACTGATACCAGGGTTAGAGGACTTTGCTTTTAAAGTTTAACAAGCATCTTGATGCGTCGCATCTGCTAACCTCACTATGAAAACTACAGCAGCATATACAATCACAGAACATTTTATCCTGCAAAAAAGTACACTGAGACGATCTCCACATTACCAGGAGATGCAGAAATATCTAGTGCTTCTTCAAGCAGCTACATTGCCCACTGAAGAACTGCTGTCTGTCTTGTAGTGTTGGTGGCCTCTTAAGACCTGACATTAGAATCTTGGTGCCAGAAGAAATTTACTGTCTAGGTTTATCCTCAAGATGGCTTACATTTTAGGCCAGGAAAAAATTCTGGGGTATGACACTAAATTCTCTGCAGCTCTGTGATGTGAAGTAATGGGAAGTCTGTCTTCTGCAGTTAAATGACTCCTACAGGAATTCAATCTTCTGCATGCAATCTGAATTTCATTTGCTGGAGATGTCACATATGTTTTCTAAGGTGGAAAAAAAAAAAAACAAAAAACACTTCTGCTCCTTTATCGAAACTTTCCTGCTTCATCCTGATGATCTGATTTTTTCATAAACTTGGAAATGAACTTTATAAGTTTCAATTGGCTCCTCTTTTCCTCTCCAGTTTTCACTTCAATATTAGGATCTTCACAGGCTTTAAGTATTGAGACACTAGTACAGTTCACTAGGTATGTGTGATTTATTCAAAGCTATCTTGTTTGATCGGGGCTTCCCAAGTTGTGCTACTGGTAAAGAACTCGCCTACCAATGTAAGAGACAGAAGAGATGCAGGTTGGATCCCCGGGTTGGGAAAATCCCCTGGTGGAGGAAAGAGCACCCCAATTCTGTATTCTTGCCTGGAAAATCCCATGGACAGAGGAGCCTGGCAGGCTACAGTTCCTGGGGTTGCAAAGAGAAAGACACGACTGAAGGTCATGCTCCTTGTTATATTAGAAACTTAACATTTTAAGTCAATTGATGGAATGTCTAGACTTAAATGCAATCTACTCTGAGAGATCTTCCCATAATTGGGTTTTTCAAAGGACTTGAAGGCCTTAGAAATTGATCATTTTTTCCTAATTGTTTTTTCTCTTCTTTCAACTTTTAATGACAGTAGTTAGGTCCTATAACCCACATGTTTAAATTAAGCTTGCAGTCATTTCTCTCCTCATACATAGGTATTATGGTACTAGATAAAAACAATTGTTAACTCTTTATTGTTTATCCAACAGTTCATTTCATCCTTCTTCAATCATTATTTGATTGATTCTTACTGAGCACCAAGATAAAGTTTGATTACTTTGCTAGATCACAAGCATATAAGAATTTTGGAAACTAATTCTGAGTTATATAATTTTTTTCTTCCCCATGCTTCCCTCAAAAGGAGCCAAACTCTATAATCACAACATAGCTCCAGGAAAATCAACTGTACAACTACTATGAAGGAAGTCTCAATAATCTTGGTAAATGGCCATGAAAAAATTTTGGAGTAATGTCTAATGGGGGACTAACTAGCATTACTTTCATCTGGCGCTCATGGCCCCTAGATGGGTGCTCTCGGATCTCCTAGTCTTTACTGGTGTAGAAATACTCAAGCGTCCTGCCACCCGCTGATGTATATGACACTGCTCTGCCAGCTGCTCTACATCATACTGGTTGAGGGACACACTCACAATGACCATTCTTCCAAAATAAAATTTACTCTCCTTCAATCTGGGAGTGAATCACTTGAAGACTTTTTAAGTTAATTAATTAGCTTGTTTGCCTGTGTTTGGGTCTTAGTTGCAGCTCGCAGGATCTTCACTGTGTCATGCAGGAACTCTAGCTGCATCGCATGGACTCTCTAGCTGTGATGTGCCAACATGGTAATTCCATGGAATGTGGGATCTTCGTTCCCCTACCAGGGATTGAAGCCACGTCCCCTACATAACCAGGCAGATTCTTAACCACTGGACCTCCAGAGAAGTCCCTGAGAGTGGACTGATAAAAGACTGCTGTGTGAACAAGAACTGCTTGTCTCCAAAGTCCTGATACACCAAAGCCTTTGACTACATGGATCACAACAAACTGTGGAAAATTCTTAAAGGGATGGGAATAACAGACCACCTCACCTGCCTCTTGAGAAATCTGTATGCAGGTCAAGAAGCAACAGTTAGAACTGGACATGGAACAATAGCCTGGTTCTAAATCGGGAAAGGAGTATGTCAAGGCTGTATATTGTCACCCTGCTTATTTAACTTATATGCAGAGTACATTGTGAGAAACGCTGGGCTGGAGGAAGCACAAGCTGGAGTCAAGATTTCCAGGAGAAATATCAATAACCTCAGATACTCAGAAGACACCATCCTTATGGCAGAAAGCAAAGAAGAATTAAAGAGCCTCTTGATGAAAGTGAAAGAGGAGAGTGAAAAATTTGGCTTAAAATTCAGCATTCAGAAAACTAAGATCATGGCATCTGGTCCCATCACTTCATGGCAAATAGATGGGGAAACAGTGGAAACAGTGGCTGACTTTATTTTTGGGGCTCCAAAATCCCTGCAGATGGTGACTGCAGCCATGAAATTAAAAGATGCTTCCTCCTCGGAAGAAAAGTTATGACCAACCTAGACAGCATATTAAAAAGCAGAGACATTACTTTTTCAACAAAGGTCCGTCTAGTCAAGGTTATGGTTTTTCCAGTAGTCATGCATGGTTGTGAGAGTTGGACTATAAAGAAAGCTGAGCGCTGAAGAATTGATGCTTTTGAACTGTGGTGTTAGAAAAGACTGTTGAGAGTCCCTTGGACTACAAGGAGATCCAACCAGTCCATCCTAAAGGAGATCAGTCCTGAATATTCTTTGGAAGGACTGCTGTTGAAGCTGAAACTCCAATACTTTGGCCACCTGATTTGAAGAGCTGACTCATTTGAAAAGACCCTGATGCTGGGAAAAACTGAAGGCAGGAGGAGAAGGGGATGACAGAGGATGAGATGGTTGGATGGCATCACCGATCTCCATCAATGGACATGAGTTTCAGTAAACTCCAGGAGTTGGTGATGGACAGGGAGACCTGGCATGCTGCAGTTCATGGGGTCGCAAAGAGTTGGACATGACTGAGCGACTGAACTGAACTGAACTGAAAGTCCGGATAATGATTTGGGATTGGCACCTGCTCACCCAGGCAGTAATAAAATCTCTCTTTATCTCTCAACAACCTTGTGCTGCTGCTTGATTTCTGAGAAAAGTAAAAATTTTCTCTCAGTGTCCAGACCTTGCTCCATGCCCCCTCGCAAAAAATATATCAAGCTGGGATCCATCAGGGGTCTCCCTTGGAAGTAATTACCATGGATTTCACATACAAGATGATCTCATAGGAAGCTATTTTGGAAATCCCCAATATCAACGTGTGGGGTAGATGGCTTCACTCTGTGAAGTTTCAGCAAATCCCCTCGGATCACCCATTTGCATTAGTGTAATTCAAGACTCTGAGCTGTGACCAACAGGAATGGCAAAGCACCCTTCTTCAATAATTCAATAATTTCACCAAATTCCCATATCTTAGATGACTCATTAGTCATAAGAGTCATTATCATGACATGTGTTTTGTTTGGTCCCAAGCAGTCTGCTTGTGTTTATTTTGCTTCTAGATAGGCTCCAATACAACTGGGAAAATCTTGAGCCTAAAAATTGGGGGAATTACATAAAGTTCATCAGGAAGTCAGCACAGACTTTAAGCAAGTCTCTCATGCTTTGGGACAAGATGGGCTGGGTAACAATTCTCAAGTTGTCAGCTTGAAGGAAGGTCTCTAATCAATAGGCCACAGGGTTCTCTCTGTCCTTAGACATTGTCTCAATCAAAACGCTTCCCTCTGCCCCAGACAAGGACATGGATGGCATGCTTATCAAACCCAGTGAAATTCATTCAGCATATGAATCCCAAGAAACAGGACACTTGACATCCAACTCTGCAATATTTCTCAGGAAAACCACTCAAGTCGTGCCTATTCAACTTTCAGTGAAGATGGGATTTAGTTGCTTATGAAGAGTAAATTATCAGAAGATTTACACTGCCTGCCATTGTTTTGGTTTTTTTCTTCATTCTCATTAGCATTGCTTTGTTGGAGTGGGGGCAAAACGTGTATGCAGACTTTGGAATTGTGGTAAGTGTCCACGGTAGTTAGTTCCAGCAAATTATAGCCAGCATTTACTACCATCTTAAAGGAACAACCCAAGATATCACGCAGTGCTCCTTGACACACAAAACAGAAAATAAAAGTCCTTGCAGGCAAGTTCAAGTCCTATAGCTCAAAGGCTATTGAATTTTAGAGGTGATAAAAATATTAGAAATTATCTAGGGTGTATGTTCCATCTTACAAATGAGGCACTTAAAAGCTCCAGGATTCTCAGGACTTTCAAACACCCCACGACAATCAGACAGAGAGCCTGAAAGAGAAGCCCACTCCTTCCTTATATGTCACTCCCTTAATGCTCCAGCATGGGAACTCAATGCCTCCTTTTAAGTAGGTGGTGCCTCCCCTTCAGTCCCCTTCCTCCCCACACATTCCCCGTGAGCCCGTCACACCAGCATTCCTCCAAAATTCCATCCCTTTACTGTGACTTCTTCTGTCTAGAAGTCCTTCCTTCTCAGGCTGGAAACCATTCCTGAATCATCTTCCAGCTCAAATATCAGACTTCAGGGAAACTATTCACTCCATCACAGTTAGTTGCTTATGTTCACTTTGCCCATATTATGGAATTTTCAGACTGGTTTCCATCCCCCTGTCTCTCCCACTGTGAGCTGAGGAACAATGACTGTCAGCCATCTTGAAAATCCAGCTTCAAGCAGAGCCAGGTATTTGGTGAACAATAACTGGCCATATTAAAACAATCAAATCAACAACGACAATTAAAAGAAAAAACTTTAGGTCAAGCCCCATTCCATAATTCCATTCAAGCCACAGAGATTAAAAAGACAAAGGTTTTCCTCTCAAAGGGCTTACAATCCAGAGGAGAATTCATTTATAACTTAACAAATATCTGCTGAATGATGAATTAATGTGATCTAATTCCAATTCTCCCGTGTTGACAAGCTATTACCAAAATTCAACCGATCTCAGGGTGTTTTGTGGAGCCATCGTTTTTTATCTTGATTAACGAGACTTCCTACTTTGTAGTCTAACTTCCTTCATTTCATTGCATTTATCACAGCCTCCAGTGCTCAACTCTTACCATAAAGCTGTACAGAGAACATAGTGGAAAAATTCACTCACATACAAGTGTCCCCATGAAAAAGCCATACATTGGCCTGGAGTGGGGAAATAGGCCACATATTGCTAGCTGGAGTATAAAGCAGGACAATCAATCTGGTTATCAGATATGCATCAACATTTTAAATGTACACCTCTTAGTCCCAGCATTTTCACTGTTGAAAATTTACCCTGTGAACAGATTTGCACAAATCTGCAAATATATATTCACTGTAGTAGGAGGTTGAAATAGCATAAATTTTTAAATTAAATCCATATCCTAGATCCATATCCATACAATCATTGCAAAGGATGTAACAGATCTAAATGCCCTGAGGAGAGACGTTCAATATATTATTAGTTTAAAATACAGGGCATTGGAGAGTTAGGCTTGGTGTTATCCCACTTGTGTAAACAAAGAATTGATACACATATTTTTACATGTATAAAAATTACTAAAATATACAAAAAATATTAACAGATTGCTAACAGCTGATGGTATAAAAGAAAGGAAGGAACAGGAGAGTTACTTATTTTGTACACTTCCGTAGTGTTTGAATTATTTTCCTATTGAATATATTCTATGATGTCTAAAAGTGTCTTCCACCTGCTTATCATCTCCTTGTTTCATCTATTTCAGTTTAGCCAACTTGGTTTTCTCAAGACTAAGGTTATAGATTCTGTACTAACTCTCTCAAACTCATACGCATCTCCCAAATTTATTCTCTCCACACCACTTTTTCTGTTGTAAATATGACCTTCCCAAGGTTTTTAGCTTATGATTAACCAGATGAAACCATCAGTACATAGACCTCCAATCTAGGTTTTGAGTTACAAAAGGTACTTTGGGGGGCAGAAAAATGCTAACTCAATTGCATTAGTTAAAACATCAGCGTTAGCAACACCACAGTGTCATGATGCAGGAGGTCAAAGATCCATGGACTCAGGGAGTCACAGCAGGGCTTAACTGGGGCAGTTCTGGTTCTGCCATTAGAACCATGAGCACTCCAATCTCAATGAAAATGCATAAGACACCACAATTATCTCCGGATCATCGACTCGGTAGACCCAAACAGCTCCAGTCTATCGTGTCAACGTGTATTCTGGGAGTCTTTAATGCACGGATCATTGGCGAGCTGCGCATAAAAGCCCTGTAAGAGCTGCGGCCGTGCGTGCAGTCAATGCACACTCAGGGACTCCCCCAGGTCCGCATCATTGGCAGCACATTGTGCCAATACATACTTCGGGAGCCCTGTGCATGCTAAGGAACCATGTACTCCAAAAATACCTCTGAAATAGTTGTTACAGGACATGCACAGTATTCACTCCTCTAAACGGCATGTCAGCGAGTTTAGCGTGCAACAAATAACTTCTAAAAGGCACAAAACACTCCTAGAGGCCCAGCTTCACACACAGACGGTTAGTCCAGGGGACTGTGGCACGACTGTGGTGGGAGCATGGGTCTCTCCTTACAGTGAACAAAGGGATAGGAACAGCCAGTTTATGCAATCAAAGCCACTGCTTCTACTCCGAGCTGTCAAGGTTTTCAGTATAACACTGACTACTTCCTAATTATCTGCCTGGGTATTTGATGCTTAAGAACTAAGAACCTTCTCTCTCCCTTGTCTTGTTCCAAAGCACCTGCAGTGTAAGGTGAGAGGGTTAGAGGAAAGCGCCTTGGATCTTAAGCCTCTAGACTAGCACCTGCCCAACAGAAATATAACGTGATCCACATGTGTCATTTTAAATGTTCTTTGTGGTCACATTTTTAAAAGGTAAAAAGAAACAGCCTTAATAGATTTTAACAATATATCTTATTTCACCCAATATATCCAAAACATTATCATTTCAATGTCCCACCAATATTTTAAATGATTGAGACAGTTCACTGTTTTTTTTTTTTTTTTTTGGCTTCACAATCTAGTCTGTATTTCACACAGCACATCTTCATTTGGACCAGCCAGAGTTCAAGGGCTCAACAGCCCCACGTGTCCAGCGGCTGCCCCAGGGACCGCACAGCTACACAGGCCTAGGAAAAAGCACCCATCCTAGGAGCTTAAATGTTCACTGCGCCCCGTCGACTACCTGTCTCAAACAGGGGTCTGTCTAGCCTGCGCTTCCTCTCCTGGCAGCGCTGAACCTGCCGAGCCGCCTTTTCTCAGCCGCTTTTGCTGGTCAATCTGTCTGAGGCTTTGAAATCCTAACAAGGGCCACAAATAAGCTTTCAGAAACGGGACAGAACGACTTTAGGCCAAAGTGATACTGTCAGGGTCCGGTCCTCTTTCTCAGAGGTGGAGATGAAGAGAGCGAGGGGCTGCTGGGTGCGCGGAAGGGGAGCGGGCACAGCGCCCATTGCGAGGATGGCAGCCTCCCTGCTATACTACACCGCCCCCCACACTTGCGGATCAGCAGGGCTTGTGGGTCACGGGGAGTCGGCCCCAGCGGCGTGGCTGGGGTCTGAGGCTGTCTTCCCAGGGACACAAAAGGCAAGGATGCGAGGAGAGGGAGACAGAGACAAAGATGCGGGGGAGGGAAGAGAGGAGAAGGGCCAGGGCGCTGGTACGGGTGCGGGCAGCAGACAAGCCAGGGCGCTGGTACGGGTGCGGGCTGCAGACAAAGCCGGCGGCTGTCAGGGGGACAGCGGGCGCCGCGCTCATCCGGGGACTCGCGGGACGTGGGAGGCGGGGGGCGGCCGGCGCCCGGCAGGCCTATTTGAATATCAGCCTCTGCCACACTCGGGGCGCCGCTGACAACTTCATTACCTCCGCGGATAAAAATGACTGCGGGCGAATGCAAATGGCGCGCCCGTCTCGCTGCCTGCCTCCGCTCCTCCGCCGGCTGCGGGCGGGGCCCAGCGCCGCGCCCCGCGCCGGACCCACCTCCCCACTCTGCCCCCGGCCCCGCGCAGCTCCGCCGGAGTCCCGCTGGCCCGTGGGTCTAGGACAGGAACGCGGTGGCGGCGGCCGGGAATTGCTAATCTACTTTAATTTCCTTGTGAATGTTAAGAAAATGCCCTGCTTCTTAACTGTCGTTGAATTAACGTGTGAAAATGCCAGAAAAAAAGACTACCCTGTGCATGGGATTCCTAAGCTTGAACCCTGGTAAGAGGAGGCTGGACCTCATTGGTTTCCAGCCACCAGGCCCGAGGTGATGAAGCTGGGCGAAAGCATCCCCAGCGCCCATCTTTGCCCACAGAGCAAGCAGGAGAGAGGGTGTGCGACGCCCTGTTCCCAACCTTTCGGGTCCTCCTGCCACCAGGGCGTTGCTCAGTCACCGTGCTGATCCCCCTCCCAAATTCCTGGCCCAGCTGAGCAGTCCATATGGGAATGGAGGCAAGTCTTGTGCAGAAGGGAAAGCAGCGTTTCCAGAGCCTCTCTCCTTCCTTTGCATAGAGGAGGGGAGGGCTCACTCCCTGGCAAGAAGTCACCTCTTGCCTTGGACAGCTGCGGTTATTGCATGTGGACTCCTTGCGAACTTCCTGAGGTCGTTTTTACTAATAACACCAGTAACAGCAATAACAGTAATAGTAAACATCTACTGAAGCCTTATTATGCACAAAACATTATGCCGACTGCTTTACCGAGATTATTTTATTTTTGCCACACCAACCCTATTGCTCTCCTGGAAATCAGGGCTTAGCCAAGCCTTGCAAGGAGCCCAGGGTAAGCCAGGTAGGAAGCGGTGGATCACGGGTGAGAACGAAGGCCTCCTTCCCTCTAGAGCCTGTGCTCTCAACCATTCTGCAGTTTTCTGGGCCTCTCTTTCAGCTCACGTTGCTGTACCATGCCCCCTTCCTTCTCCCCTATCTCCCCCAGCCCCCGAGGCCATTCCTCCCTTGTGGCTAAAGGGTAAACCCTAAATGGTATAAATCAATCAGATCAGTCCCTTCTTTTGTCCAGGGCTTGACTCAGAAATAAGCACGTGACCTGTCCTGGCCTACGCGGAAGTTGGGGGAAACTCTGCTGGGTGGGGGCGGGTCTGAGAAATGCTTCCCTGCGGGATATCGCTATAGTTTCAGGGTGTTCACCACCTGGTGGCGCTAGTGGCAAAGAACCAGCCTACCAATGTAAGAGACAGAAGAGAGGCGGGTTGGATCCCTGGGTTGGGAAGATTCCCCGGGAGGAGGACTGGAGGCAACCCACTCCAGTATTCTTGCCTGGAGAATCCCATGGACAGAGGAGCGTGGGGTGTGGGGCGGGGGGAGACAGCCCATAGGGTCGCATAGAGTCGGACACGACTGAAGAGATTTTAGCACGCACGCACCACCTGGTAACCAGCAACAGAGCTACGCTCAACAGAGATAGATTTGCAGTATTTAGCGCAATTAATGCCAGGGCTGAAGTTTAGGAAAGTGGCGTCCTAGTCCTTTCTCTATCAACAGTGAAATCATGCTGCTGCTGCTGCTGCTAAATCGCTTCGGTCATGTCCGACTCTGTGCGACCCCATAGACGGCAGCCCACCAGGCTCCCCTGTCCCTGGAATTCTCCAGGCAAGAACACTGGAGTGTGTTGCCATTTCCTTCTCCAATGCATGAAAGTGAAAAGTGAAAGTGAAGTTGCTCAGTCGTGTCCGACTCTTCGAGACCCCGTGGACTGCAGCCTACCAGGCTCCTTAGCCCATGGGATTTTCCAGGCAAGAGTACTGGAGTGGGTTGCCATTGCCTTCTCCTGCTTCATGTTTATTCAGGATTTTATTTAAGGTTAATTTCTTTTTGGAACAAGAAATAATATAAAGAAGTTAACAAATGAAAACTCGAGAAATTTGGCCGTGTCTATTCCCCACTCTGTTTCTGTTTCTTCATCTGTAAAATGACGCAAGAACTTCTGCTCCTGGGCAAGTACATCCAACCTCATTCAGTCTCAAGGCTCTCAACAGCTTTTACCTAGCTCCCTTTTCCATCAGGACTTCTCTTTGCCTACACAGGCAAGTCATCTCTTCCCTCCCAGGGCATCAGACCCTCCATCTAACTGTGCTGCAAGCGCACATCCAGGTATCTGAGCTTCACTGCCTTTAAAATGTTGTTTACTAGCCTTCAAGTAGTCTCTCTGGGGCACTTGGATCTGGTTTTAAGCATTTTGGAAAACAATGGCTACTGAACCAGTCATTTGCTTGATTCCCTTGGCAATTGCTTTAAAATACAGAATCAAATTAGAATGGAAATTTTCTTTGATTGTTTCATTAAAGTCATGGATACTTTCTATTAAAATATGCAAAATATAGTATAGTATACTATACATATACTATAAGATATACTGTATTCTTTAATAATTCATCCGGAATCAATAAGTGGTGACCAGCTCAAATACCCTCTAATGTTTCCCACCACCAAGGAAAGGAAGCCCAAACTCCTTAACAAGACATTCAAGACAATTCAGTCTACACCTAACCAGCTCCAGCCTTATCTAGCTACCATTCAGTTCAGTTCAGTTGCTCAGTCGTGTCTGACTCTTTGCGACCCCATGAACTGCAGCATGCAACACCTCCCTGTCTATCACCAACTCCCAGAGTTTATCCAAACTCATGTCCATTGAGTCGGTGATGCCATCCAACCATCTCATCCTCTGTCGTCCCCTTCTCCTCCTGCCCTCAGTCTTTCCCAACATCAGTGTCTTTTCAAAAGAGTCAGCTCTTCGCATCATGTGGCCAAAGTATTGAAGTTTCAGCTTCAACATCAGTCCTTCCAATGAACACCCAGGACTGATCTCCTTTACGATGGACTGGTTGGATCTCCTTGCTGTCCAAGGGACTCTCAAGAGTCTTTTCCAACACCACAGTTCAAAAGCATCAATTCTTTGGTGCTCAGCTTTCTTTCTAGTCCAATTCTCACAACCATACATGACTACTGGAAAAACCATAACCTTGACTAGACAGACCTTTGTTGAAAAGGTAATGTCTCTGCTTTTTAATATGCTGTCTAGGTTGGTCATAACTTTTCTTCCAAGGAGGAAGCATCTTTTAATTTCCATGGCTGCAGTCACCATCTGCAGGGATTTTGGAGCCCCAAAAAATAAAGTCAGTCACTGTTTCCCCATCTATTTGCCATGAAGTGATGGGACCAGATGCCATGATCTTAGTTTCCTGAATTTGAGTTTTAAGACAACTTTTTCACTCTCCTCTTTCACTTTCATCAAGAGTCTCTTTAGTTCTTCTTTGCTTTCTGCCATAAGGGTGGTGTCTTCTGCATATCTGAGGTTATTGACATTTCTCTCAGCAGTCTTGATTCCAGCTTGCGCTTCTTCCAGCCCAGTGTTTCTCATGATGTACTCTGCATATAAGTTAAATAAACAGGGTGACAATATACAGCCTTGATGTACTCCTTTTCCGATTTGGAACCAGTCTGTTGTTCCATGTCTAACTGTTGCCTCCTGACCCGCATATAGGTTTCTCAAGAGGCAGGTCAGGTGGTCTGGTATTCCCATCTCTTTCACAGTTTTCCACAGTTTATTGTGATCCACACAGTCAAAGGCTTTGGCCTAGTCAATAAAGCAGAAATAGATGTTTTTCTAAAACTCTCTTGCTTTTTCGATGATCCAATGAATGTTGGCAATTTGATCTCTGGTTCCTCTGCCTTTTCTAAAAACAGCCTGAACATCTGGAAGTTCACAGTTCACATATTGCTGAAGCCTGGCTTGGAGAATTTTGAGCATTACTTTATTAGTATGTTAGATGAGTGCAATTGTGCAGTAGTTTGAGCATTCTTTGGCACTGCCTATCTTTGGGATTGGAATGAAAACTGACCTTTTCCAGTCCTGCAGCCACTGCTGAGACACCCCTAAGTCATCCTAGTGCATTTCTTCTCCCACGACATAGTACTTCAGTAGGCTGGGTGCCCACATTCTCTAGGATGCCCTTGAACCTCATCTCCAAGTTTTCCAAGTCCAGACTAAATACCACTTTTTTGCAAGAAGCCGTTCCCTTTCCTCAGATTTAACGACACAGAATACTCAGTTGTCTAGTATTTGTTCCCAGTAAATTTAACATGTTTTGTGTTTATTGATACCCAGTATTCTAGAAATAACTCCCATGTCCAAATAGCAGAGGACATAAACATTATTATGCAAACAAGTAAAATGGGTTATAAATATTATAGCAGACTGTATAATAAAGCTCATTCCCAGTTTAAGGATGAGCTGTTCTCATGAAGGCATTAAAGCTTCTTTCACCTTGTTTGTGTTAGAAAAACTTTGATGCAGGTAATAAAAAACCTGTCTCTACTAGCTTGCCTGGAGAATCCCAGGGACGGGGGAGCCTGGTGGGCTGCCGTCTACGGGGTTGCACAGAGTCGGACATGACTGAAGCGACTTAGCAGCAGTAGCAGCAGCAACTAGCTTAAACAGCAAACAAAATGTAATGTTTCCTGTAGGACAGCTCAAGAGAGCAGGTGCTGAGGTTAATTAATTCATGTTTAATATTGTCAAGGACCCAGATTGTTCTCATCTTTCCACCACTCCATCTTCAGCTTACTGACATTGTCCTTAGGCAGTTCTCCTCAGGGTCCCAAAATGGCTGCCATACTTCCAGGCATCACTTGAAGACATGGTAAAGTCCAGCCCAAAAAATGAGACTCAGTTCAGTCGCTCAGTCGTGTCCAACTCTTTGCGACCCCATGAATCGCAGCACGCCAGGCCTCCCTGTCCATCAGCATCTCCTGGAGTTCACTCAAGCTCACGTCCATAGAGTCAGTGATGCCATCCAGCCATCTCATCCTCTGTTGTCCCCTTCTCCTCTTGCCCCCAATTCCTCCCAGCATCAGAGTCTTTTCCAATGAGTCAACTCTTCGCATGAGGTGGCCCAAGTACTGGAGTTTCAGCTTTAGCACCATTCCTTCCAAAGAACATCCGGGACTGATCTCCTCCAGAATGGACTGGTTGGATCTCCTTGCAGCAGTCTTACTTTAAATTTCTTCTTACGAATGAGTCAGTTATACCAGCAGACCCCTCAGAAGATCTTTCCTCCTATTTATTTGGCCATAACAGGACCACATGCCTCTCTGTACAATTTCACTAGCAAAGGAGATGAGATAATCATCACTGATAACAAGTCAGAATTTACCTTTGAGTTATATTGGTGGGGAAGGAGTGGGGGAAAGGCAAGAATTAAGACAGACAATATCAAAACAAAAGCTGTACTTTAGTCACTATCTCAGTCATCTATTCCTGCATACAAACTATCACAAAGCTTACTGGCTTTAAAAAAGAAAATCTATTTTCCTGAAGAATCTGGGCTGGGGAAAAAGGAGTGATTCTCAGGGAAGAAGGGAAGATTATTAGGTAGGTATTTAAAAGTATTTCTCTGCAACTTATGGTTTATGATTTGAAAATCAAATATCCTCATATTTAAATTATTCTTGTGAGTATGTATGTGTGTCTATGCTCAGTTGTGTCTGACTCTTTGCAACCCCATGAACTGTAGTGCACCAGGCTCCTCTGTCCACAAGATTTCCCAGGCAAGAGTACTGGAGTGGGTTGCCATTTCCTTCTCCAGGGAACTTTCCGACCCAGAGATTTAACTCACATCTGCATCTGCCTGCGGATTCTTTACCACTGAGCCATCTGGGAAGCCCCCAAATTATTCTTATGTTGGTCTTTTCCACAAAATATGGTGTACATTTTGTATATTTGGAAAATATACACACAAAAAAATGGTGTATATTGATTTAGTCAATAGTAAGTTGGCTAAACACAACCAGCAATTTTCTTAGAGGGTGGTAAAATCATTTTTACTCTTTTGCTTTGTTTTTTCCTAAAAACTAGCTACATAATGGGCTCCACATCTTAAGTTTTCCTGTCAATAATAATGCTTAAATGAATGAAGTAATTTTTGCCCTAAATCTTTAGCTTGCAGATATCTAAGAATTAAGATCAGGAGGATAGCAAGTAATTCTTTTGATTTAGCAAATGATTTGTTAATGGAATTACTAACCATGGGAATATTTACCCTTTTGGAAATCAGTAAATCACAGAAGCTTTTGAAGACATCATAATTAAGTAACCATTCCCCTCTTTTAATCAGGGCCAGTAGGAAAATTACAACATACAGTCTTTGTTTTGTAATGTGATGTTATTGTAAATAGGCCTTCTAGTTCTCCTGTAACTTTTATGTATCTGAGGCAAAAAAAAAAAGTTCTTAAGTGGTTGCTATAGTTAGATTCATATCATTTACTAAAATAATACATGGTATTCCTTTTGTGACTATATCTTCCATCTTCTTATAAATGTATAACTGCCACTATAACAATACCCAGTCAGATGATGAATGTTCACATATTAATGCTACCTCTCTCCCTTTTCTTTTTTGCCCAAGAAACTCATGGCAGCACTGGAACAAAACTGAATGTATTTCAACATCATCTTTGTGAATCACAGACCATTAAAGCCGAAATCAGCCCCAGAATCAGCTCTCTCATTTGATGAGTGAAGAAAGAACTTAAAGAATTTTCTGGAAGTTTCCAGGCTAATTAGTGGTAGTATGAGATCTCATTATCTTGTTTTCTGGTTGACTGCTCTTTACAACGGATAACACTATTAATGATTAACATTAAGGACAGAGCTAAGTTTAACCAGGTTATCAAGTCAGATTCTTTAATGTGGAATTGGTGACGCCCACTCAGTCATGTTCCTGCAGGGGGCAGGGTTTCCATTCTATTCTCAGGGGCAGAGAGCTTATCCTCTAACCTCCAGCCCATCATACCAAGAGAGCCCACCTAGCACTATATATACCGTCAAGCCCCACTCACAGATACCTCAGATCACCTCAGATCCCTGTTTTGTTACATGTCCAGCAGCCCAGGAAAAACCAGGGTACAAGGAACGTACTTGATAAGGTGCTTCTCTCTTCCATGCTTGTTTTTTAATTAGTGAGGAAAAGGGGGAAAAGAAGAATGCAATTGATAGTGTATTTCTTACCATCTCCTCGGCATCACAGTGAATTGAAAGCCAAATTTTAAGATTAGAATCTGACAGCTCAATCATGTTTTTTGTTCTCAAATGCTAGTTGAATTTTCCCCCTTAAATAATTATTTGGATTTAGAAATCCCAGGGTCTGTATTTTTTCAATAGGAAATTATTCCATTTGCTTCATTTATTTAAATCTACAACTCATCTGTTCAATTCATACGCTTATAAACAGGAGGAAGGAAAATGTACTCCAACTCTCTAATATTTTTTTAACAACTAAAGCACAACTAAGAAAATGAAACCTCTACATTCCCCTCTTCCTCCACGTTCTCTTCCTCTTCTTCTTCCTTTGACCAACAACTGCTATAATCCACACTAATGAGGTAGACTGTGCTAAGAATTTTCTTCACTTAACATTTCTCATTATTAATAAATTTTACACTGACAACTATAAAGTGAACACTTAGGATTTATGCACCTAACCTAATTACATATGCTGCATGTATGCATTTCATTATTTACTTGACAGATTCATTCCTTGATATCATAAATAATTAAACAAGAATCAAATATTAACAATCAGATACATATTAATTCTCCTAAAATCTGTAGAAACAAACTATATTTTTATCTTCAGTTCAACAAGCACTGATTAAAATGTCTTCATTAGGCAAATTTCATAAGCAAAGTTCTTGGTCTACATTTCTTACCTTCTCTAAAAATTAAACCTGGGCCAAATTATTCCAGAATTACTTCATGGAAAAAAATAAACGTAGCAGTATTTCTAACAAGTCATTGGATTCATAATCTTTGTCAAGCACGGTTGCATCTTATATATGAAACATTAATCTTTGTGTTTGTTAGGAATTTTCAAATATACTTTTTATTATAAACTAGGAACCAGCACCATCTTGGTTCTTAGTAGCATATTATCAGAGCTTCTTGTCTTATGAGTTGATGGGGTTAACCAAATAATAATTATATAACTCGTTTAAAGAATAATATCTAGGCATTGGATAATGGTAAGAACTACATTTATTGGGGCTGAAATTTTACCCTGAGATAAAATGTATAGCTGTTACTTTATCTGCTTTTAATGAGCTAGGTTTAAATTTTTTTAGTCATGTGTATCAACATCTTCATTGATCAATCTTTTCTCACATATTATCAAATTTGCTTTGGTAGAGCATACCATACAATTTCATCATTTAAAAAATGTTAAAGATTCATGGATAGCCACATTATTCATAATAGAAGATTAATGCCAGGCTGACAGGTTTTTGTAAAGATCTAACTCTTTTTTTCTAAGTGCATATACCATATCTATGTGAAATGTACCTCTGATGTTGCATATTGATTACTCTCCTCTCTTCTTTTCTAAAGCTAAAGAGAGAATATTATGGAATGATTGTCAGGGTTAGTGTGTCTCTGACCTACACATGTACTATTAATAATTTATGAGCTGACTTGAAATACAGCATCAAGAAACCAACTGAGGACCACTGCTGCTGCCTGGAATGACATATACTCGGGGTTGACAGCATGTGCACCCAGATTTTGAGGTCCTGTTGTTAAAATATGTAGAGAGACACAAACGTTCTAAGTGCCAGAGCTAACTGAATGGAAGGAAGCCACGCTTCTTTGTTACAAATCTCTAGGAGCTATATTTTTGTCTTTTCATCCTATCCTTTCCATGCCATGAAATTTTCTTATTAAATTATTTAATCAGCTTGCCAAGTGTACTCATGGTGTCTATAAACATTAGAGAGTCTCCACTCAAGAAATACGGAGGTATAGCAAGCAGAAGCTCGGGTCTTCTTATTAACCACATTCCTTCACATCCAGAGGTTGTCTGGGTGGATCCTTCCAGACTGTGTTCTATGCTCACACAAAGATAGTGGGGGTGGGGAGAGAGATTCCCCTCTCCCTCAAAAATGGTGTCACGCTCTACACACTGTGCTGCAATTTGTTTGTTTCACACAACATATCAAAGACATTTCCCAGATCAGCATATATATTTGTAGTTCTTTTTTTCCCCCTTTTTTTCTCATTTATTTTTTAATTGGAGGAAAATTGCTTTACAATGTTGTATTGGTTTCTGCTGAACAATAATGCAAATCAGCCATAATTATACATATATCCCCTCCCTCTTGAGCCTCCCTGCCCTCCCCCGATCCCATGCTTCTTGGTCATCACAGAGCACTAGCCTGGGCTCCCTGTGTTATATAGCAACTTCTCACCAGCTGTAGTTCATTTTTTAAACAACAACATAATGTTCCATTTTATAGAATACCATGGCTCATTTACCCACCCCCTTATTAACAGATTGTTAAGCTTCAGATTTTTCACAATTGAAAAACAATGCCACGTACACTGAACATATATACTATGTACTTGCTTAACTGTTTTGCTAAGACAGACTTCCAGAAGTGAAATTGTTAGGTCAGTAACTAATCTTTTAAATCTCCTTAACCCATCAGTTAGGTAAGAATCAAGAAGTATTACTATTTAGGATTTAAATATTATAACATTTCATTAATAGATTCGCTTATAATATGTAAGTGTATTTTTTAAAAAACATACTTTTACAACTTTAAGAGTATGGAGTAATTTTGGGAAAGATTATGTTTTAGTTACATTAATTCCATATGTGAGTAGCTTTCTGCAAAAGCAGACTAAAGTCAAAGTTGTTTCCAATGTTTTAGCAATATGTCATCAAGTCATATGTCTGTATATATTATTTTTAACATCAATGTCCAAAGCAGCCAGTCTTCATTTCAGCAATGCTACCCATAACTAAGGATGTTTATGGAGATTGACAACTGTTAAACCACTGAATGCTTTTCAAAATATATTCAAAAAATTTTATGTGTGAAAACATTTCATCTAGGAAATGTAATTAAAAACAAGGTTATATGTATTTGAAACCATCACAAGTAAGTAAACTTATAAAATTTCCTGCTTTTCACCTAAACTGTTTGAAGCCTTCTACAAACAGCGTAATGGTTACCTAGTGTGTCAGGTTCTATTATGTGAACTAGAATATGTTTTCAGAGAAGAAGCTTGCATCCGATGACAGACACTTCCTATCTGCTAGGACTCATATATAAAAATTGGAACATTGATCATTTCATGTAGAGATTTTCCATAGCAAGAAGATAAAGGGAAATCTTGTTATGCTAACTGATTTACTAGTCAAAAGCAGCCAGGACATTGAAACCTAGAAACTAGTTAATGGTTTGTAACAAGTCAGAAATAAAGATGTTCAACCAAGAAAATGACATTAAGCAGCACTGGCTACAAGAGAAAAGAGCAGCCTGTCAGAATCACACGAGGACTGTGGTGACAGGTAGACAATAAAATGGGATGACACTGGGTCCTCTCACCAGGGGTGTTTCCAACAGCTTTCTCTTGGGAGTTTCCATGCACTTCCTTTGTAGGAAACCTTCCCTTTAAAAATGGCAGCAAACCCCTTGGAGGTCTTATTAAAATTCTCCTTCTGTGTTATGAAGTGTGTTGTTTAAGGCAGATGGCAGCGCCCGAACAGTTCATTCTTCATCGTATAAAGGAAAGTGAGAACAACAGTCATACCAAGAAGGTAGCTTGTGGCTGACACATCCCAGTAACATTGCACGGTGGCCATCGTCAGAGAGGAGATGAATCAAAGGGGAAAATCAGTCCGCAATCCCACCTAAGATGGCAGAAAGCATGAATCTAAACAGAAGCAATATGGTACGTAATGAATATTTCATATTCAGATTGATACCCATTATATCTGCAAACAAATTTCATATACCAGTTAAAACCTCCATAGCACCACTAGGATAAACATTGTTTTTTGTTTTAAGAGAAATTTCCTTTCATTCATTCTCCACTATAAAACTGCAGCTAAAACAGTGTAACTCTTCCTACCTCATTATGGACTATAAAGGCTATGCCACGCAAGAACTGAAAGAAAGCAAAGGGCCTAACTATTGCCCCATGACTTCTTTCATACAAGTAATTTCAAGGAATCAATCTACTTTATCTAAAATAATGCTATCACTTTTTTACTTAACCCTGTTCTACTGTAAAGTTAAATAATTTCCTGTATGTCTTAAGTAGTATAATACCACTAAACTATTTCCAATAGAGTAATAGCTTTGAGAACACTCTTCTAAACCATTTCTCTCTTTTTTTATTCTATCCCAACATATTTTAAGTTATATGACAAAATAAACATTTTATAACCTTTTTCAGCTGAATTTTTTTTCTACTAATGTCATTTCAACCAGTGGGAGATCTATATTTTCCATGCTGCAGTTCAACATCTAGAATTATTTCTGATATAGATTAGCTGTCCCTTCATGAACCATGAAAGACAAAATCTAAGCCTCTTTAAGCCCGTCTTGTTTGACAGCATGCACGTATTTACATGAAATATAAAGCAAATATTTGTTCTTTTCATACAAGCTGTCAGCACAAACTTGCGTTGTTTAGAAACCTGTTTAGACAAACAGAATTGGCATTTACCACATAACATATGGTAAAAGGTCAACAATTTGTAAAATCAAAGATTATCGAAAAAGAAAGAAAACATTGACATGCATTTGTGGAACCAAAGTTGATTACATTATGCTGTAACTCATATAGTACATTGACAATTAAAACTTCATTGTTTATTCATTGTTTGTTTAAGAAAATGTGAGGCTTAATTTTAGTTGCTTCCTTATCAGAGTATTAACTTTTGGTTCACTGCAGGGATAGGTGTAAGAAAACTGTTACCTGGAAAGTTCCCAATTAAAATTGCTTTTCGGATTTTTCTCCACAGAACTTTCTAATTGTTAATAGGAACATACTCTGGACATTTCTTGATATTAGTGCCGCCTAATCGGGTCACTGAGCTACCAACTCCAACTGCCCAGGACAGTCAGGCTCTTGCTTTAAGGAACTAGTGACTCCTGAGTGTGCAGGAGCAGTGGTTTACCGAAAAATCAAATGTGCTCTCCTCCTGCCTTTAGGATTTGCACTATCATGGCTTTCCTGGCGAATACCTCCACCCTGGGGGCACATTGCCTCTACCTCTAGACCTGCTCTGTTCTGAAGCCACAAGGACAGGACTTCTTCTGCCTCCTGTGGACAGTGTCCCATCTGCTGAACACACATTTTAATAAGTGAACTCTATTTCAAGGGAAATACCTATTGGTATTAACAAGAAAATAGCATCTCTACAAGATTCTCTGAAAAGAAATGCTGTCAGTGCCACTCATTCTACCTTCAAAGACAAGTCCCTGTAATTACTTTCTCCCCTTCATTTCCTTGTCCGGATAAAGCAACAAGATCAAGAGAACCTATCCATTTTCCCCAGATACCTTCCAAACTGTGTGTCCGCTTTTGCAGGCTGGGATCAGAAATTTCATTGTCTGTATTTGTATTAGTAATTCACTGCACAGAGAGAACAGGGGGCAGAGGAGGAGAGCAAGCATGAAAGCAAACATCAGACAGACAATTGTATATATGCAAATGCTTGCAAATTTCTGCCAGCATCTCCCTATCTATAGCCAAGCAACATGGAAGCCTATTCATTCCTCAGTCTCTTCACTGCCAAACATGGTTGTGGATTTGAAGGGGAAAATTCAGGAAACATTGAACTTTCAGCCACTGAGACTAAATCTAACTCAAAAACTATTACATAAAAGGCTAATGCATAAATATAACCAATGATTTTCTAGAAAGACATGAGATATGCAGCCTCCTGGCCACAGAGAGCAGAAAAACAAAGATGCCCTGGTAGGGGGCGGGAGAAGGGATCTGTAGCAAGTGACTCTCCAGCCGAATTGTCAGAGGACTGAAAGGTTTACCTCCAGGCTTCATGTCGTGCATGTGCACAAGGTGCCTGGGCGAGAAGGGGTATGGGAAACCAAAAAGAGGCACGATGAAGAAAATGCCACCCAATTCATAAATACAAAGTGTTCACTGTCAAATGAATATACATGGTGTTTGAAAATGACAACAAAAATCATCATGTATTTTGTTTTGCCTTGAAATCAGTTATTCTCAAACTGTTGGTAATAGAAAATTTCATGACTTCATTCTTATATGTATACTCTACTCACTGTAAATCCCTTTCACATATAGCAATTCCATTCATCCACAAAATTATGTTTCAGTGTAGGGTCAGCATTATATACCCAGTTTACAAGTAAAGAAACCTGGACATGGAGGTTGAGCCAGCTCCACTGTGAACAGAGAGCTAAAGGGGTGGGCCTGAAGAAAATCAAGAGACTTGTGAGAAGAGAAGGGAAGAGGGTAGGTGAAACAATGGATGTTTACTATGTCTACTAGTTGTCCTTCAGCTACAGCCCCTGATTCATTCTGTCTGGTATTATGGTGAGGTGTTTTCATGTGTATCTGCTCTCCGATGGACAGCCCCTGAGAACTATGTATCTGTTATCATTGTATCTCCTGAAGGACTCAAGACAATCCTTAGAATATAGGATATGCTCAATAAATGTATTTTTGACATTCTTGTTTCATTAAACTAGTTTAAAGAAAGTGAAAGTGAAGTCGCTCAGCCATATCTGACTCTTTGCGACCCCATGGATGGTAGCCTACCATGCTCCTCCGTCTATGGGATTTTCCAAACTGGTCTTTTAAACTAAAAGACCACTTCAGGTTTTTTAAGTTCTGTGGTATCTTGTTCCTTTTATTTCATGGATATACATAAAATCTCAAACACTGTTAAATACTTTCTAACACTGTCACAAGAGAAGACTCTACACATGGACATCACCAGATGGTCAACACCAAAATAAGATTGATTATATTCTTTGCAGCTAAAGATGGAAAAGCTCTATACAGTCAGCAAAAACAAGACTGGGAGCTGACTGTGGCTCAGATCATGAACTCCTTATTGCCAAATTCAGACTTAAATTGAAGAAAGTAGGGAAAACCACTAGACCATTCAGGTATGACCTAAATCAAATTCCTTATGATTATATAGTGGAAGTGAGAAATAGATTTAAGGGACTAGATCTGATAGACAGAGTACCTGATGAACTATAGACAGAGGTTCGTGACATTAAACAGGAAACAGGGATCAAGACCATCCCCATGGAAAAGAAGTGCAAAAAGGCAAAATGGCTCTCTGGGGAAGCCTTACAAATAGCTGTGAAAAGAAGAGAAGTGAAAAGCAAAGGAGAACAGGAAAGGTATAAGCATCTGAATGCAGAGTTCCAAAGAATAGCAAGAAGAGACATGAAAGGCTTCCTCAGTGATCAATGCAAAGAAATAGAAGAAAACAACAGAATGGGAAAGACTAGAGATCTCTTCAAGAAAATTAGAGATACCAAGGGAACATTTCATGCAAAGATGGGCTCAATAAAGGACAGAAATGGTATGGACCTATCAGAAGCAGAAGATATTAAAAAGAGGTGGTAAGAATACACAGAAGAACTGTACAAAAAAGAGCTTCATGACCAAGATAATCACGATGGTGTGTGATGATTCACCTAGAGCCAGACATCCTGGAATGTGAAGTCAAGTGGGCCTTAGAAAGCATGACTATGAACAAAGCTAGTGGAGGTGATGGAATTCCAGTTGAGCTATTTCAAATCCTGAAAGATGATGCTGTGAAAGTGCTGCACTCAATATGCCAGCAAATTTGGAAAACTCAGCAGTGGCCACAGGACTGGAAAAGGTCAGTTTTCATTCCAATCTCAAAGAAAGGCAATGGCAAAGAATGCTCAAACTACCGCACAATTGCACTCATCTCACAGGCTAGTAAAGTAATGCTCAAAATTCTCCAAGCCAGGCTTCAGCAATACATGAACCATGAACTTCCAGATGTTCAAGCTGGTTTTAGAAAAGGCAGAGGAACCAGAGTTCAAATTGCCAACATCTGCTGGATCATGGAAAAAGCAAGAGAGTTCCAGAAAAACATCTATTTCTGCTTTATTGACTATGCCAAAGCCTTTGACTGTGTGGATCACAATAAACTGTGGAAAATTGTGAAAGAGATGGGAATACCAGACCACCTGACCTACCTCTTGAGAAAGCTGTATGCAGGTCAGGAAGCAACATTCAGAACTGGACATGGAACGACAGACTGGTTCCAAATAGGAAAAGGAGTATGTCAAGGCTATATATTGTCACCCTGCTTATTTAACTTATATGCAGAGTACATCATGAGAAACGCTGGGCTGGAAGAAGCACAAGCTGGAGTCAAGATTGCCAGGTGAAATATCAATAACCTCAGATATGCAGATGATACCACCCTTATGGCAGAAAGTGAAGAGGAACTAAAAAGCCTCTTGATGAAAGTGAAAGAGGAGAGTGAAAAAGTTGGCTTAAAGCTCAACATTCAGAAAACAAAGATCATGGCATCTGGTCCCATCACTTCATGGGAAATAGATGGGGAAACAGTGGAAACAGTGTCAGACTTTATTTGGGGGGGCTTCCAAATCGCTGCAGATGGTGATTGTAGCCATGAAATTAAAAGACACTTACTCCTTGGAAGGAAAGTTATGACCAACCTAGACAGCATATTAAAAAGCAGAGACATTACTTTTTCAGCAAATGTCCGTCTAGTCAAGGTTACGGTTTGTCCAATGGTCATGTATGGATGTGAAAGTTGGACTGTGAAGAAAGCTCTGAGTGCCAAAGAATTGATGCTTTTGAACTGTGATGTTGGAGAAGACTTTTGAGAGTCCCTTGGACTGCAAGCAGGTCCAACCAATCCATCCTAAAGGAGAACAGTCCTGGGTGTACTTCGGAGGGACTGATGCTAAAGCTGAAACTCCAATACTTTGACCACCTGATGCAAAGAGCTGACTCATTGGAAAAGATTCTGATGCTGGGAGGGATTGGGGGCAGGAGGAGAAGGGGATGACAGAGGATAAGATGGCTGGATGGCATCACCGACTCAATGGACATAAGTTTGGGTGAACTCCAAGAGTTGGTGATGGACAGGGAGGCCTGGCATGCTGCAATTCATAGGGTCGCAAAGAGTCGGACATGACTGAGCGACTGAACTGAACTGAACACTGTCAAAGACAGAACTTCAACAGTGGAAGCAAATAACCTATGTTCATAATTTACACATATTTTGACTGTCCTCTAAAATAATTTCCTGTTAATTTTACACAGGTAAGAAAGAGTAAGCTTCTGTGGTGCCTTTCTAAGTCACTTCATTTTGCTCTTCTATTTTTGTTCAGCAAATGTTATATTTGCTGAAAATCCGAGTGCCTAAGACTCCCTGTGTCCTTCCATAATCTGTTAGCATGCAGTTGCTCATCATTTGGATTTCACTGCAGTGTAGAAATGACCTTAGTCTTTCCTTGAGTCATTTAATTTCCATCTTTCTGGCCTTTCTCAAGGAGTCTCCTCAAAGCCTGTAATCTCAAGTACCGCTTCTTTTCCTTCTTTCTGGGTTTATAGCCGCCCTGCTTGAAATGGCCCAGCCTTTCCTGCAGTTAGACATGGCCATGAGCCTGAGTTCTTACAAAGAGATGTGGTGATGGTTACAACTACCAGATCATCTGTTTAAGGATGTCTGGGGTTTGATTTCAAAGAATCCAGGAAAGGGGGACATATCTGGGGCACAGAATGGTACAACTTCTAGCACATGACCCTAACTTGAAACTGAGTGATGGGCACATGGGGATGAATTATACTACATTATCCCCACTTTTATTTCAATATATTTGAATTTTCTATTGAAAAATAAATTCAAAGGTGCTTGCCCTAGTTGTGTTATCTCCTTTCCTTATCACTGGCAGGAAATAGAAATGACTGGAGCGAACTTGGAAAGCACCTGTGGAGGATGGCAGAGCCAGCCACCCAGCCTGGGTCCTGGAGCAGGACTTGTCCACCTGTCTTGTAGACTTCCTGAAAGAGAAATTGATTTCTCGCTCATTTGAGCTATTGCACTGTGGGGTCTCTGATAGCTACAGAGTTCTCTACATAACTCAAGCCCCTTATTTAGTTACATTCTATTTCAAAACAGACTGGACCATAAAGTCTTTGGACCATGAAGAAGGCTGAGTGCCAAAGAATAGATGCTTTTGAATTCTGGTGTTGGAGAAGACTCTTGGGAGTCCCTTGGACTGCAAAAAGATCAAACCAGTTAATCCTAAAGGAAATCAATTCTGAATATTCATTAGAAGGACTGATGCTAAAGCTGAAGCTCCAATACTTTGGCCACCTGATGCGAAGAGCCAACTCATTGGAAAAGACCCAGATGCTGGGAAAGATTGAGAGCAGGAAAAGAAGGGGACGGCAGAGGATGAGATGGTTGTATGGCATCACTGGTTCAATGGACAGGAATTTGAGCAAACTCTGGGAGACAGTGGAGGACAGAGGAGACTGGCTGTGGTGCAGCCATGCAGTCGCAAAGAGTAGGACATGACTTATCGACTGAACAACGAATTTCAAAACAGTCTCCTTTACTCTAACAGCCAGCATAGTCTCACTCATCTTCCCCATTCCTTTACTTTCCTTGGGCTCTCTTATTGGTCGGCAGGGTTTTAGAACTCAATCAACATTTACTATGGTTACATTTTTTTTGTTCCTCTGGAGATCAGGCTGAACCACAAGCCATACAAACACCTAGATGGCACCAAGACTACCTTAAATTGCTCACAAACCCTTATAAAAATGTCACTTTTTAGTCTGGAAGTCTATTATTTATACAGTTATTGACAAACTTGATTTAGAAAAGAACTATACATTACTATAGCAAAACTTAGGATGAAGTAGTAATGTTGAGAACATCTCAATCAGATAATAAAAGGTTAAGAAAAAATTTAATTTTCTTTACACAAAATATGTTTGTATTCTAAACCAGTATTCTTGCCTGGAAAGTCCCATGGACAGAAGAGCTTGGCAGGCTACAGTCCATGGGGTCACAAAGAGTTGGACACAACTAAACGTGAGTGCACACACACACACACACACACATTCTAAACCACTGTGTAGGCTGCATCTGATCCACCAGTGTTTTGTCGCTCACCTCCCCAGGCCAGCACAATCCAACACAGTGCTTTCAGGATCTTTGAATTTCAGTGTGTATACAAGGCAAATGCTCCCCAGTCCAGAAGTTTCTGTCCTTCCCTGTGGCCTCACACCAGCCTCTTCCACACTGACCCTGGCCATAGATTGGGCTTAATATGTATAGCCCAATCTATGGGTTAAAATAATTTTCTAAAAGGAGTTGTTAATCCTTGTGATGAATTGCCAAAGAAGGTCACAGACTCTTTCTCCAAAGGTCCTTAGAAATAAAGTAGATTTTCACAAAATGACTTTTAGAGGAGGTCCCGTGAAGGTCAGAGGATGAACTTAGGTAAACCAACAAAGAGAAAAGCAAAAACAGGATGCAAGCTAATGTTTGTTATTCGTTGAAACTAAACAAAAGGAGGAGTTTGGGGAAGTTCTCTTTTCAGGGTTAGACTGCAGGTTTCACCCTACTCACTTTTGCTCACAGGGAAAAATCTAATCAGCTGTAAGTACAGCCGGCTATTCCCACCCTCGGCCCCCCAGTACTGTTCACACTCCACACTCCTCTCCCAGTCCTCCTGTCCACATCCTTCAGGAGAATTCTGTCTTTGCCAGACTAGTTCCTGAGCTATGGCTGCCCAGGCTGAACGAAGTGTGGGCAGGAATCGAGAGAACTGGGTTTACATTAAGAGTAAATAAGGTTAGAGAACAAGGAAAAGGCAAGAGCCAGTGTGGGCTAGGATCTGGAAGTTTGGAAGAGACTAAAGTTATCACAAGTTCAAAAAAAGCTGACAAGAAATGTGAGATGTAAGTATCTATGTCTATCTATGTATATCTATCTAGAGACAGAAAGAGAAGAGGACTGAGGCTTTTAAGAAAGTTTTGGAGGTTAGTATCAGAGTCCGTTGGTATTTTTTAAAGAGAATTCAGTAAGGCTTTAAATTATTTTTCAGTTGCTTTTTAAAAGTCAGACTGGGCTTCAGCTTTAAATGGGATTATATGACATAGCAGACTACATTTGGAAAAAATACTAGTCTGTCCATCAAGTCAAATATTCCAACTTAATCATCCACTATTTATTGAATATTGATTACTCTATTATGTACAAACTGAGCTAGGCACAGTGTCTTGGAAACAAATTAACCAAAAGAAATATTTCACCAAAATATTTCATCGAACGGTTTCTTTGATAACCGAAAAGAGGAATCTCAAGCAAAGCTTTGATTGACTGCCATGTAGACCTCATGAATGGACACCTACATCACCATGTGAAGGTCTTCTGCCGCAGAGAAATGAGACATGAGGCACTGCAACAGCAGGTTCTCCTACACCCTCCCAACAACCAACATTTTCCAGTTCCAGGAGGCAGACCTCTCTGAATCACCTACCACCATTCCTGAAGTTGGTCTGCTGCTACTTTTGCTAGTTCTACCACAGGAAAGGGGCTTTAAGAAGGGTCTGTATACCCTTTGCCTACATAGGAGTGTAACTCCTCTCTGACTCTGGAACTCCCTCTGTATTAAACTGTGGCTGGTGCTGGGAGGCTGGGGCGGGCCAGAGATAAAGTGCATTCTTCATCCTCCAGGGGCTTCTGCCTGAAGAGAAGATGGGTGACCAACCGTGCAGCGCAGGGGCATGGGTACTGCCAGAAAGGCAGTGCGAATGTGAAGTAGGTCCTGCGTGGAAACAGCAAAAGCGTCCCCTCCCTGCGGGGGGTGTGGTCAGAGTGGGCATCTGCACCAGGAGACATTTCATTAGAGTCTTGAATAACTAGGTGAAATGATCCAGGCAAGAAGGCATGAATAAGGAAACCCAAAGAGCCTTTCAAGCAGAGGAAACTTGCTCTGATTTCATCAGCACCTCACAACTTGCCCTCAGGGTGTATTATTATCTTCATGTTGTATATAAAGAAACAAACTCAAAAGGTTGAGGGACCTACCCCACGCCACTCATCTTTAGGCAGTGAACCTAAGATTTAAACTTAGCACCAGGAGAAGGAAATGGCAACCCACTCCAGTGTTCTTGCCTGGAGAATCCCAGGGATGGCGGAGCCTGGTGGGCTGCCGTCTATGGGGTCGCACAGAGTCGGACACAACTGAAGCGACTTAGCAGCAGCAGCAGCATATATGTGTGTGTGTGTATATATATATGTATATATATATATATATATTTACAAATTCCTTTGAATTATTTTTAAAGATTATTTTTTACTATCTGAAGGGTGACTTTATTATTATGATTATTGTTGATGATCGAAAAAAAAACGAGAGTTACACTTCCTATTGTAATTATATAACTACGTTTAAAGGTCACAAATAGAAGTACGTACGTGAATTTACCTTGGTGTCGACTTCTTTAGTGAAGAATTGTTCTATTAGTGTTTTGTTTAGAAACATGGTTCATGAAGTAATGATCTAGTTTAAGGTAATAGTGATTGATTTTTTTTTTTATGAAACCTTAGACCAACCTTAGTTCTGTCGTTTTTTTTTTTTTTTTTTTTCCACCCTCTCCTCTAACCTTTAGGAAAACAAAAACGTTTCTAAGTGTAATATCGTGATAAAGAATATAATTTTAACTTCAACAAACTGACCTTTAAGAAATTGCATGTTTAAATTTTTGTATAAAGTTCTCGTCAGTCATGAGTTGAAGCATCTCATAAATACTTATTATTGTGTGATCTTTTCCATTTAACCCGAAAGACAGATTTTTCAATTTATAAGTCGCGGACATAAGACGTAAACAATGGTTTCAGGGGAAATAGTCGTCTTCCTCCGTTTACTATGGGACTTTTACAAAATTTGCACGTTGAAACGAATAGAAGGACATAATTACTAAGAATACCGTCAACGATGTAATTGGAATAGTGTAACGTGTCGTTATCCCCTTTGGCTAACACTTTTCTTCTTTTTCTTTTTCGTAAATCAAATTAGAACTTTGGAAAAAAAAAAGATTAGCTCGTAAAAAGACTAACAGTTCCTCCCACTTTTACTTTCAATCTAAAAATGACCCAAAAGAATTTTGGAGTTTCTTCTTTGATCTGTAAAGGTTTACCCACTGAGTAATTGGTGGTATATGACACTTTTCTTGTGTTTAATCTTATAGCTGCTTACCGAGTAAGATACTTAAGACCCAAACGACTCTAGGTGTTTCTCCGAGACTGATCCTCTGTCAGTTACCGAGGTCTCTTTCGGTCAAAGAGAAGGTTCCGAGGTTTAGTGAATAAACACCTATACAATAAGTTTTGAACGGTAGACGGAGATTCTGCAGATACAGGAAGAAGTATGTAAACACACGTGCATCTCCTTTAAGTTTCCGAGGTAGAAAATTAGGGAAAATGGAAACTGTTATCATTTGGACTGGGACTCTGGGAAGATAGAAGAATAAGAGAGTTCCACGAACTCTTTGGTGGATTGAAATACTGATTTTAATTACAAAAATAAGTTGACGTCTACGAACTCGAGTTGTGGGTATGGTCGTCCCACTCTTAGTCGGGGAAACCAAGGAAGTCGGTCCATTATACGAAAAAGGAAAAAAAAAAAAAAGAAAGAAAAAAAGTAAAAGGAAAATTACGTCTCGTCCCGATGACTAATGTTTCTCCGTCAGACTGAGGTCGTTATCCAGAAGAAGTGATTAGGAGTGACAGTACCTTTAAGGTCGACGATGTTCTTATTCTCCGAGTTAGGTATAAACGGTCGAGATTATACTTTAGACAGTCTTGGGTTTAATTACTCAAGGTTTAAGGAATGTAGTGCTATTGTCCAATTCTGACCAGTTAATTAATGTATTTAGGAAGGGCTAAGTAACACGCAAACGTCGGGTCTAACACAGAATGTAATGAGGTACTGTGTCCGGAAAACCGAGGACAACAAGACGTCTTTCCGGGGTAAATTCACCTCCGACGGACGGTGCCGTTTTACAATTTACAGTGGGCAATTTAAACGTGAAAAGATATTAACGAAAACAATTTTTTTTTTTTTAATTTAATGTCGTGTCCCGAGGGTCATGTGGTGATGCGTCTCCCGACCCCAACATGACTTACCTAGGGTCCCGTCCGTTCGACAGAGAATGGCAAATGTGTCCACACTATCAAATGTCAGAGGAAAAATGGACCACGGGCCATCCGTCGTCTCGGGTCTTGCACGTGCAAATACTTTTTATATGGTTTAAAGGGATTCTAGTTACCGTTGTCTTTGTACATAAGTCTTCTAAGAAAATACTTTTCTAATTTTATCCTAAGAAATCGGTCGAAGGGAAAACAAATGGTCACGTTCATAATCCATATATTTTGTGAACTAGATTAGTGGAAAAGTCCTGATATATAACACGTCTACACTCAATATGGACAAGTCCAGAAACACAACTTACAACGACTACCAAAACGATAAACATTGACCGTGTGTGGATGTCTCCCGCTTATTAACTCCTAATTCTAGAGTTTTCTGAAAAATTTTTCATAGGTCTGAAATTAGGAATAATTTTGTAGTTTTACGTGGACCTTAAGGTTACCAATCTAAATCTAGATCTTGACATTCCCCAGGTTCGAGGCTTAAGGCTCACGGTAGAGAGAAGTGACGTGATGTGAAGACCACCTCACCTGAGAAATACGTGGATCAACGAGACATAGGTTACCTTGGTCACGGTCAACATAAAGGACGCAGTAGGAAAACTGTCGACCGACAAGACTCTTATTCATTTACTTGTCTACTGCGAGGCTTCATGGCTGCCTTTGGACCCATCCCGCACCCAAGAAAGGTGAACCCTCGGAGTGGTAGTGTGGTGGTCCGTCTCCGATCGGTCTGGGGTCCGCCGCGCAAGAGGGTGCCTAGCGGCCCGGTGGGCGACCGGACCGTCGCGGGGGGAGACAGGAGGACGTCGGAACGTGGCCCAGACGGATACCGGCGCCGGAAAAAAGATCCCATTTCCTTCGAGCCGGAGACCCGAGGGGACTCACCCCACTCCCTGAACAGAAAGGGATATGTAAGGGGGGTGTGAGGGAGGTGTGTGTGCGTGTGTAGTTTACATCTGGGTCCCGACAAAGTCCTGGGTCTTCGTGCGCGAAGAAGGAGCCGCTGGGTCATGGCGTTGGTTCGCGTGGACAGGGGAGGGATGGGTGTTCCTTCCCCCGCGTAATTGCGCTTCCGCGGAGGTGGCGTCCCAAATAAATCCCGAGACCCCTCTGATGTCCCCTCTCCCCTGTTGGTTGCACACGCCACGCCCGCGTCTATTTTGTAAACCTTGCGCACCCGAAGCGGGGTCGAGGTAGCGCTGGGGCCTCGCGAAGGCCCGGGGATGTCCGGTGTTGGTGTGGGATCGGCCGTCGCGCAGAAGCGGGAGAGAACCCGGGTCGCCGCCCCAGCTCCCGCGTCGCGGCGCGCTCGAAGACGTCTTGTTTCTGCTCAGGTCGGGATCTCACTCTTGGCGGCGGCGGCGGCGGAGGGGTCGAGGCCAGGCCGGCGGGACTGAGTCGATTCGGGCTTTGGGTGGGCTCGCTGACCGCCGTCGGCCAAGGTGAGGGCGAGGGTTTGGTCGTCCCGGGGCCTTTGCTGACTTGGACGTCAGGGGCCACCAGTAGCTATAAGTTTGGAGGGAGGGCGTGGTTCGGGCAGTGGAGTTCGGGGAGACGTAATAATAAAAATAATAAAAAAAGTTCGGCGGTTCGACAGTAAGATAATCCTTCCCCCGGAGCGCCACGGGTGCAAGCTCCGTCCACCCGTCCCCTCCCCCGTGACGTCCAGCCTCGACATTTAGGACAGAGAAACGCCAACAACAAGGGTGAGTGGTGGGCGGCGGGGGGAGGTGGGCCCAACAAAAAAAAAAAAAGGAAAGAAAGGCGGATCGTCAACGATACCCAATGGTCCTGCCAACGGTACCCAATGGCCTGACTCCGGCCGACCGAGCGATGGACGGTGGGTCAGCGGCGCCGGCCGCCTCGCCGGGCCCACCCTCCGTCGCCCTCGCGCGCACACGCCCGTCACCGCGCCCCTCACACGCGCTCGGCCGGCCCGCGGCGTCGGTTGTCCGCCGGACCCACGACGTCGCCCTCGCGGCGGCGGCCACCCCACCCCCCGTCTCGATATTTCTTCCGGGCCTCCATTCTTCGTTCGTTTTTGTGTTGGTGTTCAATACAGGCACGACACGGAGATCGTCGTTTCTGTTCGCCACACCCCAAAACCTACGCAGATGTGAAGAGCAGCCCCCTCTTTCCCATAAAAGGACAAATCGTATTTGGTAGACATATCACAGAAATCTCAGATTTAAGTCGTCTTTTTAACATCGAAAAAAAAAAAAGAACAAAGGATAATAAAACTTTCCTTCAGAAACCTTAAAACCTCTTTTCCCCAGTTGATGGTCAAACGCGTCGATTTTATTTAATCGCAGGTCACGTGACAAGGATTGTTACTAGATCTTTTCAAAGGTAGTTCTCACTTCTCGTTAACACAAACTGAATGTCCTTGTTACCACTGAGCAAACACTCGACGTATACCGTTTCTTCTTTCGGTCTTAGGAAACATTTATAAAGTTTAAATTTCGTTAAAAACGAATACATGTAGGATTTCAAAAACTTAAGGTAAGATGATTTTACATAATTAAGGCATCCTGGAAATACACGTTTCCTTTTAACATGGATACGAAACTTACAGATTAATGTTATTAAAGTCTGTCAAAAAACGTAAACTTTTACACACATATATGTACAATATATATATATTATTTCCAGATATAAGGTTTGTTTTCGTCTTTTATCATACTTTATTTAACAGGGAGACAACTTTTCTACGACGTAACATAAGTGTTTCACTGAATTTAATAATTCTTCTTTTGAATGAATCTTTATCTTATTCGAAAACGATAAAAACAGAATTTTAAAATCTTCGGAAAGTACCTTTTCCCAGAAGGAAATACCGACTTTATAACTTTTGGAATAGACATGGTGTCGACGAGTTATTACTACTTAGGAGTTCCGTGGTTTTTTGTATTTGACTCAAGTTTTGTCGTAAGTTAAATTACAACCCTATATTACCATTAACACCGATTCGTTTTACTTAAACAAATTTAAGAATTCTCGGTATTTTCTTAAAAAATTAGAATGATATCATTCCAATAACGTATAGTGAACAAACATAAATTAATAAATCATTTTACACTTGGTCTCAATTTTTCGAGGACGTTTTATAAATTATAGAATTCCATGTATTAAGTTCTCATCGTAAAGACAAAAAGGAATCATTAAAAATTTTGAACTTTAAAATTGAGTTAAAGAAATTAGTGAAAGAAGGTTCACTCTGAAATTTTCTTCGGGATTCATTGTCCAACAACTGAAAGTAACAACTGTGAAAGCCTAACATGTATTTGAGTCAAGACTTTGTCTTGTGTATTTGATCGAATTATCCACTTATCGCACGGGAAAGTCTTAATCGGTCTCTTTGTATCAAAACGACATATATTTAGTATTTTGTAGGTCCAATTCTTAAGAAATTTAAACAATGTAAAATTTATCAAAATTTATTTGTAGATAAAATAAATCAATACATTCATTAACAAAAGAAAGAGATTTCTTTCGAAATATTTTTATATGGTCTCTTTTTATTCTCTGAACTTGTTTCGTTCTTTCGGTGATCCCCGACTTCAAGTAAATTTAGAGAGTCGACGACCCTTTAGTCAAAATTCTTCGGTCATGAATCTATGGTTTTGTTGGTTTGGTTCCGATACGGAATTTACATATGTTGATGTCACTTATACTTTAGTTTAAAATTGTTTTAATAGGTAATTTTTAATGACTACTAAGTCTTTATATGACTTAAATCTAGATTCAGTCTTCTTTATATAACATATTTTATTCGTTAGGTTGTTTGTACAAAAAAAGTACAAATTACATTTTTACTACTAGAGTACTTCAAATGTATGGTGTCATAATGCGTAATGAATTATAGTTAAAACTGCCGATATCAAAGCAGTAGATTCTTAATGTAATGTTAACCACCGTGTTATATACGAAAAGTTTTGATGACATTTTGTATTGTACTTATGTTTATGTATAACGGTTCCTCGACCACTGGTGTGACTTTACTGACTTATCGTTTGAAGTGTACAGTCGTTCTATTTTTCTTTAACGATTTAGAAGAAAGGAGGTCATAATTTTATTACTCAGAATCTACTATTTCATTATTCTAGGTTCTATGTAATTTAGTTTTATAAATGTTTTTTAAGTCATTGTAAAATCTGGTTTATCTTTTGTTTTTCCGTTTTAATTCCTTTAGTAAACATAAGATATAAATTAAAAAAAGACAACTGAGAGTCAATGTTCGTAAAGTTTCTGAAAAATTTTATTATGTCATTGAAAATTATTTGAGGATCAATTTTACTCCCACTCCATTGTAAATTAATTTCGTTGTTCAATAGGGGGAATATATTTCTATAGAAGAACAATTAAAGTCTCTATAAAGTATGGTAAGTTGTTCCTTCTTTATACTTGTCAATAGAGTTCTTTTACGACGGAGTAGACTTTAAACTTCAAGTTACATCAAATAGATTCTATAAAATAGAAACTGGTGATATTTTTCTCTGTAAAACAATTTAATATGGTCAGGAATCCGTCTACGGAATTTTCTTTCCTGAAAAATTTTTACTTATTAATTAAGACTTTAATCGTTCAAGTATAGGAAAAGATATAATACCCTTATAAATGACCGTTTAAAATAATTAAAAATATTCTAGGATGAAAATTTCATTGTTCGTTGACAGTGTCTATGACTTTCAATAGATCACGATTCTTTAACGTGTAATTCAGTCTTTTATTTAGTACTTGGAGATTAAGATTAATGTGTGTCTATTACTTTTGTTTACCAACAAGGGTCTTTGGTACACAATTTCGACTAAAACCTGTTACTTTTACATAAAGACTTAGATATATAACGTCTAAGCAATGGCGATTCGGTGGTCCCTTCGGGAGATATATAACGTTTATATTCGTTTTACTGATCGCGATAAAGACCCGAAAAATAAAAATTTCTACATTTGTAATAAAATTGTACAGAGATAAGTATTCTATGTAAAAGGTAGATTCACACTTTATCTTATTACCTTTCCAATTTGTGAGAATTTTATAAAGTTAGTTGGTAAGGTTTCGAGTCACAAAAAGGTCACGTCTCCTCCCTGGGTGTTTTAAGGTCGACGGACAGACTCTCCGTAAGACCAGACACGGCAGTCAGTATGTGCATGGACGACACAAATACGATTGTGACGGGGTCATTATGTTCTTCTTTACGAGGTAGACCTAAACTTTACGATGGATAAATGGATAGAAAATTTTACGTTATTTCGGTTGATCTAAAACAAATTTGTATATTTAGTAAAGTAGACTCCCGTCCTAGAGTAAAATGGTTATCGCGCGCGACTAGTTCCTCTCACGACGTAAGTGTCCGAAAATCGAAAAGTGTCTTCGAGTCGGTTTTATTCTGTTGTATTTTTATGGTGATTCTTTGTTGTGTTGTAGAGATGTTTAAATTTATGAATTATACTGTCACTCGAAATCCATTCTTATATAATAAGCGTTCGAAATAAGAGATACTGACCTGTGTTAAACGATAAGGATTTTACCATTGTAATCTTAATAAAAAGTCCTAAGGACGCCTCGACACGAGTAAAATGTAGGTACGCTTGACGACAGTAGTGATGATACAGGTTTGGGTCTCCTACTTGACCTTTTCTTCTCTCCCCCCTTTTATTATTTTTCTCCTTTAACCAAAAGTGTTGTGTGAGTTTCGGACTCATTGTCTCCTCTTGAAATTAATAGAGGTCAGTGTTTCTCTCTGTCCTTTAAACCTGAAAATTAATCGGTAAACCTCACGTCAACCTATAAAAAAATCGATCTATTAAATTTGCGCTTATTAAGTTCAGACTGATTTACTTTCAGTGTATTAGTCTTACGTCTATTAACTTAAAGATGACGTAAGTAATTAAGTCACACCTCCACACACACTTCTGATGATACTACTCGACAGTGTCGAGTTATTTTAGAGTCAGTTAATTAAAAAAGTAATAGAATCATAATGTAGTTGTTTTTCACCTCACATATATACAGATATGTGTGCGTATACACATGCTACACAATATATTTATACATATGCAATTTAGTTTTACGTTGCTTTATGGAAAGACTTAGTATTAGATATAGCAAAAGAAAAAAAGGAAGGAGAAGAAGTCCCTTTGCAGACAAGTAGTTCCGTTTGAACACTTAACGAAGAAGATGTCTCATGAACCAGACGGGTCTTTGTGTACGGAGCTACAGAAGACTTAAGTCTACTGAAACGTCCTTCTCCACTTCCGACGATAGACTTTCGTCTTCACGTAAGACATCTTGGGATACATTTTCTTTTTTCTTCTGTACTAGTCACGTGTCCCTCCCTGTCAATCTCCTACCCTCTCTCTTTTTGTAATCTTTACACGGTGACTTCACTAAAGACATGAGACCGTTTGAACCGTAATTAATGTCTGAGAGGGATAATTTTCCTACTTTCGTATACAATTGAAAATAAGCTAATAAACCTTTAAATCCACTCATTTTTGTACTTCGATTATCAATTCTTGTAGACAATTTTCTTATTGAAGTTCCTGTAAAGAAGTTAAATTGGTAGACAATACTGGTACACCTAATTAATACCTTTATAAAACGAATCTATCAGTCTCTTTAAATAAGACGGAAATTTTTTAAATGACGGATGGTCGTACAGTCAAGACACTAGAAATAACCGATCCGACAGTACTTTGTAGTTTTGAAAGTTGTTGATAATTTTTGACATAGTTTTTCAGTTATGTAAAGAGTCGTACAGAATGTAAAAGTTTGAAATGTTTCTACGAATATATTTCCAAGTGTTCCCGAGTTAACTCTCCCTCGTAAAAAACTTATCAATTCCAACTGGACTTTAAAGAGGTTTTAGAAGTCGTATAAAATTTTACTCAGTGATTTATTTTAACGAGGGTCGGTCAAAATGGTATATACATTAATTTTATACTATTCAGATATTGTTCATGTATGTTCGGAAGGGTGTAAGGTTCTAGTTTCAAATGTTTCCCTCATGTCTAAAGTCGATCATGTAGTACCTCTTACTTTTTCACGGGACATCGGTTTCTATATGTACGAGTTTAAGTAGAATAGTCAATTACACAGAAAAGACTTTACGTATAGTTTCTTGTGGGAATACAAATTTATTTTTGACCAAAAGAGAAAAATCGTTACTAAAACTGTATACTATGAAATCAGAGACAATTATCAAGTTATTACTATATTGTGTTTTGTGATTCTGGCCTACGACCCCTGTTTGGACCTTGTGACTTTGCGTTCATATTAAGACAAGTTGTGTCCTAAAAAGTATACCTCTAGATACTCTTTATCTCAGAAAGTCTGGTTGTTTTGAATGGAATATAAGACGCACAAATTTACGTCTTTTGTTCAATTAATCTTTTCATTTGTTCAATTAATCTTTTCATTTAGAGAAAACTAGTAAGTATAGTTAAATGAATTTTTGGTTCCAGTGACCTTATAAAGGAAGAGAAAGTTTATTCTGTCAATAAAGAAATTCTTCCGTTCGTAGATTTTTATGTGTCATAGTTTTGGTCTTAGACCGACAGGAGAAACGAAGTCTATCCAAATGTTTACCAAAAACTCTTTTGAAAGAAATGACTGGATGATTTTACTTTTCATTTTGGAAACACGCAAAAATTTTCCGTTTCGGAGTTCGTTTTATCGATTTATAAAGATGAGAAGGTACAGGAGACGGGACTTAAGGGAGTCATTTACTGGTATAGTGTACTATTTCTAATTAAATGGTTCATGTTCCTCATTTCATCATTTAGGAAAAATGATGAGAAACTCTAAATAAAAGATGTAAATATTTACAAATGGTGAGAACAAAATTTACGAAGCTTAGTTCTCTTCTAAATATGTCGTTGCTGGGTAATTATAATTGAACGTAAGCGACACTTCAAACTTGACTCACAAAGGACACAGGAAGACAGTCACCAAAGGACGGGTGCTACAATGTTCATTGACAAGTACCCTAATATGAATGACGAAACAAAGACAACCTTTACACAAAATAAAAGAAATATTTTATTACCCATTAGAAATTTTAACTAAAACCTACGAAGCTCCGTAATGTGGTGTTTTCATTACTCGTGATTACGGTTACTATAACCTGTGTTTAAGTAAAATCGAAATAAAGTACAGATTTCGTTAAGATAACTCGGAACTTGACCAGTGTGTGACAATAATTGAACGATCATTGGATTGTGTACCCATATCGTTTGTTTTCACTAGTCTCAGGTCCAACTAGTCCTGGAGCTCCGATGACAGAAAAAAGAACTTGATATTAAGTTAAAGGTTAAAATGACATGTAATCTGAGTAATAAAGGTAGAACAGAAAGACGAAGTATGACGGTAGACCTCCTGTGTGTTCACTTGTCGGTCTCCCTCGAACCGTGTGGATCAAGTTTTAAGACTTTCCCCTCTTCCTACACCGACCCTTGTAGACTTCTGTCTCAGAACTCACGTTTTTGTAGACGGGTCAAATCCAAAACACTTAAAGGAGACAGACCAATCGATTTAAATACGGTAACATGAGGTACCTATTCAAAATTTATTCGTTTTTATTAAAAAATTAACATAAATACTAAAAATAAAAGTCAGCACAAAGTAAGGTTTTAATTTTTATGTTTTAAAAGTCACAAAAGGGTAGACCAAGTCATTCGTATTAATCAAGTAAAATTCATTATAGACTAAATGATATATAGTCTCATAACACTGACGGTAGTATTATAATTTAGGATAAAAATGGGATCAGTATGAATATGGTGTAAAAGGTGTTTGTTTAAATTATCGTCTTTTAGTTGAAGCTTGGACTGTAGTTGAAGTTTGAATTTTATTCCTCATGAAACATTTTGTCAGTCATTTTACAGTGGAAATATTCAGAGGTATTTTTATTTGCATATATTAAAAGTTCGGGAGTATTTTCCTTGTTTTTTATCGGAGATCTTAAAATTTCCTTAAAATTCGTGTTCCATAAATATTGTAACTCAGTTTTCAATAAGGAAAGAGGTATTATTGAAATTTGTTTCGTTTTGGACAAAAACGAGCTTAATTTGTGTAAACTTTTAGACCAAAAGGAGTTGTGCTCAAATAATCCACATAAGATATAACGAAGTCGACTCTTATATATATCGATGCGTTTAGTACATTGGGATTGATTCCTACGGGACTCAGATGTCTTGGGTTATATTACTATATATATGTGTAGACATATCGCCCACCTTCCAATCGTCAAACTACATCTTTTTTTTTAATTAAGTCGGACAAATGGAGAATGGTACTCTTTTTTTATTTTGGATGTTTAGAAGTAACTTCTGTAAGTACTAGACACGACACCACGGGAGATAACTTGTATTTCTGAATATTTTTAACACACACACAGATACACACACACACACAGACACACACATATTTTGATCGACATCACAAAGGTACTATGGGAAAGTATTTTTTAAAAAATATATTTAAGTAATTTAAAAATTCTATATGTCTTGACATTATACTTTCAGATGGAACATTCCATGCACATCAATATAATTACCCTACTTAAGTCATTTCTTCTTTTCGACCGTGGGTGAACACTATCGTTTCACGTTTTTTTATCATCCTTACGGTCAAAGTATCGACCTCTGAATGGTTGTCTCGATATTAAATCAGATATTGAAGAAACAAGTATTGATAATCATTTTCACTGAATGTTAAATTTTAATCGGTCCCTCCTTTAGGGTTTCCCTCTAATATGGGTTCTGACTCCTTTTTACTTATATAAACTTTTTAAAGTGTTAGTATGGTTGAAATCGATCGTAAATTCTCAAGATTAATATTTCGACGGTCAAGGACCCTAATTATATCACGGAGGCGGAAAGAATATTAAAGGAATAGATATTTTGACTCTACTTTGAATTGGGGATTATAACAGTATCCATAACTCTATTTTGTACATTTTTCGATTTGTATCGGTCAGAAGTTATTTTGCCATATTTAAGGAGAATAAACCATGGAGTCGTTTCCTTGTTGAAAGATTAAAGAGATACTTCTGACGGACCGATACATGAAACGATAGTTTATACGTAATGAAGTGTTTACTGGAATTTTACCTTTTTTATGTATAAATATAATATCTATGGGTGGATACGTGTCTTTGTCGTCATAAAACCAAAGTTTCTCCAACTTGTATATATTGTGAGAACCAAATATTGAAGTTTTAGATATATTTTTGGTTCAAAAAATTCTTAAATTTTTCGTCGTACAAAATAAACCCCGTAAATAACCCCTCGGGGGATTAAAGTAAGGGGAAGTAGTAGTGGTCAAATTTTTGGTTCAGAATTTTTATGTACGATTTTTCCCTTAAGGACCACCAGGTCACCAACCCTGAGACACGAAGGTGACGTCCCTCAAGTCCAAGTCAGGGACCAGTCCCTTGATCCTAGGATGTACGACACACCACGTCGGTTGTTATTAATTTTCATGTGCGATTTTTAGATGTTATGTATCCGTAAAAGGCATGAAATTATAACACCACAAAAGAAGAATTTAAGGTCTTCACGGGATGTTTGTTCCTTGTCCGATGGTTATCATCGGAGTGAATTGCCCATTGGGTGTCCCGGAGTCTCCTGTGGTTCCACCCCGGTCCTCTGTCTACCGACTCAACGTGCACCGTAGGTCCAAGGGTTTCACCCGAATCCGACCCCCCTGTCTCCCCAGGTGATCTCCGTTTCTGTACGTTCCAACGATAAAGATGTGTGTACCCTGTTTCTTGTTCTGATACATAGTCTAAACTCCCCGTGTCTTTTCTGCCACCCCTCCTATCGTCCCCGGTGTCGTAAGTCTCGTACATTCACTCCTGACTTAGGTTACCATACCATAATCTGAGGAACAAAGGAAGTCCTCGTCTGATGTATCTTCGTGGTCGAAAGTAAAAAGTACACTTTAAGTAGAGAACCTCTGATTACAAGTGTCTGGTATTACCCTGTTTATTGAGTGTTACCACAGACGAGGTACTAAACTGAAGACCTACTGTAGTTCTAAGTTGAAATTACTTAGTTCTGTAGGGACTATTCATACGTCAACGGAGGGGCGATCTTACCTTCGAAGTTCTCCTGTGCCTATACACAGACAGAACACGTCAGGATATAGGAGTCATGGGTCGGACCAGTTTTCGTCAGTGAAGTATGTAACCGAGTGACTCAGGAAAGGGTTGGGAAGAAACTTACTGTGTTGATAGGTACTCCAGCCACTACGCACATAATGTAATAACGTGAAAGGTCGTTTGGTTCCGAGTGTCCTTACTAACCGAAAAGACTCCAATGTCTCGGTCTTTTGTTGGTCCTCGGTTCTAAGTGTCCTCTCGACCTTGGGTTAGGGAGCTCGAGGACTGGGTCCTGTGAAAGGTAATACTGGAGACGTACTTTAAGTTGGTCGTTTGACGGTTTGGTATGTCGCACGTTCTTATTGGATCTCATTGATTCGTGTTGGGGAGTTGTCGGATGACTGAGAGTGTGGCCGTACTTAAACCAACGGGTTAACACGTTCCTTTCCAGTACAAGTTTTGTTACTTCATTAAGGATCAGTTTTTTTGTGTACGGAACTCGAATTGTTCGTTGTATTGGTTTCTCTGTGTACCACAGGAAACTACAGTTTATTCCTATGAAGAGATGTCTTTTGTCCGTCGAGGGGTCTACGAATGCCTCTGACGTCCTATACTGATCGGGACAGGTCCTGAGTGACCGCTACCGACCAGACGTCAAAAGGGGTCATCGTAGACCTCACTGTCCGGTGAGACGTTTGAACTGACACCCCTAGTCGAGAAATCCCTCTCCGGTAGTCGGTGGACCCAGAGTATATCTGTTAATTTTAACCTCGATAGGGGTTTCCCTTTCCCGTCCTTTTTGAACTCGTCCAGAAACAAGACAGTACGGATACTTTGCGGTGTCTTGTGCTGACAATCCTAAAGACTCCTGAACCGAACCAATCTAAGAAGACAAGAGAACAGTAAAAATAAGGAGACAAAGATGGGAGGGAAAAAGAAAAGGTCGGGAGGGAGTTAAATATTGGAACCAACAAAGACATACAGAGGTACTGGGGAAGTTTCCTTTTCGTACTATGGTTAGATTATCTTTATTTATAATTATAAGTACACCTATGAATTATGGGTTCGGAAACTACTCACTCGGTATCTCTCTCTCTCGGTCTCCCGTCATATAATAAAGTCCGATCGAGCTTCCACGGTTCATCTTTTAAGTTCTACCGAAGTCTAGGACTTCGATCATCTTTTTCTCAAGTCCTCTGACCCGGGACGGTCATTGATCATCAGTATCCTGAGTCGAATAAGGGAATAGATATTTATCCTTCTATCTTTTTAATCGAGTTTCGATAAAGTACAGATTCACATAATTTTATCACCGACTGTGAACCTATAGTGTGTAATATAAAGTCAGACAACACTCTCGAAATGTAAGTAATTGACTAAATTAGGAGAACTGTCGGAATACTTCATCTATGATAATAGTGGGGTAAAATGTCCGCCCGTTTGTGTTCGTGTCTCCTCCATTTTCCGAACGGATTTAAGGGTCGATTGTCGATCGTCTTCGTCCTAAACTTGGGTCCGTCAGACCGGAGTCTCAGACACACGTCTAATCACATAGCAGGGTACCCTACTTATAAGGTCCTAATGTCTCATCTTTAAATTTTTTCTCCTTAATATCGTCATACTTGAGTTCAGTGAAAGTGACGGTACGGTTGGTAATGGTTCACAAGGTCTCGATTATTGGGTGACACATGTACACACGATTCTGTTAGTCAACACAGGTTGAGAAACGTTGCGGTACCTGACATGGGCGGTCCGAAAAGACAGGTACCCGAAGAGATCCGTTCTTATGACCTCACCCATCGGTAAGGGAAGAGGTCGTCTAGAATGACTGTGTCCTTAATTTGGGTACAGAGAATGTAGAGGACGTAACCTTCCGTCCAAGAAATAGTGATCGTGGTGAACCCTTCGGGATTACTGGGTGATTCTGATAAATTTGTGGTTATTTATGAGAGAATATTTGTAAGGGAGGTTTCTCGTCGTTGTTCAATCAGTGAGTCTCCTAGAGTCTTGTCACAATCGTCGGGTGACATCTCGACTACAACCATACAGCTAGGATTTGCAACATTTATTTCTCTCAAAGATTCTTCACGGAAAATTATTCCGTGTAAATAAAGGACCGTTTAAAATGAGAACAGTCGATTTGAGGGTTCGTTAAACCGAGACGAAATATCGAATTCCCTCATATATAAATAATAGACTAAGTTAATCAAGTAACAAAAGAAAGACCTTCCAAACCAGGACTTAGACGTGACACACTCCATACGGTGTTCCACCACGAGATTATATCCTTTACTGAGTCGTGTCGTGTCGTGTTTACCTAAATATCAAGACTCCTAATCATAACCGAAGATAACGGGTTATGGACTTTCAATGACATCTCCTGACTTAACACAGAGGAACTCTCTCTACAAGAAGAATTTAGGGTCATTGGATACTAGTACTGGAATAAACCTTTATTCCAAAATCGTCCACATTAATTTAATTCCTAGAGTTCTGTTCTACTAGGACCTAAATCCCACCCGAGATTTAGGTTACTAACTACAAGAAAACTCTTTTTCCTTTCCTTTAGACTATGTGTCTCTTTTCTTTCTGTACATTCCTACCTCCGTCCCTAATTTGATCGAAGGGACCACCAAGTCTGAGACGGATGTTAGACGGGTCCAAGTTAGGCATCCAACTCTTCTATGGGATCTCTTCCCTTACCGTTAGGTGAAGTCATAAGAACGGACCTCTTAGGGAACCTGTCTCTGACCACCGGATTTCAAGTGTCCTAACGTCTCTCAGTCTGTGCTGACTTACCGATTGTTGTATCCTTTATTTAATAACTCGTAGGGAGGTTTCGTCTAATAGTTGTAAAATCTTTGTCCTTGTAAGAGAGGCCGAACTAGTGTCCTGGGAGTTAAGAATGTCTTACGACACGAGTGTACAGGGTAGACTGGTGGTCTCAAAGACGTGTGAATGAAAGACTCCTTTAGAAGGTTTGGGACTGCCGCGACTAGATGTACGACCGCTAACAAGTACAACTTTTTATCCAAAAATCTACCTTCAAGACCGTCAACAGAATACTCTTTCTTTTTTTTTAAAAAAAATTAGTAGTTTAGTTCCACTAAATCAATGTCTTTAGGGAGTTTTACTTTCGTTTAGTACGTACTATTAATAGTGTGTTGATAATATATTAATATGTGTATAAAATATCAATATAATATATTATTCCTATACTTTTTTTAGTCAATTGAATTTCTTTTTTATAAAAATTTGTAAAAACTCCTGAAAGTACTAGTTATGAGTATATTTAATCATATTAAGTTCACCATTTAAAACTTAAGTCTCCTTTGTCGGTTTGTTTATTTCGATATATAACGTTAACTCTTCTTTCGGATGTTTTAGGAAGGATATATAGTTATGTACAGTTAAAAAATTAACTACATATAACAAATGTTAGAATACAATCAAAGTCCACAAAAGGTAACAAAAAGTCCAACAATAGGTATTTAATAATGTTCTATAACTTATATCAAGGGACACGATAAGTAACAATGAATAAAATATATATCACCACACAGTTTAAAAATTCATAACTTATATTATTATTTCAGAAAAAGTTATATGAGAAATTTAGTGAATGTGGTCATTACGTAATGAAACCTCAGAGACGGAGTCGGTGTGTTTAAGAGATATGGAAGAAGAGTGTGTCCTACAAAAGTAACATTTTGTGTACGATAACCAGACAAATTTCTTTTGTTTTTTGTATTCGGTTTTTTCACGAAAAGAACATAGAAATTGTGAGATATACAGGGTTATAAGTAAATTTCATCCTAAAATTTTTAGTTTTTATCTAAACGTAAATACGGTCTGAGTTTAGAACGTATATTGGGTGGTTGTATCGTAGGTACTTCTGTCGACCCCACTGTAATTACTCGTCACTACAGGACCCCGTTCCGTACTTGGACGGAAAGGGACTCAGGACTGCATCGAAGGACGAGTAGGTATCGTGAGGAAAGTCTCCGTTTAGTATTTGTAATCCGTTTTAGGACTTCGTATTTACTAGTCATTTTCGAGTCGCAATAGGTGACGTAAATTGGGGTAGGTAGGTGGGTACCTCTTCAGAAAGCCCTAATCATTGTGGAAGAGTACCAGGAGTTGTACTGTAACGTCTTCCGGTGTAGGAACTATGCCGGTAGTAGTGTCTGGTGTGTTTAGTGGTCCCTAGGACTTCAGTGGAAATTTATTCGCTAGTCGTAAGGGGAAGAGATGATCCACACGTTCTCTCACACTAGTTCACTCTCCGCACACCACGTGTCCTGTTCATACACACACCTCGGTTTCAGGTCAGGACCGAGACGATATTCCTTTCACTGAACTTGAGGCCAAGGAGTCTACCCTTTTATCCCTACTCGATCGTGTAGGGACAAAGGGTCCCAGTAGCAGTCCTGACTGTTATACGTTACCATTTACAATAGAGTTATAATAGTAATCAATGATCTACATTGACCATGAAAGACAATGAAATTCCGTCTAAATCCTTTTCGGTGGAAGTCTCAGGGATGGACTTCGTTTTGGAGTTACGAAGAGGACACCCAAAATGGGTTCCGACAAAGAGGAAACACATTTTGTTCTCTGACCGAATACAGATAATCAAAACATTCTTCTAGAGATAAGACGGATAATTAAAGTTGTAAGATAAATTATTAGAAATATGATGGTTTACTCTTTAAAAAAACGGGGTCTCTGATTATAACAAAGTTTTTGACAATAGTTGGACGAATTATACGTGGTTTCCGACAAAAGAGACCCTTCACAGTCACTATCGTCCGTAATCAAGGATCGGCAGGGGTACTCTACATGTCGTGTCGAGGACCATTGAAATATTTTAAGTTTCTTAGAGTCCTACGTCCCTCCAATTCTTTAAACAGGTGTTTCATCAATGACCGGATTTAGAGTGACACCTGTTAAACCGTCGTTTTGCGTGATCTACCTCAAACATCGTGTTATTATTGTAACACACACACCTAAAGTTTCGTGTGGTCCCGGAGTTGATTACACTGGGAACCCCTGAGTCAGCCGTCCGGCAAATGTAGTCTCAAACACGGGGTCGCTCCGGACCCACCCGTAGGAGAGTCACGAGAGAGGGGTCTCTCCTGGTCCGGTGACGTGTCGGAGGACTCGGAACCCGTGTCTGCCTCAGGTCCAGTCGAGGGAAGTAAAGAGACGAGTCTTGGTGACACCTACCTTATTGACCTCTAGGTACACCACGGGTGTGGTCTGTTTCCAGATAGATATTCAGGAAGTAAACGTCCTGTTCGAGTCCTCTCTTACGTACTTCCCGATGAGTGGAGCTGGTAGACAAGCAAATTTTAAGGTCCATTTACGATGCTGAAGTCTCAACAGACCATAATAAAGGGAACTCCGATTAAATTTACCAAATTTATGGTCGAGGAGATGGACGTTTCGAGATACCCAGATACCCACGTCACAGATTCGTTCCGATTGATCTTGATAGGTCCGAGGGGTAGGTAAGGATTAGTATGTTGTCCACCTTCGGAGAAGTCCTAGTCCAATGTGGCTCTTTTGGTTAAATAATTCAAGGAGATTTAGATCAACGACTAAAGACGATAGATGGTTCGGTTCTTGTACATAAATAACAGTTAAATAATCTTAGAGTCTCTTTACGGTTGGTGATGATGGTGTCTTTTTACGACCTCGTGGTGGTTTATCATGAACACCTTGGGTAATAAAGACCGAAAATTACCTGTAAAGACTTGAGTGTAGTTCAATAAATACATCTTTTCTTCCTAGATATGAAAGTAATTGAGGGACTCCTATTAAGTTAAAGTATGGATGATATTTCACACAGTTATTTATACAGTTTTAAACTGGGTGTTTAAAAAATCTCCTTCAGTCTTCCGTTGATTTCTTAAAGTAAAAGTTTACGAGTCAGAATATATGAGCACAATATTAAAAGGTGTGTCTTACGTATAGATCTCACTGGAATACCCATTTTGGTTTCGTTTTAGTTTTATGTTCCGTATGGGACTATTACGGGAAGTTGTGGTAGTAGTTTTTTTTTCGTAAGACTCAAAAATGAATAAAAGATTCAACTCCTTCAAACTTTCTTTTTCCCTTCTTTCCTCTTTTTTCTCTTCAAATCACCGTAACTCCACTGGTTATATTATTAAATCGATGATTGTTACCCTTCTCATTTTTCACCGATTTAAAATAGAGTGAACATATTATGATGTGTCAGTGACTATTTTAGACTCGGGTAAAGATACGAGAGTTCTCTTCAGACTTGATTTAGTCTGTCTTCTTTACTGATAGAAGTACCAGTTCCCGATTATTCGATATATGTGGACACCCGGTTTAGGTCTGTGGTGAACAGAAGTGTTTATTTGAAAATGACCTTGTGTTAATGTGAGTAAGTAAATACATAACAAATACCGACGAAAGTCAATAAGACTCTCAGACATGCCGGGTGTTTCGGTTTCTAAAAATGATGGACCGGGAAATGTCTTTTTCTGGAAATAAGTTCTATTAATATCCTCCGGTGTGTTGTGTGTTATGAGGAGTTTTCTAATACTATGTCATAATAAAGGATTATTTTATTCAGTAAAGATCAATTAATGAAGAGAATTAATGAGTCTTAACTCTGGTTCCGTTTTTATTAACGTGTATAAGTAAAGGGTGAAAAGACAAGATGTATATTTTGTGACGTGTAGAGAAAAGGTCTCTTGAGATGTAGGAGAGTCTTGAATTCTAAATAGTCCATTATATCAGACGTCTTTATACGGTATTGTCTAGTATTTCTTTATGGTAATTACTCGATATTTTTGAGAAACACTTAAAATCTACAAAGTGTAGAAGTTGTACTTCCGTTATTTGTAATTTTATAATTATAATTGTTTCCATGTTGCTCCTTAAGTTTATTCAGGTAAAAAGTTGAAATCCTTGGTAGTATAGTGAAGTAAATTCTCTGTTCGTAATCAACGTTAGTAAGTTTAAGTCAAGAAACTTAATCTTTGTAAAAATATTTAAAGTGAATATAGCATCATGGGTAGTTTACATACGATGGATTTTTAATGATACTAAAGATACATGATAACTACCGTATGAATGTACTTATGTATAGAGTATCAGCTATATTCTCACGGTCTTCAGGAGGAAGACTTAGGATCCTAGAGCTTGGGTCTGTGAATGTTTAAGGACATTCCCGTAGTGTTTCTTTATACAAAGGTCTAACGTTCATCCCGAGCCTTCCCGACTCTCTTTACTGACATGATCTTGTTTTGACTTTCCGCGAAATTGAATACACCAACATTAGGAAATTTTTTTGTTCTTCAATTACTTAGTTCGTGGTGTCCTTCAGGTTTTTTGTGATAACGGGGTTTACCTTAAAAATGTTATTGCGTTTTGACTCGACCCGCGCTAAACCAAAATGTCCAATATACTTCTGTTATTCTTGTCTCATAAGACTTTGACTAAAAGTTAAAAATTAGTACTTTTTATCCAAGTGTAAAAATAGTTCAAAATTTTTTCCAGTAAACTATGAAAGAAGTAAAGAGACGTAATTTTGATGTCCGGGACGGACTATTCAATGAACGACGACGATGACGATTCAGCGAAGTCAGCACAGACTGAGACACGCTGGGGTCTCTGCCGTCGGGTGGTCCGAGGGGGCAGGGACCCTAAGAGGTCCGTTCTTGTGACCTCACCCAACGGTACAGGAAGAGGTCTATTCAATGAACGATCTTGTGATTGTTCTTTCTCACTGTTTCCAGCACACTTTTCGTTCGTTCCTCCCGACTTTTAGTGAAAACGCGTGGGGTACGGACTCTTATTCGTTATGATTGAATCATTATACTTGTCTTTCTACCCATGAAAATTGTATACAAAGATAAGAATTTTATATGAAAGGGTACACCATTTGATGAAGAAGTATTGTTGGAGTACAATATCCATTTTCAATCTCTTCAATTTTTTTATGTCTCATCTAGTAAAATAAGGAAAAATTTCTATTATTCTTGTCCTTTGTGCCCTATTTAAAATTTTATGAAAAACTTTTTCACGAGAAGTGATGTAGTCGAATTAAAATTTTATACTTTTGTACATGTTGTTTTTTAACAATACAAACCGTACTATTAGAAACTTTCATAGTAATTAAGTAAACCACTAATATTTAAACGATTGACTTAAAGTAAAATGTATAAAAATTGGAAAACAAAACTTCTTCTTTTTTCTGAAGTCCTGACTTTAACATCCGTAAAGATGACGAAACGAAATCGTGTAGACTCTTCGTCCGACAGTTAGGAGGTCTCGTCGTCTTCTTCTTTATAATACCTCAAAAGACCTGTTTCTTGGAGGTAAGACAATATGTCTATTATTTTACTCTCAAACGTTCTGTCTTTTAATTGTCTTTCCCTCTTTCTGTCAGGTGTAAGGGAATTTATCGAAAACGATGGACATTCAGAGTGGAAAATTTCATTATGAAACAAGAACGTAACCTCTAAAGATGGGTTGACGAACAAGAGTTATGCGTATGTCTCCACTGCTGAATTACGAGGTTTTTCTGTAAAACTTTAGAAAAGTAATACATAAAAATTTCAGTAAATCTTCTGTCTGTTATTTTTGTTCCGTTGTTATGTCGTTACAAGATTTGTAAAACCGGTAATAAAGAATTTGTGTGTAAGAATTAATATTCTTCCTAATATTTTTGTTAACAACTATTCTCGGGGAGAATGTATTTCACATCGACCAAGTCACATTTCGTCTAAGACGGGTCCCCGTCTTTACTTTGTCTTGGGTCCGTGGGACGGGAGTCCCGTGTAAAGTGGAGATAGAGGATGGTCTCACACATGCATTGAGTAAAAGGGCGTCACGAAAAGTGCGTGGGTATCAAGAATCTTCCTTACTCAGTTAGTAGTCACTTAGTTATTTGTCTCCCTGTTTATCCAATTCTTATCCTCTCTTCTAGTCTCAGGTCCCATCTGGTGTAGATTGGGAGATTTCACCGGGGTATGTGAGTCCCGTTCTGTCTTACAACTGTTCCCGATGGTTCCAATAGGACGGGGGTAAGTCGGCCTGATTCCCTCTTCAGAGGATCAGTTGGTCAGTGTACATTCGGTGTGAGGGAGTGTCCCACGACCGTCGAGGTGAAAAGGTGACCTCTTCGTCTTCAAGAACTTTTAGGGTGTCCCTTTTAATTTATAAAGGTTGTCAAGTCACAAGGTGTAATTGTCGTCTTCTGTGTGTGGGCAATGACTTTATCACTCGGAAAGGGATCCAATTTGTTTTTGCTTTTCTGTTTGTTTACGTAAACGGTTAAAATATGTTTGGACAGTAAATTTTTTCCCAAAGACTTGATTTTAATATCTTAGGTGTCAATGATGTCGTAGTGTCTGAGGAACTGGTGAGTTGTATAATAATTAACTTCTACCATCATTACTGTTTATAAAGAGTTTTTTTAGTCTTGAAAAGGGGGGACAAACAGACGATAACGGGTTGATGATTGTAGATTTGAAACTCATTATACAGGGAAAAGTACCTTTCTTGTGACTTTAATACCAGTGTTCTGGTCCCCATTTAAGAACAAGTGAATGAAGGATTTAATACACGAATAAGTGACTCGGAGACAAAGATGTAGTCCTTTTATCCTTACTACCGATAGGTTGGATAGAGTCGACAAGTAATTCTCCTAGTTTAATATTTTATGGACACTTTCGTCGTCCTTTTAAAATAACACGATGTACTTCAGTTTATAATATATCTTTCCTTTCACGAATATTTGGGTTTCGTACTTCCAGAAGGGTATCTGGAACCATTATTCGTTAAGTCTTTACGATTGTGTTAATAGAAAAAATTCATGTTTAAACAATTAAATTCTTGGATCATCGTTTATGAAATTATGGCATTAAAAAGTCATTTTCCGTCTCTCTGGATTTCTAAAGTGTCCTGAACGAGCCTCGTCCGGGGAGTATTATAAACATCTTCCTTACTTATAGTATTACTGTTTAATGTCATTCCTTGGATCAAAGGAGTAGAATTACCCAATCTTAAGAGTCTAAGATGGAAATAATTATGAGTAATGTAGATTAGAAATACATCCCTTCCTATACAACTTTTGTCTAAGATTTTGATTCGACCCTTTTTTTTTTTAGAGGATTCTTGTGTCGTTACGTCCGAGGCTACTCTCGCATAAAACTCAACCTCCGTGTGAGTTTTACGTGTGAGTTTTAATTGATACCACGATTCAGAGGTTTATGAAAGAGTCAGGACTTTTAGAAATTGAACCAACTTCACGATTTACCATTCGAAGGAAGGAAGAGTAAGGGAAGGTGTAGAGACACCGGGACTCTCGGTAGGGTTCGACGACAAGAAGTGTAGGACAATGGTAAGGTCCCACTGGAGTAGGTTTGTATACCAAAGTTCGTGTGTCGTGCTTGACTACTAAGAGAGAGGTAGAGCCAGGTCCGTAGAGGGGTGTATAGGTCCGAGGACGGATCTTCCAAGTGAACTTTTAGGGTAATCACGTGTCTCAGGTGTGGGAAGGGTGTAGGAGGAGGAGTAGAGTAGGGGTCGTTGGGTTCGGTTTTTAGGTCTCAGGGGTCTGAAGACAGAAACTGAGCGACTGGTTCAGGACATCAAAGTGTGAGGAGACTATGTGTGTGGTGAGATAAGGGAGACACTCACGAGACTGGGTTCCTGCCTATCGTACGGGTCACAATTACGTTCACGATGATTAACTAGAGACCCGGACATAGGTTAAGTAGGGGGTATGATTTTGTTCTTGTCAAGGTTTCGTGTGTAGACTACTACAGTAAAAGGACGACTTTTAGGATGTTTGGACAGGGTACTGGAAGTTCTAGTTCAAGTTTGAGACATCGATCGTGTTATGTCGGAAAGTACTAAAAGTGCGATGAATAGAGGTTTCTGCTTCGAACCCAGTGGTATGTACTATCCAGTAAAGTGTGGACGTGCAGAGACTTGTGCGACAAGAGAGACGGACGTGACGTCAGGAGTAGAGCGAAAGACGAAAGAGGAAATAACAGTAGTAGACCAAGAAAGTAAAAAACGATTGAGTTTAGGTAAAAGTTTTGCATTGAGTCAGTGATCTTTAGGAAGACCTTAAGGAGACCTTTAGGAGTCTAAGGAGGTCAGACTAATTAAACTGAGAAGAGGTTCGGGGATGACGGAGGTCCGTCTGGAACCCGTAGGAGAGAAAAGTGGTACGGAACAACGTGACATGAATGGACGTCCGGAGGAAGTGATCTACGATTCGAGGAAATCCCATCGAATCCGAAACGTCATATTGAATTCACGGACCGTGTAGGTTTCGTCAGGTAATTATGGTGAATTACTTATTTACTTACGGACATCCTTATTTACTTAACAGAAGTCCCCCTTTTTATTTCTACTCTAGTTTGAAGTTGACTTTATTTTTGGAGTAGGTGAACCCGAGAACCTGAGGTACTTAATTACTATTCAATAAATCGTCGACCAGATTTCAAATAGAATTAAATTGTTTGGGGAAGGAGATTCCCGCACGGTTAATTGTCGTGTACCGATGTTCTCGTTACAAATTCTAGATACTCTTAGTTGACAAAAAGCTCGTGGGATTTCTTGAGGTCTTCGTGGATAAATGTATCTTTATTAACTTTTAGTAGGACTCTCGAGGTTATTGGCCTCAGGGGATTCTGAAGATGGTCTACTGTTAAACAAACGGATCAACCTCAATTTTACACATGAACTTTCATTATTTTCATGTAAATAAAATTTTATAAGGTATTAAGTCTACCCGGAGGGGAGGGGGGTGTGGTGTTAATCATCCTTAATCACTTCAAAGTGCTATGAAGGTCGATACTTGTCGTGTGGGTCCTTCGGTTACAAGTGGATATTAGGGAATTAATCTGCGTAGGGAGTACTAGGACGGGTGGTAAGAAGTTCCCTTACAACTGTCGGACAGTCGGTGTTTCCTGTCGAGGTTCAAGGTATGGATCTTAGTATACCTAAAGGATACTTTTAACGAAGACGTCGTCGTCAATCAGTTAAATTATTGGAATAATTTGTGAAATTACTGAAGAACCCGGATTACTAATAAAGATCAACTTCCTTCTTCAGTCCGTCTCATCTTAATTTTTAAATTCGATTGGCTAGGGATGACAAGAGGTACACTTTGTCCGAAGACTTCTTTCTGACGACGTGACAAACTTTTAGATTAAGGATACAACAGAATATTATTAGTACGGAACCAAAGTCACATGGGGGAAGGGAGAGGGTCGGGGTAAGGTGCAAGTTGCAAATAGGTACATAGGTAGATGGAACGGAAAAAAGGGAATCAGGAATATACTCTACTTTAGTTGTCATTTTTAGTAGTATGACTTGTTTCGTACGTATACCCAGTACGTGACACCACAAAATGTGCAAAAGGAAATTAGAAATGTTGTTAGGATTCTCCAGTCATTATAACAATGGGGTAAAATGTCTGAAATTTTTTTTAACCGAAGATTTCGAACTTGTTGACCGAGTTTCAGTTTACCGGTAATCCGAGTCGATCGAAAGTTTGAGACCAGACGGAACGAGGTTTCGGACCCGGAATGTGTGTAAGATAGACCACCAAGAATTCGTTATCTATTATTTAGAGGTTAAAGTGACATAAAAGTTAAAGTGTATTCACGTAATAAGACCTCACCTTTTTTAATAAAAGAAACGAGAATCGATGTCGTAGTCAAGTTGGTCGTACGAGAAGACTTTAAGACAGGGTGATCGGAGAGTTTCCGGAATATAAAATAAAAGTATAAACATCGTGGTTCGTGTCATGACCGTAGGTAATCATTCATGAGTACTTTACGAACTCTTAATTAATTGGTTCACTAAAGGATCTTCTAAGTTTTTGTTTCCTACATATCCAAGACATACGACTTTTAATATTCTACGACAACTTTTTTTAGTTTCTTCATATATGAAGAAACATATATAAATACCTAACCTACCAACCGACCGTTGTGGCTGAGTTACCTGTACTCAAACTCGTTCGAGACTCTTAACCACTACCTGTTCCTTCGGACCACACGACGTCAGGTTCCCCAGCGTTTGTCAGTCTGTACTGACTCGTTGACTTGACTTGACTTGACTACGACTTCGACTTTGAGGTTATGAAACCGGTAGACTACGCTTCTCGACTGAGTGACCTTTTCTGGGACTACGACCCTTTCTAACTCCCGTTCTCCTCTTCCCCCGTTGTCTCTTACTCTACCAACCTACCGTAGTGACTGAATTACCTGTACTCGGACTCGTTTGAGTCCCTCTCTCACTACCCGTCTCTTCGGACCGTAACGGCGTCGAGTACCCCAGTGTTTCCCACCCTGTACTCAATTACTGACTTACTTGTTATTTTGAAAATCTTTTCTTTATATCCTCTTTTGAAAACGTTGGATGTCAATCTGTTTTTCGAGAATCTAAACTGTCGTTCTCATATTAAGTATGTTCCATTCTCTCGATTCCTGAAGGGACCACCGGGTCACCAATTCTGAGTCGTGAGGGTTACTTCCCCCGTGTCCAAGCTAGGGACCAGTTCCTTGATTCTAGAACGTACGGTGTGTGAGGTCGGTTTTTTATTTTATGATATTTATTTAGTAAATTTTACAATTTTTTTTTTTTTTTTTCCTTTCTCTCGATTTAAGATGGAGTGGTTTTAATTTTCGGAAACGAGACATGGAGGACGTTTCTCCGACGTTTCTGTTTAACGTCTGACCTTCTTGTATAGACGTTTAGTGAGTTAGGAGTTTCCTGAATCTCAATCTTATATATTTCTTAAGAGTTTTGGGTTGTAATTTTTTTTTTTTTTGGTGTGTGTTTCTTAAGTTGATCTTTTACCCGTTTTGTGTACTTCTCTGCAGAGTGATTCCTTCTGTGTGTTACTTCTTCGGGTACTCTTCTGCACGTTGCAGTAATCGGCAACACGTACAAACACTCAGCGAGTCAGTACAGGTTGGGAAACGCTGGGGTACGTGACATCGGGCGGTCCGAGGAGACAGGTTCCTTACGAGGGCCGTTCTACAACACCCCTCCCTCCACCCTCCCCCCAAGTACAAACCCTTACGTACATTCTTAATTTCTAAAATTTTAAATTTTTTATTTTTTGATTTTTTTTTTTTTTTTTCTTATGACCTCACCCGACGGTACGGGAAGAGGTCCCCTAGAAGGGCTGGGTCCCTAGGTTGGGTGTAGAGGGCGTAACGTCCGTCTCAGAAATGGTAAACTCGATGGGACCTTCGGTAAGTCAAGTCAAGTCAAGTCAAGTCAGCGAGTCAGCACAGATTGAGAAACGCTGGGGTACTTAGCGTCGTGCGGTCCGGAGGAACAGGTAGTGGTTGAGGGTTTCAAGTGAGTCTGAGTGCAGGTAACTCAGTCACTACGGTAGGTCGGTAGAGTAGGAGACAGCAGGGGAAGAGGAGGACAGGGGTTAGGGAGGGTCGTAGTGTCAGAAAAGGTTACTCAGTTGAGAAGTGTACTCCACCGGTTTCATGACCTCAAAGTCGAAATCGTAGTAAGGAAAGTTTCTTGTGGGTCCCGACTAGAGGAAGTCTTACCTGACCAACCTAGAGGAACGTCAGGTTCCCTGAGAGTTCTCAGAAGAGGTTGTGGTGTCAAGTTTTCGTAGTAAAGAAGTCGCGAGTCACAAGAAGTGTCCTTCGGTAATCCCTTTACGTTTAATTATGGTGTTACTATACGGTGATGTATGGATAGTGTCAAAGATTACCATAATAAGTGATAAAAAAATAAAATCGGTAGAACTGTCTATATGAAAAATTTAGAAGTGACATCAGATCGAAATTAGAAATATCATATCATTTGTATTGACACAATTGACTTTTTTGTAAATAAGCCTAATGTTTTTCTACTTATGTCTGTTTTCTATTACGGGTTTCGTCTTCCACAATCCGATCACTCAAAGTCAAAAAATATCGGAACTACTCTTAAAATATAGTGTTTTTACTTCTGAACAAAGTAAAATATGAGGGAAAGAGTCTTGTAAAAAAAGGATAAGGTTTCATATATGGTAACATATACAAGTACATAAACTTGACCTTCTGAGTAAGTAAGTTAATTTTAGACAACTCGGGACCGAGTCACGGTTGTCTCTTTCTCAAATTGGGTTGTGGAATAAGTGGTCCCAAGGTCGGTCCTGAGGGTGCATTGTTAGAGTTTTGCTTTTAAATCGGGTAAAGTGTGTTTGATGTAAGAAAATGTTTATTGTACGAACTTTCCGTCTTCTTTACATGGTTCATTGGAAGGAAATAAAGAACTATTGTTAATATTATTTATTGGATTTTCTGTATGATGTTCCCTACAATGAACAGTGAAATATCGAACTTCATCCAAATTTACGGTAGGAGACCGTCAAAACTTACTACTGAAAATTCTTTCGAAAATAATGAAGTCCTATTTATTGACACCCACTCGAAACGGAAAATGTACTTAATATTATTAAACACTACAATGTTCGAAGAGATGTGTTCGTCGTAGGTCTTAATTCATGTCAATGGAAAGACGTAGAGTATTATTTAATCCTTTTCTCTCAACTTTTTCTGAGTGGAAAATGTTGTTCTTTATTAACGGTTGGACACAATTTGATGTGGTGTTCTTGTGCTTTCTAGTCGTTTTAGGTTTTATACTTTTACAGATGTCCAGTTTTCCACATCAAAGAAGTTGTTTATTTAACGTGTTCCCCCTTTTTCCCGTCTTATTCTCCAAAATTCGTTATATAATTGGTTTACGGTACACATAAGGAATAAGCGTAGTCCTAATCTTATTGGTTTATATGTTTCAAAAAAAGTTGTAGTAGTTCCTCTGAACGTGTGATTATAAACTACCATATTTCCTTAATTACAATTAATAAATTCGACACTATTACACCACACAAAGATTCTTCCCAGTAAACAATCTTTACGTATGGCTTTATAAATGTCTACTTTAATGTGACACGGATTTTAAGTAAAGTCTAGTAAGTGGCCCACCATCGTCTTCCTTTACCCACCCCCACCCCGAACCAGTACCTAATTATTACACAATTAACAACTTGGGAATCCGTATATTCCCAAGTAATATAGTAAGATGAAACATATACAAATTTAAAATATTACTTTTCAATTTTGGTCATTTTCTTCTCTTCGTTCTCTCATTCTCTTTTTCCCTACCTTGAGTAGAGTTCTCCTCACGAAATGCTTCTCTGTGTATACCGTTGGCTTTCACTCTCCTTCAGTCTTTACACTTAGATTCTCGATTGGACTCAAGTCGGACATGATTGTGGTGATTGTATTACTGCAGGATTGTGACTGGATGGAGACCTTTTCTTCTCAAAGAGTGATAGTATTTTTATTTTATAATACATTGATCTCTCTCTGTGTTAACGTTTAAGTCTACTATTGTGGTACTTTTACTTCAGGGGGAGGTTGACGTGAGGATCAAAGAACAGGTGGATAGATCCTGAAAATATATAAAAATTATAATATATATATATGTATATTGACCGTATATATACCTATATCGTACATATGTACACGGTGTATATATATTATAATATATGTATTCATCGTATAGTCAAGTCAAGTCAAGTCAGCGAGTCAGTACAGGTTGAGAAACGCTGGGGTACTTGGTGTCGTGCGGTCCGGAGGGACAGGTAGCGGTAGAGGGCCTCAAGTGAGTTTGAGTACAGGTAGCTCAGGCACTACGGTAGGTCGGTAGAGTAGGAGACAGCAGGGGAAGAGGAGGACAGGGGTTAAGGAGGGTCGTAGTCAGAAAAGGTTACTCAGTTGAGAAGTGTAATCCACCGGTTTCATGACCTCAAAGTCGAAATCGTAGTAAGGAAGGTTTTTTGTGAGTCCCGACTAAAGGAAATCTTACCTGACCAACCTAGAGGAACGTCAGGTTCCCTGAGCGTTCTCAGAAGAGGTTGTGGTGTCAAGTTTTCGTAGTTAAGAAGCCGTAAGTCGAAAGAAGTGTCAGGTTGAGAGTGTAGGTATGTACTGGTGACCTTTTTGGTATCGGAACTGATCTGCCTGGAAACAACCGTTTCATTACAAAACTTATACGAAAACTTATGCGACAGATCTAACCAGTATTGAAAGGAAGGTTCCTCATTCGCAGAAAATCAAAGTACCGACGTTAATTCACTAAGACCTCGGGTTTTTTATTTCAGACTGTGGCAAAGGTGACAAAGGGGTAGATAAAGGGTACACTTCCCTGGCCTACGGTACTAGAATCAAAAGACTTACAACTCGAAATTCGGTTGAAAAAGTGAGAGGAGAAAGTGAAAGTAGTTCTCCGAAAAATCAAGGAGATATATACACAGATATATACCTACACGAGTGAACACAGGTTGAAAAACGTTGGGGTACCTGACATCTGGAGGTCCGACGACACAGATATCTTAAAAGGTACGTTCTTATGAACTCACCCAACGGTAAAGGAAGAGGTTCCCTAGAAGGGTTGGGTCCTAACTTGGACTCAGAGAATGTAGAGGATGTGACCGTCCGTCCAAAAAATGATGGTCTCGGTGGACCCTTCGGTGGACATGTATATATATATGTATATATATATATATATACATATATATATATATTAAAAATTACGTTTACCCTCGTGTGACATTTATGACGAAGTATGGAACCAAATAAGTAACGTTTTAGAAAATCTTTAGAAATACACACTCGTGTATTTTGAGTTACGATAAACAAAATTTTGTTTAACAAATGAAATCATGTCAAAATTTGTATGTCCTTTTGACAAGTTTCTATTGTCTCTTAAGAGTATATAGGATATACCCTATATACCTTTGATATATGGGTCAAAGGGACTAATAATGTGGTATAGTGTATACATCCCTCCTTTCCTCCTTCCTTTTTGTTTAACTAAAGACCGCTAACCCTTTCGCAGTACAGAACAGAATAGCGACGGGAAATTTACAGGGGTCGTAGCGTTCTGTGGTCCATCTCCGGAACGAATACCTATAAGAAGTTATAATAAGTACCCAAGGTCCAATCAGTCAAAGGTCAGTCTTTAGTTGTAAATTTTTACGAAAGGATCTCGTTCGGGTTTTGCAATGGTAGTTAGTCGGATTCACATAGAACCTGTAGATTCACAGTTCGAGTCTCGGTTGTGTAGGTTTTGTCGTCGTGGAGGGAAGACTGAGAGGGACATCCCCGGACTCACCGACCCAGGAGTACCCCGGACCTTGAAAGGGTCTGTGAAACCAAGACGAGACGAGTCCCATGGACGACGGTGTCTCGATTACCTAAATAACAGTGAGTTCACAGTTATTTACCACTTCACTTCACCTTTCACAATCAGCGAGTCGACACAGGCTGAGAAACACTACCGTGCGTGACATCGGGGTCCGAGGAGACCCGTACCTTAAGAGGTCCGTTCTTATGACCTCACCCATCGGTAAGGGAAGAGGTCCCCCAGAAGAGTTGATCCCTTACTTGGACGTGACGTCCGTCTAAGAAATGGTAGACTCGGTGGTCGCTTCGGGATTATTTACCATTGACTGTAATGTAGGTTATATTTCATGCACGTAAAACTCCCTTATTTTTGAGAGAATAGGTTTTCCGTACTTAGAGATCTTCAAATTGAGTCGGTAGTGCTGAGTCCTCTCGACCCCTCTGTGTGTGTGTGTTTTGTCCAGAGTCGTGTGGGAAGGACAGTGTAGTGTATGTGTTCTGACAGAGTGAATTTGGTTCTTTCGGGACCCGTCTCCTTGTTTGGGTCAAGGAACCTCCCCGATCTTACAGTGTGAAGTACTCTGACATTTGACGAATAAATGTATAGTGTGTTCTACTCGAGGTACATCGACCTCGGTTTCCCGGAATCATTATATCTTTTGAGTTTGACAAGTAAGACCTGTAATTTTATATGTCTCTTGTTTTTACGGACTGAGGTGTTTTCTGTGGCAGACTTTGCACGAAGGACAGTGTCGGTGGACGGAAAAGTATTCCCAAGACCCAAGACAGAGTAATTTGTCTTCTCAACTAAGTCAACCCAGGTAGATTAATAAGAATAATTTTATACATTGGTATTATAAAATTAACATTTAATTTCGACGTACGTACTTACTTAGACTTAAGTAAAATTAAAATGTTACCGGGTCACGGTTCCGGAAAAATACCCCTTCTAGGTAGTCGTGCCTATGACGAGAGCACCCTTAAGTTTGGTTACACGTTTACCTTGTACAAATTGATTGTTCCCTCGGAGAGGGAGGGACGAGAGGAGAGAGATCTAAATAACGTCATTATTTCGATAAAATTGCTCTCTCACGTTAACTGAGGGGTGGTGGGAACTAGAAATTTTCTTTTTAAATGGTTTGAAGATCCGACCATGATGGTCAATCCATCTTGGTTCTACAGTCAGACCCCGGTAGACGTAGAATTTGAAAGAGAAAAAAACGGTGTGACGTACCGAACACCCTAGAATCAAGGAGTTGGTCCCTAGCTTGGATCCGGGATCGTCACTTTCGTACCTCAAGTTTGGTGACCTGATGGTCCCTCAAGGGGCCACACGTAAAACTTGTTCCTACCATTGATCCAGAACTAAGTACACGGTTGGAGTACTAATTAATCGTTGCAAAGGACACCCGTGACTCACGTTTCACGAATATGTGTGTGACGGGGGACCCAGACCTAAGATCTTATTAATCCCTATGACGTAAGTCGGGAGTGTATGGGTCAACACCCCCTTAGCTTAAGAAAAGGTGATTTGTCGGTGGTCGGTGATCTTATAAATTTCAGAGGTGGTTTTGGAGGAGGTGACGATTGACCGTGACTGAGGTCACACGACGACCCATCCACGACTATATTTTTATGGAACTATTGACTCCGAACTCCTTTCGGAGAAGAACTGAATATTCGACTCCGGACTTTTTATTCCTCCTCAGTCAGTCGGTTCCACCACACTTTCGTCACCCTTTTTGTAGATACTTTCGCGTCCTCGGGTCCCGATCGTCTCGTTATTTCAGGGACTTTATTCCTCACTCTACCCACGACCCACCTCCGTCCCACCCTCTGCTCGGACCCCTTTCTTCGTCCCATTCTAGTAGACCTCGGAATCTTTGGTGTAACTCCTTAAACGTGAAACAAGATTCTCGTTGCACAATCTTCGGTCCTTCAGTGAGACTGGTGTACGTCCTTTACTTGACTATACACTGCTTGTACTTACACGATACCGTGTAACTCTTAGAGCGACACGACACGACCAAAGAACGATTGTCTCCGGTTTCATTTAAAGATCTGTAATATGGAGAAAGAGGAATGCCCATAAAAGGAAAAGTCAACTTCCTGAAAGGTCAAATTTTAAGAAATTGCAATACGTCGACGTAATTGTGAGACACACACGTTACGTGAGTCAGTACAGATTGGGAAACCTTGGGGTACCTGACATCGAGTGGTCCGCAGAGACCGGTACCCTAACAGGTCCGTTCTTTTGACCTCACCCAACGTAAAGGAAGAGGTCCCTTAGAAGGACTGGGTCCCTAACTTGGGTCCAGAGGACGTAATGTTCACCAGAGAAATCACTGACTCGGTGGTCTCTTTGTAATTACAATATTATTGTAATTACAATACTACAATATATTGGAATTACAATATTATAATGTATTAATAAATATTATTTCCTGAAAGTGTTCCAGTTATTTTACGAAAGAAATACATCAGCCAATTTTAAACACAGATCAAAAATACTTAACTTTACTTGATTTTTAATTGTAGTTCGTTAATTTGGTCGGTTCAGTTTTTCTTTTTCTTTGCGAAGAAGATTGACCTTTTTTTCAGAGACAACGAAAGTACCCCTCGAAAGGGGTGGTTCTCTTGTTAAAAATTTTACACGGAAACCTTATTACGACCGGCAGTCGTGTCGGGACGAGGGAACCGTATCGGACGGGTCCCGAGTCCGGCTATGTCCACACATCACTTCGTAAGTCGAATGGACTTCCCTCCAGACCGGAGACGGAGACTGGTGACCCTCCACTAGAGATCCCGGGGTCTTACAGGACTGACTGTTCTCATAGAAACAAACGGACCCGAAACTGGTGTCCTGTCAGATTGTTACACTTATCCAACCTCCGAATTCCAGTGCGACATACTCGGTACTGGAGACCTCCTTGACCTCTGATTTCCGGACTAGGGTCCTCGTCACCTGTGATTTCTGACTGGTACGTCCGTCCTACAACAACAACAACAACAAGTCAGCGATTCAGCACAGACTGAGACCCTGGGGTACCTGACATCGTGCGGTCTGGAAGGACAGGAGGTGATAGAGGGCCTCAAACACGTTCAAGTACAGGTAATTCAGTCACTATGATAGATCGGTAGAGTAGGAGACGGCGGGAGAAGAAGAGGACGGAAGTTAGAAAGGGTCGTAGTCCCAGAAAAGGTTACTCGACCGAGAAGCTTAGCCCACCGGTTTCATGACCTCGAAGTCGTAGTCAGGAAGGTTCCTTATAAGTCCCAACTAGAGAAAATCCTAACTCTAGTTATAGACTTATAGGACCAAACTAGAGGAACGTCAGGTTCCCTGAAAGCTCTCAGAAGAGGTCGTCCGTCCTACTCGGAGTCTCTTTAGAGACCTGTGGTTTCCGAGACCCCTCGAAGAGAATCCGTAATAGTATGTCTCCTCTTGATGATAGTGTGGGTCGTCGAGACGTAAACCCGGGAAGGGGTCCGACTGGGAGACGTGGAGAGGGAAGTCGACTAGGATTGACCATAGGAACGAGACATTATTTGGTATTGGCACTTACATTGACGAGAGTCACTCAAGACACTCAGAAAGAACACTTATTAGTTTTGACTTCGACCAGACCCCTTGGGGACTTGAACTTTAGTGATGACCTTCACTGCCGTCACACTCCTGAACGTCAAACCGGTCGAAGTGTCTCTTCCACAAAGGACTTTGTTCGTCGAACCAGGGTCATGACAAATGATGTTCCTGTTCCTTCTTCGTAGGGACTAGTACCATGACACACGTCGAGTGAGACACTCCTACAATCCCTCTGACTGACCTTTCCCTATGTTCCATGGAAGACCCCAAGACCTTCGTAGGTATGGAACTAGACTCACCACCAATGTGTCAACATGTGTATTCACTTTTGGATGACTCGACGTATGTATTCTATACCCGTAACATACGTAAATGACGTCAAATGTACACAATATGGTTAAAAATTTTTGATTTTTTGTTTTTGTGACGGAAACTTTTACCCCACCCCCCGTCGGACCTGACGTTCACACCTTCACCCGACCTGATGACTTCTCTGAGACTTGAGTTTGTGCCCCGACTTTCTTTCTTACTCTCTAGATCGTTTCTTCAAAAGACCGTCTTAAGAGACTTTACCTAACAAATCCCAAAATGTAAACCCCTTTCGTTTGATTCCTGGTACGTCGGCACAGACTGACACAGACGCTGATACACACATATGTGTCTTGACAACACACATGTGTACACTGACTTGGACTTTCCAGATTGCTTTGATGACTCAAAGTAAGTCGAGTGGATCATTGCTGTACACATGATGGTATTAGTAGTCCCGTCTGTTTGTCCAAGAAGGCTCCCTCTGGCGAGTTGGGTCCCGACCACACGACCAGTAGGATGGGTAGAAGGTCGGTCTGTCGTTGAGTCGTTCGACCCCAGTCTTCGGACCCTCCGGTCCGACCCTACCCCTTCCCTGTCGGAAGGGGTCTAATACACTTTGGTTGGGGTCTCTAGATTCTCCGTTGTTCGTCCTGTTTTGACTTTGATCACCGTCTGTCAATGGGACCCACCAATGGTTTCCACCCCCTTAAGTCTTAATTCATTGCCTCGTCTTTTGGGCTCTGTCGTCCGGTTTCCCTCTGACAAGTTTCGCCCCTCGTCTCGGACCCTCTTAAGACTCAGTACCTTTTACTATGAAAGTCTTCGTCACTTACCCTCACTCGTCTCTCTTTCACGTCGGTGACCTTGGTTTCTATTTCCGGTTCTACCGACGTCGCTACGACCCCTCTCTCCCACACCCTCGTCCTTCTGTTTACGAAACAAGAAAGTAATCGGGGGAAGATACTACGGGATACCATAGAACCGAAAGGAGATGTCTAAATACCAATCTCTTGCTTCTAGGTTGGAGCTCACTCAGTTTCGTGTACTTCAGAAATAAAAGACTAAAGAATTCTGTATGGAGAAAGACGACAAGACCTTTGTAGAAGTTGTGTCTTGTGCTAGTTAGACTTTTTATTCTATGTTGTGAACCACTAAACCTTAGAGGTATGTCCTCATCTATCCGGGGAGTCCCGGAGGGCGGGTTTGAGAGTGACTCTTGGACGGGAGACCCAGAGACTTTTCACATGGATACGAGGAGGGTCTGGGGTTTGGGACGTCTGATGTGGTCTTACTTCTAGCCAGGTGGACCCCTAACCCGTAAACCCTGTACAGTTCTGGTTCCGTCGATCTACTACTGTCCGGAAGCTTGACTTCTACTCCGTCTCAGTCCGGTCTCAGTTTTAGAACCCTTTTAGTCTTCCCCGACCTCTACAGTCACTCGTCTCCCCGGTACTCCGTGTCGTCCCATACGACCAATCGTGACTCTACCTCTCTTACTTTTTCTATGGGTCTCTAGGTGGTGACTCTTTCCGGGACTGATGAGTCTATTCTCTACCACACCGGAGTTCTTCCTGTTTCCTGTTTCCAACCTTGGAACTGAGACTGGGTGTCAGTTACGTCCGTCGGATAGCCGACTAAGGTCTGGGACGTACAGGGATCCTAACAGATAACAAGGAATTTGGGAGTAAATAATGTTGTCGAGTAACCTCAATTGTGGATGAGGAACTGGGGAGGGCGTTTGGGGGGGGGGTTTTTAATTCAAGGGGCTGATATCTGTACGTGTGCGTGGAATGTTACCTTTCCACCGATACTGACGTTTCAGTCTTAGACGGAAATAAGACTATTTCATGTAGACTGGAGTAAAAAGGTCTACTAATAGTAGGTGTTCATAAAGGACTTAGAGATTTTTGTAGGGACCTTGGGATCCCTTATGCTCCTTCGTCCTTGTGGTCGAGACCGGAGGTCAGGGTGCACCACAATCCCTCCTCTCTTGGGTCTCGTCTGTCTCCTTTCTCGAGGACGTCCTCCTCTCGTTCGGATTTGTCCCTCCACCCCCTTACAGTGGACCCTTTCGAAATGACTCTTTCATGAATTCGACTCCGGATTTGTCACCACACTGAATCGGGTCTTCCATTATCCTTTTTCCGTAAAATTCGTCTCCCTGACCCTACTCGTTTCCCCGTCTCCGACCTTCCTCCTCGTCGAGTTTCTCAAAACCAATAACTTCCTTAGAGACGTAGGGGACTCTTCATCCGGTACCCAACGTAGGTAGACCCCTAAACCGACTTTGTTACTAACCCGCCCAAGAACTGGGGAAGGTCTAGGAGGACGGTTCAGGGTGAGGAGAAGGTGCTACGACGGGTCTTTAGTGGATGGTCGAGAACGGGGTCGAGAACCGGGGGTAATGTGTCACTTAATGCGCTAAGGGACGACCGTAATTGGAGTGAACGTAGTGTTGGAAACATATAAGAGACAGAGGGGTTGACCGACTTAAAGAGGTTGTTTCGTAAGACACAAAGGAACACATTTGAAGTGTTGGTAGGAAATGTCCCGAAGGGACCACCGAGTCTACCATTTCTTAGACGGACGTTACTTCCTCTGGACCCAACCCTTCTAAGGGGATCTCTCCCTTTAGCGTTAGGTGAAGTCTTAAGAACGGACCTCTTAAGGTACCTGTCTCCTCAGACCACCCGATGTCAGGTACCCCAGTGTATCTCGACCTGTACCCACTCGCTGATTCGTGTGTGAAATGTCCATTCCTTTATCTTCCTCCCAATTCAACGAGGTCCAGTGTTTCCTTCCCTCTCTACCGTTCAGGTGAAGGGTTGGGAACAGAAGAGTAACGGGTTCCGACGGAAGTATTGACACACTACATCTGTTTACCAAGTTTCAAACCCAGAATTAAATTAAGAGAGGTTTCCCAAACTCAAAAGGTTGGAGAGGGTCGGTTCCGTCTCCCTGAGACGTTAAGGGTACCCCGTAACCGATGGGACTCTTCGATTTCTGGTTCAGTTTGACATTTTTATCCTTCGATTCTTCAGATTTGGACAGGGTTTTGTAGTGTCTCTTGTGTACCAGTTCGAAATTATAAAACTTGGACCTATCACCCTATCCCCACGCCAATCCCCCGTTTCTCGAAATAAAAGGTGACTATGTGAAGGTATAACAAACTTAAAAAGGTATTAAAATGTGAAATACTTCATTATCAGTAAATTTTTATCTGTGGTATTAAGATAGTCTTCACAATTTTTTTTCTCTACTGTCCGGGTTGTATCTCAATGAACACGAGTTTGGTTCTGAATTAAGGATTGGGCAGACGGTAATGTTCCGACGGGTCCACCACGATCACCATTTTTTGGGTGGACGGTTACGTCCTCTGTGTCTTCTGAGCCCAAACTAGGGACCCAGCCCTTCTAGGGGACTTCCTCATTTACCGTTGGGTGAGGTCATAAGAACGGACCTCTTAGGGTACCTGTCTCCTCGGACCACCCCATGTCAGGTACCCCAACTTTTCTCAGACTGTGCTGGCTTCTCTGAGTCGTGCGTGACGGCAATGTTGGAAAGGGTTCTCACGTTAGGATTAGTCACACCTTAAAAGATCAGTCGTGGTTACTCCGACGAGAAAGCTAGGGGGTTTCCTTCTACTCTATTAGGGGCAGACAGGGGGGTCCCTCCAATGGATTCGGTCTTTACTAGGAAAACAAACAAACGCCGAAGAAACAGAGCGGAGACTTTTGGAGAGGGAGAGACGTTCGGAGACCTCGAGGAGAGACGAACGACCCACCTTAGACTGTCTAAGTACTCAGCAAGTTATACGTTTAATCTAGGCATTTTAGATAGTCATGAACCAACGTAAAAACAATAAGATGTCTTCTTTATTACTGAGTTTGTGTTTAATATCTTCAAAAATGAAGTACAATTTATTTATCGTCTAAGTTTACATCCTTCTCTACGATGGAAATGTTGTGTACTGTGTGGCTATTTCACCCCCCCCTTTTCCTTTTAATATATGAAAATTTTTCTTTTATTTCGTTACATAAACTACTGAAAAGAATGAGAGGGAAACACCCCCCTCCCCCTTGTCGAGTCAATTAAAGTGAAAGACACAAACAAAGTAAAGGAGGGTGTTACAAGTCGTTCGAAAGATAAGTTTTTTTTTTTTTTTAGTGACTGAAGAATAAAAGTAGATAAATTCCTATATGGTAGTCACCCCAATAAATTTTAAGTTCCAAATTAAGTCACGGTCAAAAGGGGTCTCGTTGAGAACAACCGTGGATACAGGAAACGTCCAGACGTCACCCCTGACGTCCACCCCTATCCCCATCTCCCGTGTCAGGAGGGGAGGAGACCCCCTTCAAGAACCGGTCCCAGAACGACGTCCCCCACCGAGATGTCCATGGGACAAAGGATAGTGGACCCCCCGGGAGGAGTCTGTGTCTTTTGTCGGAGTCCCTACCCGTAACCTGAGGTCTCTTCGGGTAGGGATCCCATCGGTCCACGGTCTCCGCACCGGACCGCACCTTTCGTCCCTCCCGACCGTGGCCAAAGGAGAGTCGTAGACGTCATCCTAACCGTCGAGAGACCCAGGACTTCGATCCTTTACTACCACTCTTTTACCTTTCTATTGTCACGAAATTGACCTCAAGACGTCTGGTCTCGAATATGAATTTTTCTTCAGTACTACATCTATTTTCTAGAGAACTCTATAATTTCTTTGACCGGTGGTCTTTTCGACCCAAACGTCTTCGGTTGAAGTCGACGACTACACGTGTGCCGACGGACGTGGCCGTGGTATTGAGCCTCCAGAATGAAGGGGTCCCCGAATTCACGGGTCCCAGAGGCCAAGGGTGCGTGTCGTAGGAATGCTATTTGTTGGAGAACCAGCTCGAACTCCCTCTATCGTTAAGTGCATTGGTTTTCTCGAGTTGTTTTTTCTTTTTTCTCGACGTGGTTTTGTACTCTTACCTGTCTTCACCCCGCAGGTACGTGAAAGCTCTTCCCGGTCGTTCCACACGTCTTGGTGGACATTTGGTCTGCGTACAACGAGAAGAATCTCGAAATATTTCCGTTTTGAGTTTACCTTTTTATTCTACTTTATACTTTAAGTCAATTTCTGTTTTTAATAGTAAAAAAACAGACCTTTCTGTTTTAATGGTAATTTAAAAGGGTCGTAAATAGTGCGTTTATGAGTGTTTATATAATTTCTCCCACCGACAACAAGTCAGGGATTCAGTACAGGTTGAGAAACGCTGGGGTACCTGACGTCGTGCGATCCGAAGGGACAGGAAGTGGCAGAGGGTCTTGAATGAGTTTGAGTCCGGGTAACTCAACCACTACGGTAGGTTGGTAGAGTAGGAGACAGTGGGGGAAGAGGAAGACGGGAGTTAGAAAGGGTCGTAGTCTCAGAAAAGATTACTCAGATTTCTCTTACTCGTCAGATTTTTTTAATGACCAAGTATTATGTATTTTATTACTTTATGATTTAACGATTAGAGATTCTGTAGAGATGTTACCCAAGGTCAATACCAGTATTGAGGTCATGAGAACGGACCTTTTAAGGTACCTGACTCCTCGGACCATCCGATGTCGGGTACCCTAGCGTTTCTCAGCCTGTGCTGACTCGCTGAAGTCAAAGTCAAAGTCCCGTTTGCATCCCAGACTTTAGGTCTTTGTTCTTTTTTATATATGTGTGCATATTATAAAATCGGAGTGTTGATAAAACCTCCGGAAATCCTATTCACGATGGAAACTGAATGCCTACGAGGTCTGCGTTCGTACACGTACTGGAGAGGAAGGGAAGTATGTGCACGATTCCTCTCAATGACTCCCTATCGTTTTATGTTGGTCCTATTTGTCTCGAGTTCCGCCTTTCAGTACTTTTCGTCTACTTCCTCTCTCCTCCACTGGTGATCTCGTCTGTTCGTCCGTTATGACCTGAAGGATTGCACACGCCACTGTAGGAGAGAGGAGTTTTGTTGGGTTTGAAGGGTCTAGTTTAGGCTTTTATAAAAAGTGTGAAGGGCTTGTCAGAGGAAGGAGAAATTACGATGATTCAAAGAGGATTAATCACTAAGTAGACCAGATGAGTAAAAGGGGAACATCTTTTTCGACTATTTAGAGTCTTCAACCCCCTCCCCATAATCATTAAATTTATAAATTACACTCAATCAGGTTAACCTAACGTAAAGATAATTGGTTCTCGCTAGTTAGAAGTGGATGAGTGAGGGTAGGGGGTGTCGTGTTTTGGTACGTGAGAACCAATATACCTCAAGAAAGGTCCGACTACATAGGGAGTCGCGGGACGGTGTCCTGGTACTTTCTGGATCCGTGTGTCGGAGGACTTCTTCTTATCTTCTGCGGGACGAGAAAAGAGGACAGTTGTTAACCTCTCCGTAAGAAAGTTGAGAGGTGAGTGGGATGGGGAAGTGAACTATTCTCCTGAAGGGTAGTTTTATGATGGACTACCATCGTAGTTTTCTTTTTTATAGACCTCCAGGTCACCGATTCTGAGACATGAGGGGTTACGTCCCCTGGACCCTAGGAAACACGACGTTGATTCTGGATCGTGTCCGTTTATTTATTTATACAAAAAATTTTTTTCTTATTTTACGGATCCTAATTTACATAGTTTTCATGTTTTGTATCAGACTTTTGAGTTGTGTGATAAGTTTCTTTAATTTCTAGATTTGTTTACCTTTTTGTAGGGTACAAGTACCTAACCTTTTGAAGTATAACAATTATACAGTTAAGAGGGGGTTTGATAAACTGTTTAAGTCGTGTTAGATATAGTCTTAGGGTATATTTAAGAACGATTTTTAACTGTTTCGTTAAGATTTTAAGGATAGATTAACGTTCCTTGGGTCTTGTCGGTTTTGTTGGGACTTTTTCTTCTTTTTTCATCCTCCTGAGAATAAAGGACTAAAGTTTTGAACAATGTTTCGTTATCATGAGTTCTGTCACACCTTGACCATGTTCCTATTTGTTTATCTAGGTGCCTTATCTTGACTCTCAGGTCTTTATTTGGGAATGGAGATACTAGTTGACTAATGTAGTTCCCACGGTTTTGGTAAGTCACCCCTTTCTTGTCGGAAAAAGTATTCATGAGGACCCTGTTCTCCGATCGGTTCTTGATTCAACCTGGGGATGTAATACGGTATATATTTTCGATTAAGTTTTACCTGGTTTCTGGGTTCACAATTCTCGTTTTTGATACTTGAGAATCTACTTTTGTCCATTTATATAAGTACCGGAGTCTAAATCGTTTCCTAAGAATCTATATTATGGTTTTCGTACTCGTTGTCTTCCTTTTTTGTCTGAAGTACTTTTAATTTCAAAACACGAAGTTTCCTATGGCAGTTCTTTCACCTTCAGTTTCGTGTCTTACTTTTTTATAGACGTGCAGTAAGTAGACTATTTCTTGAACATAAGTCTTATATATTTCTTGAGAATGTTGAGTCATTATTTTTCTGAATTCCTAGATTTCATTTTGTCCGTGCCATATTTACTTTAAAAGATTCTCTTATCTTAAATATACAAGAGTGGTTTTTTATTTTCCATTTATTCACTCTACTACCCACACAATTAATTGAGTTACCCCCTTAGGAAAGTGTTACATATGTATATGGTGACATAACATGTAATTTTTTTAAAAAGTTGACATGGAGTTATTTCGACATTTTTTTTTATGATTTTTCTGAATGAATGAAATTTTTACCCGTTTCCTAGGACTTATCTGTAAGGAGGTTCCTTCTATATGTTTACCTGTTATTTGTGTACTTTTCTACGATCTACAGTAATTAGTGACCCCTTTCGTTTAGTTTTGGTGTCACTCTATGGTGAAGTAAAGGTAATCCGACCGATCTTATTTTTTCAGTCTATTATTGTTTACAACCGTTCTTACACCTCTAACCTTGACAGTATATAACGACCACCTTTATGTTTTACCATATCGGGGAATCCTTTTGTGAACATAAAAGAGTTTGTTAATTTGTCAATGGTAAACTGGGTCGTTAACGTAAAATCCATATATGAATTATTTTTACTGTGTTTACAGGTGTCTCTTTGACCATATATTTATAGTCGTAATAAGTATTGTCACTTTTTCACATTTGTTGGGTTTACAGGTCATTACCTGTTTACCCATTTGTTTCACACCATATAGATATATTCACCATATAGATATATTGCCTTATAATAGACTGTTATCTTTTCTTACTTTATGACTGTGTTCGATGTTGTCTCTATTTGGAACCTTTGTAGTATCCTTCGCTTTTCCTCGGTCAGTGTTTTCAGGTGTATAATACGTTGAAGGTAAGTGTACTTTTAGGTCTTATCCCTTGAAATATTTCTGTCTTTTCTCTAAACCCCAACGAATTCCGAACCCCGTCCCCTGTCACCCACTTTCTTACCTCTACCCCCAATGTTTCCCACTATCGATTTCCTGTTACTTTACTTCATTACTTTTATAAGATTTTAACTGACACCACTACCGACGTGGATAGATACTTCTGTGATTTTTGGTGACTTAACATATAAAATTAGCCCTTTAACATGTCATACGTCTATAGTGTCGTTTCGATAAATTTTTTTTTTTTCATCTCATGATAGATTTTGGGAAGTAAGTGTGGGGATCACAGTTAGTAGGACGTTTGGTGTAGACGGTTCTCTTTCTGGGAGGTCCGTAGTAGAGAGGGTCGGGAACACCAAAGGAGTAGGGATGGATCAAGACTGGGGGAGGAGGGAAACGGTAGAGAAGAAGATTGGGACAGCAGGTGGTACGGGGTCCTTGGGAGTTATGGTTCGGTCGTTTGCAGAGTGTGGACGTAATGGAGTCGTCGAAATCGACTCGAATCAGGACCGAAGAGGTGAGAGGAGAAGGGACATTGGGAGGGTCCGACTCCGACGAGTACAGGAGTCGTGAGGGTAAAGAGTTCTACTCCTCTTTGGTTTAAGGGGACCAGTAACAGTAGAGGTCTGTTATTAACGGTTCTTCGTGGGTCTTGGATCCGTACCCTAGGTTGAGGGAAGAGGAGTGGAGGGTCGTAGTCAAGTAAGAGGGGTCTGAGGACGAGGAGTAGAGACGTAAAAATCTCCGGAGGAACGCACAAGGGGCGGTGAAAAAGGCCTAGGGAGGTTCCTCCTGGAGTAAGTGTCGTACTGGATTGTCAGGGACCAGAGTGGGATAATCGGACAAGGAGAAGTAAGGACATTGGATTAGGAAACAAATAGTTATTAAATAGTTAGTACACCGGTGTAGGGTTGGTCCTTGACAAGAAACTTTGTCTTGTGATTTTCGGAGGAGACTGGTGGTGTCGGTTGGGAAGGAAAAGAGTGAAAGAGTGACAGTGTGTTAAACGAGAAGGTGAACTTACCTTTCGGTGGTCTTCAAAACTAGGATGGGAGAATAAGGACGAGGCCTGAAGTGAAGGAGTGGTAAGTGCAAAAGAGGGGAGGTCGTAGGAATAAAAGGACAAGGTAACTGTGTGTCGGGGAAAATAGACGGTCAGGGGGTTTGTGCCGAGTTGTATCGGAGACAGAGGAGGTGAAGAGAGAACAGGACAAGTGATAGCTTCTTTTTAGGTCAGTAAAGACACTGTCCGAGGTAGAGGTCCAAGACTCAAGGTCGGATCCACCCTAGGAGGTCCCAAGTCCTCAGGGAGGCGAGTAGGTCGTCGAAGTCTGGTAATATAGAGTAGGTCGTCGGAGGAGGAGGAGGACCAGATGAGGGGGACCAGAAAAGGGTGAAGTAGTTTGTCATTCTGGTAGTCCAAATATGAGAAGTAGAACCAGGAGACGATGGAACCTTAGATGGGTATGCAAGTGGGTGAAGGGAATCAGAGGTTTTTTTGTTTTGTATTTTGAGGAGGGACAGAAGTACTAGAATAGAAGGGATGGAAGAAGTTATGTAGTCAGGTAGTTAATAAGGTGGAGGAATTATTGAGGTCGAAGAAAGAAAAGTGATCAGGGAAGAGGAAGGGGTTGTTCGTTCGAGCCCAAGGAGAGTGGGGTCACATCTCCCCTTCCGGACCGATCAGGTAGTCAGATCCTTTCTGGGTCGTGACGCCATCTGTAGTCTCTACCCTTTTACTGGTCCAGGACCCAAATGAATGTAGTCTCACCCTCTTCTTCCTCTCAATAGGTTATTTACCTGTTGAGTAGGTATTTTTTCTTACTTTCAAACGGTAAACGTTTTGTACCTACCTAAGTCTCCTATAATACGATTACTTTATTCGGTCTGTCTCTTTCTGTTTATGACATACTATAGTGAATATGTGTCTTAGATTTTTTATGTTTTGGTCACTTATATTGTCTGAAGGGTCCACCGTGATCGTCGTTTCTTGGGAGGACGGTTACGTCCTCTGTATTCTGTACCCAAGTTGGGTACCCAGTCCTTCTAGGGGACCTCTTCCTTTACCGTTGAGTGAGGTCATAAGAACGGATCACTTAGGGTGCCTGTCTCCTCGGACCGCCCGATGCCAGGTGTCTCAGCGTCTCAGTCTCAGTTGACTTCACTGAATCGTGTCGTACCACTTTTATTGTTTTTTCTTTGTTAGTGTCTATATTTCTTGTTTAATTACCAATGGTGATCTCTCCCCTTTCCCTCTTCCAGTCCTATCCTCATCTCCTAAGTCTCCATGTTTGATAATCCATGTTTTATTTATTCGGTGTTCCTATATAACATGTTGTATCCGTTATATTAGTTACAAAATATTATTGATATTTACCTCGTATCCTCTTCCGTTACCGTTGGGTGAGGTCATGAGAACGGACCTTTTAGGGTACCCGCCTCCTCGGACCATCCGACGTTAGGTACCCCAGTGCTGTGCTGACTCGTCGAAGTGAAAGTGGAAGTACGCAACCTCTTCCTTTACCGTTGGGTGAGGTCACAAGAACGGACCTCTTAGGGTCCCTACCCCCTCGGACCACCCGACGGTAGAGACCCCAGTGTGTCTCAGCCGGTGCTGACTTCGTTGAATCGTCGTCGTCGTCGTCGAAAATTTTTAACACTTAGATCTTTCACTAGATCAAAGTAAGAAAATGTTCACCAACTGGTCAAAAGGGTCGTGGTGAACAATTTCTCTAACAGAAATGAGGTAACATATAAGAACGGAGGAAACAGTTTCTATTCCACAGGTATACACACACCTAAATAGAGACCCGAAAGATAAAACAAGGTAACTAGATATACAGACAGAAACACGGTCATGGTATGACAGAACTACTGACACCGAAACATCATCTCGGACTTCAGTCCGTTCAACTAAGGAGGTCAAGGTAAGAAGAAGGAGTTCTAACGAAACCGATAAGCTCCAAAAAACATAAAGATATGTTTAGAACTTTAATAAACAAGATCAAGACACTTTTTACACCGACCATCGAACTATCCCTAACGTAACTTAAACATTTAACGAAACCCATCATATGAGTAAAAGTGATATAACTAAGAAGGCTAGGTACTTGTACCATATAAAGAGGTAGATAATCACAGGAGAAACTAAAGAAAGTAGTCACAAAATATCAAAAGATATATATCCAGAAATCAAAGAAATCCATCTATATAAGGATTCATAAAATAAGAAAAGCAACGTTACCACTTACCTTAACAAAGGAATTAAAGAAAAAGATGAAAGAGTAATAAGCACATATCCTTACGTTCCCTNGGTGAGGTCACAAGAACGGACCTCTTAGGGTCCCTACCCCCTCGGACCACCCGACGGTAGAGACCCCAGTGTGTCTCAGCCGGTGCTGACTTCGCTGAATCGTCGTCGTCGTCGTCGAAAATTTTTAACACTTAGATGTAACATGTGAACATTGTATATTGTAACTCGTAGTTGACATGAAGTTAAAAATTTGTGAGGTCCTCCTCGTTAGCGGAACACGGTTTCAGGGTTCCGTCTCGTTCGGACCGAATGGACCTCGATTCCTTCGGTACCCCTATCTCGACCACCTTCTGTCTCTCCCCGAGTCTTTCCCTCCGTCCGCGGGACACCTGGAGTCACTTCTTAGACCTGTGGGACGCCCGTAAAGGTCGTCCACTCTCTGTCTTAGACTGAATGTCTGATAGTCCCCGGTCTTGTCTTCGTCCCTCCAGACAACCCTCCGATGACTGCACCATGTCGAGTGTCCACCACCACCGGGTCTGTGTCTCGTCGTCGTCTCCCTCCATACTCTCCTTCACCGACAACCACACGAAGGGGGAAACACGTATAGGTTGACCTGTTCTCTCATTCGTTACTGGGTGCCGACGCTCCTCTTTTCCTGGTGCCGTAGATAGATAAGTTCTTTCCAAGTTCTGAAGAACCACCAGACGCGAGGGTTACGTCCCACGTGTATAAGTTAGGGATTAGTTCTTTGATTCTAGGGTGTACGACGTCTCATGTCGGTTTTGTTTATTTACGTAAAATTTTATTTATTTATTTCAAAAAAAAAAACAAAAAAAAAAAAATTCTCTTTCCAAGCCGCTCTGTACGAAGTCCCCTTCTTCCATCTGTGAGTGCCATCGAGTCCGGGACGTCCACTACTCACTCCAGGACCACCCCTTCTCCCACAAGAAGAGGGGTGGAGGTGTGACTGTGGTCTCCGACCAGAATTGAACGTCTACCACTCACCGGACACGAACCACCCCCTGGACTCGTCAAAAACACCACTCCGTGATACGTACCGAAGGGTCGTCTTCGGTGTCTGAGTGTGAGTGGAAGGCGAAATTAGTCCCGTTAAGGGTTTCCCAGTGGTGTCGGAGCAGAGACGACGAGGTGTGGGCAAGAGACAGAGTCAGTGGTGGGGGAAGAGTGTGGGTTTCCTCCGGTGTTAGTCTTGGAGGAACACGTGTAGGGGTAGGTCTGTAGGAGGTCCGTGGAGTTTGACTGACACAGGGTAGGTCCGACCGACAGCGTACGGTGGAGAAGGACGGGCGGGGGTCTTGTGTCGGTCAAGAGGGAGGAGAACACGGTAGACAGAATCAATTACCACAGTCATAGGTGTGTGACTGAGTTCGTTCTTAGGGTCTGTGGTAGAAACTAACGAAGGAAAGGGAATGAAATGTTTAGGTTGACCAGTTGTTCGGGACTGGTAGGAAAGAGAGATTTCGGGTAAGGGACGAGTGTCGGAGGTTACAGAGATCGGATTAAGTCCGAGAGCTGTGAAGATAGGACCTGAGCTCGACCTTGTTACCATCTAAGGACCCGGCCAGTGGGAATCGTTCACGAATATATACTAAAAACTTGTTTACTTTCTCTTACGTATTTATTTCTTTTGCTAACTCACTTGTCTACTCACTCCTTTAGTTTGTTTTTAGTTTGTTTTCTTAGTTACTTACGGTACATCTTTGTTTCTTTTGATTTTTTCTATATTAGATCACCTTCTTTACGTCGGTTCGTCCATGTTCCACAGTCCACTGTATCACAATATCTCACCCTCCCTGCCTTTTATATCTCTAACAGAAGGTCCACAGTTCCTACTTTGACCCGTGAAGTATATACGAAGTGTGTGCTGAGTGGGTCTTTGGTACACTATATGACACGAGGTCTACCCCTTTAACCGTAAGTTTCTTCAATGACTTTCTATTGATGGGTTCCGGTAGGTTGTGTATCCCCGTCCCGAGTCTGAGTTTGGATCCAGACGTCAGGATTTAGGGTACAACCAATTACCCGTGTCCGAATTTCCTTCCCGGTCTGAGGTTTTCTATTACTATTATTGGTTGTGGGTCTCTCAGGAAGACGGTTGCCAGTGACACGAGTCGTGAAATGTACATAGGAGTATTTTTTAAGATACTCCATCTACACTTATAATCACGGTAAAATCTGAATTCTTTTGTATTCATGGCTCTTCCATTGTTCATTAAACAGTTTCCAGTATGTCGATGATTCGTTTTCTTAACTCTAAACTCGGGTCCACCAGAACGACGGTGCAGGTACAACGGGATTACTACCTCCACTCTACGGTCTCCACCCAAGGTCCACCCTCCTCACCAGACTAATGGGTCTCTTCGTTCTTCAATGTTTAGTGAAACCTCTTGTCCTTCACTGAGTAACACCGACCCTAGTTCTCCATCACCTTTCACCCTGAGGTCCCTTTCCACCCTGATCTGTCCGCCGAAGGATAGTGGACCAGGTCCGGTAACCGGACTGAACAGACTAGTCCAAGGAGGGAGGAGGTGTTCCATCAGTCGTCAACCTCCTTGTGTAAGTGGCAAAAGAATTGGTTCCACAAAGCAAAAGAACGTAGACTTGCACCTTTTCCGTTTCCTTATTGACTGACCAAGTTCCAAAATGGCAATTGAGGGGGTATAAGGTACCTCTATTATAGTCACGGTACTAGGGAACCGTAACTAAAAAAATTAATAAATTCTATTAAAATAAATAAACAAAAACCGACGTGACCCAGAAGTAACGGCACGCCCGAGAAGAGATCAACGTCTCTCGTCCCCGATGAGAGATCGACTTAACACACCCGAAGAGGGACACCATCGAAAAGGACGCCACCTCGTGCCCGAGATCCCGTACGTCCGAAGTCGTCGACGTCAAGGGTCCGAGATCTCGTGTCAGAGTCATCAACACCGCGTGTCCGAATCAACAAGGTGCCGTACGCCTTAGAAGGACCTAGCCCTTAGTTTGGGTACAGAGGATGTAATCGTCCGTCTAAGAAATGGTGACTCGGTGGTCCCTTCGACACCGTGACTAAGATTGTGTATAAATCAAACTTTTCTAATGGGATAAAAATTTTCAGGAGAGACTAAAAAAAGGACCATGACATTCACAGGTTATGTAACAGTGGAAGTGTGGAGTAACACGACACGACATGAATCAGTGAGTCAACACAGGTTGATAAACGCTGGGGCACCTGACATCGGGTGATCCGAGGTGACAGGTACCCTAAGAGGTCCGTTCTTGTGACGTCACTCAACGGTATGGGAGGAGGTCCCCTAGAAGAACTGGGTCCTTAGCTTGGCCCCAGAGGACGTAACGTCTGCCTAAGAGATGGTCGACTCGATGGTCCCTTCGGCAATGTGGAGTGATGATACTCCAATATGTGTTCAGACAGTTTATGTTTAAAGACAATCCTTGTGAAATCGTCTTTTTTTGCTTTTCCGTCTAGGGGTTTTGATTGAAAATTAAACTTTTGAAGAAACCCTTTAAATTTTTTTTTTTCTTCTTCTGGTCCAGATGGTTTATTAGGTTTGTTCAGGAACCCAGTAAAAACTCGGATGACACCAGTATTAGGTAGTTGGTGTCCTTTTCCAGTAGAACTTTAGACGTTCACGATAAGATCAAGGAAGAAAGAATTTTTAGAGTCCCCCCTTTTACTAGTTTCGGAGGGTCGAACTTTCTCTGGTTCTACCAGGAAGGGGTACCAGTCCTCCTGTCTGATTCATTCTCTCGGGTTTCCTTACGGGAGACTGGAGACTTTCATTTATAAGATTTCGTTTTCTTGATAAAACGTAAAAAATCAAGTTTAATTTAAATTTCACCATATTAAGTCCTTCAAACTTTTTGTCTCTTCATTTTAATGGTGGGTATGAATCCTATTGGTATACCGCACCCAATCAGTTTAGTCATGACCGAATATGCCCGGTGAGACATTAATAATTATCGTGCGTGTGTGTATGTGTGTAAAATTCTCACGAGTTTTCGTAACACCAAATTTACCATTCAATAAAGACCAGTAGGATCGTATTAGGTGACAAGTTTTCTTAGTAGTGTCAAAACCATATAAAGAAACGACTGAAAAAGAATGCACGTATAAAAAAATAGTAGTATTAGTTCACAAAAGTGTTTGGATCTAGAAAAAAAGTTAAAAATAATGTTGTTTTTATCGTAAGATACAAGGATCTATCAATTCAGTGTCGTAAGGTGACTCATTTACAATGGAAAGAAGATGACAACTTGTAAATCCACCGACGTTCTATCGAAATTTCCTTTACTTAAACACCCCATGAACCGAGTCTCCAACTTCACAGACGGACGTTACACCCTCTGGACCCAAGCTAGGGACCCAGCCCTTCTAGGGGACCTCTTCCTTTACCGTTGGGTGAGGTCATAAGAACGGACCTCTGAGGGTACCTACCTCCTCGGACCACCCGATGTCAGGTGCCCCAGTGTTTCTCAGTCTGTGCTGACTCGCTGAAGTGGAAGTGGAAGTGGATCTCCTGGTCACATATTTAGAGTTCTCTTTAAAGTTGGATTCACTCCTTCTCAGTTTTTTTAATCATTAATCCTCCTTAAAGTGATTGAGGTAAAAATACTTGTCCCCTCAGGGGAGAAAGGGAGATCTGGTTCGTTAAAGACGTAAGAAGAGACTAATTCCCGAACGGCCTAAGTTAAGGTCGTACGGACACACTGAAAAGGTAAACACGGGTATGTTGGGTACGAGGTGTGTGCGTCTTACTTGGAGAGTTATGTTTTAGGTCTAGTTTACGGAGAAGACGGAGTTCAGGTGGTTGTGACCGGTGACGTCACTCTTATTTGAGGTTTAGAGACTGGCACTGAATTTTCGGAGGGGCGAGGGGTCGCTGAATGTCTGGGACACCAGACTAGCGTCGGATGTAAGGACGAAATGGACGAAGATGAGAGACGAAATGAGAGACGGGAAGAGAGGTAGAGAATATGCATGGTTGAAGTAAGGTAGAGTCCCGAAGATATGGATGATCAGGGAGAAAGATTTTGTAAAAAGAGATTTAGAAAAGACTAACACAGGAGTCGAGTTTACAGTGGTCTCAGTAGAGACGACGTTGTGGAATTGATTTTCAAAGGAGGGTTTCAGTAAGAGAAAAGTTAATGTGATGAAATAAAAGGAATGCCGTGAGTTGTGTTGGACTTAGATACAATAAACAAATGTCCACATAGACAGGGACACTACACCCGAGGTTCTCCCGTCTCTGAGACCGATCAAGTGACGACGTGGGGTCTCGGTGGAGTATTATCGTCTACCTGTCGTATATTGATCTTCCTTATTTACTGTGACCAGTCTCTCAGTGGTACTCTTGTCCATGGATAAGTTAGACTTTTCATGATTTTAAGACTTTCTCTACCCTTATGGTCTGGTGGACTGGACGGAGAACTCTTTGGACATACGTCCAGTCCTTCGTTGTAAATCTTGACCCGTACCTTGTTGTCTGACCAAGGTTTATCCTTTTCCTCATACAGTTCCGACATATAAGAGTAGGACGAATAAATTGAATATACGTCTCATGTAGTACTCTTTGCAACCCGACCTTCTTCGTGTTCGACGTTAGTTCTAACGTCCCTCTTTATAGTTATTGGAGTCTATACGTCTACTGTGGTGGAAATACCGTCTTTCACTTCTTCTTGATTTTTCGGAGAACTACTTTCACTTTCTCCTCTCACTTTTTTAACCGAATTTCGAGTTGTAAGTCTTTTGATTCTAGTACGGTAGACCAGGGTAGTGAAGTACCCTTTATCTACCCCTTTGTCACAGTCTGAAATAAAACCCCCCGAGGTTTTAGTGACGTCTACTACTAACGTCGGTATTTTAATTTTCTGCGAATGAGGAACCTTCTTTTCAATACTGGTTGGATCTATCGTATAAGTTTTCGTCTCTGTAATGAAACGGTTGTTTCCAGGCAGATCAGTTCCGATACCAAAAAGGTCACCAGTACATATCTACACTCCCAACCTGACACTTCTTTCGACTCACGGCTTCTTAACTACGAAAACTTGACACCACAACCTCCTCTGAGAACTCTCAGGGAACCTGACGTTCCTCTAGGTTGGTCAGGTAAGACTTCCTCTAGTTGGGACCCTAAAGAAACTTTCCTTACTACGATTTCGACTTTGAGGTCATGAAACCGGTGGAGTACACTTCTCAACTGAGTAATCTTTTCTGAGACTACGACCCTCCCTAACCCCCGTCTTCTTCCCCTGCTGTCTCCTACTCTACCGACCTACCGTAGTGCCTGAGTTACCTGCACTCAGACTCACTTGAGGCCCTCAACCACTATCTGTCCCTCCGGACCGCACGACGCTAAGTACCCCAACGTTTCTCAGCCTGTACTGATTCGCTCACTTGACTTGACTAATTGGGGAAACACAACAAGATGTTTTACTAGTTGGTGATGATAATACGTGTTTATTACTTTAATTACTTTACTTTACAAGTAGGTTCTTGTGTAGTTGTGGTTATATGTTATAATGGACCTAATTTCCTTAATTTAAAAACGAAACATCAAGAGAGGTGGTTTTATATTTTTTTCTTTTGGAGATCGTCAGACTTTATTTATTGTCCCCAGAGATTTACCGTAAATCCAGGTACTGGTTTAAAAATTGTCAGGTGTCATTTTACCCTTTTTCTTTTGTTACGTGACTTAAAGATCTGTCGATTTTAGAAAGATACATTTCATGAGACGGAAGAAAAATCTAATACAGAAAAGATAAAACCCCCATAGTTTTATTCGGAGAGAAAACGTTCTTTTGTTATTAACATAGACTAGACAAAACTCCTCCAAAAGTACGGGAAATATATTTTTCGTTTTCCAACCGTTAGGACACAATCCGGAATTGAAAGAAGATAGTAAAATCTTTGGGTTCTTGAGGCATCTTGACCCATAGTAAGTAGAGACATAAGGGACATGAGGAAGAGTTGACACCGGGAACCTCCAAAATGATTCGGGTGTCTTCATGACTGAGATTAAGACGTCGTGGCCCCCGGGGACCGAGATGCCACTTTCCAATCCTAGTTAGTTAGTTAGTAAGTTAGTTACTCACTGTAGATAGTGCCATCCCTCTTCCCACCCGTCCTCTACCCTCTACCTCAACTCCCTCTGACCGGACGCGTTACGTAGGTCTTTTTATTGGGGAGGGATTGTAGTTTGGTCCGAAGGGACCACCGGGTCACCATTTCTTAGGTGGACGTTACGTCCTCTACCCCCAAGTTAGGGACCCAGTCCTTTTGGGGGTCCTCTTTCTTTACCGTTGGGTAAGATCATAAGAATGGACCCTTTAGGGTACCTGTCTCCTCGGACCGCCCGATGTCATTTTTGTCAACGTTTCGCAGCCTGTGTTGACTCGCTGATTTGTTGTTCGTTTGTTATATTTTTGATGGACCTTTTAATATTCACTTTTTAAATTCGCTGAACAGATCGGGGAATTGTCTTCAGTAACAACTTGGGTCTCTTCACTCCTGTTACTTCGGTGTTCCTACTGGTCACCAGTCGACCGGAAGAAGCGACGGAGGGCCATACACTGGTTTTAGCACCCTTCGACAGTCACGCCGTCGGCACTTAAGTATCCGACACCACTTAAGTACTGGTTCCATCAGACCGGTCCTTTCTCGAACCCTGTTCCACAGTGTTTTGACTGGCTTAATTTGATTGGGTCACCCTTAGTCAAAGGTTCTTCCGATTAGAACACTAGAACAGTCGTTAAAAATCTTCAGGTTTCCAATTGTTTTGTGGTTCTTCCTTTTGTTTACGTCCGTCGACCCCTGACCCTTTCTTTTGGTACTGACCGGAGAAGAGCCCCGTCTGACCCGTAGGACCTCACTCGTCTTCAGTTCTAAACTTTTGACAATGGGCGTATTTCAAACCCTTTCCCACTTTGTCTCCCCTCTTCGTAGTACGAGTAATTGATCGAGACAGGTCCGAGCCCCCGAGGCCCACGGTGACGAAAGGGACGGAACCACCTTTGGTTCTGTCCTAAGATAGGCTCAGTCCGGTCTCGAGTGTGAGGTGGACCTGGTCTTGTGTCCTAACGACCGAGGTTTCGGACCTCGAGTGTGTGGGAAGCTGGACCGTAGGGATGTAGACCCTTCCCTAGAAGCTCTTGCTGGTCGTGGATCCGCGATTCGGTGTGTAGACTCAGACGAGTGGCACCGGTACATATAACGATTTTTTCAACTCTGGTGAGCTTACGGGTAAGGATTCCCTCGCTAATTTGTTTCACTTGGGGTAAGTGTTTTTGGAACAGCAAGTTTTGTGTCCCATTATACCTTCATGACTCCCCTCCCCCGCACAGGTACTGTGTGATTCCCCTTTGCTGTTTCCCTTTTGACGTCTTGTCGTCCGTCCCACTAAGGTCACAAAGTCATACCTGTATTTACACATATGTGTGTGACTATACGTGCCCCTACGTGTCTTTCTAAGGTCTTCCTATGTGCGGTTTCGCATGCGTACATATATGTGTGCACGTACACTTTCGTCCCCTCTTCCTGGGTAAAAGAATAAAAAATGAAATATGTGAGGACCTGATAACTGTTGAAAAAAAAAAATTATATAACGGAAACACTAAACTTTGATATCTAGTTTATTTGGACATTCCTGTATTTTGTATATATTTTATTTGTTCTCGAGGAGTGGGGTCAGTAGCAATAAGGAGAACGAGTTAGTCCTTTTTGGTCAGTGGTCCTACCTTTTGTTCCCACCTCTTCCCTGACGAGACCGAATGGGGGGAAGAGGTGGTCGACGACCTATAAAGAGGGAGGGAATCGACTGTGTAGTCCAACATAAAAATAAATCAAGACTAGTTCTTGTTGCGTATGAAAAACTTCGTCCTAAACGTGATCGTCTCTTGTTTTATTCTTCACGTCTTTTTAGTCAAGGCCCCACTCGAGACGGGTCAGACGCCGTCATAGTCCGCGACTGTCGGTCGTCGAAAAACCGGCTTACAGAGGAACTATGCGGAAGGACTGAGGTGGGTGTCTCAGATGTGGGTAGAGACTTAAAAAAAATCCCCCCCCGGTGTAGTACGCCAAACACCCTAGAATCAAGGAACTGGTCCTTGACTTAGGTCCGGGAACCATCACATTTGAGTCACAGGATTAGTGACCTGACGACCCCTTAAGGGATGTAGAAAATAAATATTACGTAGGAGGGAAACGAAGGTTTACTTACACTTCATCGAGAGGTTATCTAAATTCCGTCGTTTGTTATTAACTAGATTACTAACATTTCAATAATTGTGTCCGTGACTCCATTCTTACTCCCTTTTTGCTTTTAGAATAAACTTCATATTTCAGGATGGTGAGTATTCGTACAAATTAAAAACCAACGATATGTGATTACGAGGAATTTCGGACATGAAGTTTTCGTCAAATGTTGATAGTCCTTTTATTGGATCTTTCTGTAATGATGTTATAGATGAAGACTAAGTGACTTATTTAGATTTAAGTCATTCGAAGGAGTTACGAGAAGTCTCCGTCGATTGTAAAAGGTATTCGGAAGGAGGTTTAATATATTACAGATTGTTTAGAAGACTGTGTGTGGATGGAACGATTGTGTCGTCAATCTAGTAGAAGTTTTTGAATCGAACCTTCCGTCGTTGTTTTACAAATCTCGAGTCCAAACCTCGGTGAGTGTAGATCCAAGTTTAGGGTTGACACGGTGACTACCGACACACTGGAACCTGTTCGATGAATTGGAGAAACTCGGATGTACAAGAATATCTTCTCCCCTTCTATGATTCGGAATCTTTCTCCTTCATTGACCGAGTTTCATTGGTGGTGTTCTAGTGGGTGAACAAGTCCCCGTTACGACCTTAAGTTTGGGTAGACAGTGATCCACTGACGATGAGGGAAAAGTCTAGAGACAAGGGCAGAGTGACAGAGACCCCTCGAAGGGGATTGAGGGAGGTCGTCTCAGTTTAGGGGGAGCAATGTGAAGGGACGTGGTTCGAGAAGGAGACGCCAAGACTAGAGTCGCTCTAAGAATGGGAATAAGTAAATCCGTAACTCAATTACAGATAGAGGGGTGGTTTGACATCCGAGTCCCTGCTGTGTCGAGTGTGACAAGAAATAAATCTTAGAGACCGGATTTCCCTCTAGAGACGGAATTCCCTGGTCCATTAATTACCCAAGAGATGTATGTAAATATGACTGACTTGTTTATTTACCCTCTTTTGTCACGAGTCTTTAGTGAGTTGGTGAGTCCGTGGTGTGATTCCTTCGTGTCCGTCGGGTCACAAGTAACTGCATACCCGTAGCATTGTGAACTGTGGCTCCAGAAAAAGCCTTGTCTTCTCCTAGAGTCCATGTTTCGGAGCGTCTCCACTCTACCTGTGCCGTCGTAGGAGCGTCGACTTCCTCCCGTCACACTCCATACCTGAGAAGTAGTTGGACCAATTATGTAATAATTGTTATTTGACGAAAAGACTAAGAAGACTAACTAAAAAGTGATATATACCGAAGACAAAATAAAAAGGACGATCAAATTAATCGAAAGGTTAGGGAAGGAACTCATAGAAAAAAGAGTTTTATGAAATTCGTCTGAGTGTACAGTAAGTGTCCGATCCAAGAATTGTGAGTTAACACTTTGACTTTTGTTGACATTATTTCCTTTGATATATATGTGTGTATGTGTGTGTTTCAATGGTTTAGATACAAGAAGAGGTGTTCGGTGACAGTGTTCCTTTTCGGGTTCACAAAGTCTTATAGCATAAAAATTCGTTCAGTATGTCGTGGTAGGGTGTAATGTGAGTGAGGGTTACATTTTTATGATTCGGTCATCTTTGTAATTCAAGAAATACTCTTTCCTTTTATAGGTGTCCTTCGATAAAATCAGATTTTTCTAAAATTTTTCTTTTAATATAAACAATGAACAGTTTATCACTCCAAGAGTCCCAAAGTCCTAAAACTAATAGTGAGTTGTTATCCGAACTAAAGTGTTACAAAAATAAAAAAAACGGTGCTCACTTGTTGTTTGAAATTCTCCACTCTTTTTCATCTCTTTTCGTCCTCTACCTCAAAACGATGTACTTACAAGTCCTATTTTTCCTTTTAATGTTTGAATCGGTGTAACCAAACCGTCTCGGATTTAAGTGTATTCCGGATTTGATAGACGGGGAAAAGTCATCCGTACATTAAGGAGACGTGTAAAAAAGGTCTCTAAATCTCTACAACGTCCAGGGTGGTCTGTCCGGTTCGTTAGAACTTTTCAGGTCAATTCGTTGGAGGGTTGGTTCTTTTCACGGAGTCCACTCACTGTGATATCGGAACCCCTCCTTTCTTAAGTAAATGTCCTGGATTGTTCTAGTGCACAGAGAATCTACTTGCCCCGAAGGGACCCTCGAGTCGACCATTTCTTAGGTGGACGGTCACGTCCTCTGGGGTCCAACTTAGGACCCAGCCCTTCCAGGGGACCTCTTCCCTATCCGATGGGTGGAGTCATAAGAATCCGAAGGGACCATCGAGTCGACCATTTCTTAGGCGGACGTTACACCCTCTGGACCCAAACTAGGGACCCAACCCTTCTAAGGGACCTCTTCCTTTACCGTTGGGTAAGGTCATAAGACCGGACTTCTTAAGGTACCTGACATATCAGATACCCCCCCAGAGTTTCTCAGCCTGACTCGTCGACTTGTTGTCGTTGTAGAGGTGAATGAGGAAGACCACTGAGATTATTCTTCAACTGTCACGGGTTTCAGAGACGAAACGACGCTTCGACTCGGGGAGACGGATCCTTCGTCAGGGTGTGTAGGTCCCTCGTGTGGACCCGTAGTCCGAGTGGACAGTCGGGACCGCCTCCTTCTCTTGGGAGTATCTGGCAGAAGGTCAACAGTTTATGATCCGTTGGGTAAGGTCCGTGAAGTGTACATCATATGTGTACTGAGTCCGTCTTTGGTACACGTAGAACACGAGGTCTACCCCTTTGGTCGACTCCCTTTCCTTTTCTATCCCGAGAGTTGGGTAAGTGGTGGTGGGTCCTGGTTCCTCTGGTGTCGGGTCCGACGACGAAGTGTCCCTCGGGAATCAGGACCGATTGGTTTCTGACGGTGAAGTTTAGTGTTGAGTCGGGACAGTGGCTGTAATGGCATATGAACACTCAGTTTTAGTGTATACGAAGATAAAGGACAAACGAGAGACAGAGGTGTTCTATCGGACACTGAGAAGACGAGTTCTTCGGTAAGATGTATGACTCTCCGGTGTCGGGGGTTTACCGGTTCCGGCCTTCCGTCAGCCGAAGACTTTCTGTTGTCCCGTCCTGGTCGCTAGTCGGGGACCCCTGGACGGTTTCGATGTGTCAATCCCAACGACGAGGAGAGAGACGTCCTTGGGTCCTCTCGGTGACATCTGTGGTCTCACGAGAGAGAGGTCTGTGACTCAGGACGCTAGATCATGGTCCATGGTCCCGAAGGGGCCACCGGGTCACCATTTCTTAGACAGACGTCACGTGTTCTACACTTAAGTTAGGGACCAGTCCTTCTAGGGGACCTCTTCCCTTACCGATGGGTGGGGCCACAAGAACGGACCCTTTAGGGTGCTTGTCTCCTCGGACCGTCCGATGTCAGGTGCCCCGACGTTCTCAACGGGTACTGACTCGCGGATTTGTGGTGGGGGTCGGGTCCATGACCCATTACCGGGGACTAGGTCTATATGGAGGTCCCACCGGGTCACCAGTCTCAGTCCCCTACTCCGCACTAGTAGTACCAATCTCCAGTCCGACGACTCCCTTTCCTCTGTCTCTGCTGCTCCCCCTCCCCCTTCTTCTAAGACTTCCGTCCCGAGTCTTTGCTTCGGAGGGAGGGGAGAATCCCTTTGAACTGGTCGCGGGATTGACGTGGGTGACAGTGGGATGGATGACTTTGGGAATCCGTGATCCACCGGTGGAGTCGGGTCGAAGGTTCCGGTGGTAGAAGACCGAAGTGTGAGGAGTTGTGTAAAAGACGAGGGAGGAGTGGTGACGCGGGTGGTGACTCTACTCTCGGGGGAGGAGCAGAGGGGTCGTTCTCCGGACCACAGGGGTCTACGAGGGGGTGGAGAGAGACGGACCGGGGTGGAATGAGAAGGGAGTAATCCTGTTTTGTAGTCGACGTTCGTGAGGGTGTCGGGAATCTTTCCGGTCCTTGATGAGGTTCGTGAAATATGTGTAGGTGAAGAAAGGAGTCGTGCTCTCGGAGAAGTCCTCCGTAATAATCATAGGGGTGAAATGTCTAATCTTTTGGCTCCGTGTGTCTCTACTGCACTGACAGAGTTCCGGGGTGTCCGTCGTGGGTTCAGGGACGAGGGTTCCTCCCTCGACGTCACGGAGAATGTTGTATTGAGGTTGACGGTGGAGGAGGGGTCCAGAGGGGACCGGAGGCGCCTGTGGAGCACGTCTCGCGGAACGTTTAGAGGTCTGGTGAAAGGTGTGACCGACCTCACTCCTGACCGATCCAAGAACAGAAGAGGGGGGAGAATCTGATTTTTCGGGGACTGATTCCGGAACCCCATAAAGATGTAGTAGAAACATAATCAAAGGACAACGACGACTTTGTTTGACGGTAACTGAATCACCGAACTTTGGTGTGTTTAAATACTGGAATCAAAACATCCAGTCTTCAGGTTGTGTCTAGAGAAGTCCAATTTTAGTTCCCGAGTCCGACACAAGGAGGACCTTCGAGATCCCCTCCTAGACAAAGGACGGAAGAGGGCGAAGGGTTCCGAACCGAGTACCGTGGAAAGAGGTAGAAGTTTCGGGTGTTGTATAGTAGAGAGACTGGGAAGACGTCAGTGTAGAGGGAGACTTGTGCCGACCCTTTCCAAGAGACGAAAATTCCTACGTGTACTGACATAGTTCGAGTGAACCTACTGGGTCCTATTAGAGGAGTAACTAGTTCCGGGAATTGAATTAATATGGACGTTTCAGGGAAAACCGTACGTTCCTTTTTGCAAGTGGCCGAGGTTCCCAATCTTACATCTGGTTACACCTCCGACAATAAGATGGATGGTGTGAGGAAGATGTATTTGGAACTTGTGTTACCGGGGGTGACTTGAAGTCCTCGACGTGGTCAGGGGTTTCGGACCTAATATACCGGGAAGGTACCGGAGACTAACTCCACCTGTAATCACTACATGGAGGGTTTAGGGGGTTCTTGAGAAACTTCCTCATGGGGGTTTGTCTCTTTCACTATTGTGTACCATCTGTGGATTTCTACAGACTATTAGACCCCTAGTTTGTGTAACGATTCCTTAAATGACGTAAGTCGAGTAGTTAGGGATGGAGTTGGTGATAAAAGATAAAAAACGAGACATAAAATGAAAATAATAAAAAATTTCGAATTGTGAACAAAGTTTTACATTTATTACGGGTTTCCAGTTCTCATTTCTAAGAGGAAGAGAGAAGACGGAGAACCAGTAAAAAACCATAGGAAGGTCTCTGCAAAATACGTAGACGTTCATCCTATATAAGGATAAATAAAGGATGGGGGTTGAGGGAAAAGACATTTACGATTGTAGTGAATGTCAGGAAGGGTACGGAGTGAGTTGTGTCTGACGAGGTGTCGACAGGTGTCTCGTAGGACCAAGAGGAAAACCCATGATAAGGTGACACGTGTCGGTCTCGTGTTAAGTCAAGTGGTGAGGGGTGTGACTGTCTATGAGAAAACGGTAATCTTTGTCACGAGTCGTTCAAACACACTTAAACAGACTTCCTATTTACAGCGATTCACCTGACTTAGTTCGTTCCGTTACACTTACTAATTGAGACCGTCCAAGACCGTCTACGGGAGACGTCCCCTGATTATGTTTAAGTGCTTCACGCATACATACTCAAGACAAAAGGGTGTAGGAGGGATTGTACCTACCAATAGTTTAAAAAAATGAAAACGGTTTGGGTCCATCCACTTCACATCATACAAAGTTACGTGAAGTTGACCATAAAAAATTTAATACGCACTCCAGTTCGCAAGAAGTACACAAATTCTCAGTAATTTAATGAAATGTACCTGAAAAACAAGCATAGGAAACTGTAAAAGGATGTGGCAAGACAAGAAAAGGAATAATTAAACATAAGAAATACATAATCCCTTTAATTGGGAATTACGTATTGTACTTTGTATATATAAAAAGGTGAAACATTAGACGGAAATCAAAACGAATGTCCCCAAAACGATACGACAAAAATTCATACTTAACATAGTTAAAAAAGGAATACCGAAGATTCAAAATGTCGTGTGAATCTTTCGGGTAAGGATGACTTTTCAATATTTTTATAAGAGGAAACCTAATAAGATCTCTAGTCAGTCGATACTCGTCACTTTTCAAGAAAAGATACCAGTACCTAAATGTAGGACCGATATTACACGAATAGTGTTCGTTTGTTTAAAATTGAAATATTTCATTGAAAATAAAAGACTATGAGACGACAAATATTTCGTGACAGGGTACTGTCAGTCACTCTGTCCGTCACGTTCTGAATAGACAGAATAAAATATCTCCTATCGAAGGATTCGGTTGTGGGTCTCTCCAATCAGAGGATAGGTGTAGGTGTGTCATACCAGGTCTGAGTGTGACTCCTGAGGCCTTCGAGAAGAGAGGAGAGGGGAGGTGACGGAGAGAAGTGTTTTCCTGTAGATAGAGTAATTTTAGAATTTCCTGTAGCGGTTTCCGTAAAGATTTATTGAAGTTTTCTTACCCTTATTGAAAAGATAACTTTTCTGTCATAACCTGAAGGGGTCACCGCGTCACCTATTCATAGACGGACGGTTGAGTCCCCTATGTCCAAGCTGTACGGTTCCTCGTTGATTCGAGTACTCGGCGTTGATACCTCGGACACGAGATCTCGGGCCCTCGACGTTGATGGTTCGGGTCCACGGTGTTCATGACTTCGGGTGTGTGGACCTTCGGACACGTGGCGTTGCTTCTCATCGGGGGTGATCGGCGTTGATCTCTTTCGGGTGTGCTTTGTTTCTCCTGGGTCGTGTCGGTTTTTTATTTTATTTAAAAAATTGTTCCGGAACTTACGGTACGGTGCCTGATGTCCCCCCTTTTTTTTTTTTTGGGTGTCATAATAAATTTACCCGGTGTGTCACTAGGTAAGTTGTCACTGAGTAGGAGTTTACGGACACGGTTACAAGAGTTGTTTTCCGTCCTAAGGCACAAGGATGTCACACGGATATATTGGGACGTTGTAAATGACTTTTAATTCTCTACGTTTACAGGGGTCTAGGGTTCCGAAGACTCACCTAGTAGTTCTCGTCGCGAAGAGTAAAACACCACTCAATATAAATTCGATACCTTCCGAGAAAAGTTTACTGTGTATAGGGTCGGAAGAGTAGTGGGTGGGGTGGTTCCCATAGGGGGGTCCTCGTATAGTGAACGGGGGAGTTCATATGACTGCCTTCTTTTGCAAACTTTTGGTGACAGGTCTCGTGTCTCAGACATAGACGTGTTAAGGACATGTGGCGTGCCGGAACCAAGAGGGTGGTTGGGTCTGAGAAGACGGTATCACAGGTCAACGGGATTACTCCAGTCAAGACTTCAAGGGGGGAGGCCAGGAAACACGGAAAACGAAGGAGACTGTAGGGGGAGTGGGAGAAGGGAGGGGTTGGGTGTTTCTCCCGGGGAAGGGTGGGACGTCCATAACCAAATTTACGGTGGAAGAGCCCTCTGAAAGGAATGACGGGTGATTTCGTTTAAGGGGGGTCATCGTGAGGTAGGAAAATAAGGTAGGAAAATAAAAGAGGAAATTTACACAGTCAGACGTACTAAAAATAGATAATTAAATGAAAGAACAAATAACAGACAGGAGAGTTTTCAGGGTGTTCCCGTCCCCGAAACAAGTACAGTAAGTGTGAAATATTGGGATCTTGCCTCGTTGCAGAGACCGTATATTATTCACGGGTAATTTTTCACCCAGTCCATTTTCAACCGAATTTCGAGTTGTAAGTCTTTTCAACCGAATTTCGTTGACCAGGGTAGTGAAGTACCCTTTATCTACCCCTTTGTCATCTTTGTCACAGTCTGAAATAAAACCCCCCGAGGTTTTAGTGACGTCTACTACTGACGTCGGTACTTTAATTTTCTGTGAAAGATGAACCTTTCTTTTAATACTGGTTGGATCTATCGTATAAGTTTTCGTCTCTGTAATGAAACGACTGATTCCAGGCAGATCAGTTCCGATACCAAAAAGGACACCGGTACATACCTACACTCTCAACCTGACACTTCTTCCGACTCGCGACTTCTTAGCTACGAAGACTTGACGCCACAACCTCTTCTGAGAACTCTCAGGGAACCTGACGTTCCTCTAGGTTGGTCAGGTAAGACTTCCTCTAGTTGGGACCCTAAAGAAACCTTCCTTACTACGATTTCGACTTCGAGGTCATGAAACCGGTGGAGTACACTTCTCAACTGAGTGACATTTTCTGAGACTACGATCTTCCCTAACCCCCGTCCTCCTCTTCCCCTGCTGTCTCCTACTCTACCGACCTACCGTAGTGCCTGAGCTACCTGCAACTCAGACTCACTTGAGGTCCTCAACCACTGTCTGTCCCACCGGACCACACGACCCTAAGTACCCCAGTGTTTCTCAGCCTGTGCTGACTCGCTGACTTGACTTGACTTGACTTGTGAACTAACTTAATCAGGATCGATTAAGAGAGGTAAAGACGTAGTGGCAGTTCAAAAATTCATCGGGGTTGGTGTACCCGACCCTCCTACCTGTAACCTGTTGAACGGGCCGGGGAGGACAACCGGTAGAGACGAGTACTAATGAGTTAGTAAAACCCTTTTCTCTTTCGTTAAATCGGTCTTTGTCAGGTCCCACCGTACACAACTTCTGGTGTACGGAAGGAGATAACAAAAGAGAAAAAGGAGGACCAGATTAAGGTGACCTGACACCTCCTACTCTGACCTCTTACTACAACTTCAGTGTGGTAAGTAGTAGTTTTTGTCGTTGGGTTGATTTTTATTGTCTGACAATTACTACCCCGGTCTGTGACACACTTCTTACGTTGTACTTAGTAGAGTAGATTGGGAGTTCTCTCGGGGAGCCCGTTCAGAGTGATGGAGTCAAAATGTTTACTCCTTTTTCGCACGTTCCAGTATCTCGATCATTTACTTCCTTGGTCCTGGGTTTGGGTCGATCGGTCCGGGTCCTTTCGGGAACAGGAGGGGTGTGTCGTAGGGGATGTAGATTGCGTCGTAGGTTCAATGTACGAATCTTTATTTACGATTTTTCCCTTCATACTCTCCTCTTATGATTGGTTATTTATCTTAATGAATTCAGAGTCTACGAAGTCCCTACACCTCTAACCTCCGTCTCAAGACAGACATGTACTTGACCCTTTCAAGTGTCGGTATGAAGGTCTTTACTAAAAAAGTAAGAGTCTTTCCTCCATTATAACTCTGTTCACATCACAGAAGGAGACTTTCTGGAGAAAAATCCCAGTAATCGATATTTCCTCCTGGGGATTCTTATTGATCTCCCGTTGTTGTTAGGTTAAGTTACTCGTTAATGACTCTCGGGTGATACAAATTCTCAAGATCCAAACCAGGACTGTTCCCGACAAAAATTACCAATTCCGTGTGCGGGACTCAAGATTCTACATTTCTACAGGTCTATGTCGGTACTTTGTCAGAGGAACATTACGTTTGAAGTGAGATACACGGTTTTCTTTGTCGTGACCATTGTCCCAATGTCCTTCCTCCTCCCACGTTTCCCTCTTCGAAGTACTTCCTTTCCTCCTGGACTGCTCCGGAACTACGAACGTAGTTCGTCCCTTTTGTCCTGGTCGGACCCCACTAATTCCTCATCGTGGTGAACCCTTAAGGGACCACCAGGTCATCAATCCTGAGGTACGAAGGTGACGTCCCTCGTGTCCAAGTTAGGGACCAGCCACTTGATGTTAGGACGGTTTTTGTTCCTTCGTTGTCGTAGTGAAAGTCATCTGGATTCACAAGTCGGGGGGTCGTCACCTCCCGGACGTAACTGTCTTATGGTACTCCTCCATTCGACCCTTCTCGAGATTACCCGTAGGATTCTACCCCTTCAGGACTTACTACTCTCCTCCTTGTGACTGAAGAGAATCTTCCGTCCCTACATCATGAGTCTTCGGACGGTACTACCACTACTAAGTAGACCCCTACCCCACCTCCTACCTAACTATCCGGTACTCGAAGTAGTCTCTCGACGACCTTACGTGGTTGGTTATCTTCTCTAGTCCTCCCACCCTCTGCCGGTTCGTGTAGAGTTTTATTGTTCTTCGTCTTGGGATTCCTAAACCACCCCTCCCCACTTTAGTAAAACACACTATGATGTTACCACCTGTGTAGTATATAAACAGTTTTGGACCGCACATGTTGTGATCCTTAATTCACTTGGAGTTACCTTTCATGTCTGAAACCCACTGTTTACATAGTTATGTCCAAGTAACTGATATTACTGTATGTACGGTGAGACTACGGTTCCGACTATTGTCCTCTCCCCTCCGCCCAGTATGTATCCTAGAGAGACATGCAAGGTAGTCAAAACGACACTTGGATTTTGACGCGAATTTTTAGTTTGGATAATCCCGAAGAGACCGTCAAGTCATCAATCCTGAGGCACGAAGGTGACATCCCCCAGGGTCAAGTTAGGGGTCAGCCCCTTTATTGTGAGGTGTTCGACGTGTCGTGGTGGGGGGTTTTTTTTTGTGTAGTCCAAATAAATTTTTCTACATACCCCTGAAGGGACCACCAGGTCACCGATTCTGAGACTCGAGGGTTTCGTCCCCTGAGTCTAAGGTAGGTATCAGTCCTTTGATCTAAGGTATGTGGCTTGATTTCTAAGACGTACGACGTTGCTTCTGTGCCGTGTCACTTTATAAAAGAAATTTTTTCTACATATATTGCTCTTATTGAACCTCTGTCGTACTACCTTCTTCCCGCAGTTCTCACTGAGTGGTCGGTCCCTGACCTTCTTCTGACCCCAGTGTCCGTCTTACCCCTTCGACCTTTCCTCCAGACAAAAATCTCCACTCTCTCTTGTTTCTACTCAAGTCGACCCTTGTTCGGTCCTACTACCACCTGTAGGTGTGTCTTGTCGGAAGTCCGTGGACTTCTTGTCCAACCCCGAGTCTATTCTTTTCCCATCTCCGTACGTTTGACCTTCGTTTTCGTTTGTGATGGACAAGGAGAAAATTTCACTATTTAACAGAAAGTTTTTCCTTTTAGTAACGTTGTGTGGCCTTTGTCAGAAGGGTGAAACAACGTTTTTTTGAGAACGACCTCTCCGTTCAAATAAATGTTTCCTTCTGTCGTCGTGGTCCCCAACACTATATGATCAGTGAAAGTTGAGACGGGTTTCACTGTGGTCAGGTCTATCCTTCTTGACCGTTCAATAGACTCCGTGTCGTTCTCCCCGTAAAGTGGAAATTCGTTTGACAGGGGATTGTTCCAAAAGGTCCACCGTGGTCACCATTTCTTAGGTGGACGGTTACGTCCCTCTGGATTCTCTGGACCCAAACTAGGGACCCAGTCCTTCTGGGGGACTTTTTCGTTTACCGTCAGGTATAGTAGTGAGTCTCATAGTCTGTACTGACTTCTTTGAATCGTACGTACTGGGGGATTGTTCTCATCCTTCCTGTTGCACTTACGGGTTATCGGACTGAGGGTTGGGACTAAGACGGGGAGCGGACCCCTCTAACAAAGTGTAGAGACACGGAGTCAAAGTAGTAGACGTTTGACCCCTATTACCGGACAAAGTGCCTAGTCGACATTTCTAGTGTACTCGTGTACACCTCGAGTCGATGACGTAGTCGATGACAGTGACTCGTAATGAAAGATCTCAAAAGGTTCTGAGGACTCCTTCTTTTACGACTCCAGAGAAGGACTAATAGTGTCTCGTTGACACGGAAAAATTTTTATAGGGGAAGTTCATATCCTAAACAGTCTACCCTGTCCTTATAAATGTCTTCGTTTTATAAAATTCAGATATACGAGACTTTGTCGGGTGTGTTCTTCACGTGTGGAACCGGAAACGGACACCGTGTTTGAATGGGTGTCAACGAACCGTAACCCGAACTGGGTTCTTCTTTCTCTATTGTATATTTCAATAATACACAATTATTGACAATTATCACCCATTTTACGGTTTGTGTTATAAGGAATTTGATCGACGGGTTTCGTGACTGACGTCAGGTTTCGTAGACTGAGTATAGACAGGTGTCTGGGTCAGACCGTTTCCAGAGTGGAGTTTGTCTCCAGTGTAAAAAAAGTTCCAAAGGGTTGGTAGTCCCTTTTCACGTTCGATGTTTTTCGGCCATAGTCCAGACGTGAGGAGGTATTTTCCACTTTGACTAGAGGGTCACATCCTTAAAACTCCACGTAGACCCGTCTTCGTCAGGGTTAAGAGTCCCAGACTAGTGGGTCTCTCTCGACTGTCTTTCCGAGGTGTAGGGGACGAAACTCTGTGATCTTAGATCTTAGATCCCGACACCCTTGTGGACGGAGGAGGAGTCGCCAGGGTTTACGGTGAGATGTCATTTGTCCCGACTACGCGATCACTCCGTCCCCTCCTATTACTAGTCATTATCTTTGGAGGGAGGACACGCAATATAAGTATCAAAGATTCCTCGTCGCCAAGGGACGGATGTTACGGGGAATAAGACAAGACGTGAAACTTGACAATCCCAAGGATTCAGACTCTGCTTGACCTCTCGTAGGTATCAGTATTTCTATTTCTGGGACACCGAGTACCCATTCCCTCCTCCCACTCCCCGTCCCGACTCTCTGGGTCTCTCCCTGGGTCCTCTACCACCTTCTAGTCCTCCGGGTGTCCCACTGACGAGTTGAGTGGATCATTTGAGAAGACTTGGTCGTCTCGTGCACCGCCCCATCTAAAGAGTTAGTCACTTTCTAAAGCGGTAGTTCTACCTCTTTACCCGAACCTGAAGAGACCACCAGGTCTCCTATTCTGAGACTCGAGGGTTTCGTCCCCGGGGCCCAAGCTTCGGGTGTACGGTGTTGGTTCGGGTGTACGGGGTTACTTGTTGATTGCTAAGGGTACACGGTGTCACTCTTCTAGGTTACACGACGTTGCTTTTACATCACGTTTGGTTAAAAAAAAAATTAGACTGTATACACATATATATAAAATTATAGATATTTAAACCAAAACTGTAAGTTAGAAATAAGATTCACCGTAAATGAAGACACTTACCACACTCCGAATCTAGAGTAAAAAAGGACTGACCTGCCTATTGTCAGGGTTATTTGAAATGATGTCATTTAAATTAGTGTACTACTTAAAGATAGAACTGTTCCCTTGATTAAGACCTGAACGATAAGGACCAGACTTCATTGCATAAAACTACAGGTCAACTTGTTATGTAAAGTTTTATATAACGGATAATCATATTACATAACTATAAAAGGGTCCTTTTAAAAATAGTTAAACATTTTTAATTCACTGAAATTTCACGACCGGATTTGATTGTCGTCCAAGTACTGGATAATCAGAATCAGTGACCTCGTAGTTCGAAACCGGACTGAAGGGTCACTAAGTGTGGGATGTACCTTTAGAGTCTGAAGCACCTTAAAGTGAACTTAAATGTTTAGGGAGTCGTTATTGAAAGGTTGTGATGTTAAGCTGGTTGTCCGGACTTGTCGTAGGAACACGGAATTGGTTATGTACAAGACTGAGGAAGGAACGAAAGAGAGTTTTGTTCAAAATAGGAGGACCGAGAGTAGTGTGTCACGATATCTAAGGGTAGAATTTAGTGACGTCTCACCAAGGCGATTGTTCTGTTGTACGGTTTTCTACTACATAAAATTATCACGAAGGTCCTTTGAAACAACCGGAGAGGGTGTGACCCCTTCTCCCACCCTTTCGACCCTCAGAAAACCGAAAAACATTAAGTAAGTGGACCGTGGTGAGTAAGGTTTCCCTTTATGACCCCACACTACCTTTCTTATACTCTGACATTCAATCCTTTGGACTCAAAATATCAGGGGAAAGATGAAGATTCATCGACGTATCGAGTCTAATTCGATAAAGATTTTAATCTAATATCCTTATCTTATCAGTAATGGTTTAAAAGAAAGATGGTACTTACTGGGAAATTCTTAGATTTCCTTCCTGGAGGGACCACCGGGTCACCAATTCTGAGACGTGAAGGGACATCCCCCGTGTCCAATCTAGGGACCAGTCCCTTGATCCTAGGGCTTAGGGTACGTCTGTTTTTCTTATTTATTTACTTTTTCATAAAAATTTTTTCTCTTAGATTTCATTCGACACCTAAGAGTGGAGATCTTATTATATGAGAACATGTTCTCATACCTTAGTATACAAAAGTCCCTCAAGTGTCTGAGGGATTTCGGATAGAGACGTAAGGGTCCCAGTTCTAGTGACTCTGGATGGTGTTTGAAGAATTTTTATTGTGTCTTATGTTGTCTTTACATACATCTTAGTGTTTTGGAATTCGTTTCAACTTAGTAAAGGTCTTGATTTTCGTAGAAGAAGAGGAGTCTCTGACTCTCCTCCTTCACCAAAGAATCCCATTTTATTTACTTTTACGGTTAAATCCCGACGGGAACTAACTTCAGACCGATTCGGGAAATGGATGTAAGTCTCTCCTCACGGACTCCCTCTCATGGGTAAGGTCTCGGTCCGACGGAGCAAGTTTAGAGCCGAGGTAGTAAATAATTAACTGAATCCGAAACACGGACAAAGAAGAAGACAATAACTTTTCCCCTATTCCCTTCCTTTTTTTTTTTTTTTGATCCCGTCTTATTTTTGTTATGTATAGAGTTCCTGACAATTATATGTATACCATGAACTTTAGTTCGGACCGTCTGCGATTCGGGATTTATTGTTAAGGTACAATATCTTTAGACCCTGTGTAAACGACCCACCAATTCTAGAACTCGACTTCTCAGATCCCTTCGGTATCTATAGAACTATTGAGTAAAAGGGAGTCTACATTTGTCTTAGACGAAGTCTCCAAACAATATTCCTAATTACTCGGACGGTACAATTTTTGAGAAGTGTTACGGATCATGTATTAGTCACGAGTCATTTACAGTCGATAACAATACTTGTTAAGACCCTCCGTTCCTAATAGTCATGGAAAAAAATCAAGACTTCTTTCCTATTTAGTCTTTCAATTCACAAGACGACTGTCATGGAGTCAATCATTTACTAATAGGGGTCTAAAGTTGAGGTTACTTAGACTTTGGTCTTCAACATTGGTGATAGTGTGTGTTGGGGAATTAAACTTGTCCCGAATCTCTTGTCTTTTCGACTAAGTATGGATGATTAAAATACTCTCTCTCTCTCCCACTATTCTCAGAAAATAGGTTTTACGTCCCATAAATAAGAGGTCCCTCCAGTCAGTACTGACCGGTTTTCGGGAGTAAACGATGAGAATCTTTACGTTCTGACCTTTCCGACCTGGGACCAGAGTAACTAAAGTTTGGGGACCGTTCATCAACAATTTGGTGTCGGGAGTGTAGTTTTCTCCTTTTTCTTCGGTAAAGGGTATTATCGACTTGTTTGTTTGACTCAAGGGATTTTACGTTCATCTCTGGGATTCCGATTCTTTTCATAATAATTCTTACGAGGTTTTAGTGTATCTTTACGGTGTCATCTTGTGTTGTAATCAGAAATTTGTTGTTTGAAAAGACGCCCTTCCTTACTTCCACAAATATGGACAAAGGTTGTGGTTCGAGGTCCCCCGGAAGGGACCTCCTTCATTTTATTCTCCTTCAAGGATGGTGTCGGGAGACAACGTCCTCCTTTTCGTATCCAAGTCAGTCAGTTCTCTGGGACCACTTCCCGCCACAGTGGACTCTCGGTGTGGGGTGAGGAGGTTGTGGTCAAAGGAGGGATCGCTTTATCAGTGGAGTCTTTACTCTTACTTTATCTGGTCGTCCTCTTTGTCCCACCAGGTGACTTTATGTCCAGTCACGATTAGTGGAAAGAAGTGTAGAAGATATATAAATGAAGACCCACATACCATAAAAAACAGAAGAAAGTTTTGTCAGGGTAATCAGTTAGAATTTAGATGGTACGGAAATTTTTCGCCCCACCCCACCCCCATGTCACGAATCCTGATCCGTAGTAACTAGTAACCTTCCCTACTATCTTTGTCGTCTTCGTAGAGTAAGTTGACGTAGGAACCTCGAACCAGGTAGCCTACCTCATCGGTCAAGGGGGGAAACCGACGTGAGTAGGGACGGCGGGTCGGGGGAGGGTCCCCGATTCTCCCTGAAATACGTAAGGGTCGGATGGGGGTGGGGGTGCGGGGATCTTCACACCTCTTCCGACGCCTGCCTCCCCCAGTCTTCGGGTGGTGTTAGATCCGGACAAAGACGAGAGTGACCGACCTACTGAGACGAGGGATCCCGGAATCAAAGGGTCGGAACTTTACTCTCCAAACTTCCTCTAGTGTACTTTCGGAGGACGGACGAGATTTAAAGATTTGGGTAATAAGACTATGTATTTGCACAAGACGTCTTTATCTTCGGGAATGACCGTTCGTCCCGAACACCAAGATCCAGGGGGAAGGTAAGGGGAGTTAGGGGGCGCCAGGTAGAATGGCTTCATACTATGTAGTCTTGACTTTTTGTCCGACAACGAAAGAGCACCGTGGTCTGGATCATTAGTCATTTTAGTCACCTAAAAGAGAGCCCAGAAAAGGGAGTTAGGGTGTCAGGGTTCTTTTGGGGGACGGATGGGGAGGGTTAAAGATTTGAGTTTCGATAGGAAAGCACTTAATTTTTATGGGTGGGGTTGGGCCGGACCACATTCCACAGAGTCGTGTAAAGGGCTCGGGGCGGGGGGGGAGGAGGCGTCCGCAGGCCCTAAGGTGGAGACGGGGTGGAAGAGGGGCCCCACAGAAAAATCGTCCTAGCTAGGCTAGGCACGGGAGGGGACCGTTTGGTCGGCTGGCTAAGGAGAAGGGGCCGTCCTTTTCTCCGTTGCGGGCCGAGGTTGGGGTCCTCTGGGTTCGTAGAAGGGTCGGGCGTCTCTCTCCGTGGACCCGCGTCTCCTTTCCCGGAATTCGGAGGCGCTTCCTTTCCTTTCCCGCCGACCGATCAGGGACCAGCGCCAAGGGTGGGCCGCCGCGCTCCCTCCGGAAGGGCCGGCTAGCGGACAGTGAATGCCCGCCGTGGAGGTCCGTCTCGGCCCGTCTCGTCCCGGTCGCCCACCGCCTCAAACGACTGAGTTTCCGCGCCGCCGCCGCCGCTCGCGGCTCCTCGCGTGTGCTCGCGTCGGGGCGCGAGGGGCACGTGCATCGCCGGGGCGCGGGCGCGAGGCGCGGGCGATAGCACCGGCGGCGTGGCGGGTTGGGTCCATGCCGGGGCGCCTCCGGACAGGGCGGGGACGGCGCCTGGACCTTCGACGCGAGCCGGGGGCTCCGACCCCTCTCGACACGCCGGCGACCCCCCGCGGTGAATTTTCGGTGGTCCTCGAACGATTGGGGCAAGGCGGGGGAATCAATGAATACCTCTCCTACCAACTTACCCTTCTCACTATCTATCTATTACCATGTTACAGTTACCATCTTGGATCCACCACCCGTATACTCACAAATGACTTTTTAAGAAAGTTGAAAAGACATACAAACTTAAAAAAGTGTTCTGTAGGACCCCCCTTTCTTTACTCCAGAGAGTTCCACCGACTTAGTTTGGCAAAAGGTTCACCGTAGAACCCAACGTAGACTGGGTGAACAAGCGCACCTTTCGGCGTTATTAGTGAATTTGGCGATTACCCACTGATGTACTGTCTTATTATTTCCGTCACAAAAATTTTTAGGTGACTCATTTACAATTTCTAAAATGACCAAAATAAGTTACTAAGTACTAAGTCAAGTCAAGTCAAGTCAGCGAGTCAGCACAGGCTAAGAAACGCTGGGGTACATAGCGTCGTGCGGTCCGGAGGGACAGGTAGTGGTTGAGGGCCTCAAGTGAGTCTGAGTGCAGGTAGCTCAGTCACTACGGTAGGTCGGTAGAGTAGGAGACAGCGAGGGTTAGGGAGGGTCGTAGTCTCAGAAAAGGTTACTCAGTTGAGAAGCGTACTCCACCGGTTTCATGACCTCGAAGTCGAAATCGTAGTAAGGAAGGTTTCTTTATCGGTCGTAGGTCAAGTCGTCTATCCTTCTTCGCGATTCCTCAACATGTTTTATTTTCCGAGAATGTCTGAATTCCGGCCCTCTGTTCCTTCAATAGGATCGTTTTTAGCCTAACCAGTACCGTTCTAGTGAAAAAAAGATCTTCTGTCTCCAGATAGTCCCTCTGTCAGTGTGACGACTGGTCCAACTATAATTCAAGGGTAAAACACTACAGAGTCGTCTACCGGTATCACCATTTCTGGGTTGACGGTTAGGTCTTCTGTATTGTCTCGTCCAATCTAGGGACCCAACCTTTCCAGGGGACCTCCTCCCGTACCGTTGGGTGAGGTCATAAGAACGGACCTCTTAGGGTACTCGTCTCCTCGGACCGCCCGATGTCAGGTACCCCAGGGTTTCTCAGTCTACACTGACTTCGTTGAATCATGTGTCACGTTCACGAGTGGTATTCACTGAGGAAAGACCCGGATAAGAGAGAGAAAATTATCCTCAGATTGTAAAGTATTAAATTTGTACTTAAAAGAGTGATCTGTGTCGGTCTGGGTAACTAGTAAGATCCAGTAAGGTCCGAATGGACTTTTATAGGTTCAGAAATAAGGTGTGAGTTTAACCGAATTCTATTGAAGATTCAGACGTTACAACACAGGAATTGTAGACCCTAGGATTATTAAGTAACGATTTAGAACCTAGTGAACGTAAATTAAAGGATTTTAGCGTTGGGCCGATATTGTGTGTTCATTTACATTTATACTAGTGAAGACTCTTAGTTCAATTTAATAGAAAAAGTTTAAGAAAAGGGATACGACGTGTTTCGTAACTGATCTTTTGTTGTACGTCATACACAGATTCTAGGATTCTCTAAGACGTTTTAATTTTAGAAAGATTCATATAATAGTTATTCTCATACTAAAATGTTACACCCGTCTCGTAATTTTTTATTTTATTTTTTGGAAACCTCTCAGATATCCTCAGTAAATTTATAGACTGAAGGTGTCTTTCCTTCTTATACTTTTTTTAAGTCTTATCTTATTTCATTATTACCTAAAATTAGGTGAGATAGTCCCATCGATGATCCACCACAAAGATCAAATTCTTAACATTACATGTTGGACTTAGGTCCCCTGACTCGATTCACTGGTGGTGTAAAAATCTGACACTGAAAAATAATATGATAGTCCCTCTTCTGACCTGAGAGACCAAGAATTCTTTAGGATCCTACGATTATTTTAGTGGTATTTTAACGATAATTCTTCTTTAGGAGAACGGTCAAGGTTAGGATGGAGTTGAGACCGAAGATCCCAGTTCAATTGACTAAGTTTGGGGTTGAAATAGTGGAGAGTGATACACTATGACCCTATTACTTTGAGAGACCCGGAGCAAAATGGTAAACTTTTTTTTTCTCTACTATTATTATCGTGGTCGGAGTATCCCAACAACACCCCCAATTCACTTTGTAAAGTCCATTTCGAGGACTTGATACGATCTTGTATCATTCACGAGTTATTTAAAAATAATATTGACAATAATGTTGTAACAAGAGAAGAGATTAAAGAAAGTAGAGGTTTACGGGAATCAATCTGTATAATTCCTTTCGGTTGACATAGGGGATGGAGATTGAGTTCTTAGTTATTCTTCTGTCTCAGGTAGACAGAGGACCCCTTTAACGTTTTATATGTCTGTCATTTTTATCTTAAACGGACCTGAACTAGAAGTCGTCAATATTAATTGACTATGTTATGTCAATAAGATATGATAGGTTTTAAATGTACTTAACAGGACGGAAGAACTCTTTGTGACAGTACCATGTATAAGTAAGACATTTTTTTTACCAGAATAGTAAGTAGTTTGTTGATTATTACTCTACACTCGTTTTTTTAAATTTGTTTATTAAACCTAAAACTAAAGAGTAAAATGTAGTAGAAAAACGTTATTATACTTCTGTATGACTAATTACACTTATTTTTCTTAAAGAGAACTGATAGTGACTACCTTTTAATTAGTCAGTTAGATTCTTTCTTTACCTTTTAAAATAATCACGGTTTAACTCCTAATATTGGACCCTTGTCGGAGAGTCTTTTGAGTCTCTTGACAAGGTGGGTAATCTCCAGTTTCGTATCAATGTATCCAAAAACTCTATCTCCTGACATGGAATTTACTGGATAATTATCAAACGTGTTAGACCTAGACGTTCATGGTTCATCACCCAGTAGTACCACGGAATGTTCTAATTCTTCCTTACAATAGAAATTCCTCAACAGAAGAACCACGATCCTCTTACAACAAGAAATACTGACTCATCCGTAAAAACGACGACACCTCCAGACCAGTTACATATTGCGTCTATGTGTTGTGTGTCATCTCACCCTTTTCTTCCGGTTTCCGGTCTCTTTTAAAAAGTACAAATTTAAAAGGAAATGAACGGAATCTTGACTCGAAATAAAGGAGTACTAGTTAGATTACACAAAAAAGTTTTATGGAGAGAATACGTAGGTAGGGGGGTCTTTTTCGATCTTTTTTCAAAACTCTGACAAATGAATGAACATTCCATTTCTCCAAATCTGAAGAGGTAGATGAGTGAGGAGGTAGAAGGAATACACAAATAACTGATGACAAGACGGTCAATTGTGGGGTTTGGATAATTGAAACCGTATTGGAAACTGGTTGAGGCAGGGGACTAAGTGAGTCTAGGTTCAGGACATATAAAGAAGAGTCAATCTAGAACCACAATGGAAGACGAAAGGTAAGAGTACAGATTTGAGAGTCAAGTTTTAGGATGTTATCGGAGAAATACTTTGATTCGTCCTGGTACACCCTGAGAAAGGACATCGGGGACAAAAAGAACAAATGTCCCTTATCTGAGGTCGGAGGTTCTGGAAGGGACTCAAGGTTTCCCATCTAACCTTGTCGACGATTAGTCCCTTCTCTCTTATACGTCTCTGTGTCTTTCTCTACCGAACTCCGGTCTAACTTCCCTCCCGTCCGGGACGTTTGTGGTACTAGGAATAAACTTTGAGTAGGGAACTTGGTAACGATATTTTGAGGAGTGGTTTAGGAGGGTCAAACCTTGTGGGCCCAAAAACTCCGTGTTTGGGAAACACAAGGGTAAACGGACCGTTCAGTTATTTCGATAAGAAAAGATGAATTGGGTTTCGAGACAGACTCTAAGCTAAACCGTGACTACGTCTCCGACTCTAAAACCGTAGTAAATGCTACCAGACTAATTCATCAAAAGTTTATAAAAATCGTTGTCCTATAACAGAAGTGTTCTTGGAGTAAATATTTGATCACTTTGGTCATAAAGTAATGATATGTAAATAATCTTCTAAAGTTAAAACATTGTAATCAAATAGTATTTCTTTAATTACATGAGGGTCTTCAACGAAACGACTTAGTCAAGTCAATTCAGTGAGTCAGAGACAGACTGAGGAACGCTGGGGTACTTAGCGTCGTGCGGTCCGGAGGGACAGGTAGTGGTTGAGGGTCTCAAGAGAGTTTGAGTTACAGGTAGCTCAGCCACTACGGTAGGTCGGTAGAGTAGGAGACAGCAGGGGAAGAGGAGGACAGGGGTTAGGGAGGGTCGTAGTCTCAGAAAAGGTTACTCAGTTGAGAAGTGTACTCCACCGGTTTCATGACCTCAAAGTTGAAATCGGAGTAAGGAAGGTTTCTTGTGGGTGCCGACTAGAGGAAATCTTACCTGACCTACCTAGAGGAACGTCAGGTTCCCTGAGAGTTCTCAGAAGAGGTTGTGGTGTCAAGTTTTCGTAGTTAAGAAGCCGCGAGTCGAAAGAAGTGTCAGGTTGAGAGTGTAGGTATGCACTGGTGACCTTTTTGGTATCGGAACTGATCTACCTGGAACTGATCTGTCTGTCCGTTTCATTACAGAGACGAAACGACAGATCCAACTAGTATTGAAAGGAAGGTTCCTCATTCGCAGAAAATTAAAGTACCGACGTTAGTGGTAGACGTCACTAAAACCTCGGGGGGCGGTTTTTCAGACTATCAAAGGTGACAAAGGTGTAGATAAACGGTACTTCACTACCCTGGTCTACGGTACTAGAAGCAAAAGACTTACAACTCGAAATTCGGTTGAAAAAGTGAGAGGAGAAAGTGAAAGTAGTTCTCCGAAAAATCAAGGAGAAGTGAAANACCACAGTAGACGTATAGACTCCAATAACTATAAAGAGGGCCGTTAGAACTAAGGTCGAACACGAAGAAGGTCGGGTCGTAAAGAGTACTACGTGAGACGTATATTCAAATTATTCGTCCCACTGTTATATATCGGAACTGTATGAGGAAAAGGATAAACCCTGGTCAGACAACAAGGTACAGGTCAAGATTGACAACGAAGGACTGGATGTATGTCCAAAGAGTTCTCCGTCCAGTCCACCAGACCATAAGGGTAGAGAACTTCTTAAAAGGTGTCAAATAACACTAGGTGTGTCAGTTTCCGAAACCGTATCAGTTATTTCGTCTTTATTTACGAGTTAAGACTCTTTTAAGATGAGATACGACTCTTCATAAACATTTATTATTCTCGAACATCTCCTCAAAACTCTCAGGGAACCTGACGGTCCTCTAGTTTGGTCAGTTAGGACTTCCTTTAGTTGGGACTTATAAGTAACCTTTCTGACTACGACGTCGACTCCGAGGTTATGAAACCGGTGAACTACGTTTCTCGACTGAGTAACCTTTTCTGGGGCTACGGCGCTTTCTAACTTCCGTCCTCCTCTTCTCCTCTCGTCTCCTGTTTTATCAACCTACCGTAGTGGCTGAGTTACCCGTACTCAAACTCGTTCGAGGCCCTCTACCACTACCTGTCCCTTCGGACCACACGACGTCAAGTACCCCAGCGTTTCTCAGTTCTGTGGACTCGCTGACTTGTTACTCACCAACGGGATGCCAATATCAAATATGGTCTTACTGACCAGGATGATGAGTAAATAGTGAACGTTCACTCGACAGAGTGGTGGTCTGAAGGAGAAGACCCTTTACGTGTCAGAACCCCCTTGACAGTTAGTTCCCACCATCCCCTCCGTCCAAGACTCTGGGTTCACTCGGTTAGTCTGGGAAGACCTTTAAACTTAATACTCCCTTTATCGTAGTCTAGTCCTTTAATTAAGTTCGAGGGTCACGACCCTCGGACCCAAGTTAGGGATCAACCCCTTGATCTATGGTGTGAGGTATTGACTCTTAAACGTACGGTGTTAATTTCTAGGGTGTCGATTCTGGGTTGTGTCGGTTTATTTATTTATTTTCGTAACTAAAATTACGGTCTAAAATGAAGTAATAATGTTTGATTTTTATTGTTTAAAAAACCAATTTTGACTAGTTCTTGTTTCACATCGTAATGACTCGTATAGGACTTGTATTTAGGTCCAGGTTCAGTACATTGAAGATCCGGAAACTATGTTTAACGTCATATCATATTAATGGTGGTTGGAGTTGGTTTCTCGGTCACCTCTTCGGGTAGCAGAACCTACCTCGTCAATCTCCAAGGACAAGACGTAAATACCATCGGAAATAAAGTGTAGATACCGTGAGGAAGACCTAGTACCCACGCAATGCCGGTTATCGGTACGACTCTATCATCTCACGTGACCAATCCCGAGGTCTCAGTTTCCAAGTCAAGATTAAGGTTTTGAAAATGAACCATCGGTTAACTGGAGTCCGTTTAGTAAAGTAGAGAGGGTTGGAATTAAAAGGATTGACACTTTATCCTAGGTGGGATGTTCCAATCTCCTCCATTTCATATATTTATTGTCGGGTCAAAACGTTGTCTCAAAAATTTTTTGAAGTATTTATAATGAATCACACGTCATTTTAAGTATAAAATATGGTTCTGGTTTTTTTTCAATTTGTTTTTTAATAGAGACGGGAAACCGAAGTAGAGAGAGGGGAAACCACGTGACACACAGACGTAATACGTATCTGGTTAGACGGGGTAAAAACCTGTAAGAGGATGTAGTTGTTCTGTTGAGGAATTTTCTATTGTAAGGAAGGTCTAGAACAATCCCCGAATCTAGTTCTACAGATTTGGTAGGTGTTATACGCAGTAAATTACATGTCGGGAAACAGAGTTTTATAAACATATTGACACGGGACTGTATGTACATATAAGACAACACCATGTGTCCGAAGAGATCGACGCCTCGTACCAGAATCAACGGGACGTCGTACACTGTAGAATCAAAGGTCTGGTTCCTAGCTTAGGTGTAGGGAACGTGACCTTTCGTCTAAGAAATGGTGACTTGGTGGTCCTTTCAGGGTACACGGGACTGAATGGCCTTATCAAGGGTCTCGAAAGACTCTACAAGAAGGTCCCAAGATCAGGAGTCTAAACCGAACTTATTTTTAAAGGGTGAAGAAAGAATCTAATTGACAAATTAAAATATATATCTATATCCATAACTATATACCAGATCTTCAGGTCTGAGTTTGAAACTTGTCTACGGTGGGGACTCCTCTTCTTACTGGGTTATGACGACGACCAGGTACATTGTGGAAACACTCTTAAAAAAAAAATTCGAAGAAAAGAAGGTCTGTTAAATGACGGTAGACGACCTTTTGATAGTAAAATTTTACAATTTTGACTGATGGGACACTGTTCTCTATGGATCGCAACAAGTCCTGTGTTGGACGCGTTGACACGACGTACTGGGATCTCCGGTACGGGAAATACCCATTACTAACTTGAAGAATATTACTTTGACTCTAGGTCAATGTAAGACTCCAAATAAGTTTCGTTCAATTCAACCGGTATACTTATTTGTAATCAAAAGTTACACAATTTTAAATCGTGTATTGTATAAAGTCACATGTTTCCACCGACCCACGGTTTCGTTACTCTAAACACCCAACAGTAACGGTCGTAGTCTCTGAGTTTCGAATATTCACGACCCTCCCGAATTCATCATCGTTCGAACCCATAGTCTATTCTGTGTAAATAATGGAGAGTTTAGGAAGGAAAATCTACCGACGACGACGACGACGACGATTCAATGAAGTCAGTACAGACTGAGACACTCTGGGGTCTCTACCGTCGGGTGGTCCGAAGGGGGTAGGGACCCTAAGAGGTCCGTTCTTGTGACCTCACCCAACGGTAAAGGAAGAGGTTGCGTGCTTTCACTTTTTACTTTCCCTTCAGTGAGTCAGCACAGGCTGAGGATCTCTGGGGTACCTGACGTCGGATGGTCCGAGGAGGTAAGTACCCTAAACGGTCCGTTCTCATGACCTCACCCAACGGTAACGGAAGAGACAAAATCTACCGTCCTTACGTTATTTAAGAACGTATTGTTTCATAGTAAAGAGTCATCAGGGTCCGTAGGTAAAAGAACGAAAAGAAATACAAAGTTTATAGTAAAACTTCGTGGTCCTTAACTACGTGGTCGGTAAACGAGTGTCGTCGAATTTTATAAAAACGTTATAACTAAATTTAATTCATAATTTAATTAAGTTAATGTAAAGACAGACACACCTAAATCTAAGAGTACCAGTTTTACACTACGGTTAATCGTCACTTACAATCTTGACACTTCTTATAACAAACATACTTTCATAATTTATTATAAGGTAAGTCAAGTCAGCGAGTCAGCACAGGTTGAGAAACACTGGGGTACCTGACGTCGTACAGTCCGGAGGAACAGGTAGCGGTTGAGGACCTCAAATTAGTTTAAGTACAGGTAACTCAGTTACTATAGTAGGTTGGTAGAGTTAGAGACAACAGGTGAAGACGCGGGTGGAAGTTAGAAAGGGTCGTAATCTCAGGTAATTAAGTAGGTTTTTTTAGTTTAAATCTTAAAGGTCAAATAACTTTATTTAATTGTTTAAAATACAAATGATTTGTCTCAAAAAAAAATTGAAATTATTCACTATAACTTACAAATTCTTCTTAATCGAAAATTTTTTGTGACCTTTGTAAGTCATTTTTATACAAGTTTTAAACAAGTAAAACTTATTTCGATGCATACTGAAAATTAAGAAACTAGTAATGACAGTTATCTTCTTTTTAATGCATTTTTCTAAGTAATACTAGTATTTTAATCACTAAATCAATTTTATTTATAGAAATACTTGTTTCACTTCACTTCATTTTCAGTGAGTCAGCACAGACTGAGAAACGCTGGAGTACATGATATGTCAGGTACCTTAAGAGATCCGGTCTTATAACCTCACCCATCGGAAAGGGAAGAGGTCCCCTAGAAGGGTTGGGTCCCCAGTTTGGGTCCAGAGGGTGTAACGTCGGCCTAAGAAATGGTCAACTCGGTGTTCCGTCCCTCCCTATAAATACTTGTTTTATGTTATTAAATACTTAATATTTACATAATGAAATAACGAGTATGTTTGTAGCGGTTGGGTTGTCTCGTAGGTCTATACGAGTTATTAGCTTAAATCAGTAGAAACCATAAAGTGATTTGCAGTTAGTGTATTTTTGTACTGATACTTATATAAAAAGTTAAAACTGTAATCCTTCAAACTAGACAGTTTCATCTTCTTATCTAATATAAAGTAAATTGTCAAACAGTCCAACTAAATATTGACCATTTATAAATCTGTGTACTATACGGACAGAAGTAAAATGAGAACCGGTTCCTGAATATTTGTGTAAATACCTCTATATTACTTATTTTATTTTAATTATAGTTTGATGTATCTTCATAGTAAAGTTCTACGTAGTATCTGGATTTACATTTTCCATTTTAATAATTCGAAGATCACTTATAAATCTTACGATAAACAACTCAAATTCCGTAATTTTCGTAATGAGAAGTTCTTTTTGAACTATTCAACCCGGTGTAATTTTAATTCTTCAAGACAAGTAGTTTCCTATGGTAATTTTCTCATTTTTTTTAATTGGTCTTAACCTCTTCTACGAACGTTATATACTTTAGACTGTATCTTGAATATAAGTCTCATATGTTTGATGAGGATTTTTAGTTAAAAACTTATCAGTCTGTTGGGTTTTCTTTTTATCCGTTTTAGAACTTGAAGGATTTACTACTATAAGTTTACTTACTATTTGTATTTTGTTTCATAAGTCGGAATAATTAATAGTCTCTTTAGGTGTAATTTTTACAGTTGATCTTATGCTGATTGTTATGATTTAAGACGGTTACTACACCGAGTTGATCTTGAGAGTATTAGGTGAACCCTTTTAGGAAACTACAGTAGATACATTCGACTTGTATGTATATGCTACACCGGATCATTCACGTAAGGACCTATCTACGGGTTGTATTTACGTGTGTGTACAAAAACTTATGTACATTCCTATATGTCCTTCCAAGAATCGTTGTGATAAGTATTATAGGGTTGACAGTTATTGGGTTTACTGGTACTCGTAGTCCTCTCTTTTTATTTAACAGCACATAAACTTTACTTTGTCCTGGGGTACCAGGAAGGGTGGTACAGGAGGTGTATGGAAAACGACACCTTTTTCAATCGGTTTTTTATTCAAATTAGTCTCTTCACTCTTTTGCGTCTTTGTTTCTATTTGTCAGTTTGTTCTGATTTATTATTGTCAAGTCAGTGATTCATATCATTTTTTTAGAAATCAAGGAGAAGTTCCCGGTATCTATTATTAGACTCGGTATAGGACACTCGATAGAACACCTATGACTTTGGAGGGTGGTCCACCTCCTTCAATTGATGTATTACTGGTCTGACATCGGTACTGTATTCGACGGTCTTAAGACCCTTGATCGGAGTTCTTTTACCCTTGTTTGGTTGGGATCTTGACTTCTAATTGACATGAATTTTGTTAGTTCTACTGTGAAGGGCAGAGTTCTGTTGACAGTCTCGACCGACACGACAAAGGTGTACATCGGTGGAAGAAGGTAAATATTTTCGAGAACGGGTCACCAACAGTCACCACCCCGTCCCTACCCCCCTCATCCGGAAACCTGTCCTCAGGTGGGAAGGAGTGGGATGTGGGAACCAAGGGTCTTAGGTTTTATTCGTTTGAAAGGAAAGGTGGTTGGAACGGAAAATAGACGAAAACTCGTCGCTCGTCGGTCTGGGGTGAAAGTCAATGTATCAGTATGTTGTGACTCTCGCTTACGAGGATGACGACGCGTGTTGTTACACTTCCTGAGAATAGGGTATAACAAGGTACTTTCTTCGGTTTGAGGTTATGTTTTGTCCGTTTTCAGCAGACGTCGTAATAATCAGTACCGTCACCCTCCGACACTGACCTTCCCCTCACTCCGTTACAAGATAAGGAACTGGACCGACCACAGATGTGTCCACGTATCCCTCTTACCTGTGTGTCTCTCTCTATTTCTAGACTAGTCTAAGGGGAGTGTGTAGAGTGTCGAGTCGGAAACGGTCGGTTCTCTGGTGACATAGATTAGAGGGAGGACATTTGAGAAACACACGAACCACGAGTCAGTACAGGCTGAGACACTCTGGGGTACGGATCCGAGGAAACAGGTACCTTAAGAGGTCCGTTCTTAGGACCTCGGCACGGGAAGAGGTACCCTAGCAGGGTTAGGTCCCTAGTTTGGGCGTAGAGAATGTAGAGGACGTAACCGTCCGTCTAAGAAATGTCAAACTCGGTAGTCTCTTCGGTCACATTTGAGAAGTATGAGGGAGATTTCCAAGAAGAGTCTTAAAGGAGAACCCTTACCCCTTGACAACTGAGGATCGACTTCGCGAACCATTAAGAGGTCCTGCTCATGGAGTCCCTCCCAGTAGTCACGAGGTGACGCACTCTATAGAAGAGGACTGGGAGATACCGTCGGAGCTTATTGGTGACTTCAGTTCAGGCACCAAAACGACCAGGATCGTCACCAGGACCGGAGGGGAAGTACTCTAAAAAGTAACGAAGTCATAAACCGTCAAAAGTGACGGAAACTCCTAGGACTATTCGTAGTAACCTTTTACATCTATATCGAAATTCTTAAAGGGACGAGTCGCAAACCTATAATTTCTTTACTTCACTTACCTATAAATTTTTTTTTTTTTTCCTTTCTTTTCTCAAAGGGACGAGTTATAAATGTATTCGTTCTTCTCGTCGTAATTCTTAAACTCGTTATACTGAAGGTACTTCCAGAAGTAAGGTGAGTCCATTTTAGAAGAGACCCGGTTTCAGTAGACAAAAGTCGGGACACTTCGAACGAACTCGGTCATTACTTACTAAAATAAACCAACTTAAAAAAAAATTACACCCGGGAAGATTTTCAGAAAAAACTTAAACAATGTTATAACGAAGACAAAAAGTACAATATTAAAAGACCGGAACTCCGTACACCTTAGAGTCAAGGGACTGGGTCTTAGTTTTGACGTAGGGAACGTTACCTTCCACTTCAGGATTGGTGACCTGGAGGTACCTTCAAGGACAAACCAACTTAGAATAGTTTCATCTTATTTACCGAAAACACTCGTATAAAAAAACGTTAGAGTTGATCTACACTGATAGTGTAATTAAGGACGTATCACTCCGTAAAAGAATAAATTGTGTGGAACATATGTCAAAACACGTACGACGGGACGGAGGGACCGGAGGGTTAGATCTCTGTGTTGACTATTGGATGAGAGGTAGTGTCACTGTAGCAATAGTAACGAAGACCTCCGTCGTCGTCCTCGTCGAAGGACCTCTACTAGTTTTCCTTTTTTTTATGTTCTACTTCACTCCGAGTCCCTACGTCACCCTACCTCACTCCACAAGAAATCACAAATACTGAGTCGGGGAAAAATTTTTTCTTTTCAGTTTAAATTACCAAATAAAACAGACGTACTTTCATACAATACCGTTTTGTAGTTGTAGTCGAAGTTGATCGACCGTCGTTCTATTAACAATTGTTCCAGTGTATGACATTATTTGTCGAACTGAGGACACACAAAAGAAAAAAATTACAAGAAACTGTCGAAAATTCAAAGTGTAGAGTGAGTACTCAGACCACGAGGGGTGAAACGATGGTCGTCCTTCAAGTTTGTGTATGTCTTAGGAGTGGAACCGGAATGAAGGTTTGTAATCTCATGGGAGTGCGGTAAGAGAAAAGGGACGAGAGAGTCGATAAGTCTGGACGAATTCTCGGTGGGATAAGAGGAGTCACTTATTATTTGGATAAGTACGAGGGAAATTTTTTAAACATACATAAATAAACCGACGTGACCTAGAAGTAACGTTGTACACTGTACACCGTACACCTAGATCAAGGAACTGGTCCCTAACTTGGGTCTAGGGAACGTAACCCACACGTCTTAGAATCAGTGATCTGGTGGTCCTTTCACGAAAGTACGGAAAGACTAGACATACACCGTAGTAGTCAAAGTTGTAGGGTCGGTTTAAACCCTAACCCTAGGTAAGATAAAAAAAGACTCACCAGTATTGTATAAGGGAATCGTTCACAGGGAACATAGTATAAGAATCCATTTTAAACATGTCTACACGATGTCTAAGCCTCTTCCGTTACCGTGGGGTGAGGTCATGAGAACGGACCTTTTAGGATACCTGCCTCCTCGGACCATCCGACGTCAGGTACCCCACCGACTCCCAGTCCGTACTAACTCGCTGAAGGGAAAGTGAAAAGTGAAAGCACGTACCCTCTTCTTTTACCGTTGGGTGAGGTCACAAGAACGGACCTCTTAGGGTCCCTGATCCCTCGGACCACCCGACGATAGATACCCCAGCGTGTCTCAGTCTGTGCTGACTTCACTGAATCGTCGTCGTCGATGTCTAAGTGATCCCAAATTGTATTGGGGTCCACTTCCGGGGGTTTACTTGAGGTATAGATTCATATTTTTTACCATGTAGATGCAATTACCGGTTTAGTATTGCGAAACTTGATAGTGGACGAACTCTCGTGTCAGAGACGAAGGGAAGGGAGTCTGGGGAGGAGGTCCATAGCAACCTTCGGGGGTTTTGACAGGAGTACACAACTATTTAGACAGTCGCAGTCAGTGGTGGACCTTAGTAGTATAAGAAGCAGACAACGAGGTTGTTAGGGTGCAATGACAGGTGACGGTCATTTCGATGAAGTTCCTTCAAGCGGAACCAACAACACTACCTCGGTTCAACCCTCTCTTTTAAACAGAAAAAGGAGAACATACTCGAAGGAGGGACTGGACCGGGTCTGTGAGGAGGCGTAACGAGAGGTCACTCACTCTGTTACGGGGTTCGAAAAGGTGAACAAAACAGTGACGTGTCCTCTTCTGTCAGTCGGGAAAGGACTTACGTTCGGGCGAAACTCCTCGTAAGATCCTTGAGTCTAACAGTCTGTTAGACTGTCGAAATCTTAACAAAGGACGTTCGGTATCAAAGGAGACGGTGGGACCGACAGTGACCGAGATGAACTGTTGGGGGGGTCGTAGAGGACCAAAGATAGAGGAACCGTTGTCTGTCCGGACTTCCTCGTGTGAAAGGTAGAAAAGAGGTGTCCTGTTTTAATCCCACGGGTGTTCATCAAGTGGTTACTTTGTTTCTGTTAGCCTATTTTTCTTTTACCTCTTTATTTCCTCGTTGACTAGACTTGTTACTCGTTTTATTTTCTTATTTTAATCGTACACCTGGATCTCTAATAGTATGATCCACTTCAGTCTGTCTCTTTCTGTTTAATGTATACTATAGTGAATATACACCTTAAATTTTTTACTATGTTTACTTGAATAAATGTTTTGTCTTTGTCTGAGTATCCTTTGTTTAAATACCAATTGTTTCCCCTTTCTTTCACACCCCTCCCTATTTAACCCTCAAAAACTAATCGTATATGTCTGACGTCAGCCTGTACTGACTCGCTGAAGGGAAAGTAAAAAGTGAAAGTACGTAACCTCTTCCTTTACCGTTGGGTGAGGTCACAAGAACGGACCTCTTAGGGTCCCTGTCCCCTCGGACCACCCGACGACAGATACCCCAGCGTGTCTCAGCCTGTGTTGACTTCACCGAATCGTCGTCGTATGTATTTTATCTATTTGTTGTTCTTAAATGACATATCGATATGTCATATAAGTTATATGATATAAGTTATAGAACGTTGTTTGATATTATCTTTTCTTAGACTTTTTTTTTTATATATATATATATGTATACCCGAAGGGACCACCATTTCCTAGGTGGACGGTTACGTCCTCGGCGTCCAAGGTAGGGACCCAGTCCTTCTAGTGGACCTCTTCCTTTACCGTTGGGTGAGGTCATAAGAACGGACCTTTTAGTGTACCTGTCTCCTCGGACCACCCGATGTCAAGTATCCCAGTGTTTCTCAGTCTGTACTGACTTCGTTGACTCATATACATATCCGAAAGGACCACCGAGTCTACCATATTTCTTAGGTGATTGTGTTGTAACATTTAATTGATATAAAATTAAAAATTTTCAATTGTTTTCGTTTTCTTTTATACATTCCTACCTTTCTTCATCACTTTTACCGACCAATATTTTCCATACATTTAATGGGAAAGAAAAAACAAAAGAATCTCTTCCGTGTATCTTGTCCATGTTTCACTGTTGACATTAAAGTAAAAGAGTTCTATATTAGTTAAAGAGATAAAACAAATACTTTTATTTAGACTGACATTTGGGACGAGGTGACCTAATCACCCTTTCAGTTAGAGTCCGTAATGATTTACGGACAATTACGGAAGGGGGTGTCAGACTAAGGACGGAGGTACGGTCCGATTTTTTCCTTGGTCTCTAAAATGAGTCTCGATTTATAAACTCCTTCGAAATCTAAAGATCAAAGGTGACCAAGAGTGACTCTACGAGTAACTGGTTTGAGAGTGTCAGGAAAGTACAATAAAGACACGGTACCGTAAACTACTTCGACGTGGTTTTTTTTTTTTTTTAAACGTACAAGATTCGTACAATTGTTTCTGTTTATTCATTAAGGTAATCTCTTTTTCTATATTTATGTTTTCTCCGTCTTCTTTTCGTTCTTGTTAACCCATAATTTTTAACGCTTATTTTTAAGACCCCTTTTAATATGAGTTACTTTAAATTTAGAGTCACGTGCGTGTTCTATTTGAGATCCGACCTGTGTCCACTTCTCTCTTAATAATTTGACCTTTTGTATTAATGTTGTAAACGGGTCCTACATAGTCTCTGTCAACTCTCTACACCGATTATCGTAACTGTCTCAGGTTTTATGTGTGTTCACCATGAGGTTTTTCTCTGTGACCTAACTTTCCAACATTTCACTACAAAGTCAAGTCAAGTCAGTGAGTCAGCACAGACTGAGAAACGTTGGGTACTTGACGTCGTGCGGTCCGGAGGAACAGGTAGTGGTTGAGGACCTCAGGTGGGTTTGGGTACAGATAACTCAGCCACTACGGTAGGTTGGTAGAGTAGGAGACAGCAGGGGAAGAGGAGGACGGGAGTTAGAAAGGGTCGTAATCCCAGAAAAGTTTACTTAGTCGAGAAGCGTAGTCCACCGGTTTCATAACCTCAAAGTCGCAATCGTAGTCAGAAAGGTTACTCATAAGTCTTGACTAAAGGAAATCCTACCTGACCAACCTAGAGGAACGTCAGGTTCCCTGAGAGTTCTCAGAAGAGGTCGTGGTGTCAAGTTTTCGTAGATAAGAAGCCGCGAGTCGAAAGAAAGATCAGGTTGAGAGTGTTGATATGTACCGATGACCTTTTTGGTATCGGAACTGATCTGCCTGGAATCAGCCGTTTCATTACAGAGACGGAAAGTTATACGATAGATCCAACCAGTATTGAAAGGAAGGTTCCTCATTCGTAGAAAATTAAAGTGCCGACGTTAGTAGGTCTTAACAATTTTCAGTACTAAGAAGTGTATCTTTCAAGTGAGATTTTAGGTCCTTCTTTCTATTTTGATTTGGATGTGAATCTCAACATTTTTACTATAAGATCTTGTAGTCTCTATTTTCTTTTAGATACTTCGACGGTCTCTCTTTTTCATCTAATGTCCTTAATAAATGTGACTGATATTGGAAGGCAATTCTTAGGCGGACGTTACGTCCTCTGGGACCAACCCTTCTAGACGACCTCTTCCCTATTAGATGGGTGAGGTCACAAGAACCCGAAGGAAACACCGAGTCGACTACTTCTTACACCGACGTTACGTCCTCTGGACCCAAGTTAGGGACCCAACCTTTATAGGGGACCTCTTCCCTCTCCGATGGGTGAGGTCATAAGACCGGATCTCTTAAGGTACCTGATATATCAGGTACCCCAGTGTTTCTCAGCCTGTGCTGACTCGTTGAAAGTGAAGTGACTAGAAGAGTGGTCGTCGTTGTCTATGGCCTTTACGAATCGTTTTTGTTTACTGTTAGACCTTAAAAAAAAAATAGGTCGATTAACTAGTAAGTTCTCACTTTAGTTTAAATTCTATGTGAATCTACTTCCCTTAAAGTATGGGTGTTTGTTTGTTTTAGTCCCGAGAACTCCATCGATGTCGAGACCGGGTGTCCCTCCAGTTCCCTATGGCTCTTTTACATGACCGAGACTTTTGTCAACGGTGCTTAAACACAGGGTGCACGGTCCGTGGTAGAATGAAATAGGAATGAAACGGAGACGTTATTGAGTAAACGAACTGTAGAAATTTCCTACAACGACGACGACGATTCAACGAAGTCTGTACAGGCTGAGACACGCTAGGGTCTCTACCGTCGGGTGGTCCGAGGGAGCAGGGACCCTAAGAGGTCCGTTCTTGTGACCTCACCCAACGGTAAAGGAAGAGGTTCTTACAATATATAAAAGGTCCACTCTACTTCATCTTTTGTTATTGTGAGGGGAGTGATCTTTTAAGACCGGTCGTGTTAACGAACGTTGTTTGAGGTGTTAATAATACTTCTTACTGTTGGGATAATGCTTTCGGGTTGTGGAGTGTCTATTCTCGGAGAATTTTAAGCCGGTCTGGAGAAGAGGAAAATAGATAACGTTAAGAAGTGATACACCATCGGGTCTTTCGTTTTTCCCTGTCCTTTACAATCTCTATCTATACTGTTGTGGTCGTTTCTCTCTCCTTTTGAAAAACTTTCGTTCAGACTCTTCTAGGGACATCAAGGTCGGAGTGTTCTGACTGCAGGTGGGTGGGGTGATCTGAGACTCGAAGGACTCCTGTCCTGGACACAGACGTCTGTAGACATCGAGGTCTGTGTTACGGACTGTGTCTCTCTCATCCAGGAACTATGAGTGATCCTACCTTCCCCCTCCTCTACTCCCTTCCTTTCCTTTCTTTTTTCCTTCGACTTTCCTTGCACGACTTTTTTTTTTTTCGTTTTTGGGTTTTGGACGATTCTTTCGGGGTCAGTCGACTAGGATTCCACATAATTGGATAAAACAGAGAGAGGGAGAAAAAAAAAAAAAAAAAAACGGGTGCGAAACACCGTATACCCTAGAATCAAGAGATTAGGTCCTAGTTTGGGTATGGAGGACGTTACCTTCGTACCTCAAAAGTGGTGACCTCCTGGTGGTCCATTCAGGAATAAAAGAGATAAGAAATAAGAGGATCCCAGAACTAGGACCTCTCTAACAGGGAGGGGTGGAGGGATTGGACCCGGTCGATTAAGGATCTTTTTCGTTTACTGAGGGGACGTTCATGCGGAAATTATATGTTTACTTGGTTGGTTAGGTCTTGAGTTCGGGATTGGGAGACCAAATAGTTTGAGAGTGTGTGGTTCGGTCATAAGAGGGACGGGATTTAACGGGGTCCGAAGGGAGTTTCGAGTACCATCTCTTAGCGGACGTTACGTCCTCTGGGGACAAACTAGGGACCTAGTCCTTCTAGCGACCTCTTCCCTATCCGATGGGTGAGGTCACAAGAACCCGAAGGGATATCGAGTCGACCATTTCTTAGACGGACGTTACACCCTCTAGACCCGATCTGGGGACCCAACCCTTCTAGGGGACCTCTTCCCTTTCCGATAGTTGAGGTCAAAAGACTAGACCTCTCAGATACGTCAGGTACCCCAGTGTTTCTCAGCCTGTGTTGATTCGCGGAACGTGAAAGTGAAATTTAACGGGGTCCCAGTCCACGATTTTTAATCCCTGATGGGTTTATCGGGTCACACACCCACACGACTCAGATCACAGACTGAGAAACATCGAGTGGTCCGAGGAGACAGGGAACCTGACGTTCCTCTAGGTTGGTCAGGTAGGATTTCCTTTAGTCAGGACTTATGAGTAACCTTCCTGACTACGACCTCGACTTTGAGGTTATGAAACCGGTGGACTACGCTTCTTGACTGAGTAAACTTTTCTGGGACTACGACCCTTTCTAACTTCCGCCTCCTCTTCCCCTGCTGTCTCCTACTCTACCAACCTACCATAGTAGCTGAGTACTCAACCTCATTTGAGGCCCTCAACCACTACCTGTCCCTCCGGCCTGCACGACGTCAGGTACCATAGCGTTTCTCATCTTGTGTTGACTCTCTGACTTGGCTTGACTTGACTCCGAGGAGACAGATATCTTAAAAGGTCCGTTCTTATGACCTCACCCAACAGTAAAGGATGAGGTCCCCTAGAAGGGTTGGGTCCCTAGTTTGAGAGGAGAGAACGTAAACGTCCGTTTAAAAAATAGTGACACAATGGACCCTTCGACATTTATCGGGTCTCGGACGACTTTAATAAATTTGATAGATAAGTCACATGGATGAGACGGACCGCCTAAGGAAGGGTTTTCTTAGAGTTGTTCCGAGACTCGGTCCGAGACGGGAGAGGGTGAGAGGACAATGGACCGACAGGGACCAGGAAGGGGTACACCGGAACACACCTCCCGCACCACCCGGAGGACATAGATGTCTAGTCGCACCTATTTGCAGAAGTACTGTTAGTACAGGTATAGACACCCCGAATTGATACAGACTAATTTTGTTTAAGATTCATGTAAAAATTATGTGTTTCACCGGAAAGAAAGGCATCTTTATAGAAAGGTTGATTTATTGTCTTAACACAGCTCTTATCTCTATCGAAAACACCTAAAAAGGACATTATAGATAAAGTAATTCGTTTCCCTTTACTTTTGAGGTGTTTAATATATTTTTCTTTTGTTTGTCGGGTATAGAAACGTAGTTCGGTTTCTATACTCAGGAAATTTCTCTCTCAGAGAAGAAAAGAGGGAGTCCATGTGATACCAGTTCGTGACTTCTCTATTATCGAACCAAGACCTTAAAAAAATTCATAATAATAGATCTCTCGGGCCAAGTTAAAGGTAAACTCTTTTCTACTTTAATTGTTATGTTCATCGTAACTTAACACACTTCGTTATAACTCTGTCTCAATTAGTGTCAGACAAGACAAGGTGACGGAGTAAACCTTATAAAGAGAAAGAAGTCAAAGTGACACTAAGTGAAAAGGACCTTTAATCACACTTGTTCTGCTTGGGTCAAGTCCGACAAGACCTCAAGAAAAGGATATGTCTTTACTTATGTGAGGTCGACACATAGTTATGGGATTAATCTTTTGTAGTGGAGGCATGAATAAAAAAGATTTATAACTTTATAGAAAGAAACAAAAGGTGTTAAGGGAGACACATTCATTCCGGTAGTCTCATTTGGGTGTCGGTATCTAGTGACGCTGGGAAAAGAAAAGGGGACGAAACCAAATACAAATAGAAGAATTTCACATAATTAAGTTAATTATACATAAAGAACTCGTGGATGATCGACAGTCAGATGATCAACCAAGTGATCTATAACAGGTAAAGGAGTACCTCGATTATTAGATTAATCTCTGTGTTTACAATTAAATTATTAGTGTTCAATTACTAATTTATAAAGAGATAGTTCCGACTCTAATTAAAGATGGTCAGTGACTTCCTCGTTGAAAATTTTCCCTTTCAAGTCCGTGACTCACATTCGTTGGTATCCCAATTAGGACTGTCTTTATGTTCTTCGGTTCTCTCGATTCCTTCTTTCTTCTCATCCGACACATTAAAGCGGGGTCTTTCATAGAGAGAAAGGAACACAGAGATTCAGCAGAAAAAGACGTGAGGATAGCTCAGTCGAAAAAGAGGTGTCGTTAAATTTGTGTTGTACATACCAGGCCCTTTGTTTAATATAGGAATCCCACAAGAGTCTGAAAAAGTCTTAACAAAACTTAATAACTTCGTCAAGATCAGTCACGAGTCCAGAGATAGTCGCTCGACCTGCTCTTGACGATTCCCGTTCTCCTGACGTGTGACTCCACTGTCGACCCGGACCCCTCAATGGGACCTACGTCCGGACCGAAGGTGTACGATTCAAGATCGGTAGTACTTGGTGGCGCCGTCCTATCAAATTTCTATGATCGAGTATAGGAAGGAAGAAGAGAGGGGTGGGGAACGAGTAGGTGTCTACAAAAGGAAACCAAAGGTTTTGGGATTGGGGTGACTCTAATTGGACTCGTAAGGACTCATGTGGTTCTTTTTCGTAATTCTTACGTAAACTAGGTTGCTTGTCACCGGATTATTTCTCCTCAAAGAAAAAAAGAAAGTCAGTTATCTATCAGGACTCCATCCCGAAACAATAAACCCAAGTGTTTGAGAAACTATGGTTCCGAGACCCCGGTGTAGAGAACTCAAGCTAGACGGAAGGGTAGCACCAACATTCCGTCTCACTCGTGTAAGACACATCGTCTCCATCAGTGGGGAATAGAGACACCGTATGAGGTAAAAGTCCCTACGACCGGGTCTAAGGTTGAAGGTCGTGGGAAGGTGGTGGGGTAAGGGGTGACTCTAGAGAGAGACCGGTGGTTTTGGAGGATCTTGTCGTGAGTTCATTATCAACTACTCTCAACCACTCATTTAGGACAATGGAACTGGGACTTTCCCCACTAGTGTAATTTCACTTCCGAGATGTAACGAGGGGTCCCCCTTTATCCAGAGTCAATGGGTGTGACCCACTGAACGAAACTCTTAAGTAGAAAATAACTGAAGAACCGGAAGGACCAGAGAGGAGGGGTGAAAAGATGGTTACAAAGAACCTTTGAAGAAGGCTTCTTTGGTGACTACGAGTGTGGGAATAAAGTCTCAAATGAGGATCCCATTGGGTTCGATCCTGTCCTCTACTACTGTCGTCTTGGTCTTCGAGATAACAGGAGGACGAAAGCGGAGACTCCTCTCCCCCTCAAAGGGTCTTTGGGAGACCTCTAAGGAAAATGTCGGATAACTAGGTTCACCGGGTTCACCTGAGGGAGTCGACAACCCTCCGACCTTCTCACCGACACCACCTCCTACCTGTTTTCTGATCCCGAACCAGTACCACGAACTCAACCGGTCACATAAACAGTCCTATTTGGAGTCCTTATTCCCTTCCTTTTAGGGTTTGTTCTCACTGAATCTGTTCCATTTTCCCACAAAGTAAAAGAGTGTATTCTTGACTCTCGGGTGATGTGTAACCAGTCCCCTGATACGAAAATGAAGCAACGAGGAAACCAGGAGTTCAGGACTGAAGGTGGGGTTCAAGTGGTACACCAGACTTTCTAAAGGGTACACCGTCCATAACAAGATTTGTAGAGTATACGTAACAAAACACATTAGGAGAATTGGAACACTGAATTAACGATAATAATGCCTCTATGATTCCCCAATTAATTGAACGGACGACGTCTCACCGACTTAGTTTGCGTTAGACCTAGGTCTCAAATACGAGAATTCAACACGAAAATTCTATCATATCGGGACGGGTCTTTGTACCTACATAGACGTAAATAATTTCGCAAGAAATTACAGAACGCGTAAAGATGATATGAATAATGATAATCTCTGGACTCAAGAATCTGAAAACATAGTTATCTTTAACTTTTCTCCGGTCTATTCCTTGAGTCAGTTCCGAAGAACTCTGAGTACCTCGACTCCCTCGTCCTCGTTCTTATTCCTTGTCCACGGGAACGAGGACACACATACAACCAGCCCCCGTCCCCTCCGTTCGACCAGCTCGACCAGGAAATTTACGACTCTACCGCCTCCGCCCACAAAACACCCCACCCACACTCCCCACCGAAACCGTCAGACGGGTAGGGGAACCACCACGACACACGTCTCTAATACTTATGACAGGACGTAGTAAGAAGGACGTGGAATCTTCACCGTCAACCCAGAACCGGGAAATCATATGATTGCACGGGAAAACAAGTATTGCACGGAGTGAAGGCGGACGCCCGTCCTAAAAATCAGAGGATACCAACCAAACATAAGACAACGACTTCCTCTAGAAACAAGTCTACGTTCGTGACTCCATTTCCCGGAGTCCAGAGTTGGATAGAGTAACGATCCCAGAAATAGAAAGATAACAATTACCGTAAAACCTTTGAGAAAAGAAATACCGACCCCATAGATTTATATTACTTAAAAGACATATAACCGAGACATAGAGAAGTAGAATGATTTAAATAATTAAACAGACTTACTAGAACCCAAAAAAACACATCTGTAACTAGTAGATACTTAGTTTGGTTAAAACAAATAAGTAAAGATCGGGATTATGAACGGACGAAAAGAAGGGAGGAAGGGGGGATGGAAGGGAAGGAGGGAAAAGAGGGGAGAAGAAGGGAGAGGGAGGAGGAAGGAATTAAGTTACCGATTTTGAGATCATGTCACATTTTATCTTATCACATCTAAAAAGAAAAAGAACAAGAACTAAAAATTCCTCTGGTAAAGAGTACAAAATAATTAATCCTAATAAAACTGACATCCAAAAGACATCTATGAGAAATAGACCGATTTCTTTCAAGTGAGACAAAGGACCAAAAGGTTCCAAGAAAAAAGTGTTCACGACAGAGATGTTGATAACTCTTATATCCCTAACAGAAGAAATTAGATAATTACAATACTTGATGTAAATATTAATAAAAATAAATAAATAAACTGACAAGACCCAGAATCGACGTAATACACTCTAGATCAAGGGACTGTTCCCTAACTTGGGATCGGGGACGTAACCCTCGTACTTCAGAATCGACGACCTGGGAGTCCCTTCAGGGGATGTAAATATTTTGAAAATTACGATCTAACCTGAACATAAGGTCCCTATTTGACTTAAATCAAATCCACATAATAGAAAAGATGTATAACGACACAAGTCAAATGATTATATAAAAAATCCCAAAGAGTGGATACAAGTACGTACTCTAACCCGACATTAAAGGGGAAAAAGATGATAGGATAAAACAAATCCATAGTTCCAACTCCTGACAAAGAAGGGAAACATAAGAAACCTTCAGAAAATAATTTGACCTTTACTAGATAAAGAACTTTCGAATCCTTTTAAAACGATAACAGTACCACTAAACAGGATAAAAAACTTGTAACAGAATTGAAAAATAAAAATTTATTAAAGTCAAATGACTTTTCAACGTGTATGTGATCTTTCTTAAGGATATATAGTAAATGAACCTAAGGGGGTTGACTATTCGAAAATAGAATAAACGGACAATAATAGAAACATGACGTATGTATAAAAAGGCTTGATAAACTCTCATTCAACGTTTGTACTTTAAAGTAATAGAGAATTAAGAAGTCCAATACAAAGGATTTTTGTTTTTTACGAGAAGATGCATTGATGTATGTTGGTTTTTTTAATTGTATCTATAATATAAAGGTACATAGGTGTCTGGAGTAAGTCTAAAGTAACAATTAGGGTTATGACAGGAAATTCCAGACTCTAGGTTAAGTTTCAATTTTAACGTGAATGACAATACGAAGACTTAGAAATAAGACCTTGTCAAACAGAAAGTACTGGAACTATATGAAATTTTCTTGTCAAAGCAATGAAACTTTCAACACGACTTTAAACCTAAACGGATTAAGGGGTATTAATACAAGTTCCATACATGACGACTGTTTCTTTTATGTGTTCATTACTACACAAGAGTCACATTGTATAGTCTTCCACGGATTACAGATAAACAAGGTAATGATCACTACGTTACCTTGAACCAATTCAATTACAGAATTGAATTACAGAACCAATTACAGAATTGGTTCGTGAATGAATCGTGAACCAATTCAATTACAGAGGGTACAAAAGGGTGACATTTCAATTAATCATTTATAAGACGCGATAATTAATTGTTCATTAGTTAATGGTAAAACACTTTTCTCTGAAATTTATAGGACAAGGAGTAAGTTGAAAGTCGGTATATTAAATCCTAAATAACTAATAAGAATAGACTTAGTAAATAATGATAATATCACCACCAGTTGACTAAAAAACGTTTAAAAACCGAACTACTTTTCTTCACCACCCTTGAGTGATCCGACCATCGAGTCCAGACCGAAGTTCAGTAAATTTCGGACCATGTCACCGTCTAGAAGGGACCACCGAGTCTCCAATTTCGTAGACGGACGTTACGCCCTCTGGACCTAAGTCAGGGACCCAACCCTTCTGGGGGACCTCTTCCTTTACCGTTGGGTGAGGTCGTAAGAACGGACCTTTTAGGGTACCTGTCTCCTCGGACCACCCGATGTCAGGGGTCCCAGTGTTTCTCAGCCTGTGTTGACTCGCTGAAGTGAAGTATCACCATCTACACACGATCTATAACGAGCTCGATTAGTCATCGACCAAGGAACGACCCGTAAACCCTTTGACGTGAGGGGTCACTTGGTCACTTCAACGAGTCAGTACAGACTAAAAAATGTTAGGGTACCTGACATCGGATGGTCCGTAGGTACCTTAAAAGGTCCGTTCGCATGGCCTCACCCAACGGTAAAGGAAGAGGTACCCCTAGAAGGGTTGGGTCCTTAACTTGGGTCCAGAGGACGTGACGTCCGTCTGCGAAATGTCAGACTCGATGGTCCCTTCGGTTTCAGACATTGTCTCTTAAAATTTCCGTCGAATTGAGTTAGATGTCATTGTTCGGATCTTGATCTTCGTTCTGTGTGGTCTGTGTTACTTACACGTAACATGAGTCCAGAAGTAAAGATTCAATTGATTTATAGTAAGAGGACCTTTTCCTTAGTTCCGAGGAACTCTTTACTGACATGGTCCGAAATTTACTGAACTTCGGTCTGGACTCGATGGTCGGATCACTCAAGGGTGGTGAAGAAAAGTAGTTCGGTTTTTAAACGTTAAAACCTATATTATTCTTAAGATTACCGAATTTAGTCAAGTCAAGTCAGTGAGTCAGCACAGGCTGAGAAACGCTGGGGTACTTAACGTCGTGCGGTCCGGAGGGACAGGTAGTAGTTGAGGGTCTCAAGTGGGTTTGAGTACAAGTAGTTCAGCGACTACGGTAGGTCGGTAGAGTAGGAGACAGCAGGGGAAGAGGAGGACAGGGGTTAGGGAGGGTCGTAGTCTCAGAAAAGGTTACTCAGTTGAGAGGTGTACTGCACCGGTTTCATAACCTCAAAGTCGAAATCGTAGTAAGGAAGGTTTCTTGTGGGTGTCGACTAGAGGAAATCTTACCTGACCAACCTAGAGGAACGTCAGGTTCCCTGAGAGTTCTCAGAAGAGGTTGTGGTGTCAAGTTTTCGTAGTTAAGAAGCCGCGAGTCGAAAGAAGTGTCAGGTTGAGAGTGTAGGTATGTATTGATGACCTTTTTGGTATCGGAACTGATCTATCTGGAAACAACCGTTTCAATACAGAGACGAAAAGTTATACGATAGATCCAACCAGTATTGAAAAGAAGGTTCCTCATTCGCAGAAAATTAAAGTACCGACGTTAGTGGTAGACGTCACTAAAACCTCGGGTTTTTTGATTTCAGACTGTGACAAAGGTGACAAAGGGGTAGATAAAGGGTACTTCACTACCCTGGTCTACGGTACTAGAAGCAAAAGACTTACAACTCGAAATTCGGTCGAAAAAGTGAGAGGAGAAAGTGAAAGTAGTTTTCCGAAAAATCAAAGAGAAGTGAAAGTGGGTATTCCCACCACAGTAGACGTATAGACTCCAATAACTATAAAGAGGGCCGTTAGAACTAAGGTCGAACACGAAGAAGGTCGGGTCGTAAAGAGTACTACATGAGACGTATATTCAATTTATTCGTCACACTGTTATATGTCTGAACTGTATGAGAAAAAGGATAACCTTGGTCAGACAACAAGGTACAGGTCAAAATTGACAACGAAGGACTGGGCGTATGTCCAAATAGTTCTTCGTCCAGTCCACAGACCATAAGGGTAGAGAACTTCTTAAAAGGTGTCAAATAACACTAGGTGTGTCAGTTTCCGAAACCGTATCAGTTATTTCGTCTTTATCTACAAAAAGGCCTTGAGAGAACGAAAAAGGTACTAGGTCGTCCTACAACCGTTAAACTAGAGACCAAGGAGACGGAAAAGATTTTGGTCGAACTTGTAGACCTTCAAGTACCAAGTGCATAACGACTTCGGACCGAACCTCTTAAAACTCGTAATGAAATGATCGTACACTCTACTCACGTTAACACGACATCAAACTCGTGAGAAACCGTAACGGGAAGAAACCCTAACCGTACTTTTGACTGGAAAAGGTCAGGACACTGGTGACAACTCAAAAGGTTTAAACGACCGTATAACTCACGTCGTGAAAGTGTCGTAACAGAAAATCCTAAACTTTGTCGAGTTGACCTTAAGGTAGTGGAGGTGATCGAAACAAGTATCACTACGAAGGATTCCGGGTGAACTGAAGTGTAAGGTCCTACCGACCGAGATCCACTCACTAGTGTGGTAGTACTAATAGACCCAACACTTCTAGAAAAAACATGTATGTCAAGAAGACACATAAGAACGGTGGAGAAAAATTATAGAAGACGAAGACTATCCAGGTATGGTAAAGACAGGAAATAACTCGGGTAGAAACGTACTTTACAAGGGAACCATAGAGATTAAAAGAACTTCTCTAGAGATCAGAAATGGTAAGACAACAAAAGGACATAAAGAAACGTAACTAGCGACTCCTTCCGAAAGAATAGAGAAAAACGATAAGAAACCTTGAGACGTAAGTCTACGAATATAGGAAGGAAAAGAGGAAACGAAAAGTGAAGAGAAGAAAAGTATCGTTAAACATTCTGGAGGGGTCTGTCGGTAAAACGAAAAAACGTAAAGAAAAGGTGCCCCTACCAGAATTAGGGACAGAGGACATGTTACAGTGTTTGGAGACAGGTATCAAGTAGTCCGTGAGATAGATAGTCTAGATCAGGGAATTTAGATAAAGAGTGAAGATGACATATTAGTATTCCTTAAAATAAATACAGTATGGACTTACTAGATCACCAAAGGGGATGAAAGAAGTTAAATTCAGACTTAAACCGTTATTCCTCAAGTACTAGACTCGGTGTCAGTCGAGGGTTAGAACAAAAACAACTGACATATCTCGAAGAGGTAGAAACCGACGTTTCTTATATTAGTTAGACTAAAACCACAACTGGTAGACCACTACAGGTACACATCTCAGAAGAGAACACAACAACCTTCTCCCACAAACGATACTGGTCACACAAGAGAACCGTTTTGAGATAATCGGAAACGGGACGAAGTAAGACATAAGGTTCCGGTTTAAACGGACAATGGGATCCACAAAGAACTGAAGGAGGAAAACGTAAGGTCAGGGGTTATTACTTTTCCTGTAGGAAAAACCCACAATCAAGATTTTCCAGAACATCCAGAAGTATCTTGGTAAGTTGAAGTCGAAGAAGTCGTAATGACCAACCCCGTATCTGAACCTAATGACACTATAACTTACCAAACGGAACCTTTACTTGTCTTTAGTAAGACAGCAAAAACTCTAACGTAGGTTCGTGACGTAAAACCTGAGAAAACAACTGGTACTACGGATGAGGTAAAGAAGATTCCCTAAGGACGGGTGTATCATCTATATTACCAGTATACTCAATTTAAGTGGGTAAGGTCAGGTAAAATCAAGTGACTAAGGATCTTACAGTTGCAAGTGAGAACGGTAGAGGACAAACTGATGAAAGTTAGACGGAACTAAGTACCTGGATTGTAAGGTCCAAGGATAAGTTATAACGAGAAATGTCGTAACCTGGAATGAAGATAGTGGTCAGTGTAGGTGTTGACCCATAACAAAAACGAAACCGAGGTAGGGAAGTAAGAAAGACCTCAATAAAGAGGTGACTAGAGGCCATCATATAACCCGTGGATGGCTGGACCCCTCAAGGAGAAAGTCATAGGATAGTAAAACGGAAAAGTATGACAAGTACTCCAAGAGTTCCGTTCTTATGACTTCACCAAACGGTAAGGGAAGAGGTCACCTGGTGTAAGACAGTCTGGAGAGGTGGCACTAGGTGGGTAGAACCCACCAGGGTGTGTCGTACCTAACCAAAGTAACTCAATCTGTTCCGACACCAGGATCACACTAATCTAACTGATCAAAAGACACTAAGACCAAAGTCGAACAGACGGGAGACTACGGGAGAGCGTTGTGGATGGCAGTGAACTCAAAGAGAATGGACATACACCCCATAGAGAAGTGCCGACGAGGTCGTTTCGCGTCGACGACGAGGAATGGAACCCGCTCCCCATAGAGGAGAGCCGGGGGGGAGGACTGGAACTTGCACCTCATCGAGGAGAGCCGGGAGGACGCGGGCGCGTCGGTGACGAGGAACCTACACCCCAACGAGAAGAGAAAAGGACTTCTTAAGGTCTGCTCCGGGTTCTACTTTCCAACAACGGCTTGACGCTCTCTGCGGTCCTAAGAACCGGAGGTCTCCTCTTATTAAGTTAGGTCCCGGTCTCTGTTCCGAACTAACGAGTCTCGAAAACGTATTATCTCAAAATAATTTCACATTTTCCCTATCTCTTTCGAAGACTGTATCTGTAGTCTTTCCCCGTCTTTTTCATGGGGGAGCGATCACAATCGTTACCTCAATATATGAAAAATTAATAAATAATGTCACCTAGTTTTCTTACAGACCTCCAACATTTCTTACCGAATTTATCTCCTATTATTATTGTTGTTTGTAATGTATGATCTGTAATAAAACTCATAAAACACATTTAATTGAATAAATTAGTAATATTTTAAAATACTCCACCATAGTAATAAAGGGGGTAAAATAATTACTCTTAAAGATTAGTACCCTACAAATTCATTGAACGAATTCCCTGAGTTGATCTAGGAACATATTTGTCTTAATTAGTTTGTTTTATTCCTCTGGAAGACGACACTACGTTAGTCTTTATATTATACGTCACAAAAACGATTTTCTAATACTTGTTTCATAACGTAAAGAAAAAGATTTAGATTATTAATAGCTTAGAAGTAAGGTGGTCCGACCACTCTTTAAGTTGGAGTCAGTAAGGACCCCGAGGGAATGGAAGGTGTGTCCTCAGATCTCTCGAGATCCCGTAAATCTTTTGTTGTCTTCTGGAGTCTGAAGATCGAGTATAGGTAAGGTAGTCAGTGGTGAGTATAGGAGTAAAGGTTCCGTGTTCCAGGGACAAGTAAGACCGGTGGGACGTTTCAGTCTCTAAGGGACGTCTCCGATACTAGAGACACAGACCCAGATCGAACGGACGGGGGATGACCCTTGTGATGGTTCAAACTCGGACAACGGATGGAGAGGGTCCTAGATAAGAGCTAGGTAGTAGGAGGGACGGGTGAGGACCTAAGGATCGTATTAAAAAAGTGTTTTCCGTCCTTATCGGTAAAAATTCTTCAAAGAAAGAAATTCAGGCCATTTTTTTCTGTGTTCTTCTGTTCCTGTGAATTTCTCGGATTGATGGAAGAACCTCACGTCTTCTCTCCTTTAGTTCCTTTTGTTTCGTATCTTTAATAGGTCGGGGTTTAGATTCACCAGGTTGACTATTGAGTTCTGGTTTAGGAACGACCAGGATTGTCTTGTCACTACTTTAAGGGACATTTCACTACGCACAAGAAGTAGAAGAATACACCCCGTCTAGGTCGATGTCGGTACGGTATGTTGGATTCGTGGTTTAGATTTACTATGGCGTACATTTTAGAACTAACTAAATAAAAGGCTGAACTTTCTTGTTCGTTCATCTCCCGAATTTTTACACGGTGGTTATTGGTTCAAGAGTGTTTTGGGGAAACCTCCTGGTCACTTTTCTGCTTAAAAAGGGGAATTTCTAGGAGGAGACTACCGTCAGGAAGTTTAGGTGTATCATTTTCGGTTTCAGGAAAGTCACTAAAAGTTCCGAGATGTACAAGATAAGGGTAGACGGGGGTCAGTTACAAGTAAAATTCGGAATAGTAACCTTCGTATTCCAGGGTAGACACAACTGGTCACGAACTACACCAGTGTCGTAAAACCCTAGAGCACGTGTCTAAACACCGAGATCTTTAAACGAAAACAGGTATTCGGTCTTAATACGTTTGTCTGAATCAAATTGGTGTGGTAAAGACAAGTAATTAAAATGTCACTTCTCCTGCATTGGTAGGTTACTTTCCTTATCTACACAGGAGATAGTCACATAAGGAGAAGACGGGTCCCCCGTCTTAATAACTGGTTTTCAGAAGGATCTTCGTGTCTTAGTCCCATACCTAAAGACCTCCAGTCCCACGTCCCAGTCTGTCTTCCATATAAATGTCTGGGAACTTCTTGTGACCAAACTTGACACGATAGATGAATACGTTCTAAAAAAAAAGGTGATTTATGCATGTACTAGACGTCAAGTAACTTGGGGTCCTAAGCCTTGGTAAATATACCTCCCGACTGATATTTCAATATCCACCTAAAGCTGACACCTTCAACCGTGGGTATTGGAGACTCAACACGTTCCCAGTTGATATAAATTAGGTGTTTGACCTACGAGAGTATGTGCAGTTACCGTTACCGTTTAACCACATTGAACCCCTCGTTAATTCATGTTAGATAATTTAAAATTTTCCGTATATGAGAAACTATATTATTAAAGTGTTGATCCTTATATCACACCAAAAGTGAATACGTTTCCTATATATGCGTTTCTATAAGTGACCTCGTAACAAATCTTTGTCAGATTTATAGATAATGGTCCCTTAACCAATTTATTTCTTTACCTTATAGTCGACTATTTTTTTCTTACTCAATCAATACTTGACTTTTTATTATTACAGGTTCCACTTAAAAATTGGTGAAACAATTTTCAATATATCTTTGTGATACGTATATGAAGATATTGGGTACTTCCCATGTACTCTTTACCATTATTACCCATCGATACCTGTTTGGCGACCCCAGGTGGACATGGTCAGTCCCTCGGAGTGGTCGAGACTCCAGTCCATCTACTTTAGACGAATCGTAGGGATACTATCCCTTATTCCATTTCGGGAAAATCACTGGAAACAGAGAAACACAGGTCGTTGCAGGGAGATGGAACTTTTCATGAAACCCGTCACACTAGTCTAATTCATTTATCCGACCCTTCAGTCAGGTAGACCCAAACTTAGGGTTTAGGTGACGAGTATTTAGGACGTTGCAACAAGTTCAATGACTTGAGACACTATGTCACAAAAGTAGATTTTTTACTCTAGTATTTGACTTTTATAAGACTCGACACACACGCCACCCCCCACCCCCAACTTACTCAATTATATACTTCCTTCAAATCAAAAACCGTGTGTCATTCGTGATCTTTATACACTAGATAATAGTAATAATATGGGTCTCTCCCTTCCTTTCATTAGAGATTAAGACCGGTAGAATTCTGTTCTTACGAACAAAAGTGACATATTTGTAATCATTACAAAGTAGAAAAAAGGAATTACTACTTGTACTAAAGGAGGTCCCCTTTTTTTAATAGGACTACTTAACTTTTTTTTTAGGTCCAGTACCAGTTAAACTTACTTGATAGGTCAAGAGGGGGTTCCATGTGACCCCGTCCAGTAAGTAAGTAAGAACTCGTAATCCCAGTCTAAGGGAGAGAGGTATCTTGACCGATTTACATGGGTCTAAATAGTATGTATAGTAGGAGAGAAATAATTAAGAAAGAACTTCCTGTTATATTTCCTATTTTTTTAAATATAAACATATTTATATTTCAAACTAGAAAGAATCAATGTTAGTGTAGTGTAGTGTGACAGAACTATAAAGTAGGTCTATTAAAATTAACTGAAACTGACGGGACTTCAGTTAGAGTAGAAGTGTCAGACGAAGTATGGAGTCATGAAGAGTAGTCCAGAGGGGTAAGGGTCCAGACGAGGACTTTGAGGTCAGGAGTGTAACTACTCGTTTCAGGAAGGGACGAGTCTTCAAAGCAACCGAGAGAGTTGACGTATCTCCTTATTCATGATTAATTTTTCAAAAGTAAGGTCAGGGTTTCTTTCCGTTACGGTTTCTTACGAGTTTGATGGTGTGTTAACGTGAGTATAGTGTGTGATGGTTTCATTGCGAGTTTTAAGAGGTTCGATCCGAAGTTGTCATGTACTTGGCTCTTGAAGGTCTACAAGTTCGACCTAAATCTTTTCCGTCTCCTTGGTCTCTAGTTTAACGGTTGTAGGCAACCAAGTATCTTTTTCGTTCGTTTAAGGTCTTTTTGTAGATGAAGACGAATTAACTGATACGCTTTCGGAAACTGACAACTAGTGTTGTTTGTCACCTTTTAAGAATTTCTCTACTCTTATGGTCTGGTGGAATGGACGGAGGACTCTTTAGATACGTCCAGTTCTTCGTTGTCAATCTTGATCTGTACCTTGTTGTCTGACCAAGGTTTAACCTTTTCCCCATGTAGTTTCGACACATAACAGTGGGACGAATAAATTGAATATACATCTTATGTAGTACTCTTTGCGACCTGACCTACTTCGTGTTCGACCTTAGTTCTGACGGCCCTCTTTATAGTTATTGGAGTCTATACGTCTACTGTGGTAGGAATACCGTCTTTCGATTCTCCTTGATTTCTTGGAGAACTACTTTCACTTTCTTCTCACTTTTCCGACCGAATTTTGAGTGGTAAGTTTTTTGATTCTAGTACCGTAGACCAGGGTAGTGAAGTACCGTTTATCTACCCCTTAGTTACCTTTGTCACTCTGTAAAATAAAAGACCCCGAGGTTTTAGTGACACCTGCCACTGACGTCAGTACTTCAATTTTCTACGAACGAGGAACCTTTTTTTCGACACTGGTTGGATCTGTCGGATAATTTTTCCTCTCTGTAATGAAACGACTGTTTCCTGGTATATCAGTTTCTATATCAAAAAGGTCATCAGCACAAACCTACACTCTCAACCTGGCATTTCTTTCGACTCACGACTTCTTAACTACGAAAACTTTACATCATAACCTCTTCTGAGACCTCTCAGAGAATATGACGTTTCTCTGGTTTGGTCAGTTAGGATTCCCTTTAGTCAGTAACCTTCTTGGCTACGACTTAGACTTCGAGGTTATGAAACCGGTGGACTACGTGACCTTTTCTGGGACTACGACCCTTTCTAACTTCCGTTCTCCTCTTTCCCTACTGTCTCCTACTCTACCAACCTACCGTAGTGACTACCTGTACTCAAACTCGTTCGAAGTCCTCAACCACTACCTGTCCCTTCGGACCGTACGACGTCAGGCACCGTAGCGTCTCAACCTGTACTGACTCACTGACTTGACTTGATTAATTTTGGTTTTATCTTATCGTTCAACCCCCAAAAATAAAACAAACAAACTGATAGAACAACCGTTTTTAAATTTTTCATTTCTCACGTATATAACCATTTCTACAACTCTTTGTTCTTAAGAGTATGTGATGACCACGTTAATTGGTAGAGAGACCCCTATGTAGACTCTTATACATACTTGTAAAAATTACACGTACAGGAAACGGAGTCGTAAAGGACAGACCTTTAAATTCTTTTATTAGGTTTATATGTTTCTACCAACGTATTCTTAATTTACATCGAAATTTACTATTATTATCTCTTAAACAAAAGGTAAACACCACATAATATCGTACCTTATGGTAATTTTACTAATATGTCTAAACATAAATAACTATATCTTTTTATAGATCATATATTTTGTTACAAACCGTGTACCATCTATAAGTTATTATAAATAACCTACTTAGTTAAATATTATCATCAATATTTTGTTATATATACAAAGATAAAAAAAATTATATACATAGAGACACAATGTAATATAATATATATACAGAGACGGAGAGAGACGGGGTGGGGGAAAGAAATAGATAGTAAATGGATAGAGACGGAATGACCCAAAAAGGTCACCAGTACATACCTACACTCTCAACCTGACACTTCTTTCGACTCGTGACTTCTTAACTACGAAAACTTGACACCACAACCTCTTCTGAGAACTCTCGGGAAACCTGACGTTCCTCTAGGTTGGTCAGGTAGGATTTCCTCTAGTCAGGACACACAAGTAACCTTCCTGACTACGATTTCGACTTTGAGGTTATGAAACCAGTGGAGTACGCTTCTCAACTGAGTAACCTACTGAGACTACGACCCTCCCTAACCCCCATCTTCCTCTTCCCCTGCTGTCTCCTACTCTACCGACCTACCGTACTGGCTGAGCTACCTGTACTCGAACTCACTTGAGGTCCTCTACCACTACCTGTCCCTCCGGACCGCACGACACCAAGCACCCCAGTGTTTCTCAGTCTGTTCTGACTCACTGGCTTGACTGACTGACTTGACTGGAATCTTAGACTTTTTTTAGGATCTGTCCATACCTAAATTTTCACCTCTCATCTCAAACCTCTTCGTCCCAAAGTGAAAGACGATTAACCAGAAGCCGTAACGAATTAAAAAAATTAATCGTATATAGTTAAAATACTAAATAAAGTTAAGTCTTTCTAGTTTTAGTATAACACACCTTACATGTTTATTTATCTTTAAGTATGCATACTACCTTCCCATTTAAGGATGTCAGGAATGTTCCTATTAAACCGGGAAACAAAGGTTAAGGAATTTGTAATCGTATCGTGTACTACGTCGTTAGAGTGAACTTCCTTAAACATGTTTCCTTCGTTTATTTTTAAGGGTGATTTTACGGATTATTCTCTTCCATCAATTCATTTAATATTATAGGTATACTCTCTTATTACAGTCGGTTTGTTATACATTAGTGTAAAACCCCTACAATCCTTTACCAGGGGGTATAAAGGAACATAGTGAACGAGAGAAGGGTAAGTCATACACATCAGTAGTAGAGTCACCTTCTCACTTTCTAAAAATTCCAAGTTTTCCACTTCTCCGGTTACATCTATCTACTTTTACTCGAGTCTGGTCTATGATCAGAAGAGAAGAGAAGGGGGTCGGAACCCGTCTCTTTCCCCTTCCTATAAATTAGATGTCTCAGTCAAAGATGAGGAACTACCTTTCCCCGAACTTTTTTTATAATTAAGTGAATGTATTTTCTCAAATTTCTCAATACTAAGAACGTGTCGACTCAAATATAGATTGTCTATATTTGAAATATAAGATTCTAAAAAAATTTCACACGTACTTCTTTTAACTTCTTATATATAGTTTTATAAGTGTATTACTTAAAAAGAGTTAAAACCGAGAAAAATCTTACTTATTCTTAGTGGAAACCTTAATTTTTTATTTTGTCACAATTATCTTTACGAGGATTCGTGTTGAAAAGAACGAAAAGGAAAATTATTATATGACATTTGTGAGTCAGAGAGGTGAAACGACAGTGATAGTTCCACGATATAATTATCGATAACAGAAACGGTTCGAATGGAAAAAGTGAGACATAATTTAGGTCAAAAGACCCTTAAAAAGAGAGTTAGTACAAACAAAAAAGGTCCAAAGGTACCACTTCCGTCTTCATCCGTGACTGTCGACAAAAGTACCTATATCTACTGTGATTCAACCGAATTTTCATACACTACTGTTCTATTGTTTTTCATTAATATATCAGAGACTCTGTTTTAACAGTAAGAAATTTTTTTTTAACAGTCACTTTCTAAACTGTTACTAAAGGTATCTAATAAAAGACGAAAGTAACAAGAAAATACTTCTCTCTACGGACCACCACATTTCCAGTTTGGACCTGTACTAGAATGACATTCGAATGACATTCATTCGACTAGAATGAAGTCAGTGATTAAGTGACACAAGTTCCAGGAGACTCGGGTAACCGCTTTCCCAAATTTGTCACTGGACCTTCTCGCAGGGTCCCAAGTCTTATCACGGGATCGAGGTCGAAATTTTTGAAAAACGGACATCCAAAGAGACGTGTAATACATAAGACTTTTGTTATTCCACAAATTAAGTGTCTGTTACTTTAACTCTTTCTCTATCTAATTTTCAACCGTCTCCAACTCCGAAGAGACCACCGAGTCACCCTTTCTTATAGGACGGTTATGTCCTCTGTGCCCAAGTTAGGGACTAGGCCCTTCTAATGTGTACGACACTTCGTCGACTCGGACACCCGGTATTGATAACTCGGACACGGATCTCGGGTTCTTGGTGTCGATGACTCGGGTGTAGGACGTTGATGACTTCGGAAGTACGGGACGTCAGACACGAGACGTTCTTCTCTTTGATGTTATTCTTCGGAAACTGACGTTACTTCTCCTCGGGGACGAGAGGCGTGTCGATTTATTTATTGTGTCAAAAATTTTTTTCAACTGGTTCAAGCGAGTCGACCCAACCCTCCGTTGTCTCTAGGTTTGGGTTCTGAAGTCGACCTTGTGATTAGTATGTCCTTTTTATGTGTTCGTTGCTGTAAATACTTCACGGAGGATACTCGTCCTTATGTCGTCCTGAATAAGTACCACAAAATTTAAAGGGGTGTCGGTACTTACGACTCCCTCTTAATAGTAAGACCAATTTGTCTACTCCTTACCCTCCTTGATTTTCGTAAACACTAAAGAGGTATCCTTTCCCGCAGAGTCCGTACTTAGGTCCTTAAGTCCAAGATACAGTTTACTGGAACTTACTCAAAACTTGTAGGAAAAGACGCTCCGAACACCTTGGGATCAAGGGACTGGTCCCTAACTTGGGTCCGGGAGTTGTCACTCTCGTGTCTCAGGATTGGTGACCTGGAGGTCCATTGAGGACTTGTTGTATATTGAAATTGTAATGCCAATTTTACTTCCAGTCTAATGGAGACCCATCCCCACTCCGAGCTAACCTTTACGGGTACTTACTTGAGGTACCCTTCTTTCCTTGCAAGAGATGGAACTAGACCCACTACCAGACTATCAACATAGGGACACTTTCGTCAGTAACTCGACATTGACATTTGAATTCTAAATCCGTAAACTAACATTCATTTAAAATAGAGTTATTTCATGACGTTTTTATAACGAGTGACAAGATGGGGTTGTGGACAAAATGTAGTCACAGTAGTCGATACTATTTGGATCTGTCGTATAATTTTTCGTCCCTGTAATGAGACGGTTGTTTCCAGACATATCAGTTTCGATACCAAAAAGATCATCAACACATACCTACACTCTCAACCTGGTATCTCTTCCGACTCGTGACTTCTTGACTACGAAAACTTGACACCAGAACCTCTTCTGAGAACTCTCAAGGAACCTGACGTTCCTCTAGTTTGGTTGGATTCCTTTAGTCAGGACTTATAAGTAACCTTCCTGGCTACGACTTCGACTTCGAGGTTATGAAACCGGTGGACTACACCTCTCAACTGAACAATCTTTTCTGGGACTACGACCCTTTCTAACTTCCACCCTCCTCTTCTTCTCCTGTCTCCTGCTCTACCACCCTATCGTAACCACTGAGTTACCTGTACTCAAACTCGTTCGAGACCCTCCACCACTTCGTGTTCCTTCGGACCTCACGGCGTCAGGTACCCCAGCGTTTCTCGACCTGTACTGACTCACTGACTTGTTCTAGTCGTACGTACACGTTCCTACACTATAGAAGAAAAAGTGAATAAAACTATTCTTTTGTAAAAGGTGTAACATAGTATTACACGTATAAACAGTAGAACTTTACTACTACAACTTTACAAATCTTTATAAAAGGATAGGAAAGTGAACTATGAGTTTCGGTCAGACGGTTTACCCTTTTTGTCTGTAATATAAGGGTAAATCATTTATTTCTCTTTATTCTGAGTCCCTTCATTTATTGACTAAAATAAATATTACTAAATAAAAGTTAGACGAAAGTTTTTTATAATCTCCATAGTCAATTCTCTGAACAGGTTTCGGGACTCCTTCGTCCCCATCTTGTTTCTGATCGAGACCCTAACAACGAGTAAGGAGACCCGGTGTCCAAGAAAGTCGACGAGGGTAGACACGTAGACTGTCCACACATGATCCCGAGTTGCGTTGATAAGTGCACGGTGGACCTGTAGTTTGACCAGAGACTAAGAAAGTCCGCTCTTCCATTCTTTCTTATACGTCGTGTCAATGTATGGATTTCAAGAGGGGGAAACATTTTAATGCATTTGATGTGTAAAATTAACATCTTCTTAACCTTTAGGTCTAAACCTTTTTAAGTTTATTAGTTACTTTGTCGTTACGAGTCTGTATTGGTGACGATCATGAAAGCGGACGTAGGAAAGTCTGACAAGAAACACAACCATATACGTATCGGTATAAAAGAAATCCAATTATGGTATAGTGTTATAAATAAGTATAAATATTTGTGTTTTGACGCAGTAGAGTTATTGATATATCCGGAATACTACATTGGTGTGTCAAGAAAATTACATTGGTTGGGATAAAATCGTAGTGTACAATGAAGATTATAGGGACATAACGTTTATTACGAAGAAAACTTATTAGAATTTACATATATATAAAATGTAAATTTATATATAACATAAACAAAATAAAAGAATCTTATGTAAAGATCTTTATCTTAACAACTCAGTTTAAAGACCCAAGATTTTTGTACTTATATAAAATTTTAATGAAGGTGTTAGTATAAAATAGTTATTACTGTTAAGTACTTTTTTTCTGTAAAGTAAAAATGGTGGGTTTGTTTGAAAAGACCATAAAAACAAAAAGAAAAATTTGGAACAGGTATTTGTATTTATTAAATATGTCGATATCAAATGATTGGAAAGATAGAAGAAAAAATAACATTGAAATAATATTGGATAATCGTGGACGAGAAAGATTAAAAGTAAACATTACTAATATATGATCAAATAGTCGACCTTTGTGGCAGAGATAAATTGTCCGGGAATAACAACCTGTAAGCCTAACGAAAGTTTGAAAGTTAAAATACGACAAAAGTAACGACATCTACGTTCGGATTATTATAAAACCGATCAAACTTTTCAGGTCACAACCGGATTTTCCGTACCAAGAATCCAATCAGGTCACTGGTTGGTGTCGAAGTACTACGGCCCGTGTTCTCTTCTGGAACGTCTCGTCCCGAGAATCGAGGACCTTGATACCGACGAGGGTCATAGTCGTTTTAGTCCTTTCCGATAGTTCCCGGATCCAACCCGAATGGATCAGGACGAAGAGAACTAAATGGAGACGGAGTTCTTGACCAAAATTTTGGGTGACGAAGATTCTGAAAGAGATTTCTGAGGAGTAGTACATCTCTACGGACATTTATGGTGGTTAGGGTAGGCATGGGGTGGTACGAACCAATATATCTATGACGAGATGTGTTGGGACCCCGAACGTTGGGTTACTCTATGAGGGTAAGAATGGAGTTTAGGTTGGGGTTTGATTTTATGTGTCAATCCTTGAGTTGACAATTCAACTCGTGGATGAAACGTTCCTTTAATTTTAGTAAATCTTTAAAATTTTTTTCGTCAGTACTCATCCCCAATACATTATCTATAATACATAAACAATTATGTCTACCAGGAACTGGATTACTATCAAACTGAATGTGAAGAAGTTGAAGTCCTACCACATTTTCACTATGTTCACTATGTTAAGTCATCCTTGATATGAAAAAATAACTTCATCAACTAAATATTAGAACATAATTAATGACGATATGTCTTTTCACTAAGTCAATATGTACGTATGTGTGTGTATATACATAAGAAAAAAATTCAGTAACTTGAAAAGTAGGTATCCGAAAAAAAGTCCCATAGACTAAAAAAAATCACCGGATATTTTCAAAGGTCAATGTAAAATAATACCTTTATATAAACTAAGTGTCACAACTCGGTTTGACGACATGTCGTTTCACTGAGTCAATATGTGTATATATTTAAGAAAAATTTTTATAGGAAAAAGGACCAACTAGGGTCCTCTAACCTATATCAAGGGACACGATATGTCATCCTGGAACAACAAGTATGGAACTTAAAACTTAACACTAGAAAAGGTCGGATCTCTAAGTATCATACTATGAGAGAGGACTACCCGTTCCGTCGTTCGGTGTCGAAGGTCAGCCAGTATGTTAGTAGATTAATTGTTGGTGTGTAAATGTCGGGAAGTCATAGGTTTGTTGGTAAAACGAAAGGTGAAAGTCTTGTTATTAAATGTATTCTATTTAATTTAATGTTATTTAATGTACTCTATAAGTTGTGAAATGATGTTTTATCCGAAACACAATTTACTAAAAGGGTCGACATCCGATAACAAAATTCACAAGACTCTTACAATTTCCATCCGCTTCGATCCGCTACTACAATCCATCTAATCCACATAATTTACTTAAAAACTGAATTCTATAAAAGTTAAATACTGTCTAAAGGATCAACCCTGTATTGGGGTAACATTTGACTTCTAGACATGAAATAAATATATTAAAGAAACCAGACAGTATTTGTAGAAAGACAGACATTCGTGACTGTAATAATTGTAATAGGGGTAAAGGGTCTATTTCTTTGATGTTGTATCTCTCTATTTTTAGTTGATTGACCGGTTTTCAATATAACAAAAATTCACTGTATCGATCTAAAAAATTGAGGTTTGGATAACTGATACGATAGGATACTCTTTTGTGAAAGACAAGATGAACGGGATGGTCTTTTAAGAAGGTATAGAGTGGAGAGTCACTGTCCGTGTTTAATTTTAAAGTACGTATGGGAAAAGGAAAGTCAAGTCAAGTCAACTCAAGAGTCAGCACAGACTGAGACGCTGGGGTACCTGGTGTCGTGCGGTCCGAAGGGACAGGTAGTGGTAGAGGGCCTCAAATGAGTTTGAGTACAGGTAACTCAGTCACTACGGTAGGTTGGTAGAGTAGGAGACAGTAGGGGAGAGGAGAGTGGAAGTTGGAAAGGGTCGTAGTCCCAGAAAAGGTTACTCAGTCGAGAAGTGTAGTGCACCGGTTTAATAACCTCAAAGTCGAAGTCGTAGTCAGGAAGGTTACTTATGAGTACTGATTAAAGGAAATCCTACCTGACCAACTTAGAGGAAAGTCAGGTTCCCTGAGTTGTTCTCAGAAGAGGTTGTGGTGTCAAGTTTTCGTAGTCAAAAAACCACGAGTCGTAGTCAAGAAACCACGAGTCGAAAGAAAGAGTGTAGGTATGTACTGATGATCTTTTTGGTATCGGAACTGATCTACCTGGAAACAACTGTTTCATTACAGAGACGAAAAGTTATACGACAGATCCAACCAGTATTGAAAAGAAGGTTCCTCATTCGTAGAAAAATAAAGTACCTACGTCAGTGGTAGACGTCACTGAAACCTCGGGTCTTTTTATTTCAGACGGTGACAAAGTGATAAAGAGGTTGATAAAGGGTACTTCGCTATCCTGACCTACGGTACTAGAAACAGAAGACTTATAACTCGAAATTCGGTTGAAAAAGTGAGAAGAGAAAGTGAAAGTAGTTGTCCGAGAAATCAAGAAGAAGTGAAAGACGTATTCCTACCACAGTAGACGTATAGACTCCAATAACTATAAAGAGGGCCGTTAGAACTAAGGTGGAACACGAAGGAGGTCGGGTCGCAAACAGTACTACATGAGACGTGTATTCCATTTATTCGTCCCCCGTTATATGTCGGAACTGCATGAAAAAGGAGAAACCTTGGTCAGACAACAAGGTACAGGTCAAGATTTACAACGAAGGACTGGACGTATGTCCAAAGAGTTCTCCGTCCAGTCCACAGACCATAAGGGTAGAGAACTTCTTAAAAGGTCAAATAACACTAGGTGTGTCAGTTTCCGAAATCGTATCAGTTATTTCGTCTTTACCTACAAAAAGACCTTGAGAAAACGAAAAAGGTACTAGGTCGCCTATAACCGTTAAACTAGAGACCAAGCAGACGGAAAAGATTTTGGTCGAACTTGTAGACCTTCAAGTACCAAGTACATAACGACTTCGGACCGAACCTCTTAAAACTCGTAATGAAACGATCACACACTCTACTCACGTTAACACGTCATCAAACTCGTGAGAAACCGTAACGGAAAGAAACCCTAACCGTACTTTTGACTGGAAAAGGTCAGGACACCGGTGACGACTCAAAAGGTTTAAACGACCGTATAACTCCCGTCGTGAAAGTGTCGTAACAGAAAATCCTAAACTTTGTCGAGTTGACCTTAAGGTAGTGGAGGTGATCGAAACAAGCATCACTACGAAGGATTCCGGGTGAACTGAAGTGTAAGGTCCTACAGACCGAGATCCACTTAGTAGTGTGTGGTAGCACTAATAGAACCAGTACTTCTAAAAAAAACATGTCAAGAAGACACATAAGAACAGTGGAGAAGAATTATAGAAGACGAAGAAAAAGGAAATTACGTATAATAATTACAATGTACAAGATGTATATTTATCACATTATAAGATATATCAAGATATAATCGACACATGGGTATTTAAAGAGTTAAAGTCACAAGTAGTAGTTTTAAGAAAGTTTACGGAGGTAATTCTCCAGTATTATATAGACAGTATTAAATGGTAAGGAAATCACTAACTGTAAAGTAATCAGTACACCGTAACCTTAAAGTAAAAATATGTAGTAAATTATTAAAATATCCTTTTTCTCAAGTTATATGTGAATAACTCAGTGGATGGGGGACTTCTGTCCACTCCCCTTCATGTATTTACAAAATAGAAAGAAGAAACAGAGTCACCTGTAAAAATTGGATCGTATCAATGTACCCACATTCCTTTAAAAAATTTTTTACTATACCTACAATTATGAAGTAATTATTTTTTATTTGTGATATCCTTGTTAGATTACTCCATGATAATAACAAGGAAGAATTTCCTAGGAAGTGAACGAACTAAAAGACAGGACTCAAATAAATAAAAAAGAGTACGACCATAAGACGGTCTAATTGTTTTAATCGAAGTAGGTTACACTTTCTGTTCCTTCAGTAGACATAATCAATAGATAACGACGTATTGTTTAATCGTCGAATTTCGTCTTTTGTAAATAATCGAGTGTGACAAAAGACTCTCAGTTCCTACACCCTCACCAAATCGTATCACAAGAGTGGTATATTACAAGGAGACTGAGGTTTGAGTCAGACCGGGACAACATTGTCGTGTCGACTGTGTGGCAAGTACAGATAGAAAAACGGTGGTGTCACGAGTACAGGAGTGAATGAGACTACCTTTGTGTCGAACTACGATACAAAGGATATACAGGAGAGGGTATTTACGTTGGTCAGAGAAGTTTCGTTCTGTGTAATCCCTTATTGCCACCGGTCCCTTACACCGTCTATGAAATATATTGTGGTCACTAGGGTTTAATCCCCAACAATGAGAGGTCCCCTCTTAACGGTTGGAGACCTCTGTAAAAACAGACAGTGTCGTCCTTACCCACAATGACCGTAGATCACCCGTCTCCGTTACATACAATAAATTGTAGGATGTTATGTACCTCGTAAGTTATACAGTCGTTTAGACCTTCTGAGTCTTCACCGGTATCCTGACCTTTTCCAGTTAAGAGTAGGGTTAAGGGTTCTTCCTTCCATGATTTCTTACAAGATGGGAAGCCTGTTAACGTGAGTAGAGGGTACAATCATTCCAGTACGAATTTTAGAACGTACGATGTGAAGTCGTAATACACTTGGTTTTTGAAAGTCTACAGGTTCCACCCAAATCTTTTCCGTCTCCTTGGTCTCTAGTTTAACGATTGTAAGCGACCTAGTATCTCTTCCGTTCCCTTAAGGTCTTTTTGTAGATGCAGATAAAGTAGCTGATGTGATTTCAGAAACTGACACACCTAGTATTGTTTCACCTTTCGAGAATTTCTCTACTCTTATGGTCCGGTAGAATTGACAGAGGACTCTTTGGACGTACACCTAGTTCTTCGTTGTTAATCTTGGGATATACCTTGTTGACTGATCAAGTTCTAACTCTTTCCTCATACTGTCCGACAGACGACAGTGGGACAAACAAATTAGATATACGACTCGTGTAGTACTCTTTACGGTCCGACCTACTCAATGTTCGACCTTAGTTCTATCCGCCCTCTTTATAGTCGTTGGAGTCTATACACCTACTATGATCAGATTACCGTCTCTCGTTTCTCTTTGATTTCTCGGAGAACTACTCCCACTTCCTCCTCTCACTTTCTTGTCTGAATTTTTGTTATAAATTTTTTTGATTCTGGTACCGTAGACCGGGATAATGAAGAACCGTTTATCTCCCCTTTTCCACCTTCATCACTGTCTAAAGGAGAAAAACCGAAGATTTTAGTGACGTCTACCTCTGACGTCGACACTTTCGACTTCTGTTAATGAAGAACTGTCTTTTTGTTACTGTTTGGATCTGTCAACATAACTTTTCGTCTCCGTAATAAGACGACTGTTCAGACATATTAGTTTCGATACCAGAAGGGTCACCAGCCAGTGTATGCCAACAACTCTCAACCTGGCATTTCTTCCGTCTCACAGTTTCTTAACTACGGAAACTTGACACCACGACTTCTGACGACTTTCAGGGAACCTGTCGTCCTTCTAGTTTAGTCAGTCAGAACTTCCTTTAGTTAGGGTTTATCACCTTCCTGACTACGACTTCGACTTCGAGGTCATAAAACCAGGAGACTACACTTGTCGACTAAGTAACCTTTTCAGGGACTACGACCCCTTCTAACTCCTGTTTTCCTCTTCTCCCGTAGTCTCCTACTCTACTGACCTACCGTAGTGGTTACGTTACCTGTACTTGCACCCGTTTGAAGCCCTCTACCACTCCCTGTCCCTCCGGTCCGCACGACGTCAGGTACCCCAGCGTTTCTCAGTCTATGTCGACCCGTTGATTTGTTGTTGTTATGTACCTTGTCGGGGGTGTTGTCATTAATAGGTCGAGGGTTACAGTCATCACCGTTCCAACTCTTTGGCACGATATGTGACAGAGTAAATCAGGAGTGTCTTCGGGGTGTTACTAGAATAGAGGAAAAAAGGTCTATTCCTCCGAAAAGGAAAGGAGCCAAAGGAAAAGGTTCTTTGACTCCGACTCTTCAAAAACGTCAAGGTGGGACACCACCATCCTCTTAAACGTGAGTACAAAGTCACATCTTTTCGATACCAGAAAAAAAGACAATGAAGGACGTTCCTCGTCCCGAGAGGACTGACGGTAAGTCCTTGTCGACCCGCCCTACCTCGTACGAGACACGGTCACGACAAGTTTGACGTCAAAGGGTAGACAATTATGCAACATGTGTTTTAATCGCCACCAGACCCTAGTCGTTTTATTAGTATTATTATTTTCTTTTTATAATCTTTTGTACATCATAACAAAACACTCTGAAATTAAAGTCTATACACCCACCCACTCATATATGTGAAGACAAATACACTTTAAATATAGAAGAATTCTCAGTGGTAGTTTTACAAACTTTTCGGACGAGGTGTATCAACGACTCAACACCCACATTGGGTAATTCTTTAGGAATCGGTACTAGGGACTCCTATTACTTCGGTTAAACTAGATTAAGTACCTACTATTCTTTCTTTTCATTTTGACCCAACTAATATATGACCTGTGTGATAGAGACGTCATTAGTAGGTAAATAGTTTATAAATGATTCGTAGACGAGGTGGACCTGGACAAGATCTACCATTTCCATGACGACGACGACGACGATTCAGCGAAGTCAGCACAGACTGAGACACACTGGGGTATCTACCGTCGGGTGGTCCGAAGGGACAGGGACCCTAAGAGTTCCGTTCTTGTGACATCACCTAACGGTAAAGGAAGAGGTTACGTACTTTCACTTTTCACTTTCACTTCAGCGAGTCAACACAGGCTGAACATCGCTGGGGTACCTGACGTCGGGTGGTCTGAGGAGACAGGTACCCTAAAAGGTCCGTTGTCATGACCTCACCCCACAGTAACGGAAGAGGTTTTCCATGTCACCTCTTGTTTTGTTGATACAAGATTACCTCGAATGTAAGACCACCTCCTTCCGTCCGTTGTCAGTATGTTTCTCATCTTCACTGGGTGGACTAGAAAGACCCTTGAAGGAAGGGGAGTTGTAGGGTCAGTCAGTAAGGTAAGTTTCCACTATGGGACCAAAGACCACTAAGATCAAGTATAGAGGGAATTCTTAGTCACGTCACTAGTCGGAGTCGTGTGTGCCTTAAGTCTCTGTTCTTTTTAACTTCTTCTCCCGACTTCTACTCACTCTTTAGCCTATTGTGTTAGGGGTTTTGAATAGTAAATGATCGGGAAATTTTTATGACAATCCTACGAAGTCTTAATCTCAAAAATCGGGAAATCAATTTTTATAATATTTAAGTTCTTTGAACAGAAGGGTTAAACAAAAAACTTCTCGACAAAAGAAATAGAAAGTCTCCTAAGATAGAGTACGAATATCTACTACTTGTTACGTAGACATCTATCCTCAATACTTACTCAACACTTAATAACTATACCTTAATTATGTATTAGTTTGATCACGAAGGAAACAGTGACACTATCTCACTGTGACAAATTATATCTACATGACAATCCTATACAATGTGTTGAACCTTAAAATGTTCTACATATGTATGTACTTGACGTAGACTGATCCTGACCTTCACAGACCAAACACTTCACTCAACTTTCAAAAACCAGTTTCCGTCCATTCCTGTAATGTTTCCTATTTGGATGTTCAAATCTGCCTTTACCAGAAATCCGAGACCCTCGTACACCTACACACACCACGAACTCGTCTAATTGATCAACTCGAAAATAAATGTAGAAACAGTTTACCAATTAGTCTTGGTCAACACACACACGATCTGTGTCTTCTAGTTTGTCACTGGTTCTGTATTAGGGACGGTGGATCCCCGAACAGTATCCTTCTGTCCGTTTACTTGGTCGTTAATATTATAGTACTTTCCATTCGCCACGATACCCCGTCTTCGTCCTTCAAGTGCCATCCTTCAGATTGAATGTTTAAAGAAAAGTCTCCCCCTTTACATTTCATCTTCCATTGTCTTCCGTCTTTCTAAAGCGTTCTTTACCTCCTCTATTCATTTTCTTCCCTCTAGTGTCTTCCCGTCCCGTACAGATTCAGACACACTCGTAACATTCCCCATGAAACTCTGGAGATCGGATGGTCATTAAGGTCAAACCCAAATTCATTCACAATCAGTCCTTGATTTCTCGGAGAACTACTTTCACTTTCTCCTCTCAGTTTTTCAACCGAATTTTGAGTTGTAAGTCTTTTGCTTCTAGTACCGTAGGCCAGGGTAGTGAAATACCCTTTATCTACCCCTTTGTCACCTTTGTCATAGTCTGAAATAAAAACCCCCCGAAGTTTTAGTGACGTCTACCACTAACGTCGGTACTTTAATTCTGCGAATGAGGAACCTTCTTTTCAATACTGGTTGGATCTATCGTATAAGTTTTCGTCTCTGTAATGAAACGGTTGTTTCCAGGTACCAGTTCCGATACCAAAAAGGTCACCAGTACAAACCTACACTCTCAACCTGACACTTCTCTCGACTCGTGTCTTCTTAACTACGAAAACTTGACACCACAACCTCTTCTGAGAACTCTCAGGGAACCTGACGTTCGTCTGGGTTGGTCAGGTAGGATTTCCTCTGGTCAGGACCCATAAGGAACCTTCCTTACTACGATTTCGACTTTGAGGTTATGAAACCGGTGGAGTACGCTTCCAGAAACTTTTTTGGGACTACGACCCTCCCTAACCCCCGTCCTCCTTTTCCCCTGCTGTCTCCTACTCTACGGACCTACCGTAGTGACTACCTGTACTCAGACTCACTTGAGGTCCTCAACCACTACCTGTTCCTCCGGACCGCACGACGTTAAGTACCCCAGTGTTTCTCAGTCTGTATTGACTCACTGACTTGACATGACTTGACTTGGACAAAAAGTCACTAGGTTTTCGTTTCTTACCCAAAATATAAAAATTTACCGACTTTTTTATAACTGTATAAATTACTGAACTTTTATTTACTTTAAGTTAAAAGTCATAGTTATCAAAAAAACCTTATATCGGTGTGAGTAAGTAGATACCGACGAAGGGACGATGTCACCGTCCCAACCATCAATGGTATTTTTAGTATACCAGGTGTTTTCGGTTTTGATACATAATACACCAGGAAATATCCGTTTCAAACGGTAGAAGACGAAATTTATTTCCATATTCCGTACCCTGAAGGGACCAACATGTCACCGATTCTACGACACGAGAGTTACGTCCCCAGGGTCCAAGTTAGGGACCAGTCCCTTGATCTAGGGTGTACGACGTTGATTTCTAGGGTGAACGACCTTGATTCTGGGTGGACCACGTCGTTTTGTTTGTTTATAAAAATTTTTATTCGTAGTCTTCTGAATTCACTACTCCACTTAATAAACCCCGATTATAGTTACTTTATTAATAAGAGTATTTTTGTCTGAAGACTTAAAGAATATGTGGTCAACATGATCTGTCTCTAAAATGTTTCTAGAAAGAATACATGAGTGAAAGTATAATTAAGAATCCCTTGCATAGTAATCTTGATTTTGTCGAATTTTTTACGTTATTTAGATGTATAATTGATAATTAGATCCCAGTAAGGAATGAATTTTATGTCCCCTTTTAGTTCTCTATATTTGTAGTTCCATATTAAAATCTCAACTGAGTGAGATGAAAGGTAGGGGAATTGTTTGTCTTAACGGACAAGCGACTAATCATACGTATCAGTAAGACGTTTGAAGTCGCGANAGTACTACATGAGACGTATATTCAATTTATTCGTCCCACTGTTATATGTCGGAACTGCATGAGGAAAAGGATAAACCTTGGTCAAACAACAACGGAATAGGAAAAGGTCTAGAAGGGTTGGATCCCTAGTTTGGGTCTACAGAACGTCATGTCCGTCTAAGAAATAGTAGACTTGGTAGTCCATTCGGACAATAGGATTTCTGTAAACAAAGGACACAAACTCTTAATTTGACGACCGAACAACAACGTATCCTTGTTCAACCATTATTATCAATTAGACTGTGCAATCCTCTTTAATAAGATTTTTAAACGGTTGAAAATTTTTTATAAAATAACATCCTAAAAAGAAACCCAATCTCTAACGAAACGTACAAGTAAAACTTTAAACCACCCAGCCCCCTTCCCAGTTCCTCTTTAGTCATTTTTAGTTAAGTATTTGCTTACTATTTTTTTTCACCCAATAAAAAATTGAAAGACAACTTTTGGACATTCAGACGGTTTCGATTTTTTAACAACTCGGAAGAATATATGGTTGGAAAAGAAATGTTTGATAACTATATTGAATGTATGGTATTTTAAGTGGTCAAATTTCACATGCTAAGTTACTGAAAGTTATATAAGTTGGTCTCCGTACTAAGAATTTACACCGTATAAAAAAAAGTCAACTGACTTGTACCAAAGTGTTGACTTACGGACAAAATAAGTTACGAAATAAAAATCCAGTTGGACGAACCCATAAGAGTGATCACAGGTAGAATTTTACATTTACAGTGGTCCTTTTCATCATACAGATTTTATCTGGACGTAGGTGGTGGATCCTGTCATGGTTTGTTCTTGTCTCGTTTACCTCGTTCATAAAGTATTATTAACATGGTAAAAATTAACCTTGGACAAACAACCTTCCCTACTAACACTAAAGGTGGTATCTAAATTAAGTAGGCACTTTTACTCATACAAGAGTGTTAGAGATTCAAGAATGAAAAGGAGGAAGGAGAATAAAGAAAGTCGAGTTTTGTCCTTTGATCCTGGGAAACTCAGGTGAAAAGAACCTTATATATACGACCTACCCTTACACGTAAACGATGACTTCTGTTTATGAATACAAGACCAATCTGTTTACTCTTATCTTTAATAGTCTTCAAATTTTTTGTAACTACTCGTGTTCCCTCTGGTAACGTTTAATACACCCCCTTTTACTTTCATCCGAAGTACTAAAACTTTTTTGTCTTTTTCTTACTTATAAGGGTCTACATAAAAATAATTAAGTCCATGAACTGAGAGGGTTTGATGTCTTGAAATTTAAAATTTTATATATTAAAACGGGAAAAGTCAGAATTAAACTCCGGGTATGTGTCTCGAACAAGTTAAATCCCCAAATGATAAAAAACGGAAAATTTTTAATTCGATAATAAAAAACAACTTCATATCAACTAAATATTACAACACGATGAAAGACGATATGTCGTATTACTGAGTCAATACGTGTATATATGTAATAATATAAGAAACGGTAATACCAAATAGGGTCCTACCTATATCAAGGAACATGATACGTCATCTTGGAACAAAGAGGAAAGATTTACGTTATTGAACGTAGATAAGGTTCGAATTTTGAGGGTCAGGGAGGGGGAGAACGAACTATTGTTCAGACAAGAAATACACACACATAGACAAAGACGAAACATCAAAGTAAACACAGAATAAAATCTAAGGTGTACATTCACTATAGTATATCATAAAGAAAGGATGAATGAAGTGAGACATACTATTAGAGATCAACGTAGGTACGACAAGGTTGACCGTAATAAAGTAAGAAGAAATACCGACTCATTATAAGGTACTATATATACATGTGGAAGAACTAGCTAAGTAGACAGTCACCTAAAAAGGTACAGAACCGAAGACACTTATCACGACGGCACTTGTATCCACACGTACATAGAAAAATTTAATATCAAAACACACCCATATACAGGTCCTCACCCTAACGATCTAGTATGCCATCAAGATAAAAGTCAAAAGACTCCTTGAAAGTCACAAAAGGTATCACTGACATGGTTGAATGTAAGGGTCATTGTCGCACCCTCCCAAGGGAAAAGGGGTATGGATAAAATGAGAAAACTGTCTAGGAAAACCTTAAAAACTTACCATCGTTGTGATATAAATAATGTTCGGGTTTAAATTTATGTCAGAGGGGGGTGGGGGGATAGTAAGGGAAGGAGTTCGGCTACGGTCCGGGAGAATATCCCCGATCCGTGTGATATCACTTTTTCTGTACATGAACAAAGGTACTGTCAATGTAAGATCTTCTCTTTTGTTTTCAAGTCTCAAGAAAAGACGGAAGTTAACCATTGTGGGTGGACATCACTCTAGTCATAAGATAAATAGATACTATCATATTCTTTTATATTAAATTCTTCGGAGAGGATAATCCTCGAGACCACGATCTTTCAACGACTCGTACCGAAAGAGACCTCTTTTTGACCTAAAGTCTCATTTTGACTCAAAAGGAAACATAGCGGTGAGACATGTCGTTTTACGTACTTTCGATGTCATAAGGAAGCCGTTTTAAATGTGAGAATAGGGAAAGTGGTGTAGTCTCTATTTAAAGATCTTGAGACTTTAAGGACCACGTCTCCTTAATTTACAGGTACTTTCGATTTATTTCTCTGGTCTCCTTACTCTTCCACACCATCCTTGGAATACCACTGTGATAAATGATCTTTCTACTTAAATGAATTTTCACTCAGATGGGACCCTCGATAGGTTTCTATGACTCAATAACTTTATGGTTTTCCGGAACAATTCACGTCCGGACTTAGGACTTACATTATACATAGAAAAAACCGAATAATTAGTGTAAGAGTTTAAAAAGTCACGGGTAAGAGTAGGTCTAAGACGGGGATGGGTCTGTAGACGGAGAACTAAGAGAGGATGACGAGTAGTTACCGATTCTCGAAACTCTATGATTTTTCTCTTGAACCTCTTTTTGTATTCGATATTATATTGTATGGTGTTGTTGATGAAGTCCTGTAACATAATCCCACGATAGTCATAGGTCATTTCCGTAGTCCCCTTCTCCATCCTCTACCATCTATGGTTACTCGGACTATATATATATCAGTATAACCTCATAGTACCATTGCTTTTTCCAACGATACTTTCCAGTGAAGTCAAAGTCACAGCAATAAAAGAGGAAATTCTTCGATTTTACGTCCTAAATACTTATTACTATTTTCTAACTTACATACCAAAATAAAAATTCTTCACTCCTTACTGTAGTGGTTCTGCCGTCCTATCAGGTAAGGACTGAAACCAGGGGGACTGTTCTTGTTGAATCTTGGTGACTTCTTATTCTGTAGTGACTCTCTTAGGATCTAGTACTCTCACTCTGGGGACGTGGTGTACCGGTACGACTCTCCAGAGGAAACTTGAAGGTCAAGGACATCGTCAGTGTCTCGATTTTCGTCAAAATTTATACTTACAAGAACAGAATGAGAATGTCCAGTTAAAAGGGGGTTATTAATATGTAAAACAAGTATTTTTTATAGATGGTAAAAAAGACCTTTCGTGAGAAGGTCACTAACTAGATTGACATAAAGAGGTATGGAGACCAATGTCAACTATCAAGGTTCCTCCCGTAGATTGGGTTCGTCTAGAGAATGTCCTAAAACTTAAGTGGTAGTCTCTTTCTTTTTAAGTCAAAGACATCTTCGTCTGAACCTCTGGACCCTCGACACTCGTGAACAAAACCTAAACGTCTTTAGTCAAGGTTTCTTCTCTCGGTTATTGGTCTCTACCACTCAGAAGCCCAACACGGTCAGGTCCCGACGTCAGTAGGACTCCAAATGTCACCTCTTACCATTATAAATAGGCCAAGAATAATTCATGACCTCTAAGTCGAGATCCACAAACAATGACTTATAACGTTTTAGGACTCTATTTTTGACAGTACTAGTAGGAGGATCAAAGTACCTACTCTTTAACTTTTTATCCAATCCGAAGTCTTGCGTACGAGATTTGGTGATAAGAAAACAAAGGTCCGGTCGTTTATTGAAGGGAATAGTTACAAACTCAACCGATAGAGGGTGAAAGCCGGTTTAATACATTATACACATGATTACGTGATTGGTTTCCTTATAGAGTTATATACAGGTTTCGGTGAAAATTATAGGAGGGGGAACTCCAAAAAGGATCGAAGGGAAAGAGTGATTTACTGTAACAGTAGGTAATGTCTTTTTTTACCGTAGAATCCTTAACAAGACCTAGGGAAAGAAGGATTGGAGGTGTAGTGGAGTAAAATATACGTTATGGTGAAATAATATGTTCGTGTATGACCCGTCAATTATGCCTGTTTTGAGAATGGAAGTTCGGTCAGGGGAAGAGAAATAAGGGTATCAATTACGAGACCAAGTATGTTGACTGGAACTGGAAGGAAGTCGGAAAAACACGGGAAAAAGGAGTGGACATTAGACCCCAGTTAGTGTGGATAACGTCTTCCGATAAAACTCTTAATTTACACTATTTCATATTTTTGGTCATCAGTAAGTTGATAGTTCTCATAAAGAAGATTCTTACTTTGGTAAGAATACACACTAGTCCCTCTAAAAGTATGACGAACGAAAATGTCATTTTTGTACCCAATATTACCATTTCTAAGCTACTTGTGTTAAAGTATAAAAACACGAAAAGGTCAGTTGTACTAACGGACTTCTTTAGAAAATTGTATTTAAGAATCTTGTGTGTGTATTTTGGGGTGGTATTCTGGGTTGTTGGGATTTAGGAGGAAGGAATATGAGATGATCGTCTATACGATTTCTAACAATACATAGACTCATCACGTCGTGTAAATGTCCTTTATGTAAGTATTCCTCTTGACTCGATATTTCATAATAATTACCCTATCTATCCGTGGATGATGTTGGAAGAATCAATATGGTTTAGTGGATGACCGCGAAATTCAACAATTCTAACGAGGCGAACAAATCGTTTACGAGTTTCCATGTTTGAGTAAATAAATTGTCTTTTCCCAACTACATAGTATATACCAACCCGAAAGGACCATCGAGTCGGTCATTTCTTAGGCGGACGTTACGTCTTCTGGGACCAAACAAGACCCAACCCTTTTAGGGGACCTCCCGTCCCGTTGGATGAGACCATAAGAACGGACCTCTTAGGGGTACCTGTCTCCTTGGACCGTCCGAATGTCTCAGGTACCTCAACGTTTAAACAACCTGTGTTGACTCGTTGATTCGTGTAGTATGTCACATGTATGTTTGTGTGTGTGATAAGTGTAAGTTGAATATCTCTAAAAATAGAAAAGGAACTACGGTTAGACAGGTCCATAAACTTGTGTAAAGTCCGGAAAATACTTTTTGAAGTCAAAATATATACCCCGTTCAAAAAAAAAAAACATCACCGTAATAAAAAAAACTAGGTATAGTCCCTTTGACGATAGATGTGTAGACTGAAGAAGTCTCCTTGACTACAGGTAGAACCTTTTGTTTTTAGTCTTTACAAGTGTTATACCTTGTTTAGAAAACTGATTTGTGGACTGATATTTTTACGTTCCTTCTTTTACTTTTGTCTGCTTTGAAAATCTGATAGGTACATTGAAGTTGAAGTCTTACCCTCTCCATAAAAGTTTATACTGTACTTTAAGTCTTCTGTTTCTGACTGTTCTCAAAGGGACCACCAGGTCACCTATTCTAGGTCACGAGGATTACGTCCCTCGGGTCTCAAACTTGGGACTGTCCCTTGATATAGGAAGTACGGTGTTGATTTCTTGGGCATAGTGTTTTTTCTACCTTCTAGAAGCACGACACTGATTCTGGACCACGTCAGTTTATGTAAAAAAATTTTTCGACTGATGTATTGTAAACAATGTTGTTCTCCTAGAGGACTTAGTACAGTTTTTTTAACCGTCCTTTTAATAAACGTTGTGTTTTTATAATGTATTGAGTGAGGGTGGTTAATTTTTTTTAAACATTTTGATGGTTAAATAACTATTCCTTTACGTTTGCCATACTTTTCCTACGAGTTGTTTTTATAGTCTGTACGTTTAATTTTGTTCTACGGTGACCTGAGCGTTGTTTTAGTCTGAGTCATAATTAGACGTCATGTTTACTTCTACACCCTATTACTGATGACTATCTTCTCATGTGGTCATGTTCGAACTGAAGTTTTTAAAGACCCTTAGGTAGACATAGATGAGTTCAGAAAATGATATGTAATACATTTTCTTACAAGTGTTAGTAGATTTTCGTCTTTTGATGTTGGTTGGATTCACAAGTATGGGTCATTGACTAAGTCAACCCCTTAGAGGTATGTTGTCGAATGTCACAGGGATAATTTTAGTCTATTTTTTTAAGAATAATGGTGAATGTTCTGTGATTCACAGAGTGTTAATAATAAAGTAGTATTAAATACAAAGTGTCTACTCCTTTGACTTCATGTCTCTCCAGTTTATTAAACTCTGTGATGTAATGTGACGACCAAAACTTCTTCCCCGGTCTTTGGTTCCTTCTCTACCGGAGATCCCCTGTCTCTATTCGTCTAAAACGGTAGTCTCCGAGGTCTTCCTTGGTCGGGAGTGTGACATAAAGCCTTAAGACCGGAGGTCTTGATCTTGTTTACACAACAAAATCCGGTAAGTTCAAACACTGAAAAATTTCATGGGTGTTCTTTCTATGTTGTATTCCTTATAATTTTATGTACCTGTTGTGTCAAACGTCTTTACGAGATTGCGAATTACGTCCCAGTAGTTAAAGACTAGTTTTGTTTTCCAAGAAATAGTGTATGTTTGGGTGACAAGTCTCGTTTGTCATCCAGATATTTTTCCAATTATTTGTCAAATCAAGGAAAAGAGACATATTTGAAAGTTTTAATCATCTTTACACAGACAGTATTGTCAGGAGTCTTATGGATACTAAATTCTACCGTCAAAGTTGTCGGAATCTATATTTATAGTTTTAAAGTGAAACAACTTTTTTCAAGGAGAATTTTCTTTTAGAAAAGCACAATTATGTATAAGGTCAATTTTGATGATTTGAGTTTCCCATTTTTTTATTTATTTATTTATTTATTTATTTGAGTTTCCCAGATTTTGTCCATGAGATTACGGAATTCACCACTCAGTTAAGGGTCCATCCAACCATTCTTCAGGTCTCAAGGGCTCCTGTTTGTCCAAACCTCGGGATCTTTTCCTCTTTTCCCCAGACCCCGAGAGTTCCTCTTTTCCTGTTTAAGAAAAGATGTAACGAAACAGAATCAGTTATATTGTTACAATAGAACGATCTCCTGTACAAAGAGGAATTGTTTTTTGGAAGACTGATTAGAACAGTAGAATTTTACATATAATACCTCACCCAGATCATTTTAGTTAACAAGTAAGACTAGAATTAAATTCTACAACAACCCTCACCCAGACTTTTCTCATATATTCCGGAACTATTCTGATCGATCCCCCCGTAAGGGGTAGGGGGAAGACTACACAGTCTTCGAAGGAAACAGGGAAAAGAATGAAATTATTTTGAGACGATGTGTTTTCGAGAACTCACTAGTTCGGACCAGGGACCAAGGTTTCGATTTAGAAGCCTCTAGTGTTTAGGTTGTAGCAAGTACAATTCGATAGTCACTATAGTGACTAGTATAAATATTTGTATTACAATAATTAAGTTACTTATACAGAGATGAGGGTGGTATTTCCAGTGGTCTATTTCTTTTTTCTTTCAGATTAGTGTATTTCCTTATATTTTGATAAATAACTGGTGACAAGTGGTCATAAATGTTATTTCATTTGTTATATGTCAACTTATTGTAAGACTAATGATGTTTCAATAACAAAAAGAACCGAAGACGACTTAATCATTGGGTTATATGACTCTTTTAACTCGGAAGCACATTCCTTACCTAGCCTCAGTTCAGACTTTTTTGTACATCCAGTTCGTATCTAATCTTTTCAAACAAGTGAGTAAATAAGGACATCTAGTATTTGACGGTTATAAAATTTTGATAGACTAATCCAAAGTTACTTGTTTAGACTCTGTAGGGTACATAGTGTTGTAAAGGATTTATATCGTGTCTCTGAAGTTAAAGAACATTTTGTTACCAAGTGGTTTTCCTTGGTAGTTCACAGGTAAATTGATTCAAAACGAAACGATATAATTTTGTATGATCTTGAAAAGATGAAAAAAGTAAACCAACCCTTCCAACAACTATCACTATTTTTAAGAGAAAGGTCCCAAAGACGTATATTTTGACGTAAATATACGTCTAAGACTATCCCTACGAAATTTTTTAATGGGTTAAATTTGTAGAATTAAATAGATTAATTAACGTTTTAATAAATTAAACTTTCCAATTCTGAATTTAAAAATTAGATTCAACTTCAAGAATATAACGAGTTTTACTACATTAAGGTCTTGTACCCGAATAGGTACCAATACTTTCCGACAACAAATTTATATAAATGGTTTTGTTTTTAGTGTTGTTTTTTAATTGAGGGTTTGTTAAATGTACAGAAAATACATATGTGTATATTTTTTGAGTCTTACCAGGAGTCCGTATATACTCAATTTACGTTTAAGATTTAAGACTAACTCATTACTGATACCTCTAAAGGAGGTTGTAAGTCTTTTTGACAAGAGATTACGACTCCTTTATTATATGGTACCATAGTTTAAGAAAGGATGACTTCCTCCGTTGATGTCTTTCGAAAATAAACAAGTTTCATTGGTCACGATGTCTACCTTTTTTTGTTTTTTGGGTTACATTGAAGGGGGTATAATGAAGTTTTGTTTGCATAGTTTGGACTAAAAGTAATCTTACATCAATAAAGAAGTGTGATTATTTAGTTTTTTGGTTCTGGGTGTAAAATATATATATATATTTATATATATTTTCCGTTACGTTTGTTAATAACTCGGAGTAGAAGGCCTGTTCTTACGGTTCAATCAGAGAGAAGTATTTTTCGTTAATGTTAAACTCCTGTGAAGTATAAACGGAGAAAACGGTCATGGTTCAGACGGAGTAGTCTTAGAAAGGACAGTACTCTCTTTTTTCATAAGTCAATTTTTCGGATTTGTAAAAAAACAGTTCACTATTGGTACGTAAAATTTTTAGTATTAAGTTAGTTTTGTACGAAGTTCTCCCAATACACCGATGAACATCGACACAAGGTTATTTTAACGTAAAAGGTTCTGTCCAGTCAAACGGTTAGAGACGAAATCGATTCATTTTCGCTTAGTAAGAAAGTTGTCTATTGATGAAAGATGGATCTCGAAGGGACCACCGAGTCACGGTTCTTAGACGGACGGTTACGTCCTCTGTTTCCAGATTAGGGACCGTTTGGTGAGATCATAAAAACGAACGTTTTAGGTACCTATCTCCTCGGACCACCCGTTATCAGGAACCCCAACGTTTCTCAGTCGGTGCTGAACCACTGATTTTGGTTGAACGATGGATTACTAACACTTGATAATATTTCGGATCTATCTATCCAAAAATTTTTTAAGTACAAAAAAAAATTATTTTTTGTATAGATAAGAATGAAATTTTATATTGTCGTTAAGTGTGAGTGGTAAAGTACTCCTTGTAATTAAGAGGTGACGACAGACACCGTGGTTAATAAGCAAGACCTAGTTCTGGAGACCGTTTTGGAGAACCAAATAGTCGGACAAGTCTTTTTCAATTTACTAATATATTTACAAAGGTGTATAAAGTAGTATCTCCTTTGATTATAATTGAAGGTTAAACAGAAGTCCTGTATGTCGGAAGACTATCACTTTGTTACTAATCTCGTTCTCATGATTTGTGGAAAATTAAAGGTAATTTGAATATTCGTCTTTTTTATTTAGACCTACAGATATTTTTATAAGACTTAGTATTTAGTTCTTTTGTTAAAAAAAGTTTCTGTGTTTCGTCCTTTTTTGGGTTTAGAGAATAAAAATTAATTACTAATATTTAAGAACTTGCATCATAAAGTTTAATGAAGATCCTTAGTCAGATTTAATGTATAAAAATTTTCGTATTTGATGTTTATCGTTTGGACATTTTTCAAATTTTTTTGGCCGTCATTAGTCACGATATTAGTTAGACTTGCTATTGTTTGGAATATTTTTATTTGGACACCGAGAGTTTTCACACCAGACTCCCTGGGGGTCCCTACGACTTTTGGAAGACCTGATGAATAGAAGTACTAGAGGAGAAAAGTAGATAGACACACTGAAGTGTATTATAAGTGTATGAAGATGGTTCGTTGTATAGTGTCGTTTGACTTATGACTTGGTTTCAGAATACTTCTATTTGTGACTGTTTTAAACGTTTTTACATTTTACGGTCCGGAACAATAAGAATTGTCTTTTAGACCATAAAATATTTAAAGATGAAATTAAAGTTTACGTCAATCATGACTGTCAGTGTTAGGTATATTTGTTCAAAAAACCCTAGGAACTCTTAAAGGACGACGACGATTCAGTGAAGTCAGTACAGGTTGAGACACACTGGGGTATCTGTCGTCGGGTGCTCCGAGGGGTCAGGGACCCAAAGAGGTCCGTTCTTGTGACCTCACACAACGGTAAAGGAAGAGGCTACGTCCTTTCACTTTTCAGCGAGTCAGTACAGGTTGAGAACCGCTGGGGTACCTGACGTCGGATGGTCCGAGGAGGTAGGTACCCTAAAAGGTCCGTTCTGATGACCTCACCCAACGGTAAAAGATCTCACATCGTTTAGGAAAAAGAGGGGTACTCTGAAAATGTAGTAATGGAGTTCGAGACCTCAGGCTGACGGATCCAATATTACTACGGGGTTTGGAAACACCGAAGCCCTTTCAATTGAACACTAAGTCCAAGTAAAAGGTATTTTATGTATGATAATTATGATAGACAAAGTATCTGTAAAGTTTCATAGACTTTGCGTTTAAATCAATAAGTCTTGTGAGGGGCCGTGTAATGTACCCGTGTTATGTCCTATTGGTGACAAGGAACCACCGAGTCACCATTTTCTTAAGTGACCGCTTACGTCCTCTACCCCCAGGCTAAGGACCCAGTCCTTCTAGGGGACCTCTTCATTTACCGTTGGGTGAAGTCATCAGAAGGCACCCTTTAGGGTACCTGTCTTTTCTGACCGTCCGATGTGTCAGGTACCCCAAGGTTCTCTCATGGTGTCCTGAATCGTTGATTTGTTGTGACAATAATTTACCACGAAGATACCTCGTACACCATCTGAAAGTTAAATGAATATTTACTAAGAATTGTAACGGGTGGAAAAACGAAACCAACGATTTCGTAAGTCTTGGTTTAGACATCGGGGGTAGACAAAAGGAAGATATTTTTGTTTCTATTATGTGGACGCTAGAACTGTCTCAACTGTAATTCAATAACCTGATGGACATTTCATGAATGTCAAGTTTAATGGATAAAAATTTAGGTTTCAGGGCTAGTTATTTAGACATAACATATAATCCAGGGGTTCGGATCTATATTAAGTCTGGGTTCTAAAAAGGGAGTTAATGGTACAATCCGGTTTTCCGTCCCGTTCATATTAGTCAAAATTTTAACTCCCATCTTCGTTCCTATATTAAACGGGTTTCGGTGTCTCTTTGGTTATTTCGTTTCCAACTAAGTTTTATGTGTGCGTCACTTACTTGGTCAAAAGAGTTAAGTACGGTTATTTTTTTGATAATACGTTCTAATATATGAAGTTTTAGTTTCATAAAAAACCCTTATGGTTCCTAGTATATGGTTTCAAAACCAGTGATGGTGAGTGATTACTGACTATTAGTCTTGCACACTACATCTAACAAAAGTGACATAACATTTACTAAAAGCTACTTTATTGAGACATAACAAAAATAAATTATGTCGACCAAATCTAGTCTCCTTTAACAGAGTAGACCGTGGTTTAGGTAGTTACATGGGTTTTATTGTCATCGTGTTGCTAAATTTCTTTATATTCACGAATGACCTGTAAATGTGTTACATCCCAATTTAGTACGGAGAGGAAAGTAGGATTCATAAATTTCTCGGAAAAATTGCTATAAAAAGTTCATGAGCACAGAATTTTTCATAAAATTTTTTAGTTCGGTAGGAAAATGTTTCTTCGGTCAGACGACCGGTTACAAAATATGAATGTCGTAGAGAAAAGAAGAAACTAAACGATAGTAGTCTAAGTGACAGTCTGTTTCTAAAAGAAAAACAAGGTAGAAAAAGAAATGGTCGAAAAACTCTTAATTCTTTACGAAGTTAATTGAGACCTGTTAGATTTAAAAGAAGTCCAAGGGTTCATAACAGACGTGACACAGCAATTTTTTTTTTTTCAAGAACCAATTATTGGTGACAGGTCTAGTTAAATTATTATGGGCTGTTTTTCGGGAGACATGACGTCTATGAAGGGGGATGGAGGATGGGGGATGTACTTCTTAGACATGAAGTAAAACACAGATGAAGGTCAAACACGATTCGCCCATTACACAACATAATGGAGGGTTCATTGACTTGGACTGATCGCCTTATTTACGTCGATTATAAAAAGGTTCAATATACCTGTTGAGTGAAACCTTAAAGAGTGAAAGAAAGTCTTTTCACTTAAGACCTAGGGTGGGGTTTAATGAAATAGTCTATCACGGATCCCAATTCCGGAGGTTATGACACAAAATTTTTTGTACTCTGCATAAAAGTTAAAGACGACGTCATAAAGTTAAGATGAGTCTCACCCTTTACTTTTTTCTTACAAAAAAAATGTAAAAATTAACCAACCCCTTTTTTAAGTTTTATTTTTAGTACAAAAACCCTGGGTATTCGTTTTCGTAATAATACTTGTCAAATGATATAACGAATAACAACGAAAACATGATATCAGTGTTTCATCGACCCTGTCTTTCGGTTTCGGGGTTTTCGAGTCTGATAGAAGATAAGACCCGAGAAATCCCTTTTTCGAACGGTTAAAGACTATATTCCGGTTCTACTGGTAAAAGTACAAAAAGTCTTCCCGACCTTTCTTTTACTTACAGTTAATGGTTTACACTTTCACTCTAGTCGGATGTTGTAAACACTGTTCTAACGGTTGAAACACACGAAACTAGGTTTTTTGAAAATGTCTTGATGTGTGTTACTTTACTTAGTAAAATCTCTACGATCCTTTCTACGAAATTTGGAGACCAATGTTATTCCAGACAACTACAGGGCTCTGAGATTTTAACCGTCTGAATTCTCACCTCCTCCTGCTTTCTCGATTTCACCTCGGGGGTAAGACATTACAATAAAGTTATTTTATAATGGATTATGTAATATGTCTTCTATCGTCCAGGAATCAGTGTGATCACCGGAGTTGGTACCTCTCTTTCTCCCTCCTCAATTAAAAGGTTACAAAACTACCCATTCTATGTGTCTGTTTGTCGAAAATTACGGAGTATCCTATTTTGTTTGTTTTGGGGTGTTTTGACAGACGGTATACTCCCATTAGTGAAGAAATCGTTTAACCAATTCTGAATGAATTTTATGACGTCTGAACCAAGATTAACATTCTTTAAAAAAAGATCACGGATTTAGTGTTTGAATGTATATGTATAAATTCGAGTTGATTCCCATGACGTTTTTATCTTGTCTCTTTGTATTTAGAAGGTGAGTTTAGTATTAAGGGTTTAACGACACCTCCACTAAAATTTACACTTACCATTTTCGTCGTCATCTATTCTCTTGGTAGTATGAGGGGTAGAGTTGGTTCGAGTCTTTTGACAACAGGTGAAGGTGGATATGTAAAAGTTATCAGTGACGAGTCAGAACGACAAAACACCAGATTCTAATCTTAAGTTCATTTGACATGTACTATTTCACTCATATTAAAGACGTACATTCAATAAGTGTTTTGTCATTGTAATATTTCTGACAAAACAACCGTTAATCATTGTCCCTTATACTTCTTGGTCCAGCGAATTTTTTATGGATCCGAGATGAATTCTCTAATCCTCTTATCATTCGGATCCCATCCTAGACTTAATACTATTCGTGAAAACAAATTCTGGGTGATCATATGGAATATATCGAAGTTGTAAAAAAATTACAGGTGACATCCCTTTGTTAATTAATCGTGTCATAGGTTGATGTAATTTTTTTTTTTTCGTTGGACATGAGATATATTAATATATTTAAACTGAGAGGTTCCATTCGTTGATCAGAGTTTAGATGAACAAATGTTAACGTCCGATTTCGGAACTGAGAAATTTGTTCTATGGGACTTAATATCCACGGAAATTTAAGTTTCTTTGGATACTTTTTTTACCTATTTTGTTAAAAATTCGATTTTTGTTTAAAATTTGTGATGAATTCATGTCAATTTGTATATTATTTTCGTGACTCTAAAGAATGAGACATTTAGGGAAGGTGAAGTCCTTTATGAGGTGGAAGGGTAAGTGATGTGCCGCCAGGTCGTGAAAAAGATGATGTTTAAGAAGTCCAAGACGGAGAAGTTGAAAAAATGAGAAAGGCAAAACGAAGAAAGGGTAAAAAACGATTTTGTTTTCTCTCTCTAAATTCTTTACAGAAAAACAAACTAAAAACTCATGTAAAATTTCCGATTTTGACGACTATAATAGTAACGTAAATTGTGGATTTAAAAGCGAAAATATAGGGTTCCGTTTGTGAAAGACTTTTTCAATTGTCTATTAGTCGTTTTATTTCCTTACCAACTAAGACACCTAAATCGAGTTTAGATAGGGGGTGATGGGAAGTGACTTTATTAAGTAGTTTCTGTAAAGGGAACTTTTAACAAAATAGAAAAGGATCAAAATAAAGATGTATCAGATGTTCTGGTTCATATCATCTCAAAAGTGAGTAACATTGATGTTCTGTCGTTTTTTGCTGATAATCTTTTGATGATCTCTGATTATGTTTCCTCTTATTGTCGCTGTCCAGAATAATCCACTTGGTATCTGGGTAATTTTTATATCGAGGGTTTGCGATTCATTCTGGGGGAAAAAGTTAAGTTTGTGGTTGCAATTTTAGACTTGTTATTTCTCTTTTCTATCGACGTCTTGCTTTTGCACCAAGTCTTGGGACTATAGTTAACGTCCCAGTTGGTTCCTCTGGTATTCATCCAATTCCTGTTTTATCAAAGGGGTATTAAAGCCATCTATAATGACTGGTGAACCTTGTTAGATATTGTGACAATTGAAGTTCTCCGGTTTTACGACCTAGTAAAGTTAAGAGATTACTCTTTTTTTTTTGGAAAAAAAGGACCAAAGAGTTCTCTTTCTGAGATTTGACCAGTTGTTTTAAGTGAATTTTGTTCCAAAATTCACACACACAGACACACACAAATTGTGATAAACTCTCTTCGTCCTGTGGTTCTAGGGAGATGAAAGGTTATTGAGTTTTACCTCTGATTCCCCCCTTTGGGGTGTAATACGAGTAGAACCTTAGTAAAGTGGAATTTTCTCCACGATAAAAAATTTTTTTAGAATTAACAGGTTAATGATTTCAGTAGGGCGTGTGACGTACTTTCGTCCCTTTTAATTGTGGTTACGGAGTTCTAATGTTTCCTGTAGTTTTTTATATATTAGTAAATCTTCACATATGTGTGTGAAGATTTATTTATAGGATACTTTCTTTATTTTTAGGACACTTTAAATTTATTACGTCGGTCGTAGACTAAAACAACCTATAGTAAGAGGTACAATCCGGCATGTTGAGAATAATCAGTTCTATGAACCTATAACATGAGTCAGGTTATTGAAAGACGGAGACATGTCATGTTGTTTCCATCATCGTCACCCTTCTTTTTTCTTTTTAATTGCATTGTTTTCGAATGATCTATGACTAGGATTTACTTTTTGTTTTGATGTAGGTTCTTTCAATTCTCCGATTGTCTCATTTCTTCTCTGTTTTATTTGTGTCTTTTAACTTTCTATTTTTTTTAAATCGTCTCCTTTGTTTTATAAATGATGATATCGTGAGTATTCGATCAAAGTTTACGAGTAGAAAAAGTTTTCTTTTAGGTGAGTGAAAGGGTGAATTTCGTGTGTAATGGAGTGTTGTGAATTGTTTTAATAAAATTTTACTTTCCATCTATGACTTCTGATAGTTTGACATTCGTCCTCGTTAAATTGTCTTCGTAGATAAACGAAAAACATAGATATATAGATAGGGGTGTCGGAGTCCCTGTCCATCGAGGAAAGGGTAGGTTATGAAATTTCTATGACCACTAACATTTCGGTTAAATTAATAGATGTAAAACCAAATGACTAATGCTTTAAACTTTCTGTCAAGTAAGGACTCTTCACAAGCTTCTACGAAACCCGAAAGGGTTTTCGTACCCTTATTTCTTACGGTGGTCTGTCCGAAATATAAAGTATAAATTTGTAAAGAGTCCTACAGACTGAATTTTGACGCTTAGATTACTACTTTGTTTGTTTTTTTGGGTGGTTGAATAGGAAAACAACACTTTGGGTTCCCTTCTTCAATGTTTGGTTTTGCTTTACAAAACGAGTAAATCTACAATTGTGTGATTGGAAGTATATGAACGTTAATAATTGTATTACATAATCTTAATGTATGACACCCTTGGTATTGACTTAAAGCACTAAAAATACACTTATAAAGTCACGAATTTAATTTTAGACATTGAATTGTTCCGACTTATGTGTATACAGTTGTTAGACATCTTGAAATTTACTTTGGATTCTTACGTTTGACACCCAAATTCTTGACGACCTCTCTTTTTTTTAACGAGTCTTCTAGATCAGAAGAGAGAAAAGACCTGTACACACTACAAAAAGTACGACTCATAAATTTTTTTGACGTGACGTTACTAAATTTCAGGAAGACATAAAATCTTATTCGTGCAAACTGTGTCCTGTCATTGGTTTTGTTAAACTTTCTGTGTTGCTGAAAGTAGAGTTAGATTGACATGTTCTATAGGCAAAAAATTTGTCCCGTTATGACTTTTATGGACGAAAGAGATCTTAAGTCATATCTCATTGAATCTCTTGTCATTAGTTGTTCCGAAATAATGAAACAGACAGATATGGACATTGGAAGAAGGTACAGTGTATTTAAACACATAGAAAGGTTTTATTTTTATGAACCATTTTGAGTGTAACACGATGGGAGGGTTTTAATCCAAAGAAATTTACTTAGCTTTGTGATACTTCAGTTCACTTACATTATTAAAGGAAAATACGAGGATTGAAGAGGGGTAATTCAACACCCCCTCTCCCCTGAACCTTGATATATACCCACATTAAAGGGTTGGTGTCTCTACGTCAATATTAAAACCCTCCTTTTTTCAAACTCAATCTAGGAATTTATAAAATCCAAAAGTAATTGAATGGTTACATCAAAATAACCTCCGGTAAAAAATAACGTCTGAACTTCTCGATAATGATCTTTTTACGTACTGTCAATTCTTCAAACATTCTGTATTTTTCTATCGATGTGTATTCAAAAACAAACCTAAGGTTGGGGGTGGATCAATCGAGTACAGTAGTTTGCATATATGTTTAGGTATCTCCTCGTCAAAATTCTAAGACGCATTTGATCACTTCATATAGTCACGACATTGAATAGATATGTTGGAATGACTCTTGGATCATAGGCGCTTTTCGAAATGTCCCATTTTTAAACTGTTTAAAAAAAAAAGGTTAGGCTTAGGGTAAATTTGGTATCAGTCGTAAAATTTTTTGATCGTTTTATTGGACCAAGTTTTAGTCTGTTCACGGGTTAGCTAATGTTATTAATCACACTTAAAAGGGAGATTCTGTAATTGTTAGCCTTCTCAGCAGATACATTAAATTAAGATTGAACCAAAGAGGAATCTCTGGAAGGGTTAGTGATCAACTTTTTGATTTTGTATGGCTCTACGAGGTCAATGTAAAGCACGGTGAAAACTTTTGTTTAGTCGATAAAGACGTGAAAGTAGGCGAGGGGAATTTGGGGATGGGGTGGGCCGAATTGCTCCGGAATCGCGGGCCGGGGATTGGGGCGGTGTGCTCTCGCGCCCGGAGCACCAGTCGCGTAGGCGCCCCTCTTTGTTTCCGGCGCCGCGCCCCCGAGTTCCCGTGACGCGGTGCCCCGGGCACGGAGAGGGGTGGGCCGCCGCCGGTGCATTGCCTCGCGGGCGGCGTCAGACGCCTGTGAGCCGACGCGCCTACGCCCTCTTACGTGGCGGGAGGGACCTCCGGGTTCAGCGGCTGGTTCGTGCCCTGCCCTTCCTTCCGGGGGAGTTGGAGCAGGCCCTACCCCCTCCCCTCCTTTTTTACGCGAAACAGATCTTTATTCCGCCGACCGCGGTGTCGAAAGTTGGAACACTTCTCAGAGTAGGGATTTGGTTGATGTCTGCGGCCGGGCTTCGGTCCGGGCGGTGCCCCAGAGACAAGCGAAGAGGAAAGGAAGGGCGGTCCAGGACTGAGCCCCAGGCCGCTCCTTCCTATCCTTCGCCCCTTTACGCCCAGAGACCCCGAATACACCATAGAATTCGTTGTGGTGGCTCACTTTCGATCTCCTTTTTTTTTTCTGTGGCTGAAGTGGCGGAGACTCGACGAGGCCCAGGGCCCAGACGCTGCAGAGGCCGGGACGCGCGGAGTTCGAGGTCAGTGTAGGCTCCCCCTCCCCCCGACCCCTCGTCGCGACGCGCGCCCCGGCGGCGACCCCCCTCCCCTTCCACCGTGGCGGGTGCGGTCCGTCGGCGGTCCCCGCCCCACCCGCGCGCGGGGCCCCCCACCCCGGCGCGCGGCGCGTCACGGGCGGCCCTCGGGCTCGGGCTCGGGCTCGGCCCCGGGCTCCCTCCCCCCTTTCGTCCCCCGCCACTGTCGCCGAGAATCTCAAGCGCCGCACCGCAGACCACCAGCGGGCCTCCCGCTCCTCCCTCGACTCCCGGCGCTGGATTCAGATGAGTCGCCTCCACAAAGGACGAAACGACGGCGGAATCGCTGACCGCGGTTTTGTCCTGAGGCGGGTGAAGGAGCGGGGACCCCAACACACGGAGGTTTGCAACCCCCACCCACCCTCCTTAGCCCTTGATTCTTGCTCGTGGTGAAAGCTGATGGACTTTACACCTGGGGTTTTTGTAACCGGTCCCAATCCCACCACCTAGCAATTCACATTAAACAACTGATCTTCAGCGAAGCCCACAAAGGCCTTCCCCGGTCAGCCAAGAGGCGCGTCTCTCCCCTCCTATCCTCTTCCACCCCCTCCCTTTTGTGTCACCTTCTCTGATGTTTCTAAAAAAATTTTGACCCCTGGCTCCTTTTCGGTAGCTTCGCATCGACATTCCTGGTGAAGGGCCCTACTCCCCCGACCTGAAAACCCAACTCCTAATTCGAGGAGGGTTGTCGCAATTAAAGTTTGACGCGCTGGCAAAGAGTGGACGGGACGCCCCCGTCAGGGGTTAAGGGTCTCTGTCTTTATGCGTCCTGAGCTCGGAAGGCGTTAAATGTCTCGGAAAAATGCGTTGACTGCAGGTCGTGGTCACGACCGGAATTTCCCCCTCCCCGTGCATGAACCGCGATCCTCCAGCATCTCGCAAGGGCGGTAACCGCCGCCAATCCTGCAAATGCGTTGCCGGACTGCATCCCTTCTGCGCAATCAGCCCCCCTTCCAAGATCTTTTCGCCGCCGTCGCCGAGATCGCCGTCATCGTCGTCGCGGCCCAGACCTCACCTCCACGAGGTCGCCACAACAAAGAGCTCGTCGCCGTCAAGAGTGATGTCGCGGTCCTGCTCAGGCCAAGCACAAGCAGGCGCCTCTAGAGAGAGTAGAGCGAGCCGACGCCCTTTAGCCCGACTTCGCTGACTCAGGCGCTACCTCCATTGCCCAAACTTTAGTTACTCAACAACCTTTCCCGTACCGCTCCGGCAACCGCGGAATGACCTTCAGCCGGTAGGCGGAGGCACCCTCTCGCCGTCGCTTTAACCCGGTGAAGTATTCGCCAACCAGAGTCCTATAAAAACCTCTCCCCAGCAATCGTCTCCGGATTAACATGTCGTGGAAGGGGTGGGAGTCGGAGTGCCGCGGTAAAGGGAAACGACCCCCACCCCCTACCCCTCGAAGGTGTACCGCCTGCGTCGGGGTGAAATGACTTTCACCCCGCGCCTCCGTCCTTAAGGATGAGGCAAAAATTTCTTCCCACCAAACCCCCAGGACCGCAGGGGCGCAACCTCGCAAAGCCGCCCAAAACCCAGGATCGCTTGGCCCGACGCCTCGAAGGGGAGGGGGGAGGGCCCTTGGCCTAAACCGCCGGCGGTAAAAGTAAAGAGAGGAAGGAGCGTCGCTAAAGAAAAATTAAGAGATCTAAACTGATCGAACTGAAAAAGTCACTCCTGATCTTCACCCATTGATAAGTAAAGAAAAAAGCCTGACAAAAGTACGACAAAGCTCCACCTAAGGCTCACACATCCCTCGAACCTCGAAATTTCAGGACGCGTGGAGTAATCTCCGAGCGAGGAAAGGGGAGCTACTTTACCGCGGTAACGCAAGTCCTCGGCGTGGCTTCCCGCCCCCCTCCCCGCCGCAAGAGGACCCGCCAAAGCGAGCCGAATCCTCCATTTTGGGAGATCCCACAACCCGGGCCAAAGTGCGCACGGTGCCATATTTCTGGAGTGTAAAACAAAAAGTCAGGAACAAACTCATTGTCAAAACGGACGCAAAGGCCACTAACTTTTCCGTCAACTTAGCATCTTTTGTATTTTACTTTTAAAATCTCTTCTAATAGCTAAAACGCCCTCCGGCACCCCTTCCACCAGAAACCCCCCCCGCCACAAGCCAAGTCTTAGGAAATAAAAGGACTGCCCAAGAAAAAATTAGCATATTAAATAAACATAAAATTCATCATAACAATGGCCCCTTAAATCAGAAATGACCCATTCCAATGCCCACAAAAAAATCACTATTTGAACTTTAATACTCAAATCAACATGAGACTAATTTTGTACCGAGTCAGGGAGTTACGCACAAGACGACATATGTTTTGAAAATAATCCGACTCGGTGACACAAAAACTTGAAACAGTGAACGAAAAGAGCAAATACAAACGTTAGTACCAACTACTAATGTAACTATTCGTATTCCAGAGTTCGCTTCCCCCAGACGGACCCATAAAAGTAACTGGGATTCGTGCGAATATTTTATTGAAACAAACATTAGCTATCACCTGTCGCCCATTCAAACCTTTTACTCCATTCATTACTCAAAAACGGAAAACAATCACTAAACATTGCAACATCTACATAAAATCAGAGAAATAAACCCAAAATTTTCTGGTCAATTGACTGTTCACAAACCTTATTTATTTTATACGAATTCACTTCACATGTTTATGATCATACGATTCAATGGCAAAATTATCTAACAAGAAGATTCACAAACTATTCGATCAAACTCTTAAACAGAAAAGTTTTTAAAGTCTTAGAATTTTCATTGATATGTCCGTTTCTTTAGAGACGTAATAATGACAAAAGATTGTACAACCCTCTTATAGTACGTACCTCTCTTTGAACTACCTTGATACCCAACTCACAACATCAAGATAAATTAAATGGATGCACGTGAACCACCGATTGAAAGCAAAGACTTACAATAAATTGGATCAGTTGACTTTTGGTTTATTTTACTAGGTTCGAAGGAATTGACTATCGGGTTTTATGTCTCGATAATTACATCGAATATACGCACGACCAAACATTCCTAACTCTAAAGTCGAGTCCGAGAGAAGAGTGTACTTTCAACAAAATACGACACATTAAACGGTTTTCTGGTGACTCAAGATGTACCACTTCACATTCAGCATAATCACTATAAAACATTGATCTCTCCTATCAGTGTCACCAGTAAATTTATAAAAATACCAAAAACTTTTCACTTCAATGTCACAGAAAATGACATAAACAGAAAGCCAAGTCATTATCAACTAACCCGGTAGTTGTTTTGGTCGATACAATTTTATACACGAAATCTGTGGCAGTTAGTATTTTCAGTAAAATATGGAACCAGTCTTTTCTATTTAAAACTCCGATAAAACGGTGTATATAACTTGCAAATTCTAAAAGAGACCTCTCAACCATATACTCCTTTCTTTCAGTTATGATTCAAAAAGTCCCAAAACTTTTAACTCAATGTAATATTAGTGGTGGTCTCCCTCGTTACTTCCCTTTGAGTAAAGAATTTACGATTTAGGTCTTTGTTTACCCTTGACACCCAATATTTCGTTTTCAACAATATAAAATTTTTAAACATAAACTTATACATTTTCACTTGAGACAAGATTCAATATCCTAGCTTACGTCTACAACTATTCTGAGAATTGAAATGTCAGTGGTCCCTTATCTAAACAAGAAGAAAGAAGTCTTTCTAAAAAAAATTTTGATTCACTACGATATAAACAAATTTGAGTAAATTACAGTTCATTTAAATATAGTTCGTATTACTAAAACTTTGCACATCAAACCGACTCCGTTAAAAAAAAAACCACATTGTGTTGATTATACGTCAAATTGTATACCAAATTTAAACTACATTCAAAAAAAAAAGGGGGGTCTTTTGAAATCTTTGACAAGGAAACCTCTCCTTTTTCCATGAGACGGTCGTCCAGTGGAGTATAAATTCTTAAAATAAAGGTCGTATGTTTCTCTTTTACATTTATTTTTAACTTTACGACAAAAGGAAACGTCTCTCTTTTCCTTGTTAAGGCATTTGAGAAATAACCACCGAACTCGAAACTTTGATGTCTTCTTTCAAACTCCTTGATGATGCTCGTTACCCCTTTTGAATGTCTAACACACCATGCAATTAACACCTTCAGGAATCCCCATGATTAGGAAATTGACAACCTAAAGAGACAATTTCTACAATTCACTGAATCTCTTTAAGTGAATTTAAATACAACTAATAAAAATTTACGACATTCATTACTCTAATTTTCCATTGCAGTGATGAAACATAAAGTTCCATTACTCCCTAGGACGTTCGTTTTCTAGTTCTCCTAAACCAAAACACTGAAAAAGAAGGTACCGACTTCAACTACGACGGTACCGACGTTCTGGAGTAAGTTAACTACCCTCTCACCAACTCGGTTTTGCACGACAACGTTCTCTCCACTCGTTTATCCGTTGAACAAACAAGTCATTTGTTAAACCCGACTTTAAGGCAAAGTGTCAATCACCGAAAAGTTTCTTGTTCCAAGAATTAGTATTTCCACGGAATGAATCATAAACCGGTATTCTATTTCGGTACAAATAATGGGTCTATCACACGAGAATGAGGATAAACACCAAAGAAGACAGTCCTACTGAAAAAAGGAGAATAAAGTCCTTAGACCTTTCGGTCCCCGAGTACATTGACACTTCTTCGACAAACAACCACCTTAATTCCTTCTATGACTCCTTGTAGTAGAATCTCTAATGAAACTCCTTATACCTTTTTAACTATGGTAACTCTATTAATGACTGTCCGTCAGACCTTTCTTTTCTCCGAAACCTAAACAATGAAAACTACTGGTACTAGGACACCTATTCTAACACACATTCACAGATATTATATCACGATCCTAACATCGAGAACTTGTAAAATCCAAAACCCATACAATTGTGTATGTTGAAACAATTTTTCATTCGAACATTGAATTGATAATATCCTATGACTGAATTACCTGAGACTTGAAAATTAAGGTCACGTTTTTATGGTATGATAGTTACCAGTATTACGTCTTCATTCTTTCCGAAACAGATCTGTTCTTTACGTTCTTCAGGTTTCAAGATCTTCACCTTCTCCTCCATTGAAAATTAAGGTAAAAAAAGAATCCTGAATAAACATATTTACAATCAATGATTGGTCCCACAAATAACATCCGTTGAAACCAAAACCTCTAAGAGCACCACCTCCACCTTTAAAACCTGGTCCTGGTCCTTCATTGAAATCTCCTCCTAGACCATTCGGGTGGAAATTTCGAATCCTCCCACTTACACGAACTTTTTGTCAAAACTAACCTTAGATCCTTCAGACTGGATGAAACAACAGACATTCTGAAATCCACTCTAGACAGGATTACCCTATAAGATTAAACCAACCGTTCTCCATCATTGTAAATTTTAGTCTCAACATATCGAGAATTAGTACCTGTCTATTAACGTCTCTAACAAAGTACCAGAAGTCAAAGACCTTCTCAATTTTCCTGTAACATCGGTAAAATTTAAATCCTCTGAAATACTTATCACTCACCTTTATGTCATCTCCAAACTTCTCTAGATTTTCAAAAAAACGAAGTCCGAAATATATACCCAATTAAAGTCAATTGATACATCATTTATCTTTTTGACGGTAACAGGTAACAATTGACGAAAAAATATTCACCTGTTGGACCTCCTTCATCTCCGATTTTTTAACTCACTGTATTTGGTCTTATTTTATTAGGAGGAAAAGAAGACGCGAATTGTCTACCTATACCTTCACCGGCACCTAAACCCCTACCGATATTACCCATACCTCCTCCTGGACCTCCAGTCAAAGAAGATGAAAAACTATTATGCACAGATTTTAGAATTAGTATGGTACACGATAAACTCGTATTTGTACTTTACAGAAAAGATTTAAAAATAGAATCGACAACTTTTAATGGCTTTTTCAATGAACGTCCACAACAATATGAAGACGTTATAGTTAACCCATCTAAAATTTACTCTTAAATTTTCTACGGGATAACAAAGAGTTCGTTTTCTTAACCTCTATTATAAAACATATCACAAAAGGAGTTTTCATAATTTTTCACCAATACTCGTTCTACTTGTAATACTGTCCCCTCACAGACATCCTCGTGACACAACAGAGTAGAGAATGGTCCCACTTAGATGGTCTTGTTACAGGGTTTTCAGGGGTTCTCTTAAAAAGGTCTGGTATGGACCACACGACGAAGGTACGGATCGATTCCAAAAATTCGGTGACAATAATCAAGTACACAAAATAACTTCATGTTTTTTCTATATCCATGGATGACTGTTTACAGCTTTCTTCTCCAACTTTGACTCGAGTCCTATCTGGAGTAAAGACCAAAACGTGACTAATCCGTACTGAATTCAATATGAGGATGTACAGTGATAAAGGTCGAAACAAAACTTTAGGTTTATAACTAAACCAAAATACTCTTTCTCCTCAAAAATGTCAATTGACGTTCGTTAGACTTTGATGGCTAATTTCAAAATTCAGACACTCAAACGATTAAAGACCAAGAAGGGGGGTAAAGATGACTTCTCTTTCCATACCACCCGTAAAATAAATGCTCTTTACCATCCATTAAACGTAATCGGGTGTGTATGGCAGACGGGGCTGAATGGGGTGTTTGAATTGTGTTATTCATAAAGTTCTATGGCAGTTCTCTTAGGTATCATAGAAATCAAACCTGGTCACCATAATGTCCATAAACGTTTCCAAATTGGGTCAACCAAACACCCATCCGGAAGGAGTGACCGTTGACAAGTGGTTCCACCTATAAGTCTTAGACGGGAACTCCGATAAAATCTCTTCTACAATATCTTTCTTAGAAAATGGACATTTTAACTCAAAACCTTTCGACCTTTACCTACATTATTCTGTCAAGTTTACCGCAACTTTTATGATTAATGAATTTCCGAATAAAATATTATCCACCGTTAAAACCTCCATCGGGACCAATACCTCCTCCTTCTCCTCCTATACCACCACCTCCTGGACCTATACCGTTGGTCCCACCCCCGATGCCTCCACCAATACTGTTGATACCTCCTCCATTATTTAAGTGGACGTTGGAAATACACCCTTAAACCTAACCTTAATTACCGAAATTGCATTCTAAAAAGTAAAGTAACAACAGTCATCAACAGAAATTTTTACATCTTGACATCTATCCACAAAACATAAGACTAAACAAAAACACCCTTTAAACAGTTATGAATCGTACATAGTAGCCAAATTATGAACATACTCCAAGTAACACGTTTTTAAAGGTTTAAAAAGAATGTCCTTTAATGCCCTCACCTTTAATGTTACTAAAACCTTTAATATTGGTTGTTGGAAGATTGATACCAGGTTACTTCTCACCTTTAAAACCACCATCGTCCTTGTACCCCCCTGGTATACCACCTCCATTAATCTAAAAAGTCTAATCACTACTTTACAATTATTGAAGTACTGAACTTCTACTGTTAACAAGTAATAAATACAAACCCATTGTGCAGGGTGGTTTATGTTTCACAACACCTCTAGTTTCAACACCCTTTTATTCTTATTGTAGTGAAACCCTTTAATAACATCTCCAACCCCATAGATCATCACATTTTATTTACTTGATGTATAAAAGTCACCCTAAAAAGGAAAACCGACTGATTCTTTTTCGGTTTAAACGACTCTCGTGAAACGTTCACCATATTTAAAACATACTAAACATAGAAACTTTCGATCGAATCATTTAGACTTAAAAATCAAGTTTAGTAACAATAAGAACTCTATCTAAAGAATGTAAAAGAATTCGACCCATATAAAATTTTAAAGAATTGAACATACTAATACCCTTTCTCGGGAGATTTTCTTATCGTCACTATTAATACTTAAACCTATTAAACAGAGAACTCATTTCTCCAATTGATCTTTGTTCATTACCAGACACTAGACGAACAAAATTTCTCACCAATATTTTATTAAACCCTTTAATTCAAACAAAAGAGAATAAGGTAATTAAAATCCTTTGATACCAGGTCCTCCGTCACCTCCTTCACCCCCAATACCTCCCTCTTCGTCTATGACTCGAAGAAGGACAAATGGTACCCATTCATCGAAAATTCAAAATGTAACAATTACAGAACCCTCTGGATCGACGGTCCTCAATTTTCGAAAAATCCTAGTACAATAGAAAGGAATTTTAGACCAATCTACCTATTAAAGTATTGGATAAAAAAAAAATGAGAAATGAAGACAACTTTGTCCGAAGTGACATATTTATCCTCTCCTACTCTCGGGTCTCCATTGTCTTGTCGAAGTCCAATAGCTTTATTGTTACAATTCCTTTTAGAATAGAGTCAGTACGTATTTATACGTCACTATACCGTCTTCTGTGGTCTCGTCTACGTCTCTCGGTAAAACACTTACCTAACCTAATAAATTATTGTAATGGAATGACACCTCCTTCCTAACATTTTTTTTACGGAAACTCTGTCAAAGAATCGAAAAATTAACAACAAAGAAAGATCACCAGAAACATTCTCACATCTTCGTAAGGAAGAAACTATTACAATTTAAACATTCAAAGTCCACTGTACACTTTGGAAAAAATTCTAAAAAGAGTTTCAAAACTTTTCGATAATCGGTCCTAGTACCACATTATTCTGTATTGCAAAAAGGAAATTTTTTTAAATTCACGCACACATCTCAATTCTTCGACAACATGTAAATACTAAATTATTTTATTAAGATTTCCTTTAACACATTAATATCTGAAAAATAAAATTTATTCAATTCCTCACCCATCATATTAATTCCAGATAACGTTTCGACAACAATATAAACACATTCTATTTACGACCAGTCTACATTCACACAACAGACGTTAAGTACTCCTAATTTAATAGATCTATTGAATTCCCTATAGAGACGTTCCTCTTTGTGGAAAAATCTAGAAAATCTACGACGACGAAGTTACGTTCCTTTCCTTTTATTGGGGTCGCTCCATGAGAAGTCCCTATGTCCAGATCATGTTCTCTTGAGAAACTGCCGATGATTCCAGTCGGTCAGAATTTTTTGACACGACAAAGATGTTTCGAAATTGATGTCATCAAAAATTCCTACGGTTGCTTTCGACTCCCACATCTCGTTTTATCAAGATTCGAAGTCAATTTGAAGAAATCCATTCTAGAGTAAATGAAAAGGAAAGAATTAAAAGGAGGGGGTTTCTATTTGATTATGAGAAGTTACCAGAAAGTCATATCAACCAAGAATACATCATATTGTATCGACATTTAACTCAAATTGTTAAAATATTTGAGTTCTCTTATTAAAATATTTGGGACAAAAGGTTAGACAGTAAAATGAATATAATAAAACCAACAAAAAAAAAGGGGAAAAAAAGGAAGAAAGGGTGGGGGAGGGGGAGATACTTCTAAGTCCACGAATTGTATAGTAAAAAAAGGGACGACCTTAAAATCGTAACTATACTTGGTACCTGTTCATATAAGACGACGGTGTTTCTGACATTTCACGAAGTAAAGTTGTCGACTCCGTTCGGTTCACTAGTAATTATTTCGAAAAGAACCAAGGAAGTCACCACAACCATCATTTTACCATCCATTTTCAATCCGACGTTCAATTTATTTAGTACTTTAAAGGGTAGCAATTGTGGGAAGACATAAGTGTAAAGAACCTAGTTCGTAAAACTCACTTGATCCTAAAAAAAATAATTTTTATTTTCTGAAAAAAAATAAAGCTATGACAAGATCGAAATGTACGTATTGTCCTAGTCCGATTCTTTTTCCATCCCGTTCTACCAACCTAGATGAAAGTCTATTATACATAAATACTTATTTCAGATGTAATATTTAGACATGTATAGGTTAAGATTTATGAACCCAAATTTACGCCATTAAGAAAGGGTTAGGGATGGGATATCCTCTCTATATCCAACCGACGACTTTAAAGTAAAGAATCTACAGTAGTCTCTAACTAACGGACCGAAATAACGGAAAAGTCCTTACACTATTAGTCCCGTATAAGATGACATACGTGGACTCAGAAGAAACTAGGATTCTGGTGGTGACTTCAATAAATCCAAGAAACCTGTTTGTACTATTTGAAGAAGTCTATGAAAAAAAAAGGAAACCGTCCTTCCACAGAACGACGTCCATTGATTACTTCTTCACCAGTTGGTGTCTCAGAAGTTCTTTATTCTTTAAGACATGGTAGACTTTCATCAAGAACAACCACGGAAGTAAAATTTTTTCGTGAGAAAATTCTAATTTCCCTTTACAAAAGACTATTTTGTCTGAAGTAAATCAATATCCCAGAATTATATTTTGTTAATGTTTAACTCATAACAAACATTTTCTCATTTTGTAGTTCAGTCGATCTCTCTATTTACAATAGTACAAAACTTAATCCAAAACACTCATCTGTCTAATTTTAAGATAAAATTTATATTTCAATAGTTTATTTATGAAAACATAAGTTTATTAACCACATTACAAATGTGTATTTTACACTTAGAACAAGATACTTGTAATTCAACAGATTTCCTAACGGTAGGGGATCTAAAAATTTCGTCAAAGTGTTTCGTTTACGTATAACGGTAAAAGGAAAGCTATAACTATCTGTACTCTTTTCGTAACACCTGTAATGACCGACAGGGATTATTTTACGGTAAGAAATATGTGACATATAAGTCGCAAACTTATTACGATATCTAAAGACCGAAACGGAACATACAAATTGCAACGACCACCACCAAAATTTTATTAATGTCTAAAATTGGTCGATTTCACCAGGTTTTCTCCACCGACACGTTTGCGTACCTCTGTATTTTAGACACTTAATCCAAACAAAACAACATAATGTGATCATAGTACCAACAGAACTCCCAATTTGTACTACCATATGGACCTACAAGTGAACTTTGTTACTTTTTGGTTTCCCCTGTCTCATTTCAACTGAAAAAATGATAAAGCCCAGAATTACTCCAGAGAGTGTCCATTCAGTTTTATTACTACCAATTGTCTTCTACTTGAAACAAATTTTAGACGTAGGTAATAATCGATATTTGAACAATTGTAGACCGACACCTAAATAATCCCTTTTATTCTAGAATTTTTGCAGGTAGAGACACTTCTTCAATTTGAAACTTCTATTTAGTTCAACCATATTATTCTAGAATCTTGTGGGTCCCAAATTGTGGTCGTGTTTATCCCTTTCCGTAAAATCATACTTGCTTGTCCGACTTTACTTGATTGAAACTTTATCCATTATACCTTACAAAACACAGAATTCACAACTCGACGATTAAAAGAAAATCTTTACTCTAAATTCCTTCAAAGGACTTTCTCCCCTTAGTCATGACAATTTATGTAAGTGGAGTGTCACATAAATATGTATTTCACAAACCCTTGTCGAATCGACACCAAGAACGACTTCGAGTCCCAACATATTGGACTCGAACTTTTGTACTAACCCCGAACTTTTAAACTTAGGTTTTACCGGATTACTAGCCTCAACTTCTATTCCACGACCGATAAAGGAAGTGGGTATCACTTCGTTGTCTGAGAATTTTTTTACGTTGTGCAAACTTTCACCAGAACACTAGTGTATCCCCCCGCCCCCCCCTCAACGAGTGTACTATTTGTTTTTCGTTCGTAATGACCCTTAGAATAACCCACCCACCGAGGGTGGGGACCACAGACAGAGACCACTTTACAAAACTTTGACCTATCAGAAACCAAAAATAATAGAGTTCATTCACACACTCATATTCAATTTCAACCAGAGTCTAAGAAAATTAACATAAGTCAATGACAAGTTCACACCTCATATACCACGGAAACGTCCTCCGTCTTTAACGTCATATGGACTTCACCTACAAGTGTTAAAACAGAACCAAAGTGAATGTACAGAAGTTTTAAACTTTGTACAAGACAATCATATATGGGTTACTAAAATTACGACGAGACGACAATGACGTTCATTATTTTCTTCGTTTAAGTCTAGAAAGTTCCCTCTAATTAAGTCCATAAAATTATAAATTCACTTTTTACAAATTTAACAGTTTGTGACTATATACAGGGTATCCTACTCAAAAAGACCCCATCCTTAAAACCGTAAATCCGAAAGTTACCGTAGACATAGGATACCCAATCACGACTCGACCTCGGTCGGAACTTTACCCGGGGTTTATAGGTCTAGAATAACTCGTGGGTAACAAAGTTGACGGACCACTGAGTCTGTCCTTTCTTAGGTGGACGTCACGTACTTTAAACCCAAACTAGGGACCCACCTCTTCCCCTACGGATGGGTAAGAACGGGTCTCTTAAGGTATCCTACGGTCGTTCAGGTACTCCAGTTTTTCTCTACTGTCTAAATTGTACGGAAAGAACTTGATGCATGTCATCATTGATAAAGTGGACTCCTAAAGTAGTACCGGACAATCCACGGTTTTCCCCATATTCGAAAATTATGCTTCTTTTTCACCAACTTGGTCTAAAGTGGACTAAAAGTTGACTACATTAAAATAGTGTTTCCCTAAAGTCCTGGTTGTCACAAGATATCCTTTCCTTTCCCGTATGAAAGTACAACCCTCGTTAAGTTTTACTTTACAAACCCAGTTAGACACTTGAGTCCTTCTAGAGTCTTGATCTTCAGACCAGTCAGAATCCCATACTTAACCATTCATCCCTTGAAGTTGATTTTACGACTCCTCCGAAACGACTATTGTTGACCTCTCATTTGTCGAAGTCATGACGTGGTCTTAGTTTATACACAGAACATGCTTCACTTACAGGTTTGTTCGGGTACCGTTCACTCTAACTTGACCGACTACTACCGAAGTAAGTATGTGGAAACCCCTGTCACGTGGTTTAGAGTTTTACAAATTTAAAGTACCACTTACAAAACTTAAGGTCGAGAAGTTGATATGGGGAAAGGAGGAGTAAACTACAAGATATATCAAGAAACACTAGAACTGCAAAGTCCCTAACCCCTTATACGACTCGGACCTTTCCTGTGAGTTAACTCGTTTGGTCCCATGGATATGTCAACGTATTTGAAAGTGTTCATTTAACCAAAACACCTGTGTTGAACTTCATTGAACACGAAGGTTCTTCAGTCTTGTGTTCTCCACACAACGGGAGGTTTTTCGTTCACCCAGTTGTGACTTCACCCGTAACAAGTCTTGACCAGTTTTCTCGACTTGAAACTAGTCCTTAGTAAAACGAAACTGTGTCCAAAGATCTAAGTCAAATTTTACCTTCAAAAGACATTGAATGAGACGTGAAGTCATTGGACTTTATTGACTAAACACTATGATCCATCACTTCTAAGATTATAGACTGGGATACACATACATCCACAAGTCAACACTTGTGGACTGACTTCACCCGTCGGTGAACAAGGTTCCTAGTTTCAACCGTAGAGAACGTAACCGTCCACTCAAGAAATGGTGACCGTGGTAAGTCCCTCGGGATAGTCTGTCTAACCTGTTGTAAATACAATGAAAGGAGTTTGGTGCTGTCAAACCTGTCGAAAGAGTACAAGAACAAAAGTTCACGACGGTAAAGATTCTACTGGTTATTAAAACGAAAACAAACAAACGAGTAAATGACTAAATAGTGAATCACATTCAGCTCAAGAACATACTAGGTATTACAAAAGTGCAAATTCCCAAACACACACACACACACTTGAACAATTAAAAGATCTATTCTCTCGGTAGAGATGTCCGACCGAAATGACGGTCCCTCAAGGTCAAGGGGTATACGTCCATCAATTCACCCCCTTCTGACAGGAGTCTGTAATTACATCACGTAAGAAAACTTTCGAGGACCTAATAAACCCACCCCGTCCCACATAGGATCTCATCTTGGACTAGATAAAGTACAGTACAATACACAATTAAAACCTCTCCACCCCCTCCGATTATAACAGTCAATTCGTATGACTAAAGTCAAACCGATCTCAGACTAGTTAAACATTAAATTATGATAACGACAGGACAAACGACCTATAATTGGACATAAAAACTTACACCCATAACCTCTTGATATTTAAACGAATCTGAGATATTTTCCGTTTTCACTTGTGAAATATTTTAGTTTATATTTCAAATAAAGGTGTCTTTTTCGATATATTCAATTCCTAAGTATTTTTAATTCGATTTTCCGAGAACCTTTCAGTGATTTGAAGTCACGGTTCACTTTTTTGGAACTCATTTTTATAAAACTTTCTTAACGTAGGTCACAAACGAAGAAAAATTTTCTGGTAGAATTCTCTACCGATGATTTCATCCGAGAAAGGTACAGTGTGACATGTATGATAATCCTGAAGTACTTCAACACCGAAGACGGAGTCCAGACTGTGACTATGGATTTGAACAGGTGTATTCGAACTTTTGTCAAAATTGAACTCACTAAGTTCAACATGAATTTTCGATTGTGCTCGATTTGAACCTTCGTCTAAACACTCGGACATAGTCAAAGATTGACGAAAATACATATAACCACATTAGGTAGAAGTCAAAAAAGAGAGTAAAAAAGCAAAAGGGAAAACCAAAAGGAAAAAGACCGGAGCCTAGTAATTAAGGAACCCATGTTAGTGTTGTGAAGGTAGCACCCACGTGACTTCTCGTATGACCAAACCTGACTGACCAGATGGAACTAGTAGAGAATTGGATGATTTTTGTAGTACTATCTCCACCACGTCAAAGACAAAGTAATACAAATATCGAAACACTGTGACCCTAACGAGAGAAAATTCCCAAAGGAAGAAACGAACGTTCGATGTATGTAGTAGAAGGTCTAAGTTTTAATGTAGGTCAAATGCGAAAGCCGTCAAGACTCGTCGTTGAAATAAAAAGGGAGAAGCAGATTACAGTGCCTACTCGCTGTGAACATTTAGACAATCTATCACGGACGAATTGTACGACAACTTTCTTAGATGTCCGTACGCCTATTAAAGTAGGTGTCTTTTTCCCTATACGTTTCGAAATCGTGCAGCAAGTAGTGCCGAATTCAAAGACAGACACAGTAAGTCCATAGATGAATAAAAGACACTGAAGGGTCCGTAACTTTTTCTAAGACTTCACCTAAGATCACGTGAACCGACATTCACCATTCACACCAATACACTATGTACAACTTTACGTTCCAGGGGTACTTTTACTCTTAGTGAAGACAGTAAGTACATTGCGTCGAATGACCCGAGACCTATCATAGGAGGATGTCGGGGAACATCCAGTACCACCCTGTCCAGTGACGATCTTGAACATCGTGGAAGTGTATATCTCACTCTTCTTAATCTGAACTATTGTCTCCACGATAACAATGAACTCAGATTCCTTTCGGGTCTTAGTATTGGACAAAGAAGTTCGTCGGTTCTTTGAAGGTAACCTAGTTTTGGACACCGGTTTCTGTAATTCAAACAGAGTAGTTCATACAAATATAGTTCCAGTATGTCTACCAGAACCGAATCTAAGGAGTAGACTAACAGTTGTTTACCTTCTTTAGGACAGTTTAATCAAGGTCCTTCCTAAACAAGTCACAGCCACCATCCTCTTAAATTGACATCTTAAACAAGAACACCGACACTTCAGGAACGACGACCTAGGGAAGATTTACATAACAGTCTTGTATCATTGTACCGGAGCACCTCTGAATGTAGTACTGAATATCGAACCGATTTTAAATGTAATATTACACACCCCCTTAAGTACGGTAGTAACTATGAAGACCCCTCTCCTCGTTATAGAGGGTCACTCTGAGGGACTTTTTCCTCTCCTTTTCACGGCATTTAAAGTTGATAAAGTTGTGGTCAACATTATGTGTTTCGTCATGAAGACCAAGAGAAACAATTGAGGAGATATGTTTATTCCTATACGACAACCGATACTTATTGAAGGGAATTTACGTCCGTTGACCGACATGTTACACTCGAGTTTACTCTGATACCATGTCACCCCCTTTCTAATCCAGAAACTTGTAGTCTCTTCTAAAATTTTATCTAACAGTTATATTTTCGACCAGAATTTAGATTATAATAGAAGGACAATAATGAATGGGATCGACAAATATTCGATTCGATTTAGGTGGGACACCTGACAGTACCTTCATGTCACGATGGTCTCTGATTCCACACGGAATGAAACAGTTCAGACATGACAACATAATTAAGTTGTACCCAAAATACTTAAACCAATATGGAAACACTAATAAACCTTCCCCCTTTGTTACATACCTCCTCGGACCGCTCGATGTCAGGTACCCCAACATTACGCGACGACGACGATTCAGTCAGTCAGCACAGGCTGAGACACACTGGGGTATCTGCCGTCGGGTGATCCGCCGAGACAGAGACCCTAAGAGGTCCGTTCTTATAACCTCACCCAACGGTAAAGGAAGAGGTTACGTACTTTCATTTTTCACTTTCACTTCAGCGAGTCAGCACGGGTTGAGAATCCCTGGGGCACCTGACGTCGGGTGGTCCGAGGAGGTAGGTACCCTAAAAGGTCCGTTCTCATGACCTCACCCCACGGTGACGGAAGAGGACATTACGTGATCCTTGGTAATTCATAATTTCGACATATAGGGTCCATTTTTACAATTGTAAATGAGTGTTCCTCCAGTCACGTCTATAAAAGGACGTTCCCATTTTCGGTTCAAAGATTAATGGAGGTCATCTAAAAGTCCGACGCTACTTTCGTTAACTTTGTTCAGAAGGTCTCTCTTTTTACGTAGACAAGGTAAAACTATAGAGACATCTTTTTCAGTAAATTTAATTTTCCAATTTCACCAACGGACCCTGAAAATCTGAATTAGATCTTTCCTATTGGTTCAGTATAGGTTCGACTTAAATAGAAATAAAACCTTAAAAATATCAAGGAAAAAATCATGACATAAAATTATAGGACGAAAGTTGTAAATTGAGAAGGAGGTAAGGACGAGATTATTAAAAGGTAGTTAAAAAAACCGAACACTAGAATCAAGGTGTAATAAAACAGGGAGGGGTCGGTCGGAAGGTCTCACTAACTCTCCTATGACATTAAAAGTCAGTTTGCATAAATCTCAATGGTTCTAAATAGTCAGAGAAATAAGTGATAACAAAGTAATTCAAAGAACAATTTTTACTAAAGTGTCAAAAGATCTCACCGAAGTACTTGAGAGATCAGAAACATTAAACCTTAATAAAACGGAAGTACGAATCCAGTCCGAATTATAAATGGGAGTCGTGACAGAACACCGTAAATCAATATTTTACTGTCTAGATATCATTTGATTAGAAGGGGGTGGGGGAAGACAAGTCAACAAGTCAGCACAGGCTGAGACGCTGGGGTACCTGACGTCGTACGGTCCGGAGGGTCGGGTAGCGGTTAAGGACCTCAAATGAGTTTGAGTACAGGTAACTCGGCCCCTCCGGTAGGTCGGTAGAGGAGGAGACAACAGGAGAATGGGACGGAAGTTAGAAAGGGTCGTAGTTCCAGAAAAGGTCATTCAGTCAAGAAACGTAGTCCAACTGTTTCATAACCTTGAAGTCGAAGTTGTAGTCAGGAAGGTTACTTATAAGTCCTGACTAGATGAAATCCTACCTGACCAACCTAGAGGAACGTCAGGTTCCCTGAGTATTCTCAGAAGAGGTTGTGGTGTCAAGTTTTCGTAGTTAAGAAACCGGGAGTCGGAAGGAGTATCAGGTTGAGTGTAGGTATGTACTGATGACCTTTTTCTGATGGTATCAGAACTGATCTGCCTGGAAACAACCGTTTCATTACAGAGACGAAAAATTATGCGATAGATCCAACCAGTATTGAAAAAAGGTTTCTCGTCCATAGAACATTAAAGTACCGACGTCAGTGGTAGACGTCACTAAAACCTCGGGGTTTTTTATTTTCAGTCGGTACAAAGGGGTAGATAAACGGTACTAGAATCAAAAGACTTACAAAACTCAAAATTTGGTCGAAAAAGGTGAGAGTGAAAGTAGTTCTCCAAGAAATCAAGAAAAAGTGAAAGACGGTATTCTCACCACAGTAGACGCATAGACTCCAATGACTATAAAGAGGGCCGTTAGAACTAAAGTCAAACACGAAGTAGGTCGGATCGCAAAGAGTACTACATGAGACGTATATTCAATTTATTCGTCCCCTTGTTATATATCGAAACTACGTGAGGAAAGACATAGACCTTGGTCAGACGACTAGGTACAGGACAAGATTGAACGAAGGACCGGACGTATGGCTAAAGAGTTCTCCGTCCAGTCCACCAGACCATAAGGGTAGAGAAAGTCTTAAAAAGTCAAACAACACTAGGTGTGTCAATTTCCAAAACTAGGTTAGTTATTTCGTCTTCATCTACAAAAAGACCTCAATAGAACGAAAAAACTAGATTCCTTACATCCGTTAAACTAGAGACCAAGGAGACGGAAAGATTTTGGTCGAACTTGTAGACCTTCAAGTGTCAAGTGTATAACGACTTCGGACCGAACCTCTTAAAATTCGTAATGAAATGATCGCACGCTCTACTCACGTTAACACGCCATCAAACGCGTAAGAAAACGTAACGGAAAGAAACCCTAACCGTACTTTTAACTGGAAAAGGTCAGGACACCGGTGACGACGCAAAAGGTTTAAACGACCATATAACTCCCATCGTGAAAGTGTCGTAGTAGAAAATCCTAAACTTTATCGAGTCGACCTTAATGTAGTGGAGGTGATTGAAACAAGTATCGCTACGAAGGATTCCAGACGAACTGAAATATGAGGTCCTACAGACCGGAATCTACTCACTATTGTGGTAACACCAATAGATCCAGTACTGGTAGAAAAAACATACCAAGAAGACACATAATAACGGTGGAATTATAGAAGACGAAGACAATCCAGGTATGGTAAAGTACGGGTAGAAACGTACTTTACAAGGGAACCATAGAGACTAAAAGAACTTCTCTAGAGATCAGAAAGGGTAAGATAACAAAGGGAGATAAAGAAACGTAACTAGTCTTCCGAAAGAATAGAGGAACGATAAGAAACCTTGAGACGTAAGTTTACCCATATAGTAAAGAAAATAGGAAACGGAAAGCACAGAGAAAAACAGTCGATAAACATTCCGGAGGAGTCTGTTGGTAAAACGGAAAAACGAAAAGAACCCCTACCAGAATAATGACGGAGGATGTGTTACAGTACTTGGAGGTAGGTATCAAGAAGTCCGTGAGAATAGTCTAGATTAGGGAACTTAGATAAACAGTGAAGGTGACATATTAGCCTAAACTAAATCCAGTATGGACTTACCAGATCACCAAAGGGAATGAAGTCAAATTCAGACTTCGACCGTTATTCCTCAAGTACTAGACTCGGTGTCAGTCGAGGTCAGAACAAAAACGATTGCCATATCTCGAAGAGGTAGAAAGTGACGTTTCTTATATTACAAACTAAAACCACAACTGGTAGACCACTACAGGTACACATCTCAGAAGAGAACACAACAACCTTCTCCCACAAACGATACTGGTCACGTAAGAGAACCGTTTTGTGATAATCGGAAACGGGACGAAGTAAGACATGAGGTTCCGGTTTAAATAAACAATGAGGTCCGTAAAGAACTGAAAGATGAAAACTTAAGGTCAGGGGATATTACTTTTCCTGTAAAAAAAAGAAAAAAACCACAAGACCCAGAACATCCAGAAGTATCTTGACAAGTTGAAGTCGAAGAGGTCGTAATGACCAACCTCGTATCTGGACCTAGTGACACTATAACTTACCAAACGGAACTTGTACTTGTCTCTAGTAAGACAGTAAAAAACTCGAACGTAGGTTCATGACGTAAAGTCTGAGAACAACTGATACTACCGATGAGGTAAAGAAGATTCCATAAGAACGGGTGTCATCATCCATATTATCAGTAGACTCAATTTAAGTGGGTAAAGGGGGGTACCCATCAAAATAAAAGAATCAAAAACAACAGGACAGTAAAGTGACACTATCCAGACCCTGAATTAAAAAATAAATGAGACGAACCCTAAGACACATAGGGAAATTAGACTCAGTATTCTAGTAAAATTAAAACCTTTATAAAACCGTATTTGAAACTTATGACGACGAAGTATGAAGGGTCAGAGAGGATCCTGAAGATAATCGTCATTAAATCTAAAAGAATAAGATAGTAACAGAAAATAAAAATTACGTTTTCGAGTAGAAACTCTCGATAAAAGATATCCTTACGGTGTATAGTTCACAAACGGTTGAGTCAAAATATAAAAAGAGAAGTTCCTAGTCAAAAAGATAGTGAAAGATGTGGAAAAGAACTGAGTCCTAAGGACTGGCACTGCCATCAGACTTAGGTGTTGTGCACCACCAGACTAAAGACTTTCAACCTACCTGTCGAAGGAACGAGACAGAGGATCGAGTACCGATCTTCACAGGATCGACAGTAAAGGATTTGATCTTCTCAGAAATAATTTCGTCCCTTGAGTCCATGGGTGTCCGTACCTGAACACTAGATGAGTTGGGGTCGGAGACAGTACCGTAGACCTATCGAAGTCGAAAACACGGACTAAACTTCTATCATAGGTAATACGGAGTAGGTCCTAAAGACATAGACCACACAGTTTCCCCACAGAAATATACAATCATTTAAGTGTAAGTACTGAACACGACACACATTGAGGGTGGGTATTGAAAAATGAGTTCTCAAAAGAAAAAACTTCTAAGTCTAGTCGACCTGACTAAAACACTACCACCACAAGTGAGTCAGTACAGGTTGAGACGCTGGGGTGCCTGAAGTCGTGCGGTCCGGAGGGTCGGGTAGCGGTTGAGGGTCTCAAATGAGTTTGAGTACAGGTAACTTAGTTACTACAGTAGGTTGGTTAAGTAGGAGAACAGAGGAAGACGAGGACGGAAGTGAGAAAGGGTCGTAGTCCCAGAAAAGTTTACTCAGTCAAGAAGTGTAGTCCACCGGTTTGATAATCTCGAAGTCGTAGTGAGGGAGGTTACTTATAAGTCCTGACTAGAGGAAATCCTACCTGACCAACCTAGAGGACCGTCAGGTTCCCTGAGTATTTCTCAGAAGAGGTTGTGGTGTCAAGTTTTCGTAGTTAAAAAGTCGTGAGTCGGAAGAAATACCAGGTTGAGCATGTAGGTATGTACTGATGACCTTTTTGGTATCGAAACTGATCTGTCTGGAAACGACCGTTTCATTACAGAGACGAAATTATGCACCACATCCAAACAACATCGAAAAGAAGGTTCCTCGTTCGTAGAAAATTATAGTACTAAAACACATACACCATGTTTATGAACCCAAACGGTACAAAAGTTCCGAAAGACACACAGAGACCTACAACATTCTGTATAAATTCTATTCGACCACCTATCACAAAGAACAAGACCTTTAATATGTAGGAATCACCCATCGTTTCAAGAAGTGGTTAGCCACTTCTAAAATTTACTATAAAATTTACTATGATTCTTTCTATAATTCTTTAAAGTCTTTGAACTAAGTTAGCAGGACCGGTTGGTAACTCATTTAAAATGGACTACCAGTGTTCACACACTCTTGCCCATTGTAGTCGTGTTTAGATATAAGTAAGGACTCTTTTGTTGGGAATTAGTACCCATTTATTGTAACAAACGTCTGTTCTTTCGGAATTATAAATCTTGTACCTTTATACCCATATTTCTAGTAAGAGAAATTTCACTTAATACCTGACTAGGAAGTCCGATAAGTTTCTTTATACAGAGTAATCTAGAAAAAATGGACAAAGAAGGAGAAGTCACGGACAGCTACCTCCGGACTCCTCGATTGGGGAATTTTGGTCGTAAGACCAACTAAGGCGTCCTCTACCCTTCTACCTTCCTTCTTCACTGTCCCAGGGAATTTGTGGGTAATAGAGTGATAATGGTGTAATGGTGGAGAATACAGGTGAGAGTGACTCGACATAAAAAGGGGTCCAAGGAAAGACGACACTCCCACCAAAACCGAAGTCCATCAACGATCAGATGTCCCCAGAGGGATAAAGAACCATAACAGGAATTCGGACGGGAAGCAAGGTAATGTTTCTTTTAGGGGAGTGAAGAGAAGTCTTAGGGTACCCGGACATGGAAAATGAACTCCCGGATTTACTGACGTCAGGATGTAGAAGTGTACTTTCAGGAAGGATTAGTCAAGACAAAAACCGGTTCTTTAGTGACATAAAACTTGTCTCTAATGATCCTTACAATTTTTTTTATATACCTGTGTAAAAGATGGAAATTTTTATACGTTGTTATGTATTTAAGTTGAACAGAAATCACTCTTTTTACACAGAAGTCTGGTCAATTGGACATTTATAAGCACATAAATCAAAAGTAATTATCGTCAGATCCGAACGTCACGTCGACCTTCCTTCAGTGACAATTACTCATTTAATACAGTCAGTAGGATTTGTAAGAGTTTACGGTCACTAAGTTACACCGGTGTCTATTGAGGAAAGACGAAACAATCTTCGAGGATGTTCTTCACATTAAATTTGTGTTTTGTCTTTGTATCTGCATCTTTTTACATCGACTCAGACCATTAATTCTTGGTTCCGTGTTTAAGGTGTGACAATTCACTACCACAAAGATCTGTCAAAACAGGTTAGACTACAGACAGACGTCACTTTATAAAATTTAAGAGGTTCCTTCGAGAGATTTATCACTCACGGACAATGGATCGTCACTCACTCAATGATATCCGTCAAGTTTTTTCCTCTTTTATTCCAGGATGAAAAGACCCTTCGGAACACTTCCCCATATTGACGTTTCTGTATGGGTCCTTTTTTTACTTAGTTGTCGTACTTACTTCACCGTCATTCTGGTCAGACTCCTGTAGAAAGCGGAGTCTTTTCTACCAGGCACTCCGTGAGTCATTTCACCAGACTTTACAGAGGAAGTTTTTTCTGTACCAATAAAGTCATGAGTGACCGTGACTACACTGTTAGGAGACCGTAAACACACACACGCGTGCGCACGCGCATTACTCCACCACTTCGGTGTATCGCTCATGTGCCTAATGTTTCCTCGTGTGCCGGACCCCTCTTATGGGCACACATTTTCGTCCGTCGACCCGTGTGGAGACGTACAATGTCGCTTTACGGTCCGACGTCACCCTGGAGTAAATTGACGTCGATTATTTTCCCAACTTATCGGACTCCATTTCACTTTTACCCTTCCCCAAGGAACCCCCACTTGAGGTGTAGTAGATTTCTGATCGATTTTTCCTGAGTTTCTCTGGTGAATCTTTGTACCACACAACTCCCTTATGTTGTCTACTCGTAGGTCTCGAACGGACTTTTTATTCCCGTTCTCCGGTTCGTACCCGACGTTGATCTCTTTACTGACTGTTTCCTCCACTCCACGTCGAAAGGTCCTGGTCGTCCACGAACTCTCCGGTGAACTCCACCTCCATGTACACAGGAACTCTTCCTGTCACTCTCTGAGGGTCGACATCCCCTGAGGACATCCCCAGAGGTTTCTTGGACGTTTTAGTCTCACGGATTGGTTGTCCCTTCACCAAAATTTATATAAGACGCCAGGTCCCTTTGGTCAAAAGTCTGACCGTTGTCAGTTCCTTGTGGAAAAGACTCGAGAATGGTGGGTAGTGTGGGAGTCGAAGTCTCTTCTACCGACTTGTTTGTTCCCTCCTTCTTGACCCCTTTGGTTCTTCGTCCGGTGTGTGTGGGAAAAGGAGGGACGGTCCGAAACTCCAACGTCGTCCCTATTCTCACCCTTTTGATGTCTGAACAACTCTTAAATGTGACCAAGACAGATGGTTGACCGACGTGACCCTACTCGTCTCTCCAAAAACCAGACTAATAGATCGTATACCGGACAGGGTCTAAAGTGGGTCGTACGTCCCCTCTTGATCAAGGGATTTTGTCCAATCTTGTCCGACCTCCTCATCCCCTCACCACTCACTTGTCTCCCTCGTCTTGACAAAAGTCCGAAGTAAGACGGTTAGTACAATGTAAGTCCCACTGCAATCTTTCAGTTCCGACGTCACTACTACCCGACGGACTCTTCCCGGTTCCGTATCATGAGAAATGGGAGGTACCCACAAGTTCCGTGTCGGGGTTTAAGGTGGACCCCGTCACGTCCCGCCCCTCGGGGTAGTCCCGTTCTGGACGTTCCCACGGTGGACGGTCCCCTTCATGGTTCACCAATTTCGAGAGACCTTAAGGTCTGGACAGTGACGACTCATCTTGGGTCTAATCCAGGGTACAATTTCTTCCTTCCTCAAGTCGGACCGAGGACCTCAAGTGGAAAGAGGTGAGAGAGACGATAAGTACTCACACCAATAATGAACGTTCCTCAGTTACTCCGATAGGTTGAGGTGGATCCGGTTTCTACGTTTCACCCGAGTACCTACGGGTCACTCGTACCACATGGTCCTCTGACTCGCTCCTACACTCGGGTTCAAGGTTGGCCTAAGTCCCACTACAGGGACATCCCGGGACAGGAATGAAAGGGTCTGGATCGGTTGGACAGATGATGAAGACTTTCACCGACCAAAACTAGCTTCTAAGGTCCCAAGTCCTACGGTCGGTAGAGATGTAGGGAACGTTTGTGTTGATTTGGACGATCGTCTAAAGATCTGCCCACACACTCTCAAATTGGTCTATATTACCAGATGCCGACTAAGGAAAGATTTGGTTTATTGGTGTAGGTGTTAAAATTTTTTATACATAAAAGTATATAGTTTAAATGAAGATCATTCCGTGTGTATATTTTAGGTAAGAGTTGTGTTTGACAGTTTTCAGGATTTTAGATGGAATTTCGGTTTTATCATACCAACCTGATAAGGCTGTACGAATGGAGTGAAGATCTGAGTCACCAAAAAAGACGGAGGGTCCGTCCGAATAGACGATGAAATAAAAGTAGAAGTAAGAAGACGACATCACTAAAAAGGAAGACCCAACTACTAGAAACGAGTAAAAGAAGTACGACCCCTGACACTGAGTGTGGAGAATTATGGAGTAAGAGGATATTTTTTCTGGTTGGGGTTTTACACGATTCATGTTTAGGTGTGAAATAGTTTATTCATTTTAGAAATTTTGACAAAACATGAATGACGAGTCACTAGTCCTTTTGGGTGTTCAGCTTTCGATTCTGACTGTAAAGTAATAAAACCATAGTTTCTTTGTAAAATTAAGACTTTGTTTCCAGTCAAAACACAGGACAAGAAAAGTTTTTGAGTGACACTCTGTCCGACAAGACTAGACCTATTACATTTAATAAACGTAAATATTTGGGGGACTGAAGTTCCTCCCATTTCTCTCAACTGAAGTAAAATATGTAAAGATATGACAAACTTACAAAATGGTGTTTGTACATAAAGAAAATGTTAGTCCTTTTTCCATTTATTTAAAAATAAAACTTTTTTTAAATTACTATTTTCGAATTTGATTGTAGAGGTAACTATAAAAGTTGACACAAATAAATATGTCTACTCAGGAAGTGGAAATTGAATCCTCTGTCTATTAATTTTCCTCTGTCTATTAATTTTCCGATCTCTTAAGAAGACTTGTAAGTTTGTCAACGGTAAATCGTATATTATATATAAGACTATGAAGGTTAATGTAATTTTTAAGAGACATATGACAAAGGGGTGATTCGAGTCAGCACAGGTTGAGATACGCTGAGGTACTTGACAGTGGACTCCCTGACAGCGGATGGTCCGAGGAGTCCGCTGTCAGGTACCTCAAAAAGTCCGTTCTCATGACCTCACCCAACGGTAAAGGAAGAGGTCCCCTAGAAGGGCTGGGTCCCTAACTTGGACCCAGAGGGCGTAACGTTCGTCTGCGAAATGGTAGACTCGGTGTCCCTTCGGGTTACCGGGTTATTGTAGTTCCAGAGAATTTAAGAAAGGTTCCTAGACAAAAATTAAAGAGAGAAGGTCGTTGTTTTGTACGACCTAATTGAGTTCCTGTCGTAATGACGGGGGATGAGATTTGGTATCCTTACAAGTAGAAATTTTTCTTTTATTTTCAGTTTCTTTACATTTATGTGTCTACGATTTTGTTCCTCTCTTTAGTTTCGTTGTCGTCTTCTTTTTCCTCCGATTACACGACTACCGGGTGAACCAAGATGAACGAAGAGACAAGTGACATGGTTTAAGAACTGTGACATCTACAACCAGAAGGATGGAGTTACTAGAGAACAAGTGTAGGAGATAGTGTTCATCGAGCACACGAAGTTCTGTAACGAAGACGATGGGATAGGAGAAAAGACACAGTTGTTATGAAGGAACAGATGACCTATTAAGGGTAGTCGGAAGCTTGTGTGTCATTGATTGTGGATGTAGACAACCTAGTAGCTTTTTCTCTCAAAGTCTTTTTTTAGATGAAGAAGAAATAACTGACACGGTTTCGGAAACTGACACACCTAGTGTTGTTTGAAACCTTTTAAGAAGTTCTCTACCCTTATGGTCTGGTGGACTGGACGGAGAACTCTTTAGACATACGTCCAGTCCTTCGTTGTCAATCTTACCCTGTACCTTGTCGTCTGACCAAGACCCCTTTCCTCATGTAGTTCCGACATGTAACAGTGGGACGAATAAATTGAATATGCGTCTCATGTAGTACTCTTTGCGACCCGACCTCCTTCGTGTTCGACCTTAGTTCTAACGGCCCTCAGTAAACTTAGTCAAGACTACTCTACCCACTTTGACCTCGGTTAATATGTCTCACTTCATTCGGTCTTTCTTTTTGTGGTTATGTCATATGATTGTGTATATATACCTTAAATCCTTCTACCGTTACTGCTGGGACATACGNACCTCCTTCGTGTTCGACCTTAGTTCTAACGGCCCTCTTTATAGTCATTGGAGTCTATGTGTGTACTGTGGTGGGAATACCGTCTTTCACTTTTTCTTGATTTCTCGGAGAACTTCTTTCACTTTCTCCTCTTACCTTTTTCGACCAAATTTTGAGTTGTAAGTCTTTTGATTCTAGTACCGTAGACCAGGGTAGTAAAGTACCGTTTATCTACCCCTTTATCACCTTTGTCACTGTCTGAAATGAAAACCCCCGAGGTTTTAGTGACGTCTACCACTGCTATCGGTACTTTAATTTTCTGAGAACGAGGAACCTTCTTTTCAATACTGGTTGGATCAGTCGCATAATTTTTCGTCTCTGTAATGAAACGGTTGTTTCGTAGGCAGATCAGTTTCGATACCAAAAAGGTCATCAGTGCATACCTACACTCTCAACCTGATACTCCTTCCGACTCCCGGTTTCTTAACTACGAAAACTTGACACCACAATCTCTTGAGAACTCTCAGGGAACCTGACGTTCCTCTAGGTTGGTCAGGTAGGATTTCCTATAGTCAGGATTTATAAGTAACCTCCCTGACTACGACTTCGACTTTGAGGTTATGAAACCGGTGGACTACGATTCTTGACTGAGTAAACTTTTCTGACTTCCACCCTCCTCTTCCCCTGTTGTCTCCTACTCTACCAACCTACCGTAGTGGCTGAGTTATCTGTACTCAAACTCATTTGAGACCCTCAACCGCTACCCGACCCTCCGGACCGCACGATGTCAGGTACCCGAACGTTTCTCGACCTGTTCTGACTCGCTGACTTAGCTTGTACAATAATATAAACAAATAGACAGGGTGATCTTACGTTCAAAGGACTCCCGTCCCTGAGACGAACTAAGGACGACATACGGGAGACGGATGTGGTGTCGGACCGTGTGTCGTCTGGGAATTATTATCGACAACTTGTCTACTTGAGGATCTATGTTGTAGGACTCAAACATACGTTAAAGACTACTCACTCTAAGGTATCAGAACGAGAAAAGACGTTGACTTTGTGACTAAGGGTAGATTTAAGTCCCTTTTTCCCTTTTCTATTCTGACCAGTAGTGAGAAAATTGGAGTTAGAAAACGGTTCCAAAGAAAACAATTCGGAATTCTCTTAGATTAAGTTTTAAGATCTAAGGACTCCGTCAATTGAAACAAATGTTTATTTAAACGACGACCACCCGTATCCTCGTAGATTGGAGATTTAGTGTCCTAGATAAAATCTTGGTACTTCGTTCCAGAGGAATCAGACATTATAGTCTTAATTATATTGTGTACATCTCTCTGTGTATTTGAACGTTTGTACTCTTACAATAGATACGACGACGATGACGATTCAGCGAAGTCAGCACAGGTTGAGACACGCTGGGGTCTCTACCGTCGGGTGGTCCGAGGGGCCAGGGACCCTAAGAGGTCCGTTCTTGTGACCTCAGCCAACGGTAAAGGAATTATAGTCTTAATTATGTTGTGTACATCTCTCTGTGTATTTGAACGTTTGTACTCTTACAATAGATATTGTTATGTATTTATTTGTTATTGTCTCCTTTGGTCACCGATTATGGATTGCTCTAGTTCGGGTATTCCTTTGAAAGTCACATACTCTCGAGCCATTGTTTTCAGACATTCTACGGGACGGAATTTTGAGCCCTCTTATTACCTTCTATCTCTTTAAGACATACTGGTGTTTAGTGTACCGTTCTTCGTCTTTTGTCCAATTTTTAGGATAATACAGTATATTATTACCTAGTATTAAGTTATTTACACAATTTATTTTCCTGGTTGTTCAAGTAAAGTCATATTTGTTCATTTACTCCTTTTTCCCTTTATAGAGGGAATCTCATCTTACGTTGATTATTTATATCTTCCTCTTACTATCTCAATCTTTTTAGTACTTACTTACGACTTTGATCCCTTATTTTTGAACTACTTTTTATTTTTATAAATTCATCGGAGTTTCATAGTGGGGTCTAATGAAAAATTAATGTTTCTCTTTTTATTATTGGGAAGTCCTCTTTGGGCCGTTTGTGGTAGATTTGGTTCACCAGTTTACAATACGCCGTCGGACTTACCCCAGTGCCGCCCCCAACCCCCTTCTTACATACACATACCGACTCAGGGAAACGACAAGTAGACTTCGATAGTGTTGTAGCAATTAACCGACGTGGGGTTGTGTTTTATTCGAGTTTTCTTTTTATTTGGTCGCCAGTTTAGATAGCAGTGTTATACCGCTATTTGGTTCTACGGAGGACTGTGTTATACTTCCTATGTTATGGTAAAGACACCACAAGTATTAGAGTTACATTACTCCTTTGTAGTCTGTTAAGTTTTAACCCTCGGTGAAATGTTTTATTGACCAACTATCAGAAGGTTTTAGATTTCCAGTTCTTGACTTTCTTGAAAAGGTAGAATTTCCACTAAATTCTCTAAACTGTCATTTACGTTGTACATGAGGACCCAATCTACGTCTGAGTCCTCTTTTTCATCAATGTGTCCTATAATGATCCCGTTATCTACTTTAGACTCATACCTGTTATCTAATATCAGAATCTAAAGTACAATTTAAAAGGACTAAGACCAATTGACCAATATCTGGTATGATCCTTCAGGATATGTATTACCGACGTTAAGAAAGAATCTACAAAGTCTTACTTTTTGACATACACATATGTCTACATTAATATTTGTCCATTGAGTTTACCCCGGTTTACATTTGTTGTCCGTTTAGACTCATTTCCTATATATGAAAAAAATTTCAAACTTTAATATAGATTGATTTCAATAGGGGATTTTAAGGATGTACCGTTTGAGTAAAACAGGTTCCGTTGGTGTCTTCCATTAGAGTCTTTTTGATAAGAAGGTAATATTAAGGACAATTAGACATAAAAAGGGGGGTTTCATATATGTCAGTACAGTTAACGAAATGATAAAAAGTGGAGAAGGAAGAGTGCTAAATTTAACTAAAGTAAAAGAGCAGAGTAACGAAACGAGTACGAAAGTCTTATGACGAGTTACTACTACTACCATAGCCTACATTTCCTTTTGTCACAGCAGGGAGGTGAGAGGTACCAGATGATAAAGTGAAGACTGTGGTCTACACACCCGACAAGTATGTGGATCGTCAAGACACTGTGGTGGACACACAAGATATTGAATTAAATCAAGACTGTGATAGATGGATCTCCGTCGTAGTCTAGGGTGTACAATTTCCGAGTCAGAGTTTTGACGAGCGAGAGAGGGAGGTCTCCAGTCAAGGTTCAGATCCACCAATGGACACGAAGGGTGGTTCACGGATATTTAATTTCCAGGGGTATTGGAAGGAGGAGGAGACCACACTAATCAAACGATCTCACCGAGTGTCTAGAGTCCTTTTGTAAAATGAGTCATCTAATGGTAAAATAATGTTTTCCTGTGTTGAGTCTTTGTTTGTCTACGGATTTTCGTTCCTGACACCTTTCCAGTGTTCAACGGTACGGGACGTGGTGAGAGGGTCGTGGAGGTACACCAGTGGTTGGACCTTATAGAGGTTTCAGGAGGAAGACCGAAAAATACCTCCTTAGTGATGTATTCGTACCAACTAACTAGTAACCGACAATCAGTGATTTGAGTTAGATGTCGACGGGAGGGAAGGGGTCTCCAGACCCACCCTCCCACCCCCTAAATTTCAAGATTAGGAGAGTAGTACACTAACCAAGGGGACCGTTGTCGGGGGTAGAAATCCCCCTAAAGGGTTTCGATGGAGTAGTTGTCTTACTTCCCTGAAGGGACCACCAAGTCACCGATTATGAGGTGTTAGGGTTACGTTCCCCGAGTCCAAGTTAGATGCCAGTCCCTTGATCTAGGGTGTACAACGTTAATTCTGGACCGTGTCGGTTTATTTATAATTTTTTTGTTTTTTGTTTTTTGTTGGGACATTCAGTCCACACCAATCTTCCCCGTACAATATTTATCCTTTTCGAAGGAAAGTGGAAGTCCCGAGACCTTGATAAAGTTCTTGACTCCTGACTCTCTGGTTTATGACATTGTTTTCTACGAGGGTAGCGAGAGTACGAATCCTTTAAGGTTCCAGAAACCCTCGAGACGGTGTATCCCCAGCCCCCACCCCCGTCTACTCCTGATTTATGTATAATGTAGTGTAACAGTGTGGACGGTAAGAATAAAACATGAGTATTACAAAGTAGTCATTCCTATAGTACGTCGAAAGGAATAAGTAAGTGAGTAAGTTAGTTATGTATAATTTACGGTTTATCATATGACCTACGAAAAAGTGTTGTCACTTTTTCAGATCTAACGGAGAAGTCTCGAATCTAAACTTCCCTCTACTTCGGGTTTTATGTTCACCAATCCCTTCTGGAGAGGTCCCTCACTATAAAATCGACTCTAGATTTTTGTCTTTCTCGACACATGTCTCTTCTCGTTGGTTATGTAAGGACAGTGGTGTTACCTAAACTAATCAAAGAATTACTACCCATAAACAGAGGTCAGGAAAGAATTTTTTCTTTTTCTTAATTTACAGGAATACGTATGAAGAAACGTGTACACAATTCATTTTATTGAAGGATCTTACATACGATCCAGTTGTGTATGTACGTAAAAAATTAAACTACCTAAGATGGGTTACCGGGAGACTTTTACAAAGACCATTAATTGAATGTGAGGATGGTCATTTGCACGGTTACGCTATCTACTTTTGACCGTAGAGCGATATCAAAATTAAAGATAAGGAGAATAATACTCACTTCGACTTGTAGAAAGTGTTCAAATTTTCGTAAACATAAAGGAAAAGACACTTCAGAAACACCAGAGACAGGTAAAAAGACCCCAGAAAAGATGACCCCAGATGATGACTTGTCATCATCGTAAAAGTGAGTGGAAGAGGGTAAGTCAGAGACTAGTTGCAATACATACTGTGTTCACCGCTGATACTTCTGTCATTCCCTTCTCAGGATCGGTCCTCATCCCCTCTCTGAGCTCTGTCCTCTCTTTCGGACTCAAGAGGATTCCTGCCTTCGTGCACCTCGGTTTCCCGGTTCCGTCCTTTTCAGTGTCTCATCCTTAGAGTCGATGTCCAATAAAGAAGAAGGAGACGTTGGTGTCTCATTTAGGTTCTCATCTGCACCCCTCTGGTCAATCCTCCAATGATGTTATTAATTAACTGTCATCCATTGTCAGAAGGGTCTACCGGATCACCATTTCTTAGACGACCGGTTACGTCCTCTGTATTCTCTGGGTCCAAGCTAGGGACCCAACCCTTCTAAGGGACCTCCTTCCGTACCGTTGGGTGAGGCCATAAGAACGGACCTCTTAGGGTACCAGTCTCCTCGGACCGCCCGATATCAGGTACCCCAACGTGTCTCAGCCTGTACTGACTTCACTGAAATCCTGTGTGTGTGTGTCTTTATTCTCAGACCTTTTTCCACCACCACTGTCTCTTCGCCTTCTTAGGTACTATGTGACACATTTTACTCTGTCCCGAACAACTACCTGACCTTTACCCTCTCGTTCCTTTCCCTTCTTTTAAATCTTACTGATGATCTAAAGGCCGAACTTATTTCTACCACCTATAAATGTTGTCGGTAATTTTTCCCTTTGACCCTCCAGAAGGTAAAACCTTTACAGTTTAAACTCTGCATTTTTCAGTTCGTCTTTATAGACGTACTTACTTTACTCTTAGACCTTCTCGTTTCCAAACTTGACCTTCATTTTTGACCCTTGTGTAGTTGTATTTGTGTGTGTGTCCTTGATTACTCTAAGGTTGTTCACTCGTGTTTCGTTCTTCCCCGAGTCCTGTCCCAAGACGTCTTTACTTTGTAAGTCTCCAGTTCGTCTTTTCGACCACTCTTTTCGGAGTTCTGTTCTTTACTCATCGTTCCCTTCTGTCTTATCGTCACAGAGTCTTAGGTTTTGACAAAGTTATTCTTACCTCACCAACTAACACAACTTACGACGAACCTCCGACGTGTGTACCTAAACCGTTATTCTTTCGTCACCCACCGGAAGCTTTTAAATCCCATCTTCGGGTTACTATGACACAACTTCTCATTTACCCTCTATTGTTTAACCCTTGTCATATGTCTGGTAAGAAAGTTCTTAAAACCGATACTTCACTCACCCCTTCACCCAGTCTCGTTATAAAATTTCTACTCTGCGACCTTATACAAACATTCCGTTACTGACTCCTCTTTCCTATTGTAAGTCTTTCGACATCTATTTCTGAGGTCTCCTGTTTACCGTCCTGACTCAAACTTTCTTTCTCTTTATTTTGGAAGTAAAGTCCTATTCCTCATCTTTCACCTATGTTTTGACATAGACTCCTAAACCATCATACTTCGAGATAGGAATAAAAACTTCCCGTAAAAATTTTCATCTTTACCTATAACTTGTGATTCCACAAAGTTTTTATAGGCGTTTAATATATATTGTGAGAAAAGAAGAAGAAGTTCTAATTGGGGGGAGGACTCAACCCCGGTCTGAATTATTCACTCACCAAAAATTGTTTTCCTTATAATAATCCACCCTCATTACCAAGTCGGGGCACCGAAGGAGAAACGAGAGGGAGCCTACTGAACAGGACTACTTTCACTCGTGAGTGCAACGTTCCTGTAAGTTCGAAAAATGCCTCCGGAACCGGGAAGGTTGAGATGAACCGTATCTCAACGCCGGAGGACTGGTGTCGACAGTCACCAGGTGGAACCTTGACCTAGAGAGTCGGGGTCAAGTCGGAAGCCTATTTACGTGAGGTTAGTGGTAGAAGTGATGTTGGAGAACTTTGGTCCTTCCTCTTGGTGAGTCTATTCGGTGAGGTCTTAAAGATTGAGTGTATTATTTACCCTATTATTTACACCATAATTCAGTAATTTAAAACCTTGTTAGAGGAGACGTCGTTACCTATTGATTATGTAGGTAAATTTTTTTACGAAATACGTAGATATAAAGACATACTGAACGATCGTAAATTACAAAACGTCCTTATACGTATTCTCATTAAGGACCTAAGAAGGAAAGAAAAAACCATAGTAAGAGTACGACCAAAACTTCTCTTTTCTTAACCCTTCGAAATACCTTGTAATCTTGAGGAGTGACCTTTCGAAATTTCTTAAGAGGAACTGGACCCTCGCTTCTCGGAGGTCGACCCGGAAGTGTCTTACGGAGTGGATGTATCCCGGGGGAGTGGATTCCAGTGTGGGAAGGACCCCGTGGATGTAGGGTCCTGACTCGTCTCTCTCGTGTTTCCGGACCGGTGGAGTGGGTGGCACCCTGTTGACACTTCCCGGTGAATTCGGGGTCACGAGGACCGTGACGGTTGGACGAGGTCTCGAACTGAGGACGAAGACAGGTTTAAACGAAAGAACATAAGGGAAGGTGTCGACATTTAAACTTTACATGAGGGAATCTTTGTAGGACGGGTAAGTCGAACCCGAGTCTCTCTCAGGAGAAGGACCCCTGGCCAAACACTGTCAATTCGTTAAGATAGAACCCCGTCCCCCGCCCACCCCCCACCACCACCTCTGTGGTCCTTGCGTTCTGTTCCTCCTCTCCTTCTAGGTTATAATAAAGATAAATCTTTCACTTTTTCCCGATGACGTGAACATATGAGACGTGTCAGGTGTCCATGGTGTTTTCGGAGGACCGATCCTGTCGAGCACAGGTTTTTGTCGACTCATTTTCTCCGGTGAGGATTAGGATGGTCGACACTGGAATCCGGTGAGACTGAGAGTCAGAGGAACAGACACTGTACTTCCCATTATCAAACTTAAGTATAAAATTCCTTCACCAACTCCTTTTCGTGAAATATGTAAAATTTTATGATACGTTTGTAATTAGTCATGAAAGATGACGAAAAACTAAGACTTCTCAACATTAATTACTGATTGGTGACTGTTGAGTTAGTCTTGGGGTTCTCTTTCGCTGGGGTCGGGGATCATCGGTCATTAATGATAGAGAAACGAAAGAAGAAAAGGACAAAAGGAGTTGAGTTGTTGTTCCTCGTTGTCATGTTCACAAAATGTTCGTGACAACATATATGACCTCTAAATACCAGGTACGAGAATTTCTTACCCATTCGTTTTGGGTAGTAATTCAATGAAAAATAAACACACATCCATCCACTAAAAATGAGAGTCCGACCCTGAGTTAAAAATTTTTTTCCTCTTCTTTCAAAGGTACGAGTGATGTCCTTCGGTAGCATTTGAACACTCGACCCCACGAGTTGTTGGGGGTCCCTGAGCGTGACTTGACCGTCGACGACTTTTCCGTCCGGGAGGGTGGTGTCGGGGCTGACGACCGTCGGATCGGTGGGGTAGGAGGCGTACCTAAGTTTGGAAGAGTCAAACCCGGGGAATCAATTTTGACCAAAGAAGACAGAGTTTTTAGGGTACCGGACATCCCAAAGAGGATACTGTACCGAAGATAAGATACATTTTAATGTTAATAAACCCAGAGAAGAATGGATGACCCGACATTTATTAATAAAAAAAATAAAATGTGAGCTCAAATCAACTAATTGTTACAAACAGAGTCAAAGTCCACCGTCGTTCTGCGTACATAGAGGAACCCAGCCCTTCTAAGGGACCTCTTTCCGTACTACTGGGTGAGGTCATAAGAACGGAGCTCTTAGGCTACCTGTCTTTCAGACCTCCCGATGCGTCAGACCTCCCAACGTCTCCCAGTCTGTACTGACTCGTTCATTGTGAAAGTGAAAAAGATATGTACATAGATAAGTAAGAGTCTAAGAAAAGGGTAAATCCAATAATGTCTTATAACTCGTTGATTTGTAGGAACACGATATATGTCATCCAGGAACAACCCAATAGATAAAGTTGATGTCGTCACACTTGTATAGTTAGGGTTAAGGATTGATGGGGAGAGGGTGTAGGAAGGGACAACCATTGTTCCCGACATGGGAAGACTGTGGACAGGAGGTCGACAATTGAGTAGAAACGGTGGTGTCCACTCAATCCCTCGTCTGGATTCGGAGTTTCCTTCCAAAAGTCTCTGTTACTCCCTATCACCTCTCCCCTCTTTCTTCGTTTCGACCGGAGAAGAGAAACGACTCAGAATCTTCAAGACCATAGACCGTCGTACTAAAGACTGAACCATGAATGATAGGACACGACCCTGGCCTTCTCCTGCTGCCTCTCAAACTGGGACTTTTGTGAGAAACACTTGTCAAGGCCGACCGAAGTGACGGACCCGGAAAGTAAATCACTAGACCCCCTCCTCTCTGATTCTGGACGACACTGGGAATCCCAACCTTCTTGGAAGTTTCTGTTTCTTGTCACACCCCGGATACTCTTCCTACTGTAGTCTCCCTCTCCCTACTTCCGGTTTCTTAAGACTCCGGGACCGAGATCCGACCTCCGTTCGACCTCAGTAGTCCAGATCTCTCTTTGCTCCTCGGTCTATTTCTCTCTGACACAGGACAGACCGGACCCACCAAACGACGTCGACAAATATTATTAATATCGAGTGTGACTAACTCGTGAGTGAGACCCGGTCCGTAGTGTTAGTACTAGAGTGACTTCAACGGACCGTAGGGTCCATGACGAGAAAAGAGGAAAATGTTTCCCCTTTTGACTCCGTATCCCTCCAATTCGTTGAACGACAATTCAGTGTCTGCACCATTCACTGAATTGTCCCACACCGACGTCCACAAAAATGAACTGTCGGACGAGTACCTGTGACAGGACCAAGAACAAACGGCGGGGGGTCCAGGGTTACACAGGGGGTCTTCGACTCGGGGCTTGTGACACCCCGAGGGTTGTCCTAATTGACCACTCTCCCATGTCATCCTCCGACCTCCCCCACTACTCCTTGTCCTCTCCGGACCTGTAAAGAGGGGGATGGGTCCCGAGGCGGAAAGTGACATCAGCGACCCACAGGGTTGTGGGGACAGACGACGACACTCTTCAGTAAGTGACTTCTGAGAAGTAAAGGAGAAGACATCCTTCTTCCCACGGAAGAAGGATGTCCTTTCGGTTGACGTGGTGGTGGGTGCTAACGAGGGTGAACGAAGTGTGTCTATTCTTGACGTCTGTACCCTTCTCGAGCGAGGTATGTTTATTTCGTTCAGGGAGAGACTCATAGTTCGTCTTGTCGACCGATGTTACGTAGCATGACTAGAATAAACCTAACACTCAGGTTGTTTGGTTGACACTTTTTTAAATAGTACTCTATTGACCCCAACTTATGCTCGACCTGGAAGTCACTATTTAAAAACGACTAAAAAAATCCGCACCAGAACCGTAACACAGCTACAAATCTTCCCAGGAAATCCCTATATATGGGATTTCATAAAAATCTTCTAAAAGACTCAACTACTTCCATCACCCTTTTTGTCCTTTCCTTGTTTAGGTCCGAAAAAAGAGGAGAACTGATTCAGGGACGTTTCTCGACCGTGTTCTTAGTGTTCTTTACTACAGACTTTAAACAAAGTTTGATTACCCCCCTCCCTGTTCCCCTCACTGTCTACTCGGTTCTGACCGGGACGTGACCGCTAACAATACGACCACTGTTCCTACCCCATGTCCTGAGGTAATAGGTTAGAGGTAAGAGAGGTAAACGACAATACACGACCTTTGACGAGTGGGATTGTACACGATATCTGATTTGAGTGAAGACTTCCGAGGATCTCCTTCGTCGATTTTTTTTACCGTTCGTAGGAGGTGCGCCGACTTTGATTCGGTAAGTCACACTGACGGGTGGTCCTCTTCGGTCCATACTTTTGTCGGTCACAAAGGTTTGTCCTCTGAGTTGTGGACCCTGTGTTCCCGTACTTGAGGTTGGACGTCCGAAACTAAAATTTTCCTCGACGAAGAGGGTGTACATTAGGGGTCCACGTCCGACTCCCGGACCCTCTCCTCTCCCGTCTCCCGTCAACCCCGTCACCCTCGTCTCCCTGGTCCTCTCCTGTCTCGTCTCCCCTCTCGTCCACTAAGTACATTACGATGTAATGAGGTCGTCCGTTCTGTCCGTTTAACCGGAAGTTGTACGTACTACAAAGACATAAAAGAAGTGTTAGCTTTTAAAGTTTGTGTGTTTTATTTGTCTTTTGTTATATCGTTCGGGAGGTACTTGGGTAGTAGGTCAAAGTTTTTAATAGTTGTTAAAGGACGATAAGAAAAAACCAAAACAAAAAACTGACGTGGGACTCCATACCCTAGAATTAGGGGTTGGTCCCTAACTCTGGTCCTTCTCTGCCCTAACTTGGGTTCGGGGGACGCAACCTTCACGTCAGAATTGGTGACCCGGTGGTCCCTTCAGGGAATGGACAACAAGAATATAGTGATTGGGGTGGTGGGGAGGGGAGGTGTGATGAGTTAGTAAGAGAGTATCAAAAATCCATCCCATATGGACCGGTCTTGACATATTTGGAATTGACGTGTTAAGACTGTTTGTGTCCTTGGGTAAATTGAACCTGGAGTTGACACTTTCTTGTAAATTTCAAGAGTCTGTGAGGGTCTTTCAAGAGTATAAACATGGGATCGAAGTGGATAAGATCTTGAATTCGTACTCAATTAAAACTTGACGTGAATAAACGTTCAATCAAGACGTAAGTAATAATCAATAAAAACGTTCAATCAAAGAGTAGGGGTCGTTCCTTGATCTGTCCAGTTCGAAATTGAAATTTTGTTGTGGACCGTTTGGTCCCGAGATCGGGTCCAGGACGACGAGTTCGTCCATTGAAACCGAGTCAGATACTCGAGAAAACCCGAAATTTAAGTCTTCCTATCAAAAGTTGGTCCGTGGCGGGGGTGGGTGGGGGGAGGAGGGAGGTAAGGATGTAACGACCCATAGTTTTTCGGGACTCCGTCATTTTGGTACCGATTCTAGTTCTACCCCACCGTCTTCTTAGTACACCTTCAGACTCTTTGACGTCTGGGTAGGGTTCGGGGTAGACTCTCCGAGACTAAGTCGGTCAGAGTCCACCCGGTATTTTAAATGTAACATAGTTCGTTGGCCCATTAACTGTGTCAGTGACCCTACTCTTTGGGTCGAGATTTCATTCCGACGACGACGATTCAGTGAGTCAGATTCGTCGAGAAAAAAGTCTACTCGAATTCCCAAGACGGAGGAGTTGTTCGGGTTCCGGAGGACGTTCTGGAGCGTCAGTAGGTGGTAAAGGAGGTATACAGTCCCCAAAGGACCCTCAAGTTGTAAGGGGTCGAGACCTCGTTACTCTCGTTTAGTGAACGACTTATAGATAATGATACGATTTGGGACGTGAGCGGGAAATTGTATGTCATACTAAATTACGAGTTCCTTGAAAAGACCTTTCTTCAATTATAAGAAAATGTTAAACCTGTGGTTCGGAGTACCTCCAACGGGTCCTTCTCTACCTCGACCCAACCCCACTACTGACCAAAATGTACAGTCACACCGGTTCGATGTCCTGGGTCTTAAGGTAGTCTACGATTGGATCACAACGACACTTCCATGACTCCATGACACGTCTACACCCATTGTTACCGGGGGTTGATCCACTGACTCATTTTCTCTCACAGAAACTATTAGGTTCACCCGGAGTAGGTTAGTTGACTTTCAGAAAGTCCTGTTTTACCTTGTTTTGATTTCAGAGGGACCCCTTCTTTAAAACGGAGTTTGGACGTAGTCCTTTGTACCCAAACTAGGGACCCAACCCTTCTAACGGACCTTCTCCTGTACCATTGGGTGAGGTCATAAGAACGGACTTCTAGGGTACCTGTCTCCTCGGACCTCCCGATGTCAGGTACCCAGTGTTTCTCAACCAGTGCTGACCTCGATGAATCGTGCGTGTGCGTGTGTGTGTGTTGGTGTTTTCCGTGTGTGTGTGTGTGTAGTGTTTTCCGTGTGTGTGTGTAGTGTTTTCCGTGTGTGTGTGTTAGTGTTTTCCGGTACGGAAGGAACGGAGATGTTGTGACTGGTACTAGACGGTTGGTGGTGGACGTTGAGTTGGTTTTTGGTGGGTCACATGGCCTCGGAGTCGGACGAAGTCGACGGGTCTTCACATAAACTTATGATGACATGTAGAAATCAATCTAAAACTCTTATTTGATAAATATAGCTTTCCGATGGTGTTTACGTTCTTCGAACAAAAATACAAAGTTAAAAAATCACCCACAACCCCCCCCCGTCGTATCAGATGGAGTCGTGAATTCTTGTCATTGGACAGATAAGACCCGTTCTAGTATGAAATCCGTTAGGACTCAAAGTGGTGGACTAATTAATATACGGTTGGACTTTCAGATGAAAGGTGACGGGGTAGGTGAGTTTAGTCGTAATTCGCCAGTCTATCGGGTAGTTCTAAAGTATATAAAGCATATAAACATCAACCCTGAGACCGGACCTTCCAGAGTTCTGTACACTCGAGAGTCGTGGACTCTTCGAGACGTCTCAGTTGCACCTCCTACTTACTCCTCGAGTTGTGTGCGACTGACTTGCCCGAAGACGAGGATTAGGACAGGGACCCACGGTGAACGTGTAATCTCACTTCCGGGTCAAAGGTGTGAATTCCGTGACGTCAAGTTTCATCTCTTGCGTTCAGGGTATCTTCTTTACAGTGTTTTACGTCATCCCGTGTTTCCTTTCTTGTCCTTTACGAACTCCATTGTCGTTTTCTGAACTTTCTTTACTTTCCTACGTAAGACCCGTTTCCATTGGCTCAGTTTCCGTCCTTTCTTGGCCGATAAACCCCTTCTCCTTCCCTCTTTCAGTTTCATCGGTTCATCCGATGTCCACACCCGGTCGACCTCTCTCCTTGAGTCTTGTCCCTCGACGTAGTCTACCCCTCGGAACTTATTGTTTTGTCGTTTGACCGTCCGTTACTCCTCGGGACCCCCTGAAGGGTCTACTTTTACCCTTTTCTTGTTCCGTACGCGACCTCTGGACATACACCGTTGTTTCGTGTCTCCTGATTCAATCCTTCCCCGTGACCTCGCGGAGGTCGGGGGTGACTCAATTGTCGTCGACGATTGTACCTCCCGAATGGTTCACGGTTGGGGTTTCTTGCGTACACTAGAGAAATTAGAAGGACTTCCCTGAGAATGGTTGGGTAAAGTGTCTATTCCCTTGGTTCCTTGTCCCTCCAATTGTTCACACAAGGCCTAGTATATTGGTCAGTCGTCACTCCGAGGTCCCGGTCGTGTGACTGGTGCTCTCGTCGGACGGACTCAGCGGGTGTCCCCGTCCGGACCCGGGACGCGAGGTTAAGGCCCATCTCGACTCTTCGTCCCACTCGCTTTCCCTCTGAGTGTGTGACATCTCTACTACAGAGACATTGGATGGTGAAATCCAGTTTCCGACTGACCTTCTTCAGACCCCAAGGAACCCCAACACCGTGTTGTTCGGTCGGTTTTTGGTCGAAACGAGTTCTTGAATGTGGTTCAGAACAACGTTTACCAGGGTGTGCATCAGGTCGACGAAGATCTGTGGCACCTGAAAGTTGTTGACCATGGAGCAACCATTGGTTCACCTTGTGGGGGTTCTCAAGGGTCTTTGCCCTCTACCACTGGCGTATTGCCCAACTTGACTCAGGCAGTTTTGACTACACGAGCTTCAGTATTGGGAGTCATGGGGTCTTACACTGGAATAAACCTTTGACTCGGTAACGACTACGTTAACCAATCCTACTCTTCCACCCGGGGATTAGGATATACTGACCATATATCTACCTTATGTCATGAAATATGAAAGGATATTTCTCCCTTTAGACCGATGTCCGTACGCATGTCCCTGTTGCGGTACACTTCTTCCGTCTCTGACCCGACTACGTCATTTTTCGTTCCCGACGGCTTCTGACAGTCGTTTACTGGTCTTTGGTCCTCGCTCCGGACCTTGGAGAGGGAGTGTTGGAAGTCGGAGTGGCAGTGTCGGACCTTGGAGTCTTGACGACTCTGGGAGAGAGGTGGAAAAAGGGAGGTCTTGACACTCTGTCATTTAAAGACAATTCAGAGGACCAAGTACAATGAAACAGCGTCGTCGGGATCCTATGATTACCCGAAGGGTCCACCGAGTCCCCGTTTCTTAGGGAGACGGTTACGTCCTCTACACCCGAGCTAGGGACCCAGTCCTTCTAGGGGACTTCTTCCTTTACCGTTGGGTGAGGTCATAAGATCCTTTAGGGTACCTGTATCCCCGGACCGTCCGAAGTCAGGTATCCCGTCGTTTCTCAGCCTGTGCTGACTCCTTGATTTGTCGTTGTTGTGATTATGTCACTGGGTACGATAAGGAAGGGTCTTCTAGTGTCCACGTAGAAGTGACGTATAAAATCATTCATTTTTCAGATGACACTTTGCGACATGACGTTACGTATAGTAAGGTGTTTTCTGATAAAGACATAGTACCAACATTCAACTTTTGTCCGTTCACAAACTTTAAAGTAGATAGAGATTGACGGGTCCGTAGTCCCTGATAGAAACTAAAACTTTGTCTTTGGTTGAAAGTAAAATTGTTAGTTCCTGGACGAAAGAGAAGGTAAATACATGAGAATCTTCGTTTATAACTGACATAGTCTAAGAAGGACACTGGAATTCTTTGGTTGAGGTTTCCAGTCTCCAGGACGACCTGGGGAGTTGGGTCGTCTTCCAGGGGTAGACAGGGTGCCGTACTTTGGCGTAGTTCTACTGGTGTTCGGGAGAGTCAAAATTTCACCGTTGTCGAGAGACTTTATGCCGACGACCGACATTCATCAGTGGGGTAGAAGTTTATACGAGTGTGTAAGTTAAGACGTTGATGGCAACTAAAGAAACAAATTGGTCACGTACTGAAACTTCTTGTACACGGAGTATTCAACACTCACTTACCAACACCAGTCCTTCCCTTCGAACAGACGGGACCCCTTAAGGTGTATGACAAACGTTGATTACTAATCGGAGTGATTCTTTACTTTGGTTTCGACATGAAGAAAACTATCAACCTTTTAGGGGATGAGGTTTTATAAAAACGTGTACATGTTTTTAATACCTTTCAATATGATATTTTGGTCGTAGAGGATGTTGAGTTTACATTCGGTGGTATTAATAGATATTGTTTGAATTCTACAAGAATATAGTGTCGTGAGGGAGAGAAACTTCAATTGGAACTCGTAAATTCTACCCTGTCCGTGTCAAGATTCGGATAAGGTACCATACTTACAAATTAAGAGTGTTGTTGGGAGACGTCATCCGTGGATATAATAAGGATAACACGTCCACTCTTATTTCGTGTCTATCTAAGTCTTTACCGGGTTCCAGTGTCTCGTTACGTACCACATTGACCCTAGGGTTTGGTCCGTCAGACCGAGTTTGGGTGGGGTGGAGGAATTGTCTGTTGGTTAGTTCGATCTGTGTCTCTGTTTGTTCTGTTTTACAACTCACCCCTGGCCAATTCCTCCCACACAACTCCTACCTCCGTTTTCTTCTTTTGTTAGTGTAGGGTCCGTGATCCGACCGTGAAGTGTGTACGAAAAGGGTGAATTACCCGTGCCGTGGGCTCCCTTCGTAATGAGGGGGTGAGTTGTCTACTCTGTGACTCCGGACTCCCCAATGCCACCAGGTATACTCCCGTGCAATAATACACTACGGGGGTTTGGGTCCAAACGACTGACGTTTTTGGTCCCGACAAACCAAAAAAGTCAGGTAAAAGAGGTCTCAGTGCCAAAGGTTGACATTGAAGTCGTAATGACTACCATGTTAAACGAAAAATTTCAGTTAGGTCGTCACCTCTCGTCACCACGACCCCAGTCCTTACCCCCATTACGGGTAAGGTCGACGTGCGAACGTGTCTTTTCACGTCACCTCTACGAATTACACAGTCGGACCCTCAGTCTCCCCGAACCCCGGATCTAGGTGAAGACCATGATTAACACGACCAAATCGGTTCGGGGAGTTGGAGTGACCTAGAGATAAAAGGTTCATACTTAACCTATATTCCTACGAACCGGGCACCTGGAGTGTTCCCCGAACACATTTTCCACAATGGTTACGTCCACTTGACCGACACTTTTGACATTCCACGAGGTGTCGATTAATAGCGGTCTTACTTGTTTTGGTCCAGTAGGGTCGTCGGTGGTGTCCGGGTGTCCAGGTGTGTACAGTCGACCCCCTCCACTGTGGTCCTCTTACCGGACCCCACTTGGAGTGGGAGAAGGAATCCTTTAGACCCGAGTCCCGTAGGTTCCAGACCGAGACGGATTCAGGGGTCTCGAAAGGGGGTACCGTCGGAACGACCAGATTTCTCGATAGTTGGTCCTCTTGGACCCGTCCCCTCGCTTCAGGAACTTCTCGTCGGAGGATACGGAGGTCCAGGAGTGTGTGAAGCGTCCGGCCGACCGTGACTCGCCACTACCCCCGTCCCACGGTAGACCCTTTCGTAGGTTGTGACCCAAAGTAGGGACCCACCGTGCCTTAGGCCTTTCCCTCGCCGTGTCTTGCGAGGTGGGGACGTGCCCCTCCCTAAGTCCACTCTGGTGGGGGGTCCCACCTCTGACCTCCTGGCTCCCCTTTCCTGGATGGGTGAGGATGGGAGGCAAACAAGCCTCGGGTGGCTCCGAGGGGGTGGGGGTAGGGTAATCAAGGCCGGGGTCCTTCTCCGTTCCTAGCCTATGTAAATTGTGACTTAGTGGGCCGTGAACCCGTGTTACTGGGGAGATCCTCTCCCGCCTCTTCGAGCAGACCGTTGACGGATGTGTTTGTCCCGTTAAGACTTCTCGTCGTTTGTTTGGTCAGACCGGGGCAAAACGTATTCTAACGTGAGGTGTTTTTGTTACAGGTTCCTTGAGAACGACTAGTTATGGTTAAGGATTGTGACTCCAAATCCGGTTAATGTCTCCAGGGAAACCTCCCTTGAAACCTATTCGGCTAAAAAACCATTAACGATACGACACAGACATCTGTGGTTGAGCGGCAACCCTCGTGGTCTGTGAAGTCAGTTGTCTAAGACCACTTGAAACAAAATTTTCCTTCAATTTGACTTTCCAAACTTGGATGCTTGGTTTCCTTTGAACAATCAGTGATCCACTGACAGTCCGATGGGCACAAGAAATACGATTCCCCAATGTGTTCAAGACCCCCCTCCACACTTCTTAGCAATTCATGCTCGTCTGGCCAGACAGACGCCCGGAGCCTCACCTGTGACTGGTGTCGGGGAGTTAGGTCTCTTCGTAATTTTTTGCTTGACGTTACCCATGTTTAGGCTTCCTCCACTCGTGTAACCCGGCCCTCGCGCCAATTCTCTTTGCACATAGGAGGGCCTATGTGCCAGGTTCCGGCGGAAGCCAAGGCCTTTTTCTATACAGTAAAATGTGCTCCATGATTTGCTTGTGTTACCCGGTCTTTTAAAGGTCGTATGACAGGCGGGAGAGGTGGCGGCTTGATGACGGGAACTACCGGCAGTTTGTATCCTGTCCACAAGAAATATTGGATTGACTACTGAAGGGTGAACCAAGGATTCTCGGTATCGCTGTCGTGATTCGGAAGAAGCCAGCTTAAGTGTTTTTCCTCTCCGAGTGTCAAAAGGCGTTTGGAAGTTTGGGGTGTGCGGGCCCCTGCTGCCCACCTCCACGCGTCCGCACGGCGGGGGGGATGGGGGCGGGCGGTGTTGGTCCCGAGGGCCGGTCCAGGGGGTCGTGGGGGAGCGCAGGGCGAGACAATGGAGCGAGCGCACAGGCGGCCGCAGGCTGTGAACTCGGCAGCCAAGGCGCCCACGGAAGAGGAGGAGGAGCCGCCGGTTGCCCGATGAGACTTGGCGAGCGCCTGGGGGCGGCGGTTGGACGGATTGCGGCAGGTGCGGACGTGGGTGAGGGGGCCGTCTGCTCCGCCGATGCCACGGCTCGTCGCGCACGCGGGGCAGCCGCAGCGGACGTCGGTGCGACACGTGGTCGGTGCGCAGGTGAGCCTACGACCCCTATTTCCCCTGGGGGTCGCGCGCGTGGAGGGCTTCGTCGGCCGGGAGACCGCCGCGGCGCCCCAGGGCGAGGGTCGTGAACCCCACGTCGTCAAGCCGCGCGGGGGTGGGAGGGCTCCGGCCCTTTCCTGACTCGCGTCTCTACACCGAGCAGACCGGCAAGGCCTCGTCGTCGAGTAGAGGTTCGTCTCACGCGCCGCCCTTGTCGTCCATCTCCAGATCCAGGTCCAGGTCCGCCTCGAGGCGGTTCGAGTCGTCCTACCACTCCACTTCTTCCGACGGCGGCAGGCTGGTGGTGCCGAAGTTCATGAAGTAGGGGGCGGCGCGCGGGCTCCTGCGGGTCCGCCCGCGGGCGCCTAGGGACGCGAGTCCGGCGCGCCGAGACCGTGCACGCCCGGGGCGCGCGGCGGCCGTGGACAGGCCTTCTCTGTCTCGCCGCTTTGTTACCTGGACCTGCGCGTCGCCGGCAGCGCCCGGGGGCCTCGTCCCATGTTTCCTCCAAGGTGGCGTCGGCCGGCCCATGGACGCCGACACCCCACCGCCTCCTCCTCGGTGGACGCCGGCCTCGAGCGGGAGAGCCCGACGGAGCGTCGAGGCTCGACGTCGGTCCGAGGCGGGGCCCGGCGCCCGCGGCGGCGGCCCCTGTGCGGGTCCCGGCCGCGGGCACCCTCCCCGGGCGCGCCCCGCCCCGGGGGCGCGAGTTTCCGAGAAATACGGGCCCCTTGCGTTTCGAAGGACCCTCGTCTTCATCAAGACCCGCGCTTCACCGGAAGTTGGGACACCACCAGCCGACCCGCCGATACCGACTTTGGCGCTCCACCCTCATCCCCCAGGCCCCATTTCCACCCATCCTTCCCTGTCCTACATATCTAACTCCACCCCCCCCTCGCCCTTCAGCTCCGTGACCCGCCGTACGTCTCCCGAAGGTGGGTGCACTTTTGTGACTCGACCGGGTCATCCAAGTCTAGGGTCGTGGTGATGGTCAGCACACTGGAACTTTCCAATGAAGAGACACGGAGTCAAAAGAATAGACATTTTACCCCTATTTTCATGACAAGTTATCCGACACCCCTCTAGTCCGTTACATAACATTTCGGCTCTCAAACTGTATATCTAAGGTTTCAACGGTATTTCTAGTTTGTCTTGACAATAGACAAGGGAGGGCGAAGGGGGCCGAACGGGACGGTCTCCGATCCGGAAAGGAGTGGTAGAGGAAACGAGGAATTCACTCTCAATTCTCGCGATCACGAGGTAGGAATGAGACATACGCAGGTTTAGGGGGGAGATGACGAATGATCGAACCTGGAACGTGTTTAACCAGTAAGAGTCATGGACAAAGGAGTGACACTTCACCCTGATTACTCTCGTGCGGAGCCCTGTGCACAACACTGGGGATTTACTCCACACATATGGTGGTTGGTGTCGTGACCCATCTATCCTTCACCGGAGACTCACAATGGGTAGTAAACATAATGGGTAAAAGGCTCCGAATTGGGTTTCTATATAGGAAACTTAAAAGTGGTAAACCTTAAGAGAAGGGGGTAGACAAGAGGGTGTTACTAAAGAGGCATACGGTTGTAACGTTGTGAACCGTGTAAAGTGAAACGTGACATCAACTTTAACTGGACTAAACAGGTAATATGTAAGAACTCCCGTTTTTTTTTTTTTTTTTGGACAAACCGAATGGAAACACGAGTCGTGACCCGGAATGGTAACATTCAGACGATTGAGTGAGGGAAGGACCCCTCCCCCCTCCCTCCCTATCTCACCCGTATGGGTCGACTCCCAACCGTCAACACATTCTTTAACTCGTTCTGAACGAAAATTTCCAAGAAAGGAGGTGGACCAAAAGAGGAGACAGAACCCCGATTACATTACTCTTGAGGTGTAGTCTACGGTCAAACGAGATACTCTTGATCCCCTCGTCTTCGTCTGAAGACTTTTCAACCGAAGATGAAATTCGGGACCTCTCACCCAATAGTCCACACTTTTCCGACCTTCTCTCTACGAGACGGTCCAATCACTCTAAACCCTGTGAATCAGGGACCTGTCCCTAAGTCCAAGACCCGAATTGTGACGACTTAAGTCTGTAGATCGAGTCACAAAAGACTCCTGGGTGACTTGACGGACTACAACACTTCCTATCCTTTACTTCATGAAAACGAGACATTCAATTACCAGAGTAACCCCTCACTTTCTTACAAGAGCTTACGGATTTATAAAACCTCTACATTCACTGGTGTTTCATTCACGACATTTGGTCCACTCTTGTCTCCATCATGGAAGAAGTTCCATCATACAGGGTCTTTGAACGTGAGTCAGTCATGAGTTTTGTATAAAAAAAAGTCAACTTAACTTAGAAAATGTGAACTCTACACAAAACTTCCTAGGGTTATCTACTTGTTGTCCTTCCTGAAAGTTTGAAGGACTATATCAACCCCTTCCCCGACTGAGGAGTGGAAATTTTACACTCGACTATTAGTATCATAGACAGTCTGAACAAGTCAGTGATTCAACATAGACTTAGAAACTCTGGGGTGCCTGGAGTCGTGTAATCCGAGGAGACAAGAAGTGAGAGAAGGTCTCAAACGAGTCTAAGCACAGGTAACTCAACCACTACGATAATTGGTAGAGTAGGAGACGACGGGGAAGAAAACGGAAGTAGAAAGGGTCGTAAACCCAGAAAAGGTCACTCAACTGAGAAGTTTAGTCCATCGGTTTTATAACCTGAAAGTCGAAGTCGTAGTCAGGAAGGTTACTTATAAGTCCCAATTAAAGGAAATCCTAACTGACCAAACTAGAGTGCCAGGTTCCCTGTGAGTTCTCAGAAGAGATCGTGGTGTTAAGTTTTCGTAATTAAGAAGTCGTGAGTCGGAAGAAATACCAGGTCAAGAGTGTAGGAATGTACTAATAACTTTTTTGGTATCGAAACTGATATACCTGGAAACAACCGTTTCACTATAGAGATGAAGAATTATGTGACAGATCCAAACAGTATCGAAAGGAAGGTTCCTAGTTCCCAGAAAATTAAAGTACCGACGTCAGTGACAGACGTCACTAAAACCTCGGTTTCTTTTATTTTAGGCAGTGACGAAGGTGAAAAAGGGGAAGATAAACGATGTTTCACTACCCTGGTCTACGGTACTAGAATCAAAAAAATTACAACTCAGTCTGGCACGTTAAGTTTAGACACCGAATGTCTGACCACTCTTACGTCCGTGTCTTTCCTGGAACTTCGGTTTATAATTTGTCCCCTGAGTATTAGTTAGGATGTACGGAAACTGGAAGTTGTATTGTTTTCTAGGGTAAAAATCCTTCAGTCTCTCTCACCTCTTACCCAAACAAACAAAAAATCCCAAAAAAATTTAAAAAAAAGATCTTAGGGAGAAGGGTCCTTATCGGTTCACTTTTCATACTTAGCGACTGAACTTTTCGGTAGACACAAATAAGTCTAGGAATTTGGTCACGGTGAGTTTCCTACCAGATATTGACTCTAATCAGGTATTTGATAAACAAAGACCAGGTCTACTCCATTCATTATCTTAACTTACAAATCTTTACAAATGTCAGAAAACTGTAACAACATTGTTGGTTCGGTACTAGTTATCCAAGCGAAAAGATATGACATCAACAAATTAAAAAGATCTTTACTTAAAAAAATGACATGTTTTCATGACTGGATATTGCCCCCTTTCTTTCGACTAGATAGTGGTCCTAATCAAACTATTCGTGACGAAATTTACGTAAGAACACTCCGTCTGTACAAGACTTTACTGAAGGACAGGAGTCGACACCCGACTAGGACCAATGAACGAAGACTGTTTATCTCATACCGGTTTCACTACGTTACAGTAAAGGTTCTAATCCAATATGTTTCTGACACAGAATATAGAACGAATGATAGGACCAGACAAACCCGACGATATTGTTATTGACCCATTGAATATTCGTCGTCTTCAAATAACGAATGTCAAGACCTTCGACTTTCATGTTCCAGTTCCACGGTCGTACCAATCAGACCACTCTCCGGAGTAGACCCAACGTCTGTCGATCGAAGAACATAGAAGTGTCTCACCTTCCCTGTTCCCTCCGAAAATTTTTCGGGAAAGAGTCACCGAAAAATTGTTAATTAAATAAAAACCGACACGACCCAGAAGGAAAGAAACACCAGAGAAGAGATCAACACCGCTAACCCCCAAGGAAAAGCAAAGAGTAACGCCACGGAAGAGAACAACGTCTCGTACCCGGGCTCCCGAGAGCCCGAAGTCATCAACACCGAACCGCCGAATCATCAACGTCAAGGGACCCCGAGCTCGTGTCCAAGTCATCAATACCACACGTCCGAATCAACGGGACACCGTACACCCTAAAAGGGTCCGGTCCCTAGATTGGCGTAACCGTCCTCTTGAGTAATGGCGACTTGGTGGTTCCTTTGGGGAGTTGTAGAAGGAATTCCCCCGAGTAGTGGATTAGTGAAAGGTTTCCGGGGTGAAAGCTTATGGTAGTGGAATCGCCGATCCACAGTTGTGTACCTAAACCCGCCTTGTGTTCGTAAGTCTGGTGTCGTGAATGGAAGAGACACGTAGAGAACGAGAGAGAGAACCTCTCATCGGGATATATCTTCGAGTACACCGACACGTCTTAACTAACGATCACCCTTCGACGACACATTGTGTCCCCTCGGGTCGGACTACAAGAGACTGCTGGATCTCCCCATACTACCTTCCCCAATCCCTCCGAGTTCTGTCTCCCCAATATATATATTATTAACGACTAAACACAGCAACACTCCACCTTTGGTTGAGTCGTAACATTTTGTTCATAGGAGGATAATTCTTTAAAATTTTTTTCTTCTTCGAGTGTACCTTTCCGTGACCATAGAAGTCGGTTGTCGGTCACTTCTGGGCTCCGGACGGTGTCGGTGAACTTGTTCGAATTTCGTCCAGAAAGGTACGAACTCCAAACTCTACTACTATCGGGATCGGTTGAGGAACTAGTGTCGTAACACTTTCTAGGGGTTCAGATTTCTACATTCGACGTGTATCTAAGACTGAGTCTTTACTGAGATTCTATTATTTATAACAAAGTTCGGTGAGTTAACACCCCATTAAACAATGTATCAGAGCAATTGATTGTGTTAGACACAGTCTTCTCTTGTAGTCTGTTCACCTTCCTTTTAGATTTTTACGTTGACGTTGACACATCATACCAATCACTTTATAAGGTACTTATTAATTACTGACACTTAATTATTGTAATGTTATCATGTAAGACTCGGGAAGTACGCTATTAGACCGAATGGGGATATTTATATTCTAATGATGAACTGTACTTTCTCTAGTGACTTTGTAAAGACCACACTCCACTTGTGTTCATAAAAAAGAGTACCGTTAAAGAAATAGGTTTTAATCATCCTTTCTCTTGACCAGTTTTGGAACATAGGAAGAAAATCTTTTAAAGACGAGTATACTCGGTGTTCTTTATATTTAAGCACCATTTTTAAGGTCCCAATTCTTTTTGTTAAAGGTCCTAATTATCGTATAAATTTTAGATTCTATATTTAATTCTATATTTAGTATAATAGATCCTCCTTAATCTATCGATAAGATAATTCGAGAATTCTATCGATAATTCATATCGATCAAAGCATTGTCCGTATCAGTGTCCTTAAATTTACTCAGACGTTATCAACTCTGTAAAACGGTTTCCGAAGACGTTTTATGCAAGTACTTACTGGACTAAGCGTCAGATTATAGATGGTCAGAACTACTTAGTTACTATGAAGTACTTCTCCTTGAAATAAGAACGAGAGAACAATCAGATATTAGAAGACTTTCAACGAAACCTGTAACCCTACCACTACTAGTGGTAGACACTCGGTACCCGTGTGTGCCGAAAGGAATCTCCTCGATGCTACCTGACTTGGGGTGAGAAGACCCTGGAAAGGTCCGTCCTCGAGTAAATGAGGAGTGTCGTTGAGATACTTCATCCGTGACGGAGGTAAAACATACCAGATCTGTTCCTTGGACTCAAAGTCCCAGCACTGGCACCTGTACGGGAGCCAGTCACGATCTCACTCTTAAGTTCGAGAGGTGAAAGGGGGTGTCAGGTGTGACGGAGGCACGACAAGGAACAAATGAGGACTGAGTAGGAGGAGAAGGACGTCCTCTCCCACGGGAAAGAGTTAGTGGTGCAAGAAGGGTGCCGAAGACTTCCACATTATAGACGAGTGTAGAATAGAAGAGACGTTTCAAAGTTCCCTTTACTTCAGGACAAAACAGAGAGTCATGTAACGAGACAGGAAGAACTAGAAAATGTGTTTTTATTGGTCGGGACAAAAGTGTCGTCGGACACACCACACCGAGAAACCACTAGGGATGTGACAAAACTGAGGATAAGCAGGTACAGTCGGCGTTAATGATAGTCGTTGTGTCATCCGTGGGTAACCACTGTCAGTGACCCTATGTTTCATCCCCTCCTGTTCTCGAATGTCAGGATAATCCCTTCGTCCTACACTTGCCCCGTTTTACGACGGTGACTAGACCCGTGGATTCAGAGGAGGACACTCTTCACGCGAACACATTCCGGTCCGAATACGGCCTTTGAGTTGTTCGATTCATCGCAACGACGAGGGGGTGGGGGTGTGGAACAGAGACATACACTTAACCTTAAGAATTTTCAGTCCAATTCCAAGGTCTCAAACGTCAACGACACACACATACATACACACACACACACACACACACACATATATATTTCCCTAACGTCCCTGTGTTTCCCTTAATCCTTTTCTCCAGATGCTTTGTGACCTCACTCCGGTCGGTCGTCCCTTACTCTTTAGATGTTGTCAAACGTTATCTCTGTGCACTGTCGTTTCCCTTTATCGGTCGGAACCAGGACATCGGTCGGAACCAGGACAGATACTTACCACCTAGGGATTTGATAATACCCGGACAAGACGGATTGGTCAGTGTGTTTGGATCAGTCCCACCGATTGGTGATAGTATTTGTTGGGGGTCTGAGTCACTGGATTGGGTCACTTTCAAACGAAATAAAGTGTCAGGTCTTTCCCCAAATGTTATCCCCTTCAGACACGAGAAACTCCAGTGAACTCCTGTGTCCGGGAGAAGAGTAACCGAGATAGAAGGAAGTCCAGGAGTCGGAAGAGAGGTAAGTCGACCGTCTATCTCACTTCTAGTTCGGGCCAACCCTCCTGAAATACCCGGTTCGGACCTTCACCGGGGGTACTGAAGGAGAGTGTACAGTAACAGGTCTTGAGTCGGTGCACCGGAGTGGAGTCACGTTTCCTCCGACCTTCTACCCCGATTACCAGAAGGGTTCTGGTCCCACCTCTCCCACCTATAGACAGAAACCGTGTAGACCACTCGACGACGGGGAACCAGACTAAAAACATAAGATGAGTAAGTCTTTGGTAAATAAGTCATGATGACCCGTAGATCAAGAAAAACTGATTTTTATAACAAAATCGGTGAGTATCGCTTAATTGTATGTTTACATTTTGGTTTTACCAAACAAGTTTCATCTCGTCGTGAAGTGTGACTGTCAGACTCATAAATCCTTTACGACGGACTTTGTTATACCAACCTGTATACTAGTGTGACTCACTTCATTCAGTCTGACTCTTTCTGTTTATAATATACTATAGTGAATATACACCTTAGCTTTTACACTGTGTCTTCCTCTGATACTTTGTCTGAGTGTCTGTACCTCTTGTCCGAACATCAACGGTTCCCCTTGAACCGTAACCCTCAAACCCTAATCATCTACATTTGATACCCTTGAATCGTAACCTAACCCTCAAACCTCAATCGTCTACGTTTGATAATATATATCTTACCTATTTGTTATTCTAGGATGACACGTCGTATCCTTTGATATAAGTTATACGATCCTATTTGGTATTACCTTTTGTTATATTTTTTCTTACATGTATATATTGACTTAGTGAAACAACATATCGTATTTAATTGTTTTGTAACATTTAACTGAAAGGTAGTTATTTTATTTTGATATTCTTTTTTTCTTGACGGACTAGTCTAACTAGTATCGGATACCATGTATACACCCCTCTCAAACCCTAAGAAGTCAAATTAGGATTGAACGGGGTTCGTTTAGTAGAACCTTTCCCGTGGATATAGAGACCTGTGACACGGAGAACGGACGTGTCAGTCTTTAACTTGACCTGTCCAAAGATTCGAGGGAAGAGTAGAACTCACAGAGTTTCAGAACCACTGGTTACTACTCAATACAATCTAATGTTGGTTTAAGTACAAGAATGAATTGATACTCCGAAAGTCAGGCTACTGTGTTGGTGTGTCGAAATCTTTTATTAAGAATTATGAAAGGTTGACCTTATTCTTAGACTTGTCGTAGGAGAGACTGTCGAAAGGTAGAAACGCTACGCAGGAGGAAAAAAAAAACGTGTACGGGGACGGACTACTGTAAAACTTTCAGATTGTGAGTGTAACCAGAAGTGAGAGGTTGAAATGTGATAAACTACTCCCTTCGTCGTCTATTCCACCTAACATCCCTTTCAGTGACCAGTAGGTGTTTCATCCTTTGGGTTCGTTGGTTGTGGCTCTTACGTACATTCACCTCAAACGGCTCCTGGCTAAATGACGAGGAAACAATTATTCTTCGAGCAAAACTCCGGTTGTTGGGATTAGTAATAAATTATTCCAACTACCAAAAATTTTAATAGATTGTCTCCAAATCAAATCGTGGACTTAACAGAGTAAACGAATTAGTAGAGAGTTCGTATAAACATAAAAACTAACGTCGATATGATAAGAGAAATGATTAAGTGTAGTAATTGGTTCCGGAAGGACAAAGAAACAGGAACGACCAAAAAAGATGAATCATCGAAATAGGAGGGTTTAAGACCTTAGAGATAGACTAGAATTGAGTCGTCGTCGAAAGACTAACGGTTTGATGTTCTTGTCTTCCGTCCGGAAGGACCAGGTAGATCTAGACGAAGACTCGGGGACGGTTTGAAACTGACGGAAGTGGGTGTAAAAAAATTTATTTTATTAAAATTATAAATGAACTGACGTAGTCCAGAATCAACCCTGTATGTCTTAGGAAAGACACAGTGAACCCTAGAAAGGAACACCGTGTGTCCGAGCCATGGAGATACCGTACACCCTAGAATCAAGGGACGAATCCCTATCTTGAGTTCAAGGGACGTAACGTACCGTCTAAAAAAAAAAAAAAATGAAATGTTATAACATAACCAAAACGTTCCGTCTAAGAATTGGTGACCTGGTGGTCGATTCAGAGAAGTGAGTGGAAAAATTTTCTATTTATGATCAGTATCAAAGACGAACGACTGGTTTAGAACAAATACTATAACATCACGCAACTTACACGTACGCACGATTCGACGAAGTCAACGTAGGTTGAGAAACACTGGGAAACCTAACATCAGGCGGTCCGAGAAGACAGGTACCCTAAGAGACCCGTTCTCATGACCTCACCCAACGGTTATCTGGGAGGATTAACTACAGTGGTATGATCTGGAGTTTTAAAAAACCTTTATCCCAGAAACGTCCAGTTCTGACTCCATTTCGTGTAACCTAATCCCCACCCCGACTTAGGTCTTCTGTGTGCCTGTGTGTGTCGGGATGTCTCTTCTTCCGTTACACTTAAACCTCCGTCTCTAACCTCACTGTTCGGTGACCTTCGACCTCCTTCGAGTCTTCCCAAAAGGGGAACTCGGACGTCTCTCGTGCCGGGACGGACGGGAAACTACAGTCTGAAAGACCAGGGACCTTGACACTCTCTTTGTGGAAGACGACAAAATTCGGTGGTTCAAAAACACACCATTGAACAATCCCGTAAAGATCCTTTCATTACGTCTATAAAAAGTTAAAAGGAAGACGAAAACAAAACAAGAACAATATTACATTCTTGCTATAAAAAAGGACTCATTTCCGACACTATGAGACCCATGACGGCTCAGTGACCGTTTGAGTCTCGGTTCCATTTCCTCCTCACAACACCTTGTCCTCAGTGTTGCTACTCCAGTCGTGAGACCTCCGGACGAGTCCATTCCCGCGTGTCCAACCCCCGAACAGACCCTTCGGCGGACTTGGGACACGGAGCACAGAAAGAAGTTCCGAGGTAGACGTGACCGAGAACAGTGGAGAATGGGCGACCCTCCAGGGTCGGTTTGTCCCAACCCGAAAACATTCTCTTCACCTATTTTGAGTAGTCACTGAAGGAAAGATGTTAAACTTTATGAAAAATCAAAAAGAGGACGACTATTTTCGTTAGATACAAGGAACAATTTGTTGTGGTTATCTATTATGTCTTTCCGTTATCTTTGAATTTTAGTGAATCTTAAAATTCTATTTTAACGAAAAATTTACATTATGGGTGTGGACATAAATATAACAGAAACATTTTATTAAAAATATTAAATATATTGAATGGTATACATTCAATATATTGTTAAAAATATTTTTATTAAAAAACCATTGACGAAATATTTTTGGTGAATATTACGAACGTGGTGAATAAATAGAAGGTATATTTGTTTATATCAAGATATGACAGTAGAAATGTCCCTTGTTTTATAGAGTCTTATATCTACGTGGAATTAAATTTATCAAAGCTGACTATTTATCCAACGAATCCAACAACAATATAAGAGTGATAATATTTGATGAAGTACTATCTGAAGAAAATATATATTCAAACCCGTACGTAGTCTAATAAACGTATCGTATTTAAGAGGGTTTAAAAACTCACTTTCTTATATTTGCAAACCTCCTTAATCTGTATAAGACGGTTAACGGGAGATCTTTCCTGTCACATACTACCTGAAAGTCACGAAAAATGGTCACATAGGATTAAAACTTAATGTCGTTTATAGGGGACTAAAAGACTCATTTTGATAGTATCGGAACGACAATGATTGTAGATCTAATCTTTCTTAGAATTTTTTTCAAAGTATGTCATTAATCTTAAAAAAACCTCTCGTAAAAGGAAGTCAACAGAGAAGAAAGGGAGAGACAGAGTAAACAAACTTTCACGAAACACTAGTCACACAAATGATGAACCACGGAAAATGTTCGTAGTCAATTGACACTTGTACTGAGAGGGACTACATACAGACAGAATAAAGTCACCGTTCACGTGAAAGGGTTAAGACGACGGGATATAGAGAGGTTTGGAAGTCCTGACGGTTCTACTCAATCCTTCTTTGTCATAGACCTAGACAAAGGGTGTCTTCACAGTTATAAACGATTTTGTTTCTCGACCCTCATGGGGGTACCTTACGGTAGACAGGAACAGAAACTTTCGGACGGTCTTTTGGTAAAGTGTCGGTTCTCTGTGACTTTAAGGTGTTCCACCGAAAGTCTCGACTTTGACCGACTACATTTCTCTCCGAAACGATACCCATTTGACCTTTCATATCCTTACACCAAGTACAAACTTTGAGATTTGATTCCTAACAAATGGTTTTATAAAGGGTATCCTTAGAAACTTAGTCGTCCTAGTGGATCGACTAACTTTGTAAGTCTAGCACTTGTACAGTAAAAGAACATATCAAAAAGTCCTGTACTCGTAGACCATTCTACTCTGTGTCAAAGGAAGAATCTCAGGCTAATAAAGTTGGTACGACAAAGAATTCGTTTATTCGGAGGATGAAAGAAGATGCTGTATACCTTCGAGTCAAGACAACGTCAAAATCTCCCCTCCGTATTTTGTGTCTCGGGACGAAGACTTCATGGCAACCAACGGACTGAATCCAAGGTATCCCTCGGACCGAGGGACGAAGGGAACCTCTTTTGTGTCTAAGGGTACTCGTCCTTGGACTTCTCATTAAGTTCTGTAGTAGAACCCAGACTCACTTTAGGAAGTTTTATGTAATCTACCGAAAGTCCCGGACCAGGAGGAGGAGGTCTCATCACGAGTCACCCTACAAACGGAGAGTCTTACAGTAAGGTAGACGCACAAGAGGTCGAGAGGGGTCTTTTATGTAAATAAACCCTTAGAACTTGGTAGACATCTCGGACTCAGGTGTTGTAAGAACACTAGGGGTTTATGCGGTAAGTCGAGACCGTAAAGAAGGTTCAAATAAAGGTCGTCTACGACGGTCGGGAGTCGTCCTGGAAGTCGATAAGAACAAGAAGAGTCCTTATGTCATCGATAGGACCGGAGTTCTCCCGGTATCCGGTGGGGGTGACCGACAGGGATGACGTCCGACCTTACCTGGTCCTCCCGTCTAGAAGGGTGTAACGAGACGTAGAACCCGTAGAACCGGGTCCAAGTGATCTAGGTCGATTAGGTCCTTCCAGAACCGGTGATATCTTTGTATATAAAGTCGGGGATTTCTATGTACCCATACAAATAGATTACCTAAAATGTACCTAATTCATATACGTAAGTAAGTTATTTATGAATTACTTATAATGAGACGTAGTCCGAAACAAGACTCTTGTACAAAGACACTTATTTTGGAGTCCAAATAACCCCAAACATGGACCATCGAGTCTACCATTTCTTAGACGGACGTTACGTCCTCTGGACCCAAGCTAGGAACCCAACCCTTCTAGGGGACCTCTTCCCTTACCGATGGGTGAGGTCATAAGAACGGACCTCTTAAGGTACCCGTCTCCTCGGACCGCCCGATGTCAGGTACCCTAGAGTTTCTCAGTCTGTGTTGACTTACTGGTCGTGAAAGTGAAAAGTAGGTAACCCTCGTCTGTCTGTTATTTGTTTATCAAACAGTCCCTAACTATATACGATTTCTATTTATTTATTTTGCCCCCTTTCCGACGTCCCTCGTTTAACCCACAAGTCCACGTGTAATGTATTCCTCCCTCTATGCCTTTCAGACTGGACGTCCTCCACTCACTCAAGTCAACCCCCTTCCTCTTGAAGTCCTTCCGTCTTATCGTTCAAGTGTCCGAGACTCCGTCCTCTCGTGGTCGATACAAGTTTCTTATTCCCCCTCCGACACGTCATACTTCCCTCTCTCTCGTCACAGTCCATGGTTGAGTACGACCTGTAGTGTGGTAGTACAAAACATAAAACGAGACTCACCCTACCTTTCGGTTATCTTTGAACATTGTTCTCTAATTATGTACATTCTGTGAATTCCGAACGGTCCACCACAATCACCATTTCTTGAGCGGACGGTTACGCCCTCTGTAATCTCTACACCCAAGTTAGGGACCCAGTCCTTCTAGGGGACCTCCTCCCATGCTGTTGGGTGAGGTCACAAGACCGGGCCTCTTAGGGTACCTGTCTCCTCGGACCGCCCGATGTCAGGTACCCCAACGTCTCAGCCTGTGCTGACTTCACTGAATCGTACGTGTGCCCTGTGAATTTCGTGATGCGTGTCATTCATGAGTTTTAAGACCTAAAAATGAAAGGAACTGAGATTTCCATTGGAGGTAAGACGAAATACTCTTACTAGTAAAAATAAGATTTTATGCCGTCTTTCCTATCTTTAGGACTAGAATATCTAGTCTAAACACCAACGGTCACCGTTCCCCATTCCCCTCCCCCCAAACCCCCTCCCCGTAGTTTTCTGTGTTTGAAGGTCAATATTCTGTCGAATTCGTGATCCCTACATTACATGGTGTACTATTTATGTCAATTGTGGCAACCGAAGGGTCCATCGAGCCACCATTTCTTAGGTGGACGGTCACGTCTTCTGTGTCCTCTAAACCCAAACTAGGGACCAAGTCCTTCTAGAGGACCTCCTCCTTTACCGTTGGGTGACGTCATGAGAACGAGCTTTTTAGGGTACCTGTCTCCTTGGACCACCCGATGTAAGGTATCCCAACATCTCAGTCTATGTTGACTCACTCATATGTGCGAGCAGTATATACTTTCAACAATTCTCTTCTTTAGGATTCTTCTTTTAGTGTTCTTCTTTTTTAAAAAAGATAAAGAAGTCAAGACATGGGTATACTCTATTACCTACAAACAATTTATGAATTTATGTACTTCACTATTAGTAATACGACACATAACATTTGAATGAACACATTCACGACATACAGTTAATATAAAGTTATTTTGACCCTCTTTTTTTGAAGTAATTATAACTTCTTTTGGGACTAACATGTTGAAATCCAGGTTAAAATTGTAGGAGGTAGATGTTTCTCCTAACCACTAATCTTTTAATAGGGTATAGGTTCTGACCCAAGAAATGTAAACGACAAGCTGTTAAACAAAAGATTTTTTGAAGAATCCCCATAAAAGGTAGAATTTTGTTTTAATTCGATCTTGGTGGGTCGAAGTTCGTTAATAGTTAAGTACCGATTAGAACAAAGAAGACATAAAAACAGCTATAAGAAAGGGGAGGAGTGTGACTTAATGAAATGTTTACAGTCTGTGTAGAAAAGTAGACACTTACGGAGTCATATATAGAGACTTTTATTTTAGAAAGAAAAAACGAAATGGTGTAATGGTACTAGTGTGGATGTTTAATTTACTATTAAGGACTCTCGTATTTTTTTAGCTCAGTCAGTAGTTTAAAAGGACCAACAGAGGAATTACGAAAAATTTTTATCAACTAAACCCCTGGAGGGTCCACCAGGTCACCAATTCTGAGTCGTAGTGGTTGCGTCCCCCGTTCCCAAGGCAGGGACCAATCTTATCTTATCTTGCCCTGTCTCACTCTCCATTTTATCGCCTAGACAAATTTGACGCTAGGTTTGTACGTGAAACGTACGCCCAGACGTCAAGTCAAGTCAAGTCAGCGAGTCAGCACAGGCTGAGAAACGCTGGGGTACTTAACGTCGTGCGGTCCGGAGGGACAGGTAGTGGTAGAGGGCCTCGAGTGAGTCTGAGTGCAGGTAGCTCAGGCACTACGGTAGGTCGGTAGAGTAGGACCCAGCAGGGGAAGAGGAGGACGGGGGTTAGGGGGGGTCGTAGTCTCAGAAAAGGTTACTCAGTTGAGAAGCGTACTCCACCGGTTTCATGACCTCGAAGTCGAAGTCGTAGTAAGGAAGGTTTCTTTAGGGTCCCAACTAGAGGAAGTCTTCCCTGACCAACCTAGAGGAACGTCAGGTTCCCTGAGAGTTCTCAGAAGAGGTTGTGGTGTCAAGTTTTCGTAGTTAAGAAGCCGAGAGTCGGAAGAAGTGTCAGGTTGAGAGTGTAGGTATGTACTGGTGTCCTTTTTGGTATCGGAACTGATCTACCTGGAATCAGCCGTTTCATTACAGAGACGAAAACTTATATGATAGATCCAACCAGTATTGAAAAGAAGGTTCCTCATTCGCAGAAAATTAAAGTACCGACGTCAGTGGTAGACGTCACTAAAACCTCGGGGGGTTTTATTTCAGACTATGACAAAGATGACAAAGGGGTAGATAAAGGGTACTTCACTACCCTGGTCTAATCCAGAACATTTAGAAACTTCTAGACTGATCAGTGGGTGACTGATCAAAAAAAAAAAAAAGAACAGTAAATAAACACTTCTTTGAACCAGAAGACAAGGAATCTACAGGGAGTAAACCCTAAAACGACTAATGGAGGGGTATCTCAACACTTATACAAGGAGAAAGGGGAACAAAGAGGAAATTTGACTATCAATGAAGATCTCCGCATTGGTTCAACCCAAAAAACGGATCTGGAGCACTCTTCACAAACTTGAAGGACAATGTGGGGTAGTCCTCTATACGGAACGGAGAGAAAGAGAAAGTAAACATTATGTGTATTATAGTTTAATCGTAAAATCGGTGTCATTTCTTATGTTAAGTCATCATAAATCATGTAAGTGTTATAACATGTTGGTAGTGGTGATAGATTAAAGTCTTGAGAACCCAGTAGAGTTTTTCTTTAGGACATGGGTAATTCATCAGTACAGGGTAGAGGGTGGACGGTCGGGGACCGTCGGTACTTAGCCACAAACCAGAGAGAGCTAAAAAGTATACTTACCTTAGGATCCTGTGTACCGGAAGACGCTGAACGAAGAAAGTCGATCCCATTACAAAGGTTCCAAGTGCGCTCAATATCGACATCGTCATGACGTCAGAAAAGTACCGACTGATGATGAGGTGACACCTATAAAATAAATACGGAAAGAGGTGACTACCTACAAATCCAACAAAGGTGGAAGACTGAAGACACTTATTACTACGACACTTGTAAACACATGGTAAAACGACCGTACGGACAAAATCAGGGATCTTTGCGGAGAGAAAAACACCACGATCCTGAGTAGTCACCCAAGTTAACCGAAGTCGAACTAGGTATATTCTATTGCAAGGGACACCCGGAAAGTACATAACTAAAGTCGGTGGAGACTATTGGTGACGGGTAAGGTCATCCCTAGGTTGTCGTGTTAAGAGTATCTCCAGTTCCATCGGATTGGTGAAATGTACCTTCGGAGTCAATTGTAATTTCGAGGTGACAAGACCCGTTGCTTCGAGTACGAAAGGAGGTTCCCCTTCTTTTCCCCCTCTTTTCCCGACCACTGGTTTTTCACACCCTTTTCGACTATACTATCTGCGGGAACGCCGTCTGACGTGACAGACGAGTACACGATTTCGGGGGTCCTTCAACACGTCAGTTTTGAGGACAAAGTGATTTGGTCATCCCGGATTTTTGATTGAGTGCACTGGATCGTAGTTCGTAGGAGTCTGTCCACCGTAACTCTCCGTCCTATTACCTCACCAACTCTCGTGTCTACAGTCACGATCTAAAGGTACCGAGTTTAGGATAGAGACGACGAGTTATCGACACACTGGAACCCGTTCAACGAGGTGGAGAGACACGGAACTAGAGGGGTACCTCCCCTATTTTCGTTGTGGATAGAGTATCCCAGAAAATACTCCTAATTTCCTCAATTCTGTCCGTTTTCGTGACATGGACCGGTATCCTTCCACGACTCTCAATGGACAATACTAAATATGACACCCGGATCTCCTGTCTAGTCACTAAAGTCCGACGACCAGACTCTCGACGACCCCACGACCCATGCCTCCGTCCCGTCCCAGTGAGGTCCCGTCCACTCGTTTCCTCCCTCCCTTCTCTGAGACGTGTACCCATTCAACCACTTCCCTCTCGACCTAGGACCTGAGTCATCTGAAGGGACCACAACCTTGTCCCTTCCGAAGTCACGGGGGAGGTGAGGTCACCCGGGTATGGTGTCAAGAGAGGAAAAAGGACTTTTTCCCCCAGTGCCGGTACGAGTGTAGGTACAGGGATCCAACGGACCCCGAGAGGAGGACCGGAAGAGAGGTCACCAGGGGTACATAGAGAGCAGAGAGATCATAGTCCAATATTAAAAAAGTACTACTGAGTCGAACAAAAGGAGAAAGAAAAGATATACTCTTTACCTCTTCCTTTACCGTTGGGTGAAGTCATAAAAACGGACCTTTTTGGGTACCTGTCTCCTCAGGTCACCCGATGTCGAGTGTCCCAACGTCTCACAGCCTGTACTGACTCACTGATTCGTGTCTGCTCTTCTCTCTTTGGGAAGGGACCCCAGTAATTCGCGTCGAAAGGAAAGAGAACGTTCTCGACCCACTTCCACCCTACCCCCCTGACGGACCTTTGACGGTCCACTCATCTTAGGTCACAGGTGGGTAGTGTCACAGGTCTCCGAAGACACAGGGGTTCGGGGACGACGGACCGGACAACCGGACCACCGAGACACACGAGTCGTCGCGTCAAAAGTGTTGATCGGAGAGTGGTCGGTCGGACCGTCCCATGAGGTCGAGGTAGGGAGGTACCACTGTACCCTGGACAAAGTAGAGTAATGTATTAATCGATTTTGATCTGGTTCAGTGACGAAAATGGTCCGGAACTCGTAGGATTCGGACGGAGTCAAGTCAAGTCAGTGAGTCCGCACAGGCTGAGAAACGCTGGGGTACTTAGTGTCGTGCGGTCCGGAGGGACAGGTAGTGGTAGAGGGCCTCAAGTGAGTCTGAGTACAGGCAACCCAGGCACTACGGTAGGTCGGTAGAGTAGGACCCAGCAGGGGAAGAGGAGGACGGGGGTTAGGGAGGGTCGTAGTCTCAGAAAAGGTTACTCAGTTGAGAAACGTACTCCACAGGTTTCGTGACCTCGAAGTCGAAATCGTAGTAAGGAAGGTTTCTTTAGGGTCCCAACTAGAGGAAGTCTTCCCTGACCAACCTAGAGGAACGTCAGGTTCCCTGAGAGTTCTCAGAAGAGGTTGTGGTGTCAAGTTTTCGTAGTCAAGAAGTCGAGAGTCGGAAGAAGTGTCAGGTTGAGAGTGTAGGTATGTACTGGTGTCCTTTTTGGTATCGGAACTGATCTACCTGGAATCAGCCGTTTCATTACAGAGACGAAAACTTATATGATAGATCCAACCAGTATTGAAAAGAAGGTTCCTCATTCTCAGAAAATTAAAGTACCGACGTCAGTGGTAGACGTCACTTCGGATGGATGAGGGTAAAAATAAAACCTTTTTAGATCAGGAAAGGTGAAACCTAAGGTTATATATATATATATATACCAAATACAAATTTTTAACAAATTCCTACAGTCACGTTGATTGACGGAAGGAGAGGTGAGACGGTCGTGGAAGGACGGAGAAAAAGAGTATAAACGGTACAGGAGAGATCCGACACAGGAGTCGGGACACGAACCCATCCTTTGATAGGACCTATAACCCGTAGATACAGAAGGGTGGAGAACGGACAAGACACAGGGAGACGGGAGATAGTCGTGGAGGAGACCTGGTTAAACCGCCTAGGGTCGGGACCCAAGTGTGAAAAGACAACACCCTAGTATGTCGTCGAACCATATAAATCCTGTTTGAAATGACCGTATATCCTTCGAAACTACCAAAGGGTAGGTGATGAAAGTACAAGGGTGTGATCGTCGTAAGAGTCAGGGACCCAGTCTGGCTCTCGGTTGGGGGTTAAGTATTAGTGGTAATTGGAATTTTTCATTCAGTTCCCTGAAAGGACCACCAGGTCACTGATTCTGGGTGACGACAGTTACGTCCCCCGAACCCAACCTAGGGATCAAGTCCTTTGATCTAGGGTAGTCCCTTGATCTAGGGTGTACGACGTCGATTTCTAAGCCGTGTTTATACTGGGTCTCGTCGGTTTATTTACAATTTTTGTTTATGTTTTTGTAATCCAGGCATTAAACGTGACGAGTAGGTCTTTCGTACTCTACGATTCAGATTTGATAAGTTCCGATTTGAGAAACACTTAGACTCAGTCGAGGAATAACAGGGGCAACATCCCATTCCATCAGTCTCTTCCGCTCCAAGTCTTTTTCTCGTCCTAACCGTGAAATGTCCTTGTAGACATTGTGGGAATTACTCCGCTCTTCCCCGTCGTCAGTCTAATCACTCGACGACGTGATTGGGTTCTTTTCTCATTCATATATATCCGTATATACACCTTTAGATGACAGAATTCCCCCGGACAAGAAGAGGTTCTAACAAGCCTCATCGATAGAGAATTTACCGACCCCGTTCCTTAAGACCTCTTCGACCTGGTCGACCCTCGACCCACATTAGTTGGAATTACAGGTGAAAAAAAAGAAGCCCACTCTCTCAAGAAACAAAACGTATCTTACCACTCCTCCTGGGCCTCCCCTCAAAATTGAGGTCCGATAAAACTCGACACATTGAAAGGAAGTGGACAACATAGACTGAGAAACGTTAGGGTACCTGACGTCGTACGGTCTGGAGGGACAGGAAGTGATAGAGAGTCTCAGACGAGTCCAAGTACAGGTAACTCAACCACTACGATAGGTTTGTAAAGTAGGAGACGGTGGGAGAGGAAAACGGAAGCCAGAAAGGGTCGGAGTCCCAGAAAAGGGACAGGGACTCTTTCAACGAGTCAGTGCAGACTGAGAAACGCTGGGGTACCTGATATGTCAGGTTCCCTAAGAGGTCCGGTCTTATGACCTCACCCATCGACAAGGGAAGAGATCTCCTAGAAGGGTTGGGTCCCTAGCTTGGGTCCAGAGGGTGTGACATCCACCTAAGAAATGGTCGACTCGGTGGTCCCTTCGGGACAGGGATGAGACAGAGATTTCCACCGGACACCAAGAAAAGGGTTTAAGTGTGAGACCCACTCCTCTTTCCATTACTCTACGAGGATTCTGCTTTCAGTACTGACGAGGGGAAAGGGCTCCCAGAGGTCGGGACCCGAGTCCCGTGCAGATCCGTCACGGGGTTTGACGACCACACAAGCCTCCCCTCTTGACTAAGGTGTTGTCTTTCTTCAACGGAGTGTTCTGACTTTCCTCTTGAAGTTTGTACGACAGTCTTTGCGTAGTTTGCAGTCGGTACTTCGTTGGGAGGTCCAGTACGGGTCGTCGGTCGGACAGGGCCTGACACCTTTGGTTGCTGGTTTCTTTCCTTCGTGTGGACTCGGTCGAACGAGAGCTCGACGTTATACGTCTACTTCCATGTTCCGTCAACGCATTAAGGATGTGGACAAGACTGAATCGTGGTTCACCTTCATAACTTGATCCTAAAACTGTCTAACGGTCACGACCGTCACCTACGTCTTCTAAAGTGTCACTATGGTGGGTGGACCACGGTCCCTTCCCTGTGTCTCGGGTGCCTCAGACGGAAGTCGACACACCTCTTCGGAAGGAGGGTGGGTGTCCCTCCTGAACCCGACGACGAACCGAAGGGACCTCATCGAATGTTTTATTTAATCGTCCTGGACTGTAAATTTTAAAATGGTCAACATCTAAAAATCTCACAGTTACCCCAAACCCAAAGTACCAACGACGATTTTATTTACACTCGTTGAACGTACTGATGTAAGTCAAAAGTGACTAAATTAATGACGAATCTTTTCTTTAACGGTCTACCTTTTCTGTAGCGGTAGTACGGAGTGTAAGAAGGACCACAAGTTCAATCTCAGTCATAACTAGTTTTGGAAAGTCACCGGATATCAAAGGTGGGTCACCAAAAGTTCACTGTACGTTAATCAACCGAATAAACACCGGGGAAGGAGTACCGACACGGAACCTGTCATAGTTTTCTCTGGACAGACCCCGGTAAATGATTTAGAAATTCAAGTCATAGAACACTCGATGGTCTTGGAAACAACGTCTTATACCTTCACAAAATTTTACGTTCACCCTCTTTTTAGAACTTTTCTACCATCTGAGCAAATATCTTCTCGATCGTCTAATACTGAAATGACTTTGTAAATTTTTTCACATACGTAGACGAAATTCATCGAAAAATAATCACCTCACGTACCGGACGAATTGTCTATCATTTTGGATTCTGGACCGTCGTCAAACTTGAGAGACCCCTTGTGTCTAATACAAGTTTCCCAAATACACCAAGTACCATTCTAGTCTTACCCAATACTCTCTTTTGGGTTGATTTTACAGTTGACTCACCAAGATCTTGACCTCGTAACAATGACCGTCCACCCCACAGTTGGTAAACCCACCTAAACTTGATAGCAGTGTCTAACCCTCTCCTGAAACCGGTAATAACAGAGGTCGAAGGGGTCGGAGGTTAGGACCTTAGAAACTGTTCGATCTACCAACTGGAACGGGTCCTGAAGTGTCCGTCGGATGAAGTACCCACGGACGGGTCTAGATTCGAATATGTCAACGGGACACCGGAAATTGGTGGGTCGGACGAGAGACTTACAGGGTCTTACTTACGTGAAGATATTCTGTCCAAAAGATTGTAGACTTCAATCTAGCGTACACAGAAGATTGAACGGAAAAGGAAAAAGTCCTAGTAAGACATCTAGGTCTAGGAAGACTCCACCGAATCAATTAGTTTCTCTTACTTGAAGGGTCTCTGTTCTCTTGTCACGACGTCGGTTCGTTTCTTGTCATCGACACGAAGATTTGATCTGAGAGGTTTCTCGGGTACTTGTAAAAGATCTGGTCGTAGGGTAGAGTAAGTCGGAAAGGAGGGAGAGTCTCAAAGGTCTATAAAATGGTAGGACTCCAGGTCGTAATCGGTTACCAGAATTTTCCCTACGGATCGTTTCTTTCCTTATACCCTCCATACCAGACCATCCCACGGGAAAAGACCCGTCACATGAAGACCTACCAACCTACAGCTCTGTGAGTGGATAGGGGATTGATATGAAATTGTAAAGGACTTGTAGAAAACGTTTAATAATAAAAGTACTACATTTAATACATTGTATCATGTTGGTGAAACCTTTTTTTACACCGTATCATTTCAACTGGGTCGTTAAGGTAAAAGTCCATACAAGAGATATCTTAGAGAACGTTTACGTGTCCTCTGTACATTTTCTTACATGTATCATTGTCACAGATGTTTTCGTTGTTTTTGTTTGTTTACTTGTTTGTTTTGACCTTTATACAGTTTGCAGGTGACGGCCAACCTACTCATCTATGTACATGTGAGAAAAAATAATAACACCATTTTGCATGTATTGTATATTACATGGTAAAATTGATACAATTGCACGTGTCAAAACACCTTAATTCATGTAAGTGTAACAATACGTTGGTAGTGGTGGTAGTCGTCTTTAAAAAGTAGAAGGGTTTGATTTTGAGTCATGGGTAATTTGAAATTGAGGGGGACAGGGTAAAGGGAGTCGGAGGCCGTTTGAGATAAGACGAAGGACAGAGATACTTAAACTGATAAGATTCATGGAGTACACCTTAACATGTCACAAACAGAAAACAATAACTAAACTAAATAAAATGAATCTTACAAAAGTTTCAAGTAGGTACAACAATAGTACATAACCTTAAAATGAGGAAAAATTTCGAATCATTATAAGGTGACATATAAATATGTATCGTGTAAAACAATAGGTAAGTAGGTATCTATCTACGAACCTAACGAGGGTCGAAACCGAGAACACTTATTACGACGATACTTGTACCGAGATGTTTATAAACGAGTTCAGGGACAAAAGTAAAGGTACGTCATATATGGACTTTCAGTTTAACGACTTTCAGTCAAGGTACAAAACTCCTTGACAATACGACAAAAGGTATCCTTGATGTGGACTAGTGAGAAAAAAAAAAATTTGACGTATATAATATCATATTGACGAATAATCTATAACGGTTATCTATAATCTATAAGGATTCTAAAATAGATATATCTATATAGATGTACATAATATAAATGTAAAAATATCTCCATAGAGATACATATAGATATCTTTATAGAGATATAAATAAAGGTATAGACTTCACATAAATCTCAAAGACCACTGGGTTTGGAAAGGTTGTGATAATGGTCTAAAGAATTGAAACCGGTTAAATCATCAAAATTTTAGTAGTAAAATAGTACCGGAATTAAAAATAAAGGTATTAGTGGTAACGTCAATGAGTAAAATATATACACTTTCAAAACAAAAGTGTACCCAGAAATTAGGTATTTCTTAATTAAAAACATACTACATACTATCTCCAGATTAAAACAAGGAAAATTGTACTATTGGTTTACAGGACTGGGGTAAGAGAAGGGTAATGGTAAGAGAGTATACAGTTCAAGGGTATATATCAACTAGACGGAGACTCGACAAACAAGTGAACCAATTAAACAGGTGGAAGTAATGACCGTAGACAAAATAAATAATCCTCTATTGTTACTCCATAACTCTCTCTGACTACGACTTGTGAGTCCATGAAATAACAGGTCATAACATTGACGTGGACCCATACCTGTTCCACCAACCTTACCCGGACGACCAACTAATTTCACATACGTGAGTGTCTCGAGTATATAAATTTATACTTGTGTATGTAAATTTAGGACTACTACGTTACACCATTCACACCCTTATGTCCTTATCGACTTCACTATACTCCTTAGTTTTACTTCCTTTGTTGACTAAGATCATAAACCCATAGGTTCTCCCATTGTCTTCGTTTATCGTAAGGTTTATCGTTCACATACCACAGTATCAACTCCCGACTCCAGATCTCCATCTGTTTAAATTATAACTTAGGTTCACGGGTGTGAATAATCGACACACTGAGACTGTCAAGAGTCCCAACTTAGAGTTGAAGGAATAGATAAGTTGTCTCTATTATTATGGAGTCTTTAAACAACCCTTTTAATTTGGGTTTTATCTTTTTGTTTCCTTTTTCTTTACTTGTTTCTTCTTTATGTTTTTGTTAACCTTTTGTTCCTAATTTTACCGTTATCCATATATAGATAGTTAATAATAAAATTTACAGTTACCTGATTTACTAGACTAGTCTTCTGTATCTCACCGTCTAACCTATTTTTTTTGTTGGTTCTTGGATGTTATACAACGGGTCTTCTCTGAGTGAAGTCCCGTTTTCTATGTCTGACTTTTATTCCCCTATTTTTATATGAAGTACGTTCATCTTTACCGTTCTTTCTCTCCCATCGTGTTGAGTATAGTATGTTCTATCTCCAAAAATTTATGTTAAATTTTATTTCCGGTACTTCTTTCTGTTTCTTCCGTGATATATTACTAATTCCCTAGTTATAATCTTCTCCTCCGTGGGTTATATTCCCGTGGATTTATATACTTTGTTTATGACTGTCTGTATTTCCCTCTTTAACTGTTAGCATGTTATTGTCATCCTCTGACACTGTGGGGTGACTGTAGTTATCTGTCTAATAGGTATGTCTTTTAGTTGTTCCGTTGTCTCCGGGATTTGTTGTCAGGTTAACCTCAATTAACTATAGATACTCTGTGATGTTGGTTTTTTGGGTCTTATGTGTGAGAGATCCAATCTGGTGTATGGTCCAGTACTTTATTCGGAGGTGTGAAAATTCTCCTATCTTTAATAAAGTTTGTAGAAAAGACTGGTGTTATCTTACTTTGATCTTCAGTTGGTGTCTTTCTTTTTATCCTTTACTTACTGGTATACTTCTAATTTGTTATACGATGATTCCTTTGGTTATCCAGTTGTTTCTTTAGTTTCTTCACTCTTTTATAGGGTTCTGTTTACTTTTACTTTTGTGGTGGAATGTTTTAGATACTCAACGTCGTTTTCCTTAAGATTCTACCTTTCAGTATCACTATGTCTGGAAGGAATCCTTTGTTCTTTTTAGTGTCTTCTGGTGTTTTCTGGGTCTTGACGGTTTCGTCAGGACTCCTTTTTCTTGTTTCGACTTTCATGTTTAGAAGGTCTGAAGTCTGTTATAATGGTTTATGTCACGACTTGTATCGTACCATAACCGTGTTTTTGTCTGTACGTAGTTACCTTGTCTTGTCTCTGGGGTTTTATTTGGAACAAATAATATTTATTTGGGGTATATGGATCCTAGCTAATTAGATACTGCTTCCTCCGTTCTTGTATGTCACACTTTCTGCTAGAGAAGTCGTTCACCACATCCCTTTCGACGTACATTTAGTTGCTTTAATCTTATAAGGGAGTGTAATTTAAGTTCTGATTTAAGTCTTACCGAATTTCTGGATTTATATTCTGTACTGTGATATTTTGAGGATCTTCTCTTGTATCCGTTCTGTAAGAGACTATATTTGGTATCGTTTTAAAAGAATCTAGTCAGAGGGTTCCGTTTTCTTTATATTCGTTTTTATTTACTGGGGAATAGTTTCAATTTTTGAAAACGTGTCGTTTCCTTTAGTTGAGGTTTATTTTGTTGTTGGATGTCTTACCCTCTTTTATAAACGTTTACTATACTGGTTGTTCCCCAATTACAGATTTCATATGTTTATCGAGTATGTTGAGTTAATTTTTTTTTAACTTTTTACCCATCTTTTGAATTTATCTGTAAAAAGGTTTCTTCTATGTGTCTACCGGTTATCCGTGTACTTTTCTACAAGTTGTAACTATTAGTAGTCTCTTTATATTTAGTTTTGATGTTACTCCACAATTAAGTGTGGTCAACCTTTCCGATAGTAGTTTTTGAGATGTTTTCTATTTACGACCTCTCCTACACCTCTTTTCCCTTAAGAGTATGTCGTAACCACCCTTATATTTACCTACGTCGGTGATACTTTTCGTGACTCCAAGGAATTCTTTGGATTTTTATCTGGCTGGTATACTAGGTCATTAGGATGAGGATCATATATAGACCTTTTTCGTTTTTGAGATTAAACTTTTCTATTACGTGGGGTCACAAGTATCATCGTGATAAATATTATCTGTTCTGTACCTTTGTTGGGTCCTAGATAGTTGTCTACTGACGGAATTCTTTTACACAAAATATATATCTTCGGGTGTATATATGTATATATACCCGAAGAGACCACCGAGTCTGTCATTTCTTAGACGGACGTTACGTCCTCTGGACCCAAGTTAGGGGACCTTCTAGGGGACCTCTTCCCTTACTTCTACCGACCCTCTTTATAGTTATTGGAGTCTATACGTCCACTGTGGTGGCAATACCGTCTTTCGTTTCTGCTTGATTTCTCGGAGAACTACTTTCACTTTCTCCTCTCACTTTTTCGACCAAATTTGAGTTGTAAGTTTTTTACTTCTAGTTCCGTAGACCAGGATAGTGAAGTACCCTTTATCTACCCCTTTGTTACCTTTGTCACTCTAAAATAAAAGAACCCGAGGTTTTAGTGACGTCTACCACTGACGTCGGTACTATAATTTTCTACAAATGAGGAACCTTCTTTTCGATACTGGTTGGATCTGTCGTACAATTTTTCGTCTCTGTAATGAAACGGTTGTTTCCAGGTGGATCAGTTTCGATACCAAAAAGGTCATCAGTACATACCTACACTCTCAACCTGATATTTCTTTCGACTCGTGGCTTCTTAACTACGAAAACTTGACACCGTAACCTCTTCTGAGAACTCAGGGAACCTGACACTCCTCTAGGTTCGTCAGGTAGGATTTCCTCTAGTCAGGACTTATAAGTAACCTTCCTGACTACGACTTCGAGATTATCAAACTGGTGGACTACCCTTCTTGACTAAGTAAACTTTTCTGGGACTACGACCTTTTCTAACTTCTGTCCTTTTTCTTCCCCTGCTGTTTCCTACTCTACCAACCTACCGTAGTGGTTGAGCTACCTCTACTTAAACTCGTTCGAGACCCTCAACCACTCCCTGTCCCTCCGGACCACACGACGTCTGGTACCTCAGTGTTTCTCAACCTACACTGACTTGACTTGACTCGTTGTACCTACCTTGATCTCTTATAGCATGAATTACTTCTTCCAGTCTTTCTCTTCCTGTTTACTATATAGTGAATATATACCTTAGATTTTTTTTTATGTTTACTTAGATATATGTTTTGTCTTTGTCTGAGTGTCCATATATTTTGTTTGCTAGTCGGGAAACCTCTCCCTTCCCCGTCTTTCTATTTAATCTTCGTACCCTAATTGTCTATGTGTGATGGTATATATTTTATCTATTCGTTGTTCGTAAATGACATATCGTGTCCCTTTATAAACTATAGGACGTTATTGGATATTACCTTATAGTAGTAATATCCAATAATGACTTAATAAAACGACATGTGGACTTCGACGACGACGACGACGACGCAGCGGAGTCAGCACAGGCTGAGTCACGCTAGGGTATCTGCCGTCGGGTGGTTCGAGGCGGTAGGGACCCTAAGAGGTCCGTTCTTGTGACCTCGACCAACCGTAAAGGAAGAGGTCACGTACTTTCACTTTTCACTTTCACTTTAACGAGTCAGCACGGGTTGAGAATCGCTGGGGTACCTGACGTCGGGTGGTCCGAGGAGGTAGGGACCCTAAGAGGTCCGTTCTTGTGTAATATTTAGTTGTTATTATAACACTCCTCTCTCCTAGTCGTCCACAATCGAGGTAAACACTCTGTTAGATATTTGTTATTGACTTATTTTTGTGAAGATTATTTGAAAACCCCCGACATTTTTTATTAAATCTGTGGGACCGACAAGGGTTCCGGATCCATCCACAAGAGTCCCAGGACCCGAGGCACAAAAATTGTTGGAGGTCTCTTCTGAGCCTACAAGGTCTTGTGAGAAACTTTCTTGGAACATCTAATTCGTAAAAGTTGACAGGAGGCTAGAAAAAAGCGGAGACTGGCGTTTAAGAAGAAATCTTTTCAGGTTCTTAGCGAGAAAGAAAAGGTAAGGGCGAAGGGGGCTGGGAGTTGAGCCAAGGGGGCTGGGGGTCGTCGACTCCCAGAGTTCGTGTCAAAGGACCCATCCAGTCCACCGTAGAGGCACAGTGACGGCGGGACACCGAGGAGGCGATCTGTCTCGGACGAGTCTCTGGCGAGAGAAAGGTGGGGTTTTGCCTTGCTGGAAGAGAAGTTCGTTGTCAAGAGTCTGTCGTCGTCTCTCAAACGTGATTTACACTAGGGTGCGTACACAGAAAGAGAAACAGAACTTTATGTCGTATGTCGAAAGGCTAAAGGACATGGAATCAAAAGACAGAAGACCTCAGTCAGAGGTTTTCTCGTCGAAATTTCCTCCTTGAACCCCCGGACCCCCGAACTAGAAACTAAATGTTGAGGGAAGGGAAAAGAGGACGCTTCGGGTTCCAATAATTATGTTACGCGGGAGATCTCCGGCCGACTCGGTACGGTCAATTTAGGGCGCCTCCAAGAGAAGGCGGAACTGCTGTTTACTTTATTGGATTCGTTGGGGGTCACTTCACCCAGTCCCTTTGCAAAATTTCAGCGACAAGGAGAATCCTTTTATTAGAATCGGAATTCAGACTGGCTGTGAAAGAGACTGTTGAGGTCAAAGAAAACATGTAAAAGTGTACTTCGACCAGACGGGACACGGTTTAAAAAACCGCCATAGACTCTCGTCCAGTCCTTCGTCGTCAATCTTGACCTGCACCTTGTTTGTTGTCTGATCAAGGTTTATCCTTTTCCTCATGCAGTTCCGACATTTAACAGTGGGACGAATAAATTGAATATACGTCTCATGTAATACTCTTTGCGACCCGACCTTCTTCGTGTTCGACCTTAGTTCTAACGGTCCTCTTTATAGTTATTGGAGTCTATACGTCTACTGTGGTAGGAATGCCGTCTTTCACTTCTCCTTGATTTTTCGGAGAACTATCTTCACTTTCTCCTCTCACTTTTTCAACCGGATTTCGAGTTGTAAGTCTTTTGTTTCTAGTACCGTAGACCAGGGTAGTGAAGTACCGTTTCACCTTTGTCACAGTCTGAAATAAAACCCCCCGAGGTTTTAGTGACGTCTACCACTGACGTCGGTACTTTAATTTTCTGCGAATGAGGAACCTTCTTTTCAATACTGGTCGGATCTATCGTATAAGTTTTCGTCTCCGTAATGAAACGGTTGTTTCCAGACAGATCAGTTCCGATACCAAAAAGGTCATCAGTACATACCTACACTCTCGACCTGACACTTCTTCCGACTCGCGACTTCTTGACTACGAAAACTTGACACCTGACGTTCCTCTAGGTTGGTCAGGTAAGATTTCCTCTAGTCAGGACCCACAAGAAACCTTCCTTACTCCGATTTCGACTTTGAGGTCATGAAACCGGTGGAGTTCACTTCTCAACTGAGTAACCTTTTCTAAGACTACGACTTCTCCCTAACCCCCGTCCTCCTCTTCCCCTACTGTCTCCTACTCTACCGACCTACCGTAGTGTCTGAGTTACCTGCACTCAAACACACTTGAGACCCTCAACCACTACCTGTCCCTCCGGACCGTACGACGTTAAGTACCCCAGCGTTTCTCAGCCTGTGCTGACTCACTGACTTGACTTGACCTACAGTCCTTCGTAAATTGTCCTTCGAAGGACACACGACAAAACCTAGACAGTCCTTAAGAGACGAGGAACAATTAAGGACTTATGAGTCCTTAATTCTCTCCGTTCGGAGAGGGTACCCAACTTCTTAGGTCCGTAAAGGAAGTAATCAAAAAGATATATCACTATTCATAGGAGAAGGGGGAACACTGGGAATGCCATTTTCACTAACAAATGTTTAGAGAGAGAAATTATACCTAATGGATACAAAACATTCAGACCTTAAAATTAGAAATAGAAACGATTCTTATTGTTGAAACATTCTGTCATATATATGTGTGTGGTGTAATTAATTTTGTGGAAACGAGGTAATCTCGGAACCATGGGAACAGAAAGAGAAAGAGAGAGAGAGAGAGAAAGAAAAAGTCCGACTTGGGGACCTCGTGTCTCCGAGAGACTCAAGTGAAAGGACGGGCCCGAAGATTCTGGGAGAGCTCTTCCGTGGGACACGGAAGTGGGGTAACTCTCCCACGGACTCCGGAAACCCTTGTCTCGTTCGGGGCACGTCCTCGAAATAACCGAAAGACACATTTGGTCCCTTATAGTCGGAGAAAGAGAGAGGAAATGAAAGAATAACCAGCTGAGGACTGGTGGTCCAAGGCCAGGTAATTTCCTGTAGTTGTTTAACTCTGAGGGTTTACGGATTAAAAGGTAGATCTAAGGAACAAACATACTCCCTCAGAGAAACATTCAAACAGTTTGGGTCCAAAAGCTCCAGCTGAATTAAAATGGGAAATACTTTGTCGAATTAAATCCTACCCTCTCCCTTTTTTTGGGTACCTTTTTTGCAGGTGGGACACACCTGTGCAAGGGTATTTGAATGGATGACGGACGTCAATCAACACCAAAACTATTCAACTATTTACTTTTTCTTGACCTCCCAAACGTTCCAGGAGAAATCCTCCTATAACTCTTCCTGGTCTTAGGACGGGATAGACGTAGACTCCAGGTGTCCTCGCCGGAAGAACCTCCTCGAACTGTAAAGTGTCCTGGTACTGAGACATTCTCCGAACGTGTATGAGTGACGCGAACCCTCGGTTGCAGACTTCTGGTGCACTTCACCGGATGGGACCCCTCGTTTGTACGGGTCCACAAGAATCAATTCTCTGACGATTATAAGTGGAACTCCCTTTTTAAGTGTAATCAAATTGGTTGGAACATACGAAGGTCAAGTTCACTTTTTGGACTACGACGGTTTATCGTTGTAACCGGGAATAAGTAAAGAGTTCATCTCACTTTATTTTAACTAACAGTTATTTTATAAATCGTGTAGATCCGATCATAAACTTAATATTACAGAGGACGTCCGAAATTTTAGAGGAGAGAGACGAATAAAGTAATAACTAATCCGTCTGTTTTAAAAATGAATTACGTCACTGATATTACACAAATGACCCTAATTAAATGAGTGAGAACTCCTAATTAAATTAAGAAAATACTATCGTTAAAAAGGACCCTGAAGAAAGGGGGTTTCCCAGTGTAGGTTTAAATAATCTGACGATGTACCAAGTGTTATTAGACCCACATTGACTTATTAAATGCGGACACAAACGTTTCAGACCGACGAGTAATCTTAATAGAACCCCTTTTAGAATTTTTATGTCTAAGGGTCTAGAGTGGGATCTGGGTCACTTCTTTTTAGAGACCTCCACGTCGGCCCTGTAAGAAGGTAAATTTCTACAAGGAGTCGCTAAACCCCCGTCACCGGTCCGGGGAGAACTACCAGATCCCAAACCTTTGATTAGTTATATCAAACGACGACGACGACGATTCAGCGAAGTCAGCACAGGTTGAGACCCACTGGGGTATCTACCGTCGGGTGGTCCGAGGGGGTAGGGACCCTAAGAGGTCCGTTCTTGTGACCTCGACCAACGGTAAAGGAAGAGGTTACGTACATTCACTTTTCACTTTCACTTCAGTGAGTCAGCACGGGCTGAGAATCGCTGGGGTACCTGACGTCGGATGGTCCGAAGAGACAGGTACCCTAAAAGGTCCGTTCTCATGACCTCACCCCACGGTAACGGAAGAGACGTATATCAAATCAGAACCCATTAAAATTCCGATTCTATAATAACTGTAATTTACATCTTAAAAGACGACCATTGTGGTATACAGGAATAAAGAAACGTAGTATGGTAAGTGAGCTTAATGGCTTCGTGGGGAGTACATAATCGTCACTTGAAGTCTCCTCCACTTACATGAGACTTGAAGTATCATGTTGTCACAACAGTAACCCTCACCAGTGACACCCATCTCCTCCGTCGGACTCGTTCGCCTTGTCGGTGTACTACCGAAAAGAGAGAGAGAGGACGACCTGATCTGAGAAACCCAGTGACAGTGAGGTGAACTGACTTGGGGATTTCTAGGGACCCTTTCGATACAGTCAAACCTGATAGACCTGCCTCCTCGGACCATCCGATCTCAGGTACCCCAGTTGACTCACTAAAGTGAAAGTGAAAAGTGAAAGTAAGTAACCTCTCCCTTTACCGTTGGGTGAGGTCATAAGAACGGACCTCTTAGATAGTTTTTTGTAATACCACTGTTGTAATGAACAGTATGTTTTGTTTTTGTTTTTAGATCTTTGACACTTTTACGGAAAGTTACCCCTTTACCAATTTATTTGATATTGTGAAAGTACATCACCTTTCTCCCTGTCTCCTCGGACAACCCGACGGCAGATACCCCAGCATGTCTCAGCCTGTGCTGACTACGCTGAATCGTCGTCGTCGTCGGCGGTCTCCTTAAATGGTACAAGTCACTATACTTAACCATGGACCTGTATCGTGAACTTCTTATAACTGGACATTTCAGTGAACCACTCATTTCTGTGTCAGTCTTGTAAAGTTTTGAGAGTTCTGAATTTTGTGAGTTAATACAGAGTAAATTTTTTTATTTTGTGTTGTTCTCGTTCGTGTTGTTACTGGATTTTGTGATTTTTAGGATTTCACAACAAAGAAAGGGAGAGATCAGCTAGTCATCCAAAAAGAAATAACTTGTTTCCAACAGGTAGATAAACTAACTCCTAAAGCACTTTTCTTTACTAGGTTTAAAGTGAGAGTCAGGAGTGGTCCCAACACGGTCAAATGGTCAGTGGCTCTTGTATACTCTCAGGAGAATGTCTTACGAGATTCTCAAAAAGACAATTAAAAGACAAAGACACAAAGAGACCAATATATTAAGTAGTAGTATCTATTCCTATTAAAATGGGGGAATAAAGGTCAAAATTTTGGATATAAAGAATGAAAACGTCACTGATCATTAAGATCTCGTTATGATTTGGTATCACCCCTCTTACACATAGAAACAGACAAAATATTGAACTTATCCTTTTAAAGATAATAAAGGAATAATTTACACTTTAAAATTTTTGAAATGAACGAAATGACTCTTAAAAATTTAACCTCTATTCTAAAATCCAAAATAGTTTACGGAAAGACCTTAGATATATTAAAATAACTTTTACTAAAAAATCCCTGAAGGGACCATCAGGTCACCGACCGTGAGACGTGAGGGTTACGTCCCCCGAACTCAAGTTAGGGACCAGTCCTTTGATCTAGGAAGTACGTTTTGATTCTGGACCACGTCTGTTTATTTATTTATTCATTATTAACAAATATAATTTAATTTTAACGGGTCCTCTAGATTCTGAAGACCAACGGGACTTAGATAGTTTTTTGTAATACCACTGTTGTAATGAACAGTATGTTTTGTTTTTGTTTTTAGATCTTTGACACTTTTACGGAAAGTTACCCCTTTACCAATTTATTTAATATTGTGAAAGTACATCACCTTTTGTTAAGTCACGAAATTTTTTATTACTTCATCTAATCCATACAGTTCTACCTAGTCAGACGGTAGACTTCAGTTCATTTTTGTCGTTCGTGTTATGTCACACACAGGAGTAAACACAGTCGTTCTTTTTCCCTGTACGCATATAGTCATACGTACATATATGTTTCCTTTAAAGACCTTCCTACGTCTCCTCGATAATCTTTACAGACGAAGAACTATTTCCTATGAACAGACCTCTATTCTCTATTAGATGAGACACGAAGTTACTTTTCGTTCGGTGTACGTAATAAGGAAAAAGTTACTTTATTTTTTGATTGGTTTTTCATTACTAATTTCAATAAAGTTTTCTTTTTTTCCCTCAAGGAACCATCACCAATCCTTAGTCACGAAAGTGACGTCACCGAACCCAAGTTAGGGACCAGCCCCTCGATCAGTACATCACACCCGTGTTTTTTAAAAAAGGAAATTAAGTACAATTTCCAAATTTACGATCATTGATTCTCCACTTTCTATTCGTTATAATTTATGTTGAGTAATACCCAGTTTAAACAGTACATCCAAAAACCAAAACACAAAAAACAACAAGAAAAACGTGTACTCCACCCATGGAGAGAGGACAATGGGATCAGGGTTAAGATCATACCTTGGAGTCGAAGACCTTAAAAGGTGTTCGGGGATTCGGGAGAATCCCCATGAATAAGACCGACTCAACCGGAGTGAGAACTCCTCAGTACATCTCGAATATATCAATTACAAGAGGTTTATCTTAAGGATTAAGGTAAGAATTGTCGAGGAAACCGAAACACGATTATCCCTGAGAAAGTTGTACTTAATCATTTTCCTTTTACTTAATGATCCGATCCCAGTTGTTATACCACTACATACGAAAACATTTTTAATACTAATACTGTGAACTTTGTCCCCCTTTACGGACGGTATTACTATGTATTCCCGAAGGGTCCATCGAGTCACCATTTCTTAGACGGACGGTTCGTCCTCTGTACCCAAGTTAGGGAACCCAACCCTTCTAGGGGACCTCTTCTTTTACCGTTGGGTGAGGTCATAAAAACGGACCCTTTGTCTCCTCGGACCACCCGATGTCAGGTACCCCAACGTTTTCTCAACCGGCACTGACTCACTGATTTGTTGGTGTTGTTTACTATTCATTTCTCTCGTCTGTTCGTCACGTGTATCGGTGATACTAAAATTGAAACGTTTTGATTTCCTCCCCATTCCATCGAAGCCATCTCGTTAAACTATTTCACTACCCAAAAGGGGTTTATAGAAAAATCATAAGTGTAATGTAATCTTATAAAACAAATTTTTAATTTTTCTCCATTGTTTTATTTAACAAGAATTTTAGAACTATACTTTTCTTCTTTATATAAAAGAACAAAGGCAAATACCGGGTTATGCCTCTTCCCTTCACGGGTCCGAGTTCCAGTGTGTATCGATTCTTTAAATTCTGTCGTTCAGTCCGTCCGGAAGAAAACGATGAAAGTTCGTTTACTTAACTGGAAGACGGTACCGTTCCGACCTAAGGAGAAACCACGAAGGATTACTCACCAACGGGGGTACCAATATCAAATGGGGTCTCACTGACCAGGACGACGAGTAAGTAGTGAAGTTCACTAGACAGAGTGGTAGTCTGAGGGAGAGCGACCTTTACGTGTCAGAACCACCTTGACAGTTAGTTCTTACTATCCCCTCCGTCCTAGACTCTGAGTTCACTCAGTTAATCTGAGAAGACGTTTAAACTTAGTGTTCACTTTATCGTAGTCTAATCCTTTGACTAAGTTCGGGTCACTCCGTGGTAATTAAGGACGATGAATTTCATCGTCTACCTCCTCCGTCACAGGGGAAGTCTCATTCCAAAAACCTCGATCGAACTCAACCTTTGGGTCAAGACGACGAAAGTTTGGATTACTCGAAGGATACGGAGTCAAAGGAGTCTAACATTTGTCCCTTATTATTATGACGGGGGACGTTGTCATCCCAACAATGTACTTAGTCACGTTCACATAGTCCGTCTCGAGAACAGTCCTTTATTCTTGGTGAGACTCATAGACTTGGTCTTTTCCTTAAACTACGTACCTTAATCCTTGTATCTTTAGTTACTTTCGGATCTCGTCATCCGAGGACCGACGTCCTTACCAAAGCCCTTGTGTCAAGGTTTGACCGGACGACCTCTCGACGGAACACACGGTGGTAGTCCTTCCACTGGTGACCTGACACTGTCCTTGTGGACTGAAGTCCTTGTGTCTCGGTATCGACACTGGGTCCCTGGTCCCTCGGTGAACCGACAATGACACGGGTGAAGAGTAGTAAGTCCTTCGACTCCTAGTCTGTTGCCTGTCCTGAGATAGGTTCCCGTAGTTCTAGTGACTCAAAGGTAAAAATTCAAACTTCGCTACCGACGATCATTTTCACAAACGTAAACATTTATTCGTCATTGAATATCGACTTACTAGATTGAAACTCCTGGGAAAGTCGAGATATTAAAGTATTAAGAGACCAGTGTACATTTTTAGTCAAAATAATTGAATATTAATACACAGTATAGAAGACATAACGTTTCTTCCTCCTACCATTAAGTGTCAGGGAGGTCGTCTTACCTTTGTAAATAACGAACGTAGAAAGACTGAGGGAACTTTACGTCAAAATTATCGCATTAAGTGAAAAATATCTCGTCGGACCACTTGACCTCTGAAGTCATCACGTCATTGTATACACCAACCTCGAAACTGGCTCAGTCTCTTCGTGGACCTGACGTCGCAGCGCTCAGACCGTCCTTCCTCCTCTCTTTCTCCCACCCCTTCTACTGACACTATCTTTTGAGTGTCAGTCCGTAGTTGACACCCCCTGTCACCCCCTTGGGTGGGCGGGACATCTTCCCCCACCTCCACCACCACCCGACCCGACTCGTTGTGGAACCCAAGTTTCCGAGATTTAAGTCGTCACTAAGATCATAGGTAGATATGGTCCTTCAGACTGGATTGTCGTCTTAGGAAGTGTCCCCAGATCTGTGACGTTACAAGTCTTTGAACCACTTCATCGACTCAAGTCCCCAGAAACGTATCGTCCTGGAGGGACCCCCACCCCCTCGTTCCCGACCTCACACTCCTCTTCCTCTCCACCCCTTGTCCCATGAACGTCTTGATTCGACCCATAGTCTCGGGGAAGGAAAACGTTTCAGTAGTGACTCTAAATCCGACCCACGATCAATGGGACTCGTCTTTGGTGCTCTAGTCTTAAAGAAAGTGAACCTATCTGATATCTGGAAAGAAAAAAATTTAGTTCTTTTTAAGATACAATCGATCTGAATAACACCACCAGTGTTATATATATTTATTCCTTAATAATACAACATGTGGACATTTGTCATATTAAATGTACAGTTAATAAGGAGTTCTTTTTTTCTTGAAGAGTCAACCCATAACCTAGTTTACCAAAAATGACATTGATGAATTCATACATTTTTATGCTTCGATACATTTAAAAATAGGTATCACAAATGTATTAAGGTATAAATATAAATACATACTTTATATATACACCCACTAGGAACTTGTTGTACTCAAACTTGACGTGTTCAGGTGATACTTCTATAAAAAGTTATTAATAGATGAGATCATAAGGAGTCATGTATTAGTCTCCAACCAACTTAGACGTCTCCCAACTGACATTTTAATATTCACCCAAAAACTGAGACATCCCCCAACTACAGAAGTTCCCCGTCGACATATAAGGTACGGTACGGTCAGGGTGACACTATGTTAATAATTTGTCATGTCACGACACCAATTCTTGTGTCCGAGACCTCGGTGTGGGTGAACCTAAGTTTAAGATCTCGGTGGTAAATGAACCATACATTAGAATCCGTTCAACTAGAGAGACACGGAGTCAATCGAGTGACCATTGTACTCCCATGATCCTGGATAGAGTCTCAACAATACTCTTAATTTACTCGATTTGGTGCATTTCATACGTCGCGTCACGGGCCCGACGTCATTCGAGAGGTACTCATGATCGATAATGTAGTAGAAATCTTGTCTCACTTCTTGTTTGGTACATACTCGCTTCGTGTTTGTGTAGACGTTTTGGTTATAATAAGTTCATTCAGTGTCAGTAAATTATATTGTCTACTCCGATAACAAGACTACGATAACAGTACGACCCAAATTGTCATCCTTCTACACCAGACTCCAAGTCAAGACATAAATAAAACCGGGACCCCAAGTTACGATTTCCTCTCTTATGGTCAACCGGACCAGAACAAACGATCACGTCTTATTAATCTGAAGTATCAATTAATTTTCAGATGGGAACTCGTAAAGACTTTACAGTCAAGATTACTTTACGGTGAACTATTGAGACACCTTGACAGAACAAGTAAGCATTCAGTCCAATCGGGACTGTATAGGACCTTCAGACGTAATTCACTCGTAGACCATCGTACTCACGTTTTCACTCCTTGTCTTTTCAAGAAGTAGCAAGTAAATGACGATACAAGTGTTATTTATTGAAAATGTTCGACGGTCCACGTTGTGTCTGAGACGTTTGTCTTGCTCTTACATCAAGACGGATGATGTTCCAAAGGAAGTCAAACCTGTGGTTTTGTGAACCGTAAGGTTGATGAATCTAATAAAACCTAGTAGTAACAAGTAGTATTGTGCCGTAGTAACCCGTAATTGAACTGTTCTAATACAAATGTTTATATTTGTATTACTCGAGACTTAATATACCCTCCTATAGTTGAATTTTTTCTTATAGTAGTTTTACTTCTATCTTTTAACCTCCCTTTTTTTCTTGTTTAGTGTTGGATATGAGAAAACCTCTTAAGTTCTGAGATCCCTTAAATCTTGAGAAAGGGAAACCAATGAATGAGCCACGGACCATATGTCACCCACGAGTCATTTATAAACCCAGAGTTACTCCTTTTCTTTGATCATTCCCTTTTCTTCCGTTATCGGTAAAGACACCAGACCCAGTAATACCACTCCGCCCATTCTACGACCCTACATCTCCAGACACCTGGGTGTCCCGAATGAAGACCGGGAGACCCAACCCTTGTTAATCCTCGACCCGACTGACCCGGGTGCTGTAGTCCAGAACTTTCCTACTGGATTAATAGTCACCGGCATCCATCTCCCACCCCGACTCTAGGACGAGAACCCTAATCCCGTCTTTGATCCTGACGGACGGGACGTCGACCCGGGACACACATTCTGTCTCAGACCCCTTTGGTCAGGTCCCACGTCCAACTCACTCTCTTGGAGGTGGGACCTGGTGTAGGGGGACTTGTCACCTGGTCAGTGTAGTCTACGGAAATATACTTCGGGTAGTCACGAAGATAAAACAAGTCGACCTCTTCTTAATGAAAATTGGACTTCAAGGGTCATTTGTCCTGAGTCCCACGTCGTCAAAGAACTCACCTAGGTCTACCGGGTGCAGACATCGTGACGTCGGGTGTCGTCCCATGTCTAAGGACCCAGGTCGGGACCTCGAGTCCTAAGGAAGACCCAAGAAACCTCGGACCATAGACGTCGACTTTGTACGACGGTGCACTGAGCCTACCCGCTCCCGGTAAAGGAACTTCCGTGACGTCTAGACAAAATCGATTTATACGACGACTCAGTCAGAAATAACTAAATGATGTGACGTGTCCCGAGACCCCAACCCAGAGACGTTCTCCGCTAACATGTTGACACAGGGGACAGGAGGGGATACGGGGTGTAACCCGTTGACGATAGAAAAAGGACATTAATTCGGAGGGAGACCACGGGACCAAAATGAGCGACCGATGGACATGACAAGGGGACTCAGTCTTAGGTACGACCGTAAACGGAGAAACAAGGGGACCCTAGGTTTAAGGACTTCAACGACCTCAGTAGTCCAAAGACCTCGAACGGACGGGACTCAGGGCAACCGATTCTTCGGTGTGGTCAGGGTCCCGCGACAAGGGAGTAGTCGGCGCCGGGCACCCTATCCACTTAGTTCCTATCGGTAGGCCCAGCCCGACCTCCATGTAAAACGATCTGTTCGACCAAGAAAGGAACCCTTAAACCTCAGATCACAGTAGTGTCTGGTACTCCTTTAGTCCACGGTCAAAACATTTAAAAAACCTAATTAAAACTTCAACAAATTAAATATGGATCTCAACTCCTTGTATTATTTTTGTTGTCTGTCATCTTTCTTCACACCGGTCAATCGACACCGTTAGGGTCGGAAGGACTCTGTGGGCCGACGGATTGGGTAGGACCCGTACGTTCAGGACAGACATACGAGACGACACCTGTCCCGTTCGGGACTGATCATGTCAGGGAGACGGACGACGGGACTCGGACACAGACGAGAGGTACAGGGAGGGGTGTACGGGTCTGTTGGGGGTTGGGGTCAGTCGTGTCAGAATGAAATGGCGAGAATGACGAACAGGGACACACCCCACACCGGGGTCCCAGAGTCCACGGAGTAAACCCCTGCTCGGATAGGACACTGGTCAGAATCGAGTGCAAATCTGAAGTCTCATTTACGACAAAAGTAAAGACTAGGTGAGAATATAAAACCTTTTCTTTATAGTGAAGGATTAAAAAACTTTCTAGCCCGGAAGAGATAAAGGTATAAAAGTCGATTATAGTCTTAATAGACTCCTTTATTCATACTAAATCCTCCTTTATTGTAAACAAAACGTCCTACGACTTTAAAAATGAACTTCGGAATTAATATATTTTTAAGACCGTGTCGAAAGAAGAAGAAAGAAGAAAAAACATCTCCCCCGTAATCTCAAGGTGTTAACACCGTTTTCCCAAGGGATCAACACTAAAGACTACATTTTCAAAGATTGAAAGTGCGAAAAATATAGGACGAAAGTGTTTCGTTGTTAGGTATTCTAATATGGACAAGAAGGAATCGTCAAAGGATCCTGGACACTACAAAGTACGAGGATCTTCAGTAACGACTCCACGTCAATCACACACGGACAAAAATTAAGACCTCATATAGACAAGGGAAAAGGGAGAGGACAAGAAAAGAGAAACCGTGATCGCACGAGTGGAGAGATCTTTGACTTAGTCTAACGAGGATTTTGGTCCTGACATAGAGTAACAGTTACAAATATAGACTCTCCGACGTAAGTCGTACCAACACCGTAAATGACTCGAGAACCTTAAGAGAGTTCGACTTTCCGTTACTTCAAGTTCTTCTACAAAAGGACGACCAACCCTGGTAGTGAGTCTGGACCCTGAAAGCGAAAACAACCCCGATTTTCACCGTGGTTACTACCGTGGTCACAACCTCACACAAGAACTCCCACACAACCTCATATTCTTTGTGAAGCACCCTGACTTGATTGACATTCCGGGACACGACCCCCGATATTCATCCCGTTGTCATTGAAAATAATATCCTAGAAAATGTTATTATTTTCTCTTTTTACCAAATGTTTTACTGAAGAAATCCTGACGTTTTAAGATCTCGGTCGTCCTTTGATCCTCTACTAGGTTAGACAACCAAATTTACAAACGGAATTTGGGTGGGGTTCGTTATTTAAATTGTAACTCCGGGTCACGTGTACCTATACCCCAAGGGTCCACCACGATCACCATTTCTTGGACGGACGGTTTCGTCCTCTGAATTCTCCGCACCCGAGACAGGGACCTAACCCTTCTAGGAGATCTCCTACCGTACCGTTGGGTAAGGTCATAAGAACGGACCTCTTAGGGTACCTGTCTCTTCGGACCACCCAACGTCAGGTAACCCAGCGTGTCTCCACCTGTGCTGACGTCTCTGAATCATACGTACGTGTGCCTGTATTCCTGTATACATTGACGTTGTACGAAATGTGTATGAAGGAACGGCACACGTTACAGGAGATTATAAAAGACGAACAAAACTAGACAAAATAAAGTAATTAATTTTTGGGACAAAACATGGTATTTTGAGAATCTTCTCTAGTATCATTTTGTAAGAGACTGTGTTCGATCACAAAAGAATCCAGTCAGAGGGTTCCGTTATCTTTATTTTTGTTTTTAATTGTTTAACCTGGATGTTTGAATGTTCGAAAACGTGTCGTTTTCTTTAGTATTTGTTTTACTTTTCTGTCGGATGTCTTACCCTCTTTTATAAACGTTCACTACGCCGGTTGTTCCCGAATTAAAGGTTTTATACGTTTATCGAGTATGTGGAGCTGTGTTTTTTCGTTTGTTGGGTTAACTTTTTACTCGTTTTCTGGATTTATCTGTAAAGAGGTTTCTTCTGTGTACCCACCCGTTCTCCGTGTGTTTTTCCACAAGTTTTGTGATTAATAATCTTTTTACGTTTAGCTTTGATGTCACTCCATGATGGAGTGTGGTCAGTCTACCGGTAGTAATTTTTCAGATGTTTATTGTTTACGACCTCTTCCACACCTCTTTTCCCTTGGTAGAATATTACAATCACCCTAATATTTAACCATGTCGATGATACCTTTTGTCATACCTCCAAGGAGTTGTTAGATTTTTATCTCGACGGTATACTAGGTCGTAAGAGTGAGGACCCGTATATAGGGGTCTCATTACTACGAATACTACACAAGAAACAAGACCGAAACAGGGGTCAGACCCTCACTCCTCTGACTCGTTTAGTTGGAGAGTTTCTGGTAAAAACCTGGACGAAGAATCCTAAACGAAGTCCCGGTCAAATAGTCGATACAATCTTTTAGGATTCAGAATGATGTAGTGGTAATATAGGGGGGAAACCGAAATTGGATCTTATGAGTTAGTGGATAGACAAGGATTACAAAAACTGGAGAGATTTTCTTAGTTCAAATGGAAGGTTTATACTTCTAAACGGTGTCATTGTACAATTTTTCTGATCCGGAGTTCGAGACATATTTCAAGGTTTGTCCTTGGAATCTCCCGTCTGAAGAGTCCGAACGTGAATGCTTCGACACATTCAGACCTACGTAAACAAATTTGTAGACAGTGTCACGAATGACAGAGAGATCTACGTTTACTGTAGACTTGGTACGTAGTCGAACGACAACGAAAGTACGACAGAAGTCGGACTTCCTTATACTCATACCGAGAGATTTAATAAGGATTACCTCGTACTTGTAAAAGATATTGAGTTTTATCAGTATATTAAAGTATCCTAAGAAGTGGAAAAACACTAAACTTCGACAATACGGTTGGACCAAGAACCCTGGACAAAGTACGTGCAGTCCTGTCTAAGCTCATTTGTTTCATTAAATATCATTTATAAATGACTCGTGAATAAAACGTGAACCGATGCGTCCTCCTTACTAAACTTACGGAATACGAAGATTACTCAACCTAAAGGGAAACACAAACTCCTGAAGGAGATTGGGGTCTGGACCTCACTTTAAGTTCCTAATATTTGTGATAAGTTTACTCTTGTTTCTGTGGGGGGTGGGAGGAGGGGGGGGTTGGACGGAGGGGTGGGGTTCAGGAGACATTACACTTTGAAACGAAGAGGACCGTCCGTCCTATTAAGAGTCTACTGAACCCTATATAAAAAGAAGGAACCCGAGGTGATTAGTTTCACAATCGAACAGAACTTGTTCGAAATGGGTGGAGACCATGGAAAGTAGATTGTGTGGTTCCAAAAGATATTTATCGTTAGTACAGAATATTGTGGGAACAACCGAGGTAAACTACCTCTTCTTTTCACTCCACCACGTTCTAAGATAACGAATGTCTCCTCGGAGATCACTCCGTACTACGGAACAGATGACTCAGGCCGAAACAGAAACCCATTGGTTTTTCGTGGTTATTGAGTAAGACGAGGTCATGTGTCGAGTCGTTTAATTTACAAAGCCAAAGAACCAAACGAAAAGACTGATCGACCCAAGTGTCTCACCCGATTATGATATACTAAGGCAAATATAGTCCGACGACGACGACGACTCAGCGAAGTCAGCACAGACTGAGACGTACTGGGGCATCTGCCGTCGGGTGGTCCGAGGGGGCAGGGACCCTAAGAGGTCCGTTCTTGTGACCTCACCCAACGGTAAAGGAAGAGGTCACGTACTTTCACTTTTCACTTTCCCTTCAACGAGTCAGCACAGGCTGAGTCGCTGGGGTACCTGACGTCGGATGGTCCGAGGAGGTAGGTACCCTAAAAGGTCCGTTCTCATGAGTCCGTTTCAATTAGATACCGCAATAAACAGTTCTATCACCAATAAGGGGAATATGTACTGACCATCCTGACAATTAACCGTGTCAGTGACACTTTTTGTCATACGTCCAAAGAGTTCTTTGATTTACATCTTGATGGTATACTGGGTCGTTAGTTTGAACTCCCATATATAGACTTGTTTTGGTTTGGTGATTAAGAATTTCTACGTACATGGGGTTATTATCGGTTTTATACCTTTGTTGGACAGGTAGGTGTCTACTTACTTCTTTCTACACCATACGCATGTACGTTACCTTGTGACGAGTCGGTATCTCTCTCACTTTACGACGGTGGACGTCGCTGTATCTGCCTGAACCTCCCGTAATAATCACTTTATTCAGCCTCTTTCTGTTTGTCACACTATAGCGAATATACGTCTTAGATTTTTTTATGGTGTTTGATCACTTTTTTTGTTTTTTTCTCCGTCTGAGTGCCTATATCTCTTGTTCGGTCACCAATGGTCGCACACACCCCCGTTGCACCCTCACCTCTCATGTTTTGTGACTCACAATTCTGTCCGAGTTCCTACATAATATGATGTTCCCCTTGTCTCGATGATAAGACATTATTGATACTTACCTTTCGTTGGAAATTTTAACGTAATTCCCTGAAGGAACACCAGGTCACCGATTCTGAACTCAAGGGTCACATCCCCCCGGGTCCAAGCAAGGGACAAGTCCCTTGATCTAAGGTGTGCGGAGTTGATGTTGTCTTGGGCGCACAGTGTTGTTTCTAGTCTTCTAGGACGTACGACGTTGACTGAGTCACGTCGATTTATTTATTTATAATTGTTTTTTTCTTAAGTCTACTTCGCCACTTACTCAAAAATTTTTTAACGTATTTTTTATTTAAAGAAATATTTTTCCACCACCAAACTTTTTTTAGTGACGTAAATATTAAACACGTAGAAAAGATACATGTAATATGAAGTAATTTTACAAATGATTTTTTACATAGGTAAATGATAGACGTCTTGTCACAAGGACAATATAAACGTTCTATCTAAAACAATAAGGGTAAAATGTCTACTTCTTTGACTCGAACTTCCCAAATTCACGGAACAACTTCCGGTGTGTCAATGACCAATCTCAGTCCGAGATTCCCCTGGACGGACCAGGGGTCCTGGTATTAAAGTGTCGGAAAGGGACCCAAGGAGGGACGGTTCAAAAGTCGGGGGAAGGGTGAAACCGGTACTCACTTCTAAAGATACCTCTTTTAGCAAGGAAAACATTTTGTCGATATCTCGATGTTCCGAAAGATCGGGTGAAGGAGGTTCTCAGGTCCTCCCAGACACCCCGGTTCAGAAGACTCCGGACAGGACTGTGACACTGGTCGAGACACCACACTCACACCGGGAGAGATAACGATCGTAGAAAATGGTCGAGAGTTAAGGGGATTTTCGAAGTTATTCCCCTCGTCGTAAGCTTTGTCTGCCTACCATAAGTGGACAGTGTATTGTCGATTTTTATTTTTTTCCCCTCCACTATCACTCTACGGTAACCACCGTATAATGGTCGACTAACTGTGTAAGAGTAACAATAAAGTTCACTTTCCTTTATGGATTGCGTGTCAACCGGGACAGTAGGTTGTACCGACATTTAAGACCAGTGAGTAATCATGTCAAACTCGGTCTTTCTCCCACAAGACGTAGAGTAAATATGTTTCCTCTTACCATATAACACTTTTTCACTTTAAATCTGACGAATCGTATCCGATTAAGCTAGTTACGGCGTAGGTTCCTACTGAGAGGGAAGATGTAGGACCTCTCCATTCACGACTCTCCGACCCGGTTCTAGGACGACGTTTTTCTGTCTCGACACACGCACGACGACACGGAAAGTAAAATTTTTACACAAAAAGTTATATTCAACTGAGTGACTTAATTTAATCTTAAAATTCACCTTAAAACTCTAGAAGACTTAATAACCTTCAGGAACTCCGAAATAAACATGACTGGGATTAGACGAGGAAAAATACATCTACACACAAAAATTCATACTTTATCCTTAACTACTCAAACCGAATCACCAGTCCTATATTCTTCCACAGTGGTATCTTTGGACTTAGAACTTCCCTTGTCAAACGGACCCCGTCCAAAACTCATAAACCGTGAACTGTAAGCCTCCAAGACCTACTTCAAAAGGACAGAGTACTCCCAGGACAAATGACTTTTCTCAAGGTCGTCCTGACCGGACGAAACTATGTCCCCTGCGGCAAAGAGTACCTATATAATTTGTGCCCTGGGGATATTTCTCTTTTTGGAGTCGTTTATAATAAAAATGAATTAAAATTTTAAATCTAAAGAACTCCTCCCCTTTCCGTATCGTCCTTCCTTCATTATCTTGTAGACTTAACGTGAAACCCTTATAAAATTTACTTTTTAATGAAGGTAGTCTTCCAAGTCAAGAAAAGACCGTCAAGAAGATGAATGTCTCTGAAAGTCTTCTCACACAAGGTAGAGACGAGTTCGACCCGAAAAATTTCATAATTGTTTTCCACCAGGTAAGTCTTTGAAAACGAAACTCGTGGATCTTAAAGTTGAAAATAGGAACCCTACTGAGATGCAAGGAATTCGATGAAGACGGTCTACATCGTTTTAAAGGGTTACTTATCTTAAATACCATTCCTGATTTCGACTCCTATCGTATAGGATCGTATTCGAACCAAAGTATTCTAAATGATCTTTACCCATATACTCTGAACTTACGACTAAAAATCCTGTGTATCTGGGATTGAGTGACATAAAGAATAAATTTTTAATTTTTCCTTCCCTTCAAGAGACGAAAATCTGTTTTCACACAACCCTAGAGACCCCTGTTTGACTCTTGACCAAAAAGAAAGTAACGAAGACTTTACGTCACCAACTCTTCCCTGTCGATCTGAAAGTCCTTTTTGTCTCGGTAGACGACCATCTAACCGTCTGAATGAAAAGATCTACTAGGTTTCCGACCTTTCACCATTATGAACGTTGGACCGTTGTCTAGACAGTGACAAATACGAAAGAGGCAAAAATTTCTCGACAACACAGTAGTACCTTACTCTTACAAGTTATTTTATATGTGTGTGTCACATGACTCGATACAACGAAAGCATTCTGAAAGAGAACTGACTCTTTCTCTAGTCCTAGTCTTTTCCCCACGAAAACAGATGAGAACAAAAAAACGGAGGAAAATTAGTCGTCGGACGTCACTTTTCTGGGTCTTCCCTCGTCGAGGCACTCTTCCCCAACGAGTAAAAATCAACTCGGTCGTCAAAGACCTTGTCCTTCACGAACTGGACCCAGATTCGGTCGTAGAGACGGTCCCTCCGAAGAGTTCAGAGTCCCACCTGAAGGCCCCCATGATTCGTTGTGAGTGAAGATCCTGACAGTATATCTAATCTACTCGAAAAGCCTACGTTTCCAATTCGCACCAGATCTTTCCGAGAGTTCCCGGGAGGATCCGTATTAGTGGTAGAAAGTTGACCGGAGGTTCGAGTTTCCACTCGAGACAAGAAGTGGACCACAAAATTTGAGAGACTTGTTTTCGTCACATTCGAGTCTGGGTTGATTGGGGTTTGTCTTACGTAATGGAGGTTCTCGGAGGGACGGGAGTCGTCCGAAACTTCGGTAGTTTCATCAGTAGACACAACAACTCCGTAGACAAACAACGGTCTCGGACAAGCACAGTGACACTCGTGTTCGAGACCTCAGTCCTGGAACCAAAAGAGAAGGAAACTACCCCTGTTATTAAGGGGCACGGTCCCGACGACACTGCCACGGTGTTCTACTTGAGTGCCCAAGAATCGTGTCTCAGACCGGCTGCCCTTCTGAGTCGTGCCAATGAGTGAAAAATTATTGTACCAGAGTGTCTACGCAGGAGAAAAGGGGTAAAGATGACGGAGGTCCGGACCGAATTACGTCGGAGACGGTAGAACTGGAGGGCCGTAAGTTCGACGACGAGAGAAGGTAAGAAGAATGTCTGACAGCGGTTCGATTACCGGAAATATCGGGAACGACCCGATCAAGGATGAGTCCTTTTGTCTATCTGAAGAATTCATTAGTCGGTTTGAGGTAGGGGACCACATTCCGGAAATTTGGACCGAGGTGGACGATAATAGGTTCGAAGAGTGATTAGAACTACATGTCTGAGGTAGGGTCCGTCCTTGTGTGGAACTGGTAAGGGAGACATAGGACCAGGAAAGAAAATACGACAAAGGAAACGAGAAATAGGAGGAAAGAGGGTAGGGAATTGGAACAGACTTAAAATTCTACGTCGAGTTTAGAGTGGAGGTGATACTCAAAAGGAGGTCGAGACGTCGAATATTAACTAAAACGGATTCCTGATTGAGGATAATGGGATTATTAGGATTTAAGGATAACGTGATTCTTTAGGGTGGGTTATCGGTATGTAATCTTCAATGAATAAGAGTTTCAAGATAATGTTCAAGTCACTTCCCGGACACAATTAAGTGGAGAGACACGGAGTCAAAAGGAGGAGACATTTTACCACTATTACTGTCAAGACGGAGTGTCCTGTCAACATTACTAATTTAATTACATACGTTTTGGTCACGGGTCGTGGATCTTTCACAAGTTATTCACAATCAATAATAAAAAGACCTGTGTACTTATTCCCTAGTTATGACGAATAAACTAACGGTCGGCACATAATGGTTCTTCGGTAGTCCACGATCTGAATCCGGGAAGTTACAGATAGACTAGGTGGTAACGCATAGAAAATTTCTTCTGTCGTTTCGTGAACTGTTTATAAATACCTCGTGGATGGTGCGAGGTCCATGTGTGACATGACAACAGTCACGGTCACAATCGAAACAAATAAAAATGTATACACCGGTCGGTCGATAAGTGTGGACCTTACTTGTCACATCTAGTTTATATAAGTAGTATCTCCTAAACTCAAGTTCAGATCCGAGGTGGGTACACCGGTACTTGTTTATTAAATGATGTAGACTGGGACTGGAAATCAAGGAGATACATTTTACTTAAGATTTCAGAAAGATTAGTACCAGACAGTTTTCTTGGTTGATTCCAAATTCAGTCTACAAAAGTCCGTCTATCACCGGGGGTGTGTGTGTGTGTATGTGTCTGTGTGTGTCTCAAGTAAATGTACGAGAAATTGTGTTCCGGGATACTATATAAAAATTTTTGGATAGTCACGGGTCGTGGGAGGATGAAGGAATGACAACAAATCTCCTATGAATGGCTGTTTCCCGTTAATGAGATTAACGGTAGTACCTTTTCCTTACGAAAACAAAAAGTCACCGAAGATCCATACCCACTCGGTACTTGAGGTGGTGGAGAAAGAGAGGGAAGGGACAGACTCAGTCTCAAAGACCTCTATCCCGAGTCCTTGGGCACGTAAACTGTTCGTGGGTCCACTGAGGGGACGTGTAATTTCAACTGTCAGGTACCTCAGACCAGGTGGGTATAGGTTAAGTTTGGTTGATATCGACGTGTCTTCGATCTACACCTACTCCCGAGGTAAGTCAAGACCGAACAGTCTACCGGACCTAATGGTTACGACGGAACAATGTACGGTTGAGGGACAGTGGGTCAGGAGTTCATACCACAGGGGCACGTGAGGGAGTCACCAGAATCAGCGGTTACCCCGAAAAAGAAGATACGAACCGGAAGTACTACGTACCCAGGGAATTCCCCCAATTTGTAGGAAACTTCCACTCTAGACGTTGGACCCGTACTAAGCCCACGAACCTAAACCCACGTCCTTATCCAACGACGTGAGACCTTTCATCGTCAAAGATCTCGTCTAAGATCTAAAACCTGGTACTGAGTTATACTCTTTGGGTAAAATATACCTTTGAGTCCCAAGTATGTTTGTACGTACGTACGATTCAGAGAAGTCAGCTCAGACTGAGACGTTGGGTCACCTCGGGTGGTCCGAGGAGACAAGTACCATAAGAGGTCCGTTCTTATGACCTCACCCATCGACAAATGAGGAGGAGCTCCCCTAGAAGAGCTGGGTCGTTAATTTGGGCACAAAGTATAGAGTACGTGACTGTCCGTGTAAGAAATTGTGATCGTGATGGACCCTTCGGGGGTGTGTTTGTATGTGGACATATTTATACGGGTCACTTGTCTATTTATGTAGGTAGTATAGAAACGGGAAACTATAAAAGTAAAAAAAGGGGGTCACAGAAAAAATTTTTGACAAATAAAAAATAACCACATATCGACTAATTGTCACAACACTATCAAAGTCCACCTGTCGTTTCTCTAAGTCGGTATGTATATGTACATACGTAAGAGGGAGTTTGAGGGGAGACTAGGTCCGACGGTGTGTCGTAACTCGTCTCTCGGGACACTGTAAAAGATAGGATAAAGTAGTTCATCTACCAGTAATCCTCGTTTTAGGTCCGTCTAGATCTTAGATACAACTTTTAGACTACCTTCGACGTCGAGATTGGAAGTAATAAACGTTTACTAAAACCCCAGGTGTTAGAGGGGTTTAGTAGATCTCTAATATCCGTTACGTCAAAGAACGAACGTAAATTCCGTCGTACGGTGTGACGAATACTTCGTTCTACTGTGACCCAATCCGAAGAGACTCGATCTACGTCTTAAGCAAAATTTCATACGGTGAGGACGTTACGTGAAAGTCTTATAGGTACCGTTCCGTCCCCAAGAGTCAGAACCTTTTTTATCAACTTTTAGAAGAGTCTACTAAAGATGAGAGGAGTTGACAGGACCCCCCGTCCTATAGTTGGGAAACTTTTAAGTGACGTCGACCTTCGGTCAAATCATAAAAGTTTCACCTATGTTTCGACCCTTAGAAAGGTGATAATTATTGTTTCATGAACGTCATATAGGGTGTTGGTTGTAACGCACCAGTGTGGTACCGACTTTTCGACCAAGACGAACTGGACTGATATGGAAGGGGCCCCGGAATGTCTGTGTCCGGAGGGGAAAGGTGTACGGTAAGGAAGGGGATGTCACGAAGGAGGGACAGAAAGACTTACCAAGAATGGAAGGTTCTAAAGAGGCAAACTTGGAGTTACTGTGAAAGACAGACACAACGAATTGAGGGACGAATATACTAACTATCGTCTATATATGAAGAATTGGAGTTACTTACCTACTTTCCTTATCCAGAACGAAAAAAAAAAAAAATTAATGGTGGTACGGGATCTTTTTGTTTACGAGTTACTCGTAAAGGAGGATGTTCAGGTCTGTGACTCCGACCGTGTGTCCGGAATCGAATGGGAGGATTGACCATGGGTCTCCTTTACACCACTTTACCAGTAGTCTTATCTAAACCCAAGACCCATCGGACCAAGTTCAAAGTCGACCCGTATCTTTCAAGAGATTTTGTGTACCCTCTTCGTTCGATATCCCGTCACTCAAATGAGACGATGGTAAATACTCACTCTCTAGGACACGAGTAAACAAACAATTACAAACTTTACAGAAACGTACTTAGGTTTTCTTTAATTCGTCATCGTGAAAGGAGGTGACCCCCTCCTTTCCCGTCCTCTAAAGTAATAAAAAGTGACATATTGAATATCAATGGGCACGTACATAACAATTCAACTTTTCAAATTTAATTTTTAAAAGGTCAAAACAACGAAGGATCCCCACACTAAAAATCTTTTGACAAACTAAAAGGACTAGAAGTCAAAGAAGTAGACATTTTACATCGATTCTTTCGGATGGACTTACCTAGGTACGATTTCAACAAAGTCAGTACAGACTGAGAAACTCTGAGATACCTGACGCCGGGCGGTCCGAGGAGACAGGTACCCTAAAGGGTCCGTTCTTATGACCTCACCAAACGGTACGGGAGGAAATCCCCTTAGAAGGACTGGGTCCCTAGCTTGCACGTAGAGAATCCAGGTGGAAGTCACCGTCTACCCAAGAAATGGTGATCACGGTGGACTCTTCGGGTGGGCGTACCTGACGTACCCAATTATATTATTATATATGTTTTATGAGTCGTCTTCCGATTTGTGTAAAGAACCTTCTTAAGTGCTTTACCAATTGACTGGGTTCAGGAACCTTAAGACAGGGTACGAGAGGACAAAATTGGGGTTTGAATCTTAGGATCTTTGAATTCCGGTAAAGTAAAGGTAACGACACAAACCGTCAAGAATTGTTCCAGTCACAGACCGCCCCCGTCACATTGGGTCGGCGGGCGTGGTCCCCGACTGAGAACCAAAGTGGGGGAGTTGTTAAGAGGACGAAGGAACAATGGGCGTTCTTGAAAGTTGATACAAGGAAGGTTACAAACAAGAAATTAAATTAGGAAGTATATGCGGAGTCTACTGTGATTACTCGTAGAATTTTTTGACCTTTAAGAACTTAACTTCGTTACTCGAAGATGGGGCTCCAGGGATTGAAGGTCGATCAACGAAAACGGTTTTCCTCTCTCGAGAAATGCGTTACTAAGTGAAGTCGAGTACAACGGACTCAACCTCATTGAAACAATCTTAATAGCACTCAGTATAATGAAGAGACGGAATTGAAATAGACAATTTCACCAATGTCCTACTAAATGAACGAAAATAAATTCAGTGCCCTTTATTCGTCTTCCAACTTAAAGGTCCCCGATCAACAACCACGTTTTACTAACAGTTGAAGACGATAAGTTAGCGAAAAGGACTTTAGAAAACCATCACCACGATATAGCTAAACCTACTGAAAGGTATCAGAACAAGGTCTTGTTCTTCATAAGATTAGACTTTACCTCCAGTCCCTCCAGTCCCTTCTTATGATATTACACGGTGAAAGATTAGTGTAATTTTGTTTTTATCGATTGTACATAACTTAAAATGATAGGTGGTCTGGGACTCGATTCGTGAATCAAATTAAGAATAGGAGTGAGATGTTCTTGACCAGGGGTAAAAAGTCGATACCTTTCATTTACTGAATGGACTCTTCAATTAGCCACGGTCACGTAGGTCGACCTGGTGAACCGGTGTCTCGAGTACGGGACTCCATGCTGTATCTAGTTGTGCTTTATCTAGTCCCTAGGTTTTAGGAAATTTCCCGATCTATCATTTATAAAATCCAAAACTCTTGTCTTTTAGTGGTATCTGTTATACATTTTTTTACTCTGATATAAGGTTATTTTGAATTAAATACTTATCACTTTCAAAAGGGTGTTTGTTTGGTCAAACACCCCTTTTCCTCTGATAATCTCCAAACGAGTCGGATAGGGTCTTGGAAGACCTGAAATCGATTCCGGATTTTCCTTCTGTCCGAAAGGACCACTGAGTCGTCATTTCTTAGGTGGACGGTTACTTCAACTACACCCAAGGTAGGGACCCAGCCCTTCTAGGGGATCTCTTCCTTTACCGTCGGGTGACGTCATAAGAACATAAGGTCATAAGAACGGACCCTTTAGGGTACCTGTCTCCTCGAACCGTCCGATGTCAGAAATCAGTGATTCAAATGTGCTGAATCACTGATTTGTTGTTGTTTTCTTTCGTTACTCCTCTTTACACTGGCAGGGACAGACGGGGCTAAGACTGTGAACGTAAAGGATAAATAGTAAAAAGTGGGCTTAAGTGAGAAACTCGAGGGTTTCGAGGGACACGAGGACCCAACGGACCTCGGAGAGAACCCACGGGGTGAATCTAGTGGGAAGGGATTCATCAAAAAGACGGAGGAAGAGGGGGTCGGAGGGTAAAGAAGTCTCTTGGTTGAATCGATTTGACGAAATATTTTTAAACGGAATTACATAAACGTAAAAATTTCCTTCGAAAACCTGTCTCGTTAAGTTTCCATTCTGAAAGACTTCGTAAATCGGACCCTTCTACTCACTCCACGTGACTTCCAATCCCTTCTTTGATGAGTGTGACAGAATTTTAGCATGAATTTGTCTACAGATCACTCCGACCAGGACTGGTCTCCTGGGTCCCGAAGGATTCCGGGGACCTGATTGGAACCTATACCGTTCACTACCCGATAACCCCTACACGACACTCTTGGAAGTCCCCGAGAAATGTCTTTCCGACTTCTCCGGTTGAACCAAGTCTTGATTGTCGACTTCCTAGCTACTCGACTCCCGACCCACGTCCTCCACCACTGAATGGAGGACCCGGGTGAATCCGTCTAAAGGGACTCCATTGTTGGTGAGGTCCGTGAATGGAACCGTTGGCTTCTCGCGTACCCTTCTACGACGATGTGGAGACACCAAGAAAATCAATGTAGGCCACCAAGAATTCATGACATACGTCACCTCCGACCAACTTGGGGACCTGTCTCGTCTCCTCTTCTTACGGCCAGAAAACTTTCCCTGTACACGAAGGGCCTGACAAAATGCAAAGGACTTGAAAGGATGCAGAACGCTGGTGAAAGTCGGGCGATGGGTAGAGAGGAGAGGTTTACATTTGATGATTGTGAATTAGAACACAATCAATGTTTACAAAGACTCGGATGGTCTAGTAGACGTGGATCGACAAAGGAGAAAATAGGGTACGGTTGGAGTGGTTCGTATTTATGTCCAGGAACAACAGTCAGAAGACTCTTCCAACATCCTATGCACTGAGGATGATAATTCCTAGGTCGATTCTGATCTGGACAGGTCCATCCCCACACACACACACACACACACACACACACACACACACACACACACTCACACCATAAGAACATCATTGACGTTGACCCATTCCGATCTTAAACCGTCCGAGTACAAATTCCTTATCGTTCTATCTCTTTTACGGACTGGTAATAGGAGTGACTCCATCTTAAAAGGGTCGTTTTATGGAAAGAAACGTTATCCGATTCAAGAAAAAAAAGGAAAGAAAAAAGCCCCCGATCGATTTACACACACACATAAAAACCTAGACCTCTTCGTTACCTTACATGACAACATAAAATTAAAAGAATCAACAAAAAAAAAAAAAAAAGACAGAAGCCCAATCCAGTTAAGCATGTATCTGAAGACGTTCGGGTCTTTAAAGGAAAAGACCCCTCCTTTTTTTCACTTTACTTATTAGACACTATAATAAACTAACAGGGTATATCGAAGTCTTTCCTTTACACATGTCTTTTATAGACAGAAACTGGGAAGGAGAGGGGTGGGGAGTGGGACCCCAGTTTAAATCGAAAGTCTCCATCGGATATTATTTATAGAAATATAACTGTGTCATTCAACCTGTGAGTAGTTATAAACTTGTTGTAACGTTTCACCTACTATACACCCTTCGTAATAGAAACCGAAGACACAGACGGAGACTTCACACCTAACTTCTACCCAACTAATTAAGTCTTACAATTCCGACCTTACTTTATCACCCATCAAGACTCAAGGCCGAGATATATATCTGAAAAAAAACCCGACGATTTGTCAAACCACTAAGGTAAGTGAAGTACGACGAAAAATTTCTGGATACGAGAAAATCGTGTGGGTGTCCAAACTTAAAGACAAGGACAAACTTGTCTTCTTTCCTCGTCACTGATGTGTCCGTTCTATTTCGTGTTCTCCTCCGTTGGGTGAATCTTTTGAAGTAAAAGTCTGCAGGATTTAAGATTTTCTCCCTACCCCTAATAAATTTGAACAGAAAGTTAAATGCAAAGATGTACTAGTCAGATCCCTGTCGCTACAACGTGCCACTGCAGGGAATGTATAAACCTTACTACTAATCTCGATACTTCCACACACCATTATTGCTCATGGTAAATAACTCGTAGATGGTGTATGGCCCGTGCACAAAGAGAAATCAGAGTGTTATTGATGGCCACCTAAGACTCTGATTCTCTTTAATACCGTGAACGAGGTTTAATGTGTCAATAACAATATGTCCTGTCGTGAGGATGGGGCCAGCCCGACTGACGCAGGCCCGCCACGACAAAATCGAAGCAACGGCCCGCGGTGGACTAGGGCGATCGTGTCGCGTACGCGATCCGGGCGGGACGCGGACCCCTCGAAGAGAGAAGGAAACAGACGGGGCCGACCACAGCCGACGTCCAGGAGTTCGTCGACCCGAAACAAAAGAACACACAACACAACAAACGCTCGGGAAATTGAGGGACTTACCAAAGAAGCCGCGTGTTAATTCTCTGTAAATTACAATGGCTTTACATACAAGTGTCAGAACACTCTATTTTACTAAGAACCCCCAGTCTGTGTTTTCAGCCGATTGTCTCGGCGTCTTGACCACGTTCCTCATCGTAAATTATCCAACAATGTCTTTGTGGACCATCGTATTACTTAAGACACTCTGCTCTCTTGGTTTATGCACCTGAAGACCCGACATCTTTGCTGTCATTTTACCACGATCGTGTTCGGGTACAGTGACTACAGAACGAGGCTAAAAAAAACAAAAAAATGCTACGTAAGAAACTCTATGGCAAGGATAAACATTAGTACGGAATGAGATAATTTTTTTGCTAGGAAGAGGATAGTTTATACTAATTAAAATTTAACGAAAATTCTTATTGACAAAAATCCTTATGACAAAGTCCTTTGTCAAATGTCTTTAGAGATGGTACTATCAAAGAACGATTATTTGCGATAACCCCTTCAACCCCTCCGTGAGGTAATATCAAGCATTTAATGGATCCCAGATCTTAATCTCAGCAATTGTTCTCATGACGACTAAATTACATTCGACATTCTTTACTTTTGTATCCTTCCTTAAAACTTAAACGAACCAGTAAAATAAAAGTTTTTACGTAACTTTACTATTTCGTTCCGAAACAAAGCACAATGGATCGAAACGAAAATGAATAAATGTAAAGGATTTATGACGTTTAATTTTTTTTTTTTATCGGTCTTAGGATTAATAACATTCAAATTCGGAAGGAGGGAGGGAGTAGAGGAGGGGAAGGAAGGAAGGAAGGGGGGTGGGGGAAGAAAGAGGGACCACCCTTACTCTGTTCGCGAATTTTTTATATAATTAGAAAAATAAACAAATGTCTACAATAAACTTCAAATCGAAGGTATGAAAAGAAGGAAACATAATTTTTTGTTTCACAAATAGGACTTCGGTCAGAACAACTTCTGATTCTGTCTCTGTATAGAATCAATATTCCGTAAAAATATCTCTGAGACTATCGTTTACTTAACTCTCTTTACGATAAACTACGTGGTACCTTTACATTACAATAACAGAAGGACAGTTACATTGGACCTCACTATATATCGGTGGAGAGGGGCCGTACCCTCTAATTACTTTACTGAGATTAAAACCGTTAGGAACGTGTGACTCTCACCCATTGTATTGAGATTCAACTAAACACATTTCCCACCTCGACTGAAATTTTTCGTATAGTATCATAGATCAGTAAAACCACTGTAAGTTTGATGATAAAGTCGGGACAAGTTCCGTGCGACGGGTTTTGGAGAGACGGAGAAAATACCACCATGGGTCTACTGTGACACCGATATCGACTTGAGAGTAGGTGATAGTCTACTACACGGGAAAGTTACTAACACGAACCGTCAATTATTTCAATGAACCATGAAACGAGACAAAAATTTCCTTATTTACATATGACGTAAAAACTTCTGAGTTGGGAAAAAACCGACGTCAAAGTGGAGGTGAAGAAAGTTAATAAATATAATGGATTCGATGTTCCCGAAGAGGAAAACATCGAGTACACTAAACAAAGACACCATCGATTCTCCTACCCGAAACCTCCTTCTGACTACTCCAAGTTTAAGAGGGGGTCGGGACGACGTTTTGTGTCACGGACCGTATCTCATGTTAATAATAATAAAAAAAAAAGTTTGTTTTAAAAAACTCACAAAACCAAGTCATGAAAAGAGATCTGGTCACCAGGGGTTGGAAAAACCGTGGTCCCTGGCCAAAGTACCTTCTGTTTAAAAGGTATCTGACTCCAACCCCCCGTCCCTACCAAAGGTCTACTAAGTTCACATAATGCAAATAACACATGAAATAAAGATAATCATAATGTAGTCGAGGTGGAGTCTAGTAGTCCGTAATCTAGAGTCTCCAACCCCTGGGGACGAGACTTGTGGGATATAATTGTCTCTGGTAGCTAGTAGTCACCGGTGATTATAGTGTCTTTTTCTGTTGGTCTATGGTACTGCTAAGACTACCTTCATGTACTGTGGAGATTATTTCACCAGAACAGTTTTTTAGTTTGGACTTAGATTAGTCCGAGTTAGATGGTGGTGACGAGTCTTTTATTATCCCATGTCTCCCGTTTTGGTCTTACACCCTTTGAGATCCTGTCTACTGAGACGCAGAAGTTCTTCACTTACCGGTCCTTTTAATTTCACCCCTCTGTTCCTGGATATCTGATTTCTTCTATGGTCAGTACTGTTGGTTGACGTTGTATACCTGGAATAAACCTGTTAAATTTGTTTGACATTTTTCGTAAATCCTCTGTTGACCCTTTTTACTTGTGACTCACCCATAAACTACTTTAATTTCTTGATGACAATTACAAAATCACCACTATTACCAAAACCTAAACACCCAAAAAAATTCAAATAAAAATCTTTACACATGAATTTATAAAATCTCTATACGTGTATTCATATTATACGTAAATTTTAAACATCTACTTTACTATACTACAGACTGATATCTACTTTATTTTATCGAGACTCAATCATTAATAACTTCGAGGTACTACCCCTCCCTCCCTATAAATTAGGACAAGAGAGATCAAATTACGTACGACTGTAAAAGGAACTCTTTTTGATTTTGTTTTCTTACGTTTTGTAAGAATTGGTGGTTCCGTTTTTGAGACGGTTTTAAATCTTCCGTGAACTAGATTTCGTCGTTTGAGGGTCTTACGGAATCGTGGACTATAAAAGGTAGGTATAGTACCACGGACAAAGATTCAGTAACTAATGTTCTTCGAAGGGATGAGTCCACCCACTAAAAGGGGGTTTGTACCAAATAATGGGAATTGTCTTAAACTCTTTTACCGACAAAGTCCAATCAAAGACAGTGGACGGAGACTCCAGTTTATGACGATAGTCCTCAACTGTCGACGATAAACCGAGATCATGAACTCCAGTGCCAGTAAGGTAATAGAAGGGTTCTGACGTTAAAAACTTAGACTGAAATGACCTATAGTCCACGAGTCAACCGACAGAAAAATATCTACTGTAGTTATAGTTCACCATATTCTTTCGAAAGGGTTTGGTACTAACGGAATAAGTAGTTGAGTATTTTGACTAGTCCTTTTACATGTCCTTAGACAATTACACCATTAATCCTTCATTTAGATTTTGGACGGAAACAACTTATTTATCCGAAACTTTTTCCTGACCACTATTTCAAGGTTGTTTGTTTACGTAGAATGATAAATTAAACGAGAAGAAAGAGAACTGGATATGAAAAAGGAGACACTGTCAGAGAGGTCTATCGTTGATTCTTATGAAGAGAATAGACTCACTTCTATCGGTATTAAACTATCGGACCCAAGGAAAACAACAATAAAAGGATAGAACCTCTTTAGGTCTCGATTTTCTAATCTATGTAATTTTTTAAAAAAAAATTAATAGTTAAGTAAACCGCATTTATTCTAGGAGAAAGAATTACGGTAATGTAAAAACAAAGAGTCTTTATTATTAGTCAAATAGTCTGAAGACCTGGTTTTGTAAATCACAAATTTACTTTCTTTTTATGAATAATTTTAGTGGTATAACCCCTTAAGACTAATTGAGAATTTTTAGGCACCGACGCAATTTTCAACTTTCCTATTCATTTACTATGTTTGCCATATAGTCTCTTTCTTACCACACTTATATCAATTGTAAATAAATTTTAAGGTGTATAAATTACTTCCTACAATTTAAAGTTGTACTCCAACCTTAAATTCTCAAAGACTAGGGACTGTCGAAATCTTCAAAGACATCTTGTGATAAAGTGAGAGGAAAAGTTTAGAACTGATGGATATACAAGGACCAAGGACTGTCGTTTAGTTTACGGACAACCAGCAAAAGAGGTGGAGGAATGTCAGACACACCTGGTCCTCAGAGGGAAGAGACAAACAGATTGAGGAAATGTAGGGCGTTCTCGGTCAAAGTTACAATGAAGAAGGAACTTCAAAAGATGAAACGATAGTGTGTGGAGGGTGGAGGGGTCTACTAAATATGTGGAGGAGTCCTGAATTAGACGACACATTTGTGACGTCTCAAATCTATTGGGGGTTTGAGTCCAGACTTGAGGGGGGTCCAGAGTGGGTCAACGAGAAGAACCAATGAGTTTCCCGGGGGTACCTACAAATAACTTACATCCACAAAGGACAAGGGGAATCCGGAGGTAAAACAGAAGACTCGGCAGAAGAGATAAGCGTAAACATCCCACGGGAAACGAAGAGGCCCACCCCCAACCGCACCCCTATCACCACCACCACCACCACCAAAGGAAAGTTAATTGGGAAATCGTGGAGTATGGGTAGGACTCGCCACCCATGTCTTCGACATCCGGACTTACATGTCTCCGTCTGTCGAATGGGTTCCAGGTCGTAGTTGGACACCCTCTTTAGACTGACGATGGGCCTTGGGACACAAGAGGATCGGATCCACCTACTGAAATAAAACGAAAAACAAACATAGTTCGTCGACACTTTTATTAAATTTATAATCATTATAAAGAATGTATAAGGGGTGAAGACTCTCTATTCTGAGCTAGGTAATAAGTAACGAGGTGTCGTTGGGGCTCCGACTGAAACTTCGACACATGTTTCGTAACCCGGAGTTGAGAGAGGTGCCTGAGGACCCCGACGACCTCCCCTTCACTGGACTCTACCTCCACTTAGTGGAGACTCCAGACCTACAATGACAAAAATTCTCATCCTCAGTGTCACCTCTTTCCTTTGATATGGTGTCAGAGAACGTAAAGAGGAAGACTAACATCATGAAACCCCAGTACTCATAAAAGTGGCTTCACACAGTGATTTTACACTGTTTGAGGTAAAGTATTCAAACTGATGAAGATGACCTTGTCTCATCGGCTCAAGGAATGTTTTCTCTCTTAGTGGGTCCGGTCCGTCAGTGACTCAGTCCAGACTTTAGCGGTCGGACGGAACGGAAAACCCCCATGGATACACTGACCATAAAGTCCCAACTTCAATCTACGTAAGGGATACTTGTGTTAAGATAGGTCGATTTTTCTCAATCTGGTTCCTGAGGCACATATTTAACGTGTACTGAGACGTAGGGTCAAATGTTATTTACACAGTATTTTTAACGAATCGGCTCTCAACGATACGTCGTGACAAATCGTCGAACGAAGGTTATAACGTAAATGTTTTTAATGTATAAAGTATATTAGTCCGGACAGAGAATGAATTAGTAGGGTGTGTAGTATATTTAGAAATTTTACCTGTCCAGATATTTAGTGATCGTAAAAAGTAAATGGTGAATAAGATTCGGTCCGTCAAAGAATAAATTTAACGGTATGCTTATTTAGATTATTAGGAATAAGTGAATGTAGTAGAGTTTGAAATTTAGAATAAGGTCGACTCCAGTATTCACTTTAGTCATAACTCCCGTTTTGATCGTCGACATTGTTGATATTATCGAACGGTTTAATATAATTTCCCGGGTTTATTGTAATTTTTTTACTCCTTCTTAACTTAATGTAATAATTTCACACTAGACGACTTAGTCCGTTTAACTCCCGGATTTGTCTCGAGGACTTATCACACATCGAGGACACACCCCGAATACGGTTGACCTTCTCTCTCTGTGAACGGACTTGAGAGTAGATGTCTGGAGTTAATTCTAGATCTAGTCTTAAAAAGTTGGAACTGTGATGACTGTGAAAAACACAGTCCGTTCACACAGAACACCCTCGGACAGGATACTTATCATCCTACAAATTACCGTAGGGACCAGGGACAGGGGATGGGGGTCAACACTACTAGTTTTTAAAGAGGTAACAGTTTAGAGGGGACGTCCTTTTTAATAGGGATAACTTTGGATGACCGGAGTTACTAGGTTGTCCTAACTTGACCCCGGAGAACGTCCCTCTTAGGTCCGACAAGACTACACGAGGTGTAACGTGGTGAAAGACATTGTAGTCACGACGGACGAAACCACCCACTCGTCACTCAGGTGATGTCAAGAGGTTAATTACCTCCCCCATTGTCCCTCTCCCTGTCCCCTCTTCCTTGGTGTTCTTCCTCCATCCCTCTTCTAAGTCACTTGTCCAGTTGAGAGACTTGAGTCCGTGTTGTAGAGAGTACAATCCCCGTCTGGAAAGGAGTGGAAAGGGTAGTTTAATCATCGGATGTAGAGGTGGGAAATACTCTTGAGTTCCCGGAGTGTCGGGACTGTGAGTGTCGTCGAGATAGTCGTACCGGCGCCCCATGTTTACTGAAAACATACGCTGAATATACCAAGTCTTCCCAGTACACTAAAGTATCGCTAGTTTCCTTTTACCACTTACAAACAGTTCCCCTGAAAGTCTAAACTTATTGACCAAGTACTCTTTGAATCCTAATAGTCCGTACATGTTTACGACTCCTACTCCTTAGACCGAAGGAGAGGAGAATACCGACCGTCTAACATAGAATACTACCGACCGTCTTGACGGCTATCAAGTAGAGGTTCGGGACCTTCCTTGACCGACGTTAATCAAAAGGGTCTTTCTAAGACGGTCCAGAAACTGTCTGATTCCTGAATAAGGGGTATATTTAGTAAGGACGAGACGGTTGAATTTACGTGTGTGAAAAGATCTTCCCGTAGGTAGGACATAGTGGGTTCGGATTTATTTCGTTTATTACGGTAATGTTAAACTTCTACTTTGAGTGACTGTCGAGTAACATTGTCTCACGACCGACTCCCCGAACCACCTCCACCACCCCTAAACATTAATACCTAACCGTCATGGAGTACGAATTAATTTCCCTTACCACTATAGTAAATATGACCCCTGGTTTTTCTGTCTTGGTCCTTTGTTATAGTCTTACTTTAGACAACACAAGTCCTTGAAGGGAAAAACTTTCCAAAAACTAATCGTGACTCTTACCATTTGGGTAAGGTAACAGAATTTGGACACCACTGAAGACCCAGTAACTCTACAGCTCGGTTAAGTGAGATGTCCTTTCTCCAATAATTAGATCGAGTTAAAATGGACATTAAAACCCTTGTAGTGATGTAGAAAGGAAAACAAAGAGATATATTTTGTCATAAAAGTAAACACGAGAAAATCTTTACTTAAATTTCGAGAGTCAATAAAGTAAATCAGTAAAATACCTTCTGTGTCTAGTACACAAGACCACGGAAGGGTGGATTACTTTTACGAGGTCCCACGGAATGCAAATTCCACCGTAATAATGAAGTCTCATACTTAGAGGGGTATCGGATAAAGGATGCACAGACGGTCATCTACCTCAGTCCTGTTCTTCCGTCCCTCATAGTCTGCGAAAGAACCACCGCGACCCGGGGGAACGTTACCAGCAGGGATAGAGTTGGAGACGAAATAGAAAGATGATCGTTACTTATAACCGTCATGAACCGTGGCTCCGAGAATCTCACGAAGGGTGTGGAAACACTTTGTACGATTACACAAAAGACTCAAGGTCGTGACTATGAGACACTGAGGTTCAAGACCTTATTTCTCCTTCTCTACCTGTCTGTTCTAAGGAACCGGAGATTTAACGTGGTAGGCACCCGAGACGAGTAGTGGTTCCTGTACTTGGAGAAGTAAGTTCCAAGGTACAGTCGCCATACCCCTCGTCCACGATAAACTCTTTTGAGAAGAAAGTTTATTTGAAGATTGTCATTGTAGCAACGGAAAAATCCTTTCATAATTTATGAAAATTTAGTCTGTTCGTCGGTCGACACATTTGTCACGTAAGTGACTGAATGGGAGATTAGTCCCTTCTAATGACTCGGGTACGGATAAAATAACTGTCTAGTAAAACACAGAGTCATTCTTATAAAACGTAAAATTACTGGGAAAAGTAAGATTCTTTCTTTAGTAAATATCCGGGTTTAGTCGGACAAAAAGAGGTATTAAGAACCACGTACTCCACTATTATAAGTCCGAGACTACAACCGTGAACTTGATAGCACCACCCTATTACGGGAGATGTTCTAAAATGAGACCTCCGGGTCTCTTAAACAGTACCGAATATTTTACCCGATGAACGATCTGACGAACGACGACCACCGTCTTAGGTACAGAAAAAAAAAAAAAATAAGTACGGATCAAGTTCGGACATTATATACAATAATGTACTTTACTGTGACTATTGAAGGAAATCCGTGCGAGGTATGGTCCACGTCACAATGTATGAAATGTATGGAGAGCAAATTTAGAGTGTCGTCGAGACACTCCAGGACTCGACTGACGATCAGATAAACGGCGAGAGTCTAGGTCAGAGACGGGAAAAGGACGAGACGAGACACGGTACAAAGAATCTGAGGACCCGAAGATCGACCCAAATCGGTCATTCTCCGTCACCATTTCCGACTACCCGTCCTTCACCCTTCTTCGTTCCCCTTAAAGAGGAAAGAACGAGACTGCGTCATCACCAGGATCTCGTCAACCCAGAAGAGATACCCAGGTCGGGAGTGGTTGGGACCGAAGACTCGATCATGGAGGTGGACGAGACTGTAGATACTCCCCACCATCACCGAAGGGTTACGTCGATTAAAGACCAAACGGAGGGGGAGGATAAACCGAACTGTCGGAAAGGTAGTGGGTCCATTAGTTAAGAGGTATATTTCACGGGAGAGAATATTCACAGACCTCACTAAAAGAGAGGGCTGGCCCTGGACTGACTGTCTCCGTTCATGGTATGATGGATGAAAGAGGTATACTCCTTTGATTCTGAGTTTCCGTAATTCTCTGTATAGTCATGGATTCAGACCAGTAAGTCAGGTACGCTGAATTGGCTCTCTTTCAGGACGGAGTTACATGTTTACTTTTCAGTAATTCACTAATTGTATTGTCGATCTTGAACCCGAGCACCCCGATTCGTCTGTAGTTAATGTGGGCGTAATCCAGTTGACTCTTCTGGAGCCAAGGTCTTGATGAATGAAGGAGGAGATTGTTTAACATACTAAAACCTCTGTAAGGAATTGGTAGTATTTTGACGGAACTAGTAGAATGTCTGACTAAGACTATATTTTATATTCTGTTTATCCTTCAGCCTGAATCGTTAAACTTAAGAAGGTTCTTTGATACAGGGGGATCGACCTAGAATTGGTACAGTATTGTAAAGACACCGTAAACATATCTTCTACAATGTAGAGAGTCAAGTTGGTGTTCAAGTCGTGTAATAAAGACTCACGGACGGTACACGGTCCGTGACAAGATCCGAGAACGTCAAATCGACACTTGATTTGACTGTTTTTGACGACGGGACAGACAGTTACCCTAAAAACCAAAATTTATGGGTGGTACAATTGTTGTGACAAGGAATCTTGGAGTTACGACTCCACGTCAGAATCTGTGGTCAGAGTGAATTTTTACACAGAATATCAAAAAAGGTTCTCGCAAGACAGATTTCTCACATTTTTTGTCTATTGTGACCTTATGGACACCCATTTTCCCCTTCTTTCACCTTACAAACAGGAAGGTCCCCCGTCATGACACGTCTACAATCCTCGTACCTGGGGTCTCAACTTGACAGATCGAGGTTTATAGACTCGATGCTGAATGGTCGACACAGTGGAACCCGTGTAATGAATTGAAGAGGTTGCATCAAAGCAGTGGACTTTTTACCTTTATCGTTATGATCATTTGGATTAGGTACCCCGATACTTCGTCTAATTTACTATTATGTACATTTCAAGAGTCTTACCACTCTTGACCATTGTAAAGTGAAGTACTTTAATTGACCCAATCGTTTTAAAGTACCTCCAGGGAGTCCAGTACAGAATTTCGAAATTTGTCTAATCAAGGTAATTGCAACTTGTGACGATCACAAAGAATTTTAGAATGGGAAGCCTAAGGAAGAAGAATAATATTCTTTTACAGGGAAAAGGACATTAAGAGTATAGGAGACGTGGTTCATTAAAAGGAAGAAGACTACATATTTACGCAAAAATATTCTCGGATCCGTAAACCCTGGGGTGATTATTCCGAAGTAACATTGACTTGAGTCAGGTTTCCTGAAAATAATTCATAAATGGATGGTTCCCGTTGACCTAGCGACTCTCTCGATATCCCTGACTGTGTGTGACTCCCCATCCCACCAGATCAAATCCCGAAATATCCGGGAGTTCGACAGAAATCGGTAGAATTGTTAGTATGAACGACCAATAAAACAAATGAAGTAAACATTGGGAGGAACATGGTCAAAAAGTAAGTAAGTTAGTTTTGTATGATACACAAATCCGGAGAGTGACACAAGAATCCCCATGTCACTACTTGTTTGTCCGAACTAGGGTCGGAAGGGGTCACAGTCTATCCAGTCTATGACATTGCTCAATACACTTTCGTGTAAGAGAATCCATTCTTCTCATTAAGTGACCGGGGGTGTGGAGGGTTAACAAAATACCCTTTGTTAAGGGTATTTATATTTTTCATTAAGGTTAACAAAATACCCTTCCGGATGACCCGAATGTCTCTCTGACGAGTCGGGACCCTTCAGATCACTCTTTCGGGCTATACTCTACCTTGAGACGGTCCGTAGAGTAACTGTCACAGAGTCCTAGGAGTCTTCAAGAAGGAAGAACCCTCGCCGTCCTTCCCGAGAACGTGGGGAAGACACAAGGGGTCGATACTTCTCTTACTCCCACTGAAAACTTCTGGTGACGTAAGGACGACCACCTACTCCCGTCCCTTTAGAGAGACGTCGACGGCCTCGGTCTAATCACGACAACCCAACCTCTCACCGTAGACAGACACACGACCTTAGGCTACACTACGTAATTAGAGGGCCTCCCTGTTTACTTTAATTAATTACCGTCGTTTCGCTGTTCCCACACCTCTAATTTTCTCTAACACTCCAACATGTCGACTGTCTTGGTAGTTAGCCCAATACTGTGGGTCGTGAAACAAGAGTGGGAGAGTGAAAACGTTCAACCAACCCAGACCCCAAGACCTCTTTTCGGGTAAGGATGATTGAAAGGAATCTAAATCGAGATTTCAAGTCTTAAAGATACATATTCTTTATATTTAAAGATAGGTAGAAGTAAGTAGACAATTTAAAATAAATATATAGTTAGAGGAACACAGGTCAAGAAGAGAAAAAATACAAAAAACCAAAAGGATTCGGTCGCGTCGACAACCCAAGGGTCCCTTCGTCTGACACTCTACCGCTAGTCGAACACCCTCCAAATGACCCCCCGTGAGGATCGTTGTCGTGGACACACCCCTTCCTACCCCATCTCCAACCCGGTGTTACGTCAGTGTTACGACCCGCAGTCAACTAAAGTATCGCTCGAGACTTCGACCCTACTGAGAAGACTCAACAGCCATAAAGACCCTTTCTTGACCCAGAAGTATCGGGGTCCAGTTGGGCAGTGACTACGGTCGACGAGGTCCTGCCCCGTACCGACTCTGTTCTACCGAAAGGAGTCCCTTCGTCGACCCTCGACAGTCGGTTGTTGAAAGGGACCCCTCATTTTGGAACCCAGGACTTCCTGGACTTCGACGGACCGTGTCTCAAGAATTGACTGCGAATTCTCTACGGAAGTCCTACTGGACGCGAAACCTTTGAAGACACTGCGGTAGTCAGTGGAGTATCAATGGCGTAGGTTTCCGTAAAACCAGTAAGCAAAGAGGATCATCGTAAACCGTCACCGACGAGGTAGAAAGAGTTATTGCACGAGGAGAACGATTGGAACATCGAGGAGGTAGAGGAAGTGTCCGGAGACAGGATTCGGTATTGATAAGAGCATAGAGGACCTTGAGGAAGAATCTCGAGAAGAAAGTCAAGGAGGAGAGATCCAATACAGTCAGTTCCGAAGTTCCTGTCAGGAGCATCCTCCCCGAAGGTTTGGGTAGAAGAGAGAGAGAGAGGATTCGTGGTCAGACCGTCGGGGATTGACGGAGGTGAAGTTTGTATCGTACGGAGTTTAGTTCACACGGACAGAAAGTTTGGTTAAGGGGAGGGACTGAAGAGTAAAGAAGGGTACAATGTCAAAAGCATTGGTAATACGAACTATAGATGTGAGCAAAACTTGGGGAAGTAGGCCGAGTAAATGGTAGGATAACACTAGTACGATCGATGGGACAAATAAGGTCACGGTGTCGACGGTCACCAAGTTCAGTAGTATAGTGTCGACCTGATGGCGTAGTTATTTCTATTACTTTCTCACTAAAATCTCTGTAAAGAAGGTAGATACGTCACAAATATTTCACAGATCGTAACTAGATTCGTGAAACATGTATTGTAATTCTATAAATGAAGAGTATTGTTAGGATACTTTATCGATGATAATAATCTGGGTAAGATGTCTACTCTTTTGACTTCTTGTCTCTCCAATCATTGTACGCACTCCAGTGTGTCGATCTTTCACCCTCACAGTCTTAATTCTTGAGGGAGGTCCCGAACACGAGAAGTGGTAGTCCACTTTAGCAGAGTTCGAGAACGAACCGGTGACTCTCATAGTCGAAGTAGTAGAAGCAGTAGTAGTAAGAACGGATGTGACGAATCGTTAGTGAGTGGTACCTCGTTAGTGAGGATCGGGAATATTTAAATTAAATTACATACAGAATAAAGAGGCTCAACCGACTTTAGACTCTCGTCTCCAGTATAGACTAAGAAACTTGTAGTGACATTTATCGTCCTTAGACCATTTTAAGGGGTCAACTTAACAAACTTTATGACAATCATCGGAGTATTACCCGGAGAGTTCAATTAAGAGGGACAACGTGTGTCTTACTGGGTAAATTTCACTCTTCATCTAAATGAATTAAGAGACAAGTTGTGACGTCACTTCAGGACACTATAGGTTTAAAGGATGATACGTTCCGAGACATAGTAACCGAGTAGAGGTTTGGAAACGACGGAGTGAGCGAGATCGGTGTACGTCGGGTGGAGGGAGACGCGTGGAGGGAGACACGGACCGGACCTTACGAGGAGGGTATCTAGAAGGAGGGTGAAGGGGGAATCGAAGTAAGTCAAGTTTACAAATCAGAAGATAGATTTTATCGTAGGAGGAGGGTAGTGAGAGTTGAAGGAGGAGGACGAGACAACATTAAGTATCGTGAAGACTATCATAGCTAGGGGTGAACTGTAATATAATATATAATCTTTATTTTGTATATATATATACAAAATGTAACAGTCTCGAGGTTCTTCCGTTTCTGAAACAGACAGAACAAATTACAAACACGGTTCTCGGATCTCGTCACAGACCGTGTATCGTTCGGAGTTGTGTATAAAACGATGTACTTACTTTGTCCTTATGACCGATAGACGTTTTACTGACGGGTAAGAGTTTTTGCACGGGTAAAACCGAGAAGAATAAAGTCGGTCGTCCCCCGAGAAGATGAGAGAAATCTTAAGTCATAGATGTTCATGGAACACTCTAATGGACTTTAAGATGTCGAGGGACTTTGGTCTTTATGGGTGGAGGAGGAAAGAGAGGGGCGGGAGGTTCATCTTAAAAAGGTTGGGTCCGTTTATAACTTGAAACACAATCGTTTGTCTAAAAACAAAAAATATCCACCAAAAAGTTCCTAAAAAACCAAAACCACAAACTTCCCACAATCCAAACGACGATCTTTAAGGTGAAAATTTTAAGTGAGTGTTTCTGTGCAACAATATTTGTTTTACATACGTTGGTTCCCCTGTTGTCACGCCACCATTACACTCAAATACATTCACGAATTCGGGGCGTCCAATTTGACGACTGACCTGCGTCGGTTAGTTAATACTACACGTAAATATAGGAAAACTTTCCCTCTACGGAGAGAGAAAGAAGAGATTGGTGGAAGAGAGGTTATTGGACTGTTATGTAGAACAACTCTTGTCTACAGTCTTTATATATTTATATTGTAGAAACCCTTTTATTTAGAAGGGGATGAATTTTATCCCACCAAAAATTCAAACACAGTTAAATTTTTAACTTTTTAGGGGTGACCTGTTGTGACGATTACGTGAACTTACCCGAATAACAGAGAACGGGTAAAGGAAATCTCAGACTAAGACCGTCCTCTCGCGGGCGATGTAACGGTTCTGTACTTCTTGATATATAATACCACATACGAGACGGTTGTGCTTCATTTCGATCAAACCGTTGTGAATTGACAACAACCCTTTCGGGTCCTTAGTATTTCTATAATTATACCGACTGTCTGAGAATGAGTACAGACAAAGACATTTTTGACAGGAATTAAAACATGTGTTCTTTTAAGTGGAGAGAACACTCCGTCATCAAAGAACCTTTTTGGTGTCATTGGAAGATATTTACTTGGTCTTATTTACCCAAGAACATCTCCTTCCTCATTTCTTGAGTACCGTTACCTGTCGAATGGAGTTACCTCTTTCGACGGCTAATCCAATAAAAATTCTTTCTTTTAGTGGAGTGACATAGTTGAAGGTTTACCGTTTGGTTAAATCCCTACACACACACACACATAGTAAAAAGAAAGACTTTTTTTCACTAACTTTGACAACTGAGATCCGTCCCTCTTTACTTGCGGTTCTGAGCATACCTGACTCCATCGTCCATTTCTGCACACACACAACTCAGACTACTGGGTTGAGTCGTCGATAACAAATTTCCCTAAAGAACCTTACTTCACGAAGTTTACATACAATTTTACTATACGAAACAGTTAACTATCATAAACGGGTCACACCCGTCTCTAGGAATGGTCTGTCCATCATACACACTCGTTGTTAAAGTGGTTGCTTTATCTATGTCAGGACGGGAATCTCTCAAATACTTTGACGTGTATATCTTTTCTGTGTGAACCTTCTCCTAGTTCTGTAATACTTCGTCTCATAATTACCGACACTGGGTCTGAGTAGAAAAAGGTCTTTCACAGCAGAAGTAGGGTAAAATTTTTTGACTTTAACCCGACTTCAGACTCATATAGACCAGAGACCCTTTTTTGTAATATTATATAGGTTTTCCATAAATCGTCACACCGTCGAGAGGGCCACCCGACGGCAGATACCCCAGCGTGTCTCAGCCTGTGCTACCTTCACTGAATCGACGTCGACGTCGTCGTCGAGAGGGCTCGTGTTTTCGTAGTGGAGAATTCAGTCTAGACCTCTACCAACCCCACTTTCCAATCACATAAAATTAGTCATAAATTTTCAAATAAGTAAGGTTCCATAAATTACTCGTGGATGACACACATTCCGTGTCACGAACCCTGGAGTTCAACAAATACTAGTCTTTCTTCTATACTGACCACATATGTAACAATTTTACCTGTATCTCTACTCACGGAGTTTCCTCCGTGTATGCTTTATAACTCCCTCAAGTCTCCTTCCACTGATGAGTGTCTACTCTTTGGACTACTTCCACAGCTGCCGGCCACCTAATATCCTGTTTATCCTGAACTTGCGAAACCTCTGACCGTGTCGGGCTCCCGATTCAGACATGGTCATTGTCCAAGACTTCGAAACCAAGAGACAGGAAGACGTAGTCTACGGGCAGGTCCTGAGGTATAGCTAGTCGGTTTGGACCCTGTACTAACTGTGAGGTGAGCCACAGAAGGGGGTCATATTAGAAGAGGACCGATGGAAGTCATCATAAAGAAGTCTAATAAAATCAAGTAAGATTCTTCTGTAAAGAAGGTCATCCGTACTTATTTATTTACCACAAATAGAAGGACTAGGAAAGTAAAGAAGAAACATATGTTTCTGTCAACAGGGAGTTCCAGTATTCTACTACCCGAAAAACCATCGATATCGTGTCGGAACGGGACTTGTCTTACTAACAGTTCCACGAGAGAAAACATGGTGAACAAATGTACTACCAGGACGCGAGAGTACATCTTTTGACCCCTGACTTTCGACGACGGCGGAAGAGAACGGATTTATCATTTTGACTACCTGTGGAGAACTTTCTTTTCATCTTTCACCTTCCCTTACTTACTATGAACCTAAACTCCCTTACTTTGAAAGACGACTTGGCGATTCGTGGCTCGCGTCCACAGTCGAAGGGACTCTCTGGAGGGTGTCTGTGAAGTCCAAAACTCACCTAAGTCGTAACGGTATCCTTGGAGTAAAATACATTTTACCGTTCAACCGTTTTATGACTTCGTGTGACTCCAGTGGTTGGTCCTTATCCCGAACGAAGTTGTGGTGATTTTTACCTTAATGTGCAGGACCTATATCTTTACTGTACTATTTGTATCTCGAAAATTCAACGTCTTCGTGAGTTTATCATTATGAAGTTTCGGTTCTTCCCGATCTGTGTGTGGTCTATGAAATGTTTACGGTAATCACAGTAGAAGTTTACCTTTCGTACTGAGATCTTAATCGAACTCCGATGACAGATGGATGACTGTCTACGGGAAGTTACTGACCGTAAAAGTTTATTTAGGTCGACACTGGTGTGAAACTTTCTTGCGATTGAGTCGACAAGGGTTTCGATATACCAAAACATGGGTAAAGTACATAAACCTTAGGGACGTCTTAGAAAGATTCGATAAGCTACCTTTTGTCTCTGTCGGTCGAGAAGACTGACGGCCATCTAAAGTCTGTGGTGGTTTGTTGGACTGATGACGTATTAAGATCCTAATAAAGATGTAAATACTCTTATGGGTGAGTGAAAGTAATAGGTAGTCGACACTACGGTACTCAGCGATAGTGTGGACTTAAGAAGATTTTACACGAAGGATCCACATCTCAATGTCTGCTTGAACCCAAGTGGGGAATCATTTGGACAATGACGGTGAAGAAACACCGAAACGACTTTAAGAAAGAGACGGAGGAGAGGTGGTCGTCCGACGAAGGACAGTGGGTACCGTCAAAAGGTAGTTCTAATAAAGATTGGTAGTTAAGAAGGTGGGCGACGGACTCGATTTTGACTGCGGAGAAACACCTACACATCTTTTTTTACACCAATGCGGGACATAAAGAAATCTCAGTCGATTAATACTTAAATCTTTGAACCTTTGTTAATGTTTTGTAAGAAATTTTATTTAACGGTAGGTCTGACTTGAAACAATAGATACTGTCGTAATACACGATTAAGACTAATTCCCGTATTTTAGGTATAAAAACAAAATTTTTACCTAGATGAAAATACGTCGTGGGTTTAAATAACAATTTCGAAAAATCCTAGGGTCTACTTTCTACGATGACGTCACCCTTCAAGATTATAATAAATAAAGAGATCAGTACTTGTAATCAACCAAAGAAGAAAGAACTTTGGATAAATAGTAAAGATATTTATACCATAAACCCCCTCGAAGGACGTAATCTAGTAGAGGGCAGGAAAATCACGGGAACTACAAGTAACGTGAAAGGACCACTCCGAACGACTCTGTAATTACGTCAACGGAGAGGACAAAATTATGGAAACCTTTCAGAAATATAATGAATAACGATGTCTCTACTCGTGACTGTTCATAAAAAGAACGAAAAGAGGATACGTCTTGTGATATAAGAGAGAATGGTCCCACTAGTTTGAAAAGAGGACTACAGTTATAAGTAAGCGTTTGTAAATGACAAAGGAGGAGACCACGATCTATGACGATCCAACATCCCGACAGTTCGCTTAAGACCCGGGAAGTGGAAGAAGTTTTCGGTGTAGTCTAACACACAGGAGACTCTCCAATGTAGACCGTACCAGAGAGGATGGGTAAGTGGAACATTATACCGTCTATCTGGGATTCTATCACGGGTGCTAGGACAGAAGACCATAAATATGGGAAGGTCTTAAGGAAGCGGAACTCACATCCTTGTTGGATACTGAACTAATTGGTTTATTCTATGTCGTTTCCACTACCCCTCAGTAAACGGATTATAAGACATTCTGACACTATAGACGGGAGGACCCTCCAGAAAGGGAAACGACCGTAACTCCTTCGTTCGTTGATACAACCCCTCAATACACACCACCTTGACTCCCACCGGAGACGTATTGTTAGTGTTTCCTAAACTTCGGGAGTCAAGTTATGGGTTGTTCCATAACTTGGTGATTCGTAGGGTCGTACCCACAACCGAAGGGACTCTCTGAAGGATGTCTGTAGAGTCCAAAACTCTACGACGGTCTCTGGTGTAGTCGAATCTGTGTCTAGGAAGGGGTCAGCTCGTAAACTTACTCCTAGGTAGGGACTGGTTATGGAGGTGACTTCGGTAAAGGAAGGGGTCCGTTAGAAGGACTGGGTCCCTAACTTGTACACAAAGGACGTAACCGTCCGTCTAAGAAATGGTGACTCGGTGGTCCCTTCGGCACTTCGGAATGTCTTCTGGGTTGATTCGGTACGGGACTGAGGACTAGATGTCTTAGACATTCTATTATTTACACACAAAATTGGACGAATCAAACACCATTATAGTAACGTCCTGTTATCTTTTCATTATATACATCGATTAAAGGGGGAGGAGAAATCTGACATACATATACCATGTATCGAATGATATAAATCTAACGTGGCATTAGAAAAAGAAAAAGGTACAGACCGAAGGGGTATATGTTGTTGCTGGTGTCATCATTGGTGACTTCGTCTCATCTTAACATGTGACATCGAGAGTTTACCCATCTTTTCTTTTTCGTTGAAAGATAACAAAAGAGATTGACGAGAGTAAAGTCAGAGTTCCGGGGTAGGATAACTACTGACACATATGTCGCCTCCTCCTCAAGGAATTTGGACGATTACTTTGTATTGAGAAATACAACCGAACCAGAAAACAGTCATTTTAAGTTCTTGACTAAGGGAATAGTCTCGACAAAAAGAGGAAAGCTTTGAAAGGAAGGAAGGGAGAGGGTTTGACACTTCATGTCCCTTCAGAATACACAAGAGTCCGGAAATCCCTTTTACCGATAAAGTGCACTACCAGGATATGACGACGGACGCGGACGTGACCGGAGGAGTCTTAACACGGAACAGGTGGAACAGTGGTCTGTGGGACGACCGTAGAAGTCCTACGACTCCAGACGTCGATTGTTCTCAGGACCGGTTAGAGTCAAACTAGTGTTCGACCATCTACACAAACAACTGGTTCGAAGTGTAGTTGGGATCGACGGAGACGTCCATGAGACCAAGAGAAGGAACAAGAGGTAGGTCATGACCGGACCTCACAAATAAGACGCCAGAGGTGCCACCTAGCGAAACTACAGCCCGTCCGGTCGTGACACCATCAGGCCAACGGACAGTCACCAGTCGATTGAAGACGTAGTCAGTAAGATCTCGGGTGACATAGTGCACTTAAAGAAAATGCGACGTTCCCTCATTCTTCTCCGAATCCTACAAGAGACGGAGTGGAACCGTTTCCCTATGGGACACCGAAAGAGGGTGTCAGGACATCTTCCTCACCGTGTCCGGGGTGGATGAAAGTCAAAGGGAGAATGAGACATGTTATTGTAATACCGGGCGCACTCCAGGTTCCTCCTCCGTCACGACTCAAAGATTCGCTAAGTTCATCAACAGAGAAATGGACGAAGAAAGGTTTAGAGAGAGATACTATCGGCGAAGACCTTCTTGAAGTCCGAGGAGCAAGACGGACCACCCTTACGAGGGAGTATGTTAAAGACAGACGAAAGGAAGAAATGACTCTGGACTGTAAAAGAAGGGACCCTGTGATCGTTGTCCCTGCGACCCTCAAATTCCTTGAGGGGGAGGCGACATATCATACGTCCGACGTCCTTTTCTTTACCGAATGGGTAACTCTTTCCACGCGGTCCTCAAATTCGTTCTTTTCGTGGGGTTTACCTTTTCCACTTAGACAAAATGAGGTCACTTTAATTCTTGAATGTAAGTAGTTTTTAGGATATGCTTCTAATCTTTATGTTGAGTCCTCTTCTATAAACATGTGTATGATGACTGTTTTTCAATCGTAAGGTCTTATATATAACAAACGGAATCTCTTTCTTGTCTTTTTCTATTCAAAGTCATCTTTTTATCCATGTCCTGTGATTATCCTTAAGAGGTTTTCTTCATATTTGTCTACGAATTGGAAGAATTGTTAGTCACTCTACCTTTAATGTCGGTGTCACTCTATGATAAATGTAGGTGGTTCAATCGTTTTTAGATTTTCAGAGTATTACAAATCGTGCCATCGTGCACCCTTAAGACTATATTCCTACTCTCGCGTCTAACTATGTTGGTGAAGTCTTTTGTGTAAAGGTAATGGACTCACACGTATGGGTCCTTAAGATGAGGGTCTATTTAGGACTCTTTGAGAACGTGAACACGTGGTCTTCGGTGCGTCTTCTCACAAGTGTCGTTTCTAGACCCCTGTTAAGTTTACTCGTGGTTGTTCTCTTGCCTATTTATGAGGTTGACACCATATGAATATGTTATCTTCTGGCAAACCGTCACCTTATCTTACTGACTTGACGTCGATGTGTCCAGTTGAACCTACGTAGAGTCTTGTTATCATAACTCACTCTTTTCCTTTCAGTGTCGTTCTCTCTTTTTTTCGTTCGTACTTAAGAAAGTACTTTTCCAGTTTTTGTCCATTTTGGCTCACATAAAACAAATCGTTTGTGTAATTTCGACTTTTACTTTTATTTGGTAATTCTGTACTGAGTCCTATTTCCACTGGAGAAGCACCCCTTCCTTCCTCCCTACCTCTCCGTTAGTCCTCCCTACCTATGGGGTTTGAAAGTTTAAATTATCATAGAAAGGTAAAGAAATCAGTCTCCATGTTTGCAGGTTAAAAGGTACCGGTCTCTCGTCGACAAAATCTGAAACCCGACATATTAGCTAGGGATAGTGTTCATGGTGACATCGGTATCTGTTACCCATTTCTTACTCGTACTGACACAAGGTTATTTTGAAATTCCTGTATTTGAACTTAATATTAAAAATGTACAATATTTATAGTAAGAAATCTAAAAAAAGTTGGTAATTTTTTACTCAGTATATGTTTTTGTCCGTGTCCGGGTAGTCTCAAAGATACATACGACAAACACAAACACATACATACATATAGATAAATAGTCGATGAATGGAAATCTGACAAAACACATACGAACTATAACAAATATTTCTCTAAAAAAAATTTCTTACTCTTTTAACAATAGGTCGAGAATGATAGTGAACAAATAGTAGACGAAACACGGTTTATGGTACTATCCTCGACACGTATAAAAAAGATTAAAACCGTTATTCTTACTTTCCTTTCATAAAAATTTTTAAGGAAAGTCCACTACTTTGATTTGGTGTGACCCCTATCGACTGAACTCGTTCCCAGGTATCCTACATTCCCGTCCTACCCCTCCACTTAGGTCTAGACAGGGTTGGTGTATAAGATATGTAAGGTTGTCTTCATATTGGATATAACATAAGTAGAGACGTGGAAGTACTAGTCGGATCTCGGACCGTGTAACATCCGTAAAGAATTTATAACCATTACACGACGAAGGAATAGGGGGAAAGAAAGAAGATCGATTAAGATTGGTAAAGTGGACCAATCGTTAACCTGTTTACTCCGTGTCTACATCACCGATCTTAAGACCGACGTTCGATAAGTTGGTAGAAACCGACAGTGTTCTTTTGTCTGGAAAAAACCCTTTCTGTAACTCACGTACACACGAACGATTCAGTAAAGTCAGTGTAGACTGACACACTGGGATACTTGACGTCGGACGGTCCGAGGAGACAGGTACCCTAAGACGTCCCTTCCCATGACCTCACCCAACGTCCTGTAGAAGGACTGGGTCCCTAGCTTGGTTGTAGAGAATACAGAGGATGTAAACGTCCGTCCAAGAAGTAGTGATCGCGTGGACCCTTCTATAAGTGGTTTCTATAACCACTTGGAACATGTATATCGAGTTATTAGTCTTGTTCCCTTCTTGATCCATCGTCCTTACTTTCCCGTAAAAGAAACGTCGTAGAAGTAATCTTATTGAGTGAGGATAGTGAAGGTGGAGACACGAGGAAATACAGACCCTCCCACTCACGAACCGGAGAGACCCCAGTTACGAGTGGGAAACCCACTTTTCTCCGTGGTACTAACCAGTAGGGTGGTTCCGGTGTACCCTACCCCCTCTCCTATCAAGGGGTTTCCCTTCCGTCGACAGGTAATGAGGAACCTTTCTCCACTAGGACAAAGGGACAAGGACTAATCTTCCTCGTCGCAAACAGGAAGTGGTGAGAATCCTTCCTGAATCGTAAGACCGTCGTCGAATCGTCGACATCCGAGTACGACCTTCTTATGAAAGTTCTATATTTGTCAAAAACAATTATCAAATAAATAAAAAAAGGGGTACGGTGCACGGAACACCCTAGAATCAAGAGGTTACTCCTTGACTTGGGTTCAGGACTCTCACTTTCGTGGTTTAGGATTAGTGACCTGGAGGTCGCTTAAGGGATCTGAAATAAAAAGTCTTGTCACATTCAATGTTCCTTTTCTATCCTCGTCTATCATGTCTTTCTGGGGTATACCATGGGGCGATCAAAGGGGAGAATAATCGTAGAACGTAATCATACCACGTATGTCGATTACTTAATTATAACTATATAATGATAATTGATTTCACCTATCAAGTGGATTTCCAAGTGAGACACACCATGTCGAGATACCTAAGAGTGTTTTCGTACTACAAAACATGAGTGGTAATGTCATAGTATGTCTTATCAAAGTGTGGGGTTCTTCGGAGACACGAGGTCGATAAGCAGGGAAAGGAACAGGGAAACCTTGTAGACTGTTAATGATTAGAGAAATAAGACAGAGATCTCAAAACGGAAATGTCACATACTATATCGACCTTAGTACGTTGTACATTGAAAATTTTTATTAATTAAAAATAACCTGTCTCCTCGGACCGTCCGATGTCAGGTGCCCCCAACGTTTTTTAGTCTGTACTGACTCGTTGATTCGTTGTTCTCACGTATCATTCAGAACTCCAGCCCACAACCGTCAGGAAACTATAGCACAAGAAGGGACAGTTATAGTACCATCGATAAAACCTCAAAAAGGAAGAAGTATATTTCAAACATTAGTCAAACAGCTATAAGAGTCTTATAGTTTTATAAAAATTTTCATCGTTAAGATTAATCTCTATGGATTCCCCGTCGTCTCCCACTCTACCAATCTATCGTAGTGGTTGAGTTACCTGTACTTAAACTCGTTTGAGACCCACTGTCACCTACTGTCTCTTCGGACCGCACGACGTCAGGTACCCCAGCGGTTCTAAACTTGTACTGAAACGTCGACTTGTTGTTGTTGTTGACAGAAGTGTCCTCGGAAAGATATGGTATAAGTAAAAGTGTGAAACACTGTGTGGTCCCTTGTAAAAGAAACCTTTCGGTACACCAATTACACTGACAAAAATAAAAAATTACACTGACAAAATTTTTTACATCTAAGATGTCAGCTATCACCGTTATTGTGTAAACATGTTAAAATCACGCGACTTTTTAAAAAAATTCTAAAAATTAACACCATTTTATGTGAATTTTATTTATTAGTGTTACCACACTAGTGAGTGGATCTCAACCTGTAGGACCTTACACTTCAGTTCACCCGGAATCCTTCGTAGCAATGCTTGTTTCGATCACCTCCACTACCTTAAGGTCACCTCGACAAAGTTTAGGACTTTCTACTACGACACTTTCACGACGTGAGTTATACGGTCGTTTAAACCTTTTGAGTCGTCACCGGTGTCCTGACCTTTTCCAGTCAAAAGTAAGGTTAGGGTTTCTTTCCGTTACGGTTTCTTACCAGTTTGATGGTGTGTCAACATGAGTAGAGTGTGCGATCGTTTCATTTCGAGTTTTAAGAGGTTCGGTCCGAAGTTGTTATACACTTGGTACTTTAAGGTCTACAAGTTCGACCAAAATCTTTTCCGTCTCCTTGGTCTCTAGTTTAACGGTTGTAGGCGACCTAGTAACTTTTTCGTTCTCTCAAGGTCTTTTTGTAGATAAAGACGAAATACTGATACGGTTTCGGAAACTGACACACCTAGTGTTATTTGACCTTTTAAGACTTTCTTTCCCCTTTATGGTCTAGTGGACCGGACGGAGAACTCTTTGGACATACGTCCAGTCCTTCGTTGTCAATCTTGACCTGTACCTCGTCGTCTGACCAAGGTTTATCCTTTTCCTCCTACAGTTCCGACATATAACAGTGGGACGAATAAATTGAATATACGTCTCATGTAACACTCTTTGAGACCCGACCTACTTCATGTTCGACCTTAGTTCTAACGGTCCTCTTTATAGTTATTGGAGTCTATACGTCTACTGTGGTGGGAATACCGTCTTTCACTTCTTGATTTCTCGAAGAACTACTTCCACTTTCTCCTCTCATTTTTTCGACCGAATTTCGAGTTGTAAGTCTTTTGCTTCTAGTACCGTAGGTCAGGGTAGTGAAGTACCCTTTATCTACCCCTTTGTCACCTTTGTCACTGTCTGAACTAAAAACCCCCCAAGGTTTTAGTGACGTCTACAACTGACATCGGTACTTTAATTTTCTGTGAATGAGGAACCTTCCTTTCAATACTGGTTGGATCTGTCGTATAATTTTTCGTCTCTGCATTGAAACGGTTCTTTGCAGGCAGATCAATTCCGATACCAAAAAGGTCATCAGTACATACCTACACTCTCAACCTGATACTCCTTCCGACTCGTGACTTCTTAACTACGAAAACTTGACACCACAACCCCTTCTGAGAACTCACAGGGAACCTGACGTTCCTCTAGGTTGATCAGGTAGGATTTCCTTTAGTCAGGACTTATAAGTAACCTTCCTGACTACGAGTTCGACTTTGGGGTTTTGAAACCGGTGGACTACACTTCTTGATTGAGTAAACTTTTCTAGGACCACGACCCTTTCTAACTTCCGCCCTCCTCTTCCCCTACTGTCTCCTACTCTACCAACCTACCGTAGTGACTGAGTAATCTGTACTCAAACTCATTTGAGGCCCTCAACCACTACCTGTCCCTCCGGGCTGCGCGACGTCAGGTACCCCAGCGTCTCAGTCTGTGCTGACTCGTTGACTTGACTGACTGACTGTGAATTTTACACATTCACATATCATTACAATTCATATATGTATAGCAATACGTTGATTACGTGTCTTCAGAAAGGTAGAACGTTTTGACCTTGAGATATGACTAATTTTTTGTTGACAGGTGAAGGAAGAGAGAGGTCCGGGACCGTTGGTTGTAAGATGAAAGGTAGAGTTACTTAAACTTTTGAGATAGATACAGTATATCCACTTTAGTATGTTTTAAACAGAAAAATACTGTGAATGTCCCAAAGGGACCGCCGAGTCTACTATTTCTTAGACGGACGTTACGTCCAGTGGGTCCAAACTAGGAATCCATCCCTTCTATGAGACTTCTTTCCTTTCCGATCTTATGAGGTCATAAGAACGGACCTCTTAATGTACCTGTCTGTTCGGACCGTCTGATGTCAGGTACCCCAACACTCTTCGACCTGTACTGACTCACTGCTTGTGTGCGAGTGTGTGTTATATTACTATGAACATTTGATATAGACTTATAAATCAGTTAATGTAATCATTTAGATCCTATATAATTATTAAAAAATCATTTACTGTTAAAGTCCGTACCAAAACCTTTATACCTAAATTCATTCTGATCTAATACAAAATGAATTTGGGTATAAAGATTTCGGTGCGGACTTTAACAGTAAATGATTTTTTAATAATTATATAGGATCTAAATGATTACATTAACGGACCTTTTAGGGTACCTGCCTCCTCGGACCATCCAACGTCAGGTACCCCAGCGATTCTCAGTCCGTGCTGACTCGCTGAAGTGAAAGTGCGTAACCTCTTCGTTTACCGTTGGGTGAGGTTATGAGAACGGCCCTCTTAGGGCACCAGGCGTCTCGGACCACCCGACGGTTGATACCTTAGTGTGTCTCAGTCTGTGCTGACTTCACTGAATCGTCGTCGTCGTATAATACAAATTTATTTGTTTTGGACTTATATTTTATTTCACACCGGACTTAAAAAAATAAGGACAACAAGTCAGTGATTTAGTACAGACTGTGACGATGGGGTGTCTAACTTCATGCCGGTCCGAGGAGATAGGAAAGGATAGAGGTCCTCAAACGAGTTTAAGTACGGGTAGTTCAACCGCTACGATAGATTGGTAGAGTAGGAGACAACGGGGGAAGAGGAGGACGGGAGTCAGAAAGGGTCGTAGTTACTCGTAGTTACTCGACCGAGAAACGTAGTCCACCGGTTTCAAGATCTCGAAGTTGAAGTCGTAGTCGGGAAGGTTACTTATAAGTCCCGACTAAAGGAAATCCTAACTGACCAACCTAGAGGAATGTCAGATTCCCTGAGAGTTCTCAGAAGAGGTTGTGGTGGCAAGTTTTTGTAGTTAAGAAGTTGTGAGTCGGAAGAAATACCAGGTTGACAGTGTAGGTGTGTACTGATGACCTTTTTGGTATCGAAACTGATATACCTGGAAACAGTCGTCACTACAGAGACGAAAAATTATGCGACAGTTCAAAACAGTATCGAAAGGAAGATTCCTCGTACACAGTAAATTAAAGTACCGACGCTAGTACCAGCTGTCACTAAAACCTCGGGGGGTTATATTTTGGACAGTAACGGAGGTGGAAAAGGGTAAGATAAACGGTACTTCACTACCCTAGTCTATGGTATTATAATCAAAAAAAAAGTTACAACGTAAAGTTCGGTCGAAAAAGTGAGAGAAGAAAGTGGGAGTAGTTCTCCGTGAAATCAAGGAGGAGTTAAAGATGGTAATCTAGACGTATAGATTCCAACAACTATAAAGAGGGGCTTTAGAACTAAGGTCGAACTTTAAGCAGCCCGGACCGTAGAGTCTACCACATGACACGTATATTTAATTTATTCGTCCCACTGTTATAAGACAGAACTGTATGAGGAATGAGTCAAAACTTGGTCAGTTAACAAGGTACTTAGACTTAGAAATCTTACTGCTATAACAATTGAGACTATACGAGTTCAAACTCTCATTGAAAAAAAAAACTCTCATTGAAAACTTTTATATTAATAATTCATTTTTATAGGTTGTCTTCTTGTTGGCTTCCAGTGTTCTAAACGACTTACGGTTTATACTCCCACTAACCGCTATACTACCATTCCATTCTACAACAGACTACGTTACTTTGTTTCTTTTAAGTTTATCGAACTAGTCAAAACTACCTTCTTTAGATTTGGGTTTCGTACACTTAATTTTATAATCTTTTCTATGAGTACCGGAATCCCCTTGTTTTTCCATTAGTATTTACACCGTGACTCAGTCCGGTCACCGGGTGTCGGGGTTTAAGACAGAAGGAACTGACACACTCCACAAAGCAACGTCTAGTCAGGACCGGGACCCGAGGGTTTAATGTCAACAACTCGATAGTAAATACTTAACTATATTTATAGATAATAAAAATGAGTGTCAAATACCGTCGAAGTCACATTACAAAAGTCGTTTATCATAAATGGACCATAACTTGGGTTTCGACCATAAAAGTTATAATTTAGGATAGAAGTGTGAAGTCTCAAACCCCTAAATCTCTTGTCTAACGACTAGACACACAGACAAAGAAGATACCAAAAGTCAGACTCTGTGTCAACCGATTGTAAGTAATCGGAAGAGACAGGATAAGATATCTTTGGTATGGTGAGGGAAGGACAAAACCAAAGAGGAGAGAATAATTAACCAGAGGTGAGAAAGTACAGAAGGAACACGACAGTGATGTCTGTAGAATGTGTCAAAAGGGCCATTTCGACGTAGTACCGAAACATGCCCCGCCCCCCACCCCCGCCACCGATCGCGATGACGGTTTCCGCATTAAGTTCCAACATCACATGTATGACGTCATGACTGAAGACCCAGTCCATATGACCGGACCTACTGACCTTGTAAGGACAGTGTCGACCCACTGCAACCCGTTCAGTAAAAACGGGAGACTCGGAGTCAAAGAAGACAAAATATTGGAGGGTCCCATCAATGTCCTAGTTTACCCTGTGTCATGTCCGTATTTTTATGTACGGAAACACAGAAGACTATATTTTTAGTTGTGTATGAGTAACATTTTTTCATATTCTCGTTATACTTTACCTTTTGTTTTAAAGACCTTTATTGGTGATTCCGATCGAACCAATATAAGGAGATCCAAAAAAGGGGAGGAGACTGATTATTGTACGGTATGTTAACGTTTTCGTTTTATTAAGACGTCCGATGTAAAAGAGAGCAAAGCAAGGGAAACATGTAACACTATAGAAAGGTCCAGTCACGAATTCTCTCAATGATGTAAGAAAAAGTACGGAGGTATCCTAGGATTAACGTACCCACGGGGGTATATAATTAATAAATTAGGTAAAATATCACCGACAGTAAAGGGGAACAAAGGTTACAAAATGAGTTCGAACAAAGGGTAAAAATTGAAAAACTTTGTTTCAACGTCGTTTATTGAAACACAAACCATCAAAACGTATGAACTTACTAATAAAGGTATAAAATTCCTTTCCTTAACGACACAGTTTCCATACTCGTAAATTTAAAATTACCTATAACGTTTAAGTTCGTTCACAAAATTTCGGTACCTCGAGGGACCCTTAAAGGTAATAATTTGATCAAAGATCTTTTGTAACTCGTTCACCTCCAGTATCCTACCACGACCTTTGTCTCATACAAATCCGTGTGTAGCAAATTGGAGAGACATGGAGTCGAAGAAATAGACGTTTCTCCTCTAAATTACTTCTAAATCTACTTTTTCCGTCTCAATTTCATTCCGGTCATTATTGGTTACCGAAAGTCCATTTTGAAAGATTATCGAGAGGTGGGCGACCTGGGTCGAAGAGGTACTACACCCAATCTCCGGTGAGGAGACGTAACTCACGTTAGTAACAGAGTAACGAGGTTAAAAGATTCACCTTAATTTACGGGGACAAAGGGACACTGGTACCAATTTTTTCTTCAAAGGAGAGACCTTGTAAAACTCCTCGAAAAGGGGAACATTTTTGACAAACGTTTATTTCCATTTTAGTACTAAGTCTATTTTTTTCTACTTGTTACACCTTCTAAAGTAAATAATTGAGTAATTAATTACTCTTTTGTTCTATAATGATGACTAAGTTTTCTCTTAAATTTTTTTGGTGTGTGTCTGTGTCCGGCAGTCCTTACGACTTTACCTAAATGTTTATCTACGTTTTGACCAGTTATAAGTGACCCTCTATTGTTTACACAGGGTGACCTGTTTTAAATAAACGTAAAGTCACCTGTTCATAGTAAACGTGATGTTGGACACAATCAAAGGATCCTGACGTATTCTTTCAGGGTGTCTGACTCCCTGCATTTTCTCATCGCTAAACACAAGAGTGTCAGGCCTCCAATCTTCAGGCTTTACTTCTATAACCGACCTGGTTCGAGAGAGACTATAGATATCTCCTCTTAGGAACGTCAGAAAGAGTCGAAGACTACCAAACGACTGTCAAGAACCGTAAGGTGACGAACCTCGACATCGGAAAGTTAGAGACGGAGGTAGTGGTGTACGCCGAAGGGAGATACACAGAAGGGAGATACATAAAGACACAGAAAAGAAAAAATATATTCCTGTGTTCAGTGTAACCTAACTCCTGGGTCACATGAGGTCCTACTGGTATTGATAATTATAGACGTCACTGGGATAAAGGTTTTTTCAGTGTAAGACTCCATGGTTTCCAATCCTGAAGTTATTCAGAAGAACCCGTTGTATTAAGTTGAGTATTATGATGGGTAAAAGGTGTTCATGTATAAACATTTTATCGAGTTTCCATTGTTCTGTGAGATAGATCATTGACGATGAACGGGTAAAGCCAGAAAGTGTCAAAAAGGATTATGGATGGAAAGGCTTCACTTCACCGAGTCAGTACAGACTGAGAAACACTGGGGTACCTGACATCGGATGGTCCGAGGAGGTAGGTACCCTAAAAGGTCCGTTCCTATGATCTCACCCAACGGTAAAGGGATTTACACCTCTAGACATGAGGTGTGACCAGTGGTGACGGTACGAACTACCTTCCGTCCTTCAAAGTGACAAAGACCTAGTCAACCCATGTCTCCGGAAACGTCGTCGGGTCTCGAGAACACGAGTTAAGGTCCACGAGGAGATTCCACCGGTCCATTGGTTCTGTGTGATAACTCCACTACGAGGTCTTCCAACGACTCTTCCGACGACGACGTTTCCACTCCGGTCACAGACACAACGTGTCCTCTTGTTTAGACTGAGGGACAATCTAGACAAAGAAAATGAAATTGGAGACATAAGATAACGAAATCGAAACTCAATTCTTATAGCGGACCCTAAGGGTCCACCACGATCACCATTTCTTGGACGGATAATTACGTCCTTTGTATTCTCTGTACCCAAGTCAGGGACCCAACCCTTCTCGGGGACCTCCTCCCGTACCGTTGGGTGAGATCATAAGAACAGACCTCTTAGGGCACCTGCCTCCTTGGACCTCCCGATGTCAAGTATCCCAGAGTTTCTCAACCTGAGCGGACCTCACTGAATCGTACGTACGTGTGTTCTTACAACGGATGTCGGACTTTATATATCCTCTCGAACAAGAGACTGAAAATTCCCATGTTGTGAAAGGGTAAGTGTATTTACCGACGTCTTGTCTCTTATTGTGGACAGGACAGCCTCCAAATGTCCTTGTAACACTGGATTGGACATACTTGTCGATATTCTCGTTTCCTAAGGATATGGTTCTTCAAACGTTGTTGGTTGGTGCGGGGAGAAGTTGAAACGGAAACTTTTCCGAAACGACTTTAGGAAGTTTCTACCCTAAAAACTCCCGTGTCCGGGGAGAGAGGAAAGGACCGGGACTTTATTTGAAAGAGACGCGGTTTGAGGTGTAAAGCCAAACCGGAGTGGCACGTGACCCGTATATCTGGACGCAAGTCATTACGGGCAAAAAAGGTTTTACAGGTTTAAGATGGGGTAAGACACGGAGTCCCCGTAGGTCACAGACAAGACGGGAAGGGTGTGAGGTAAGGAAAGGACTGTTTAGAGAGTTCCGCGGACATCTCCTACTCTCAGTCTCCTATTTTGAGAAAGATTTAGTAAGAACATCGTATATAAGTGTCAGTCGGGACTTGTCCCTTGCGACACTACCCGAAAACGGAGTTTTCTGAGACTCAAGTGTCAGTACGACGGAAACCTCTTACCTCTGGTCTGACCACTCAAACTCTTCCCAACTGTAACTCACTGTCTCCAGAGGTCCTCGAGTCGAACCCAACACCACCTTGCGAGGTAAGACACGGTTAAAATAGTGTAGTCACGAATTTGACGTGGGGAGCGCACTCTGACGGGGGAGAAGAGAGGGAGGTCGAATAGGAAGAGACCCGTCGTCACCGTCGGTTAACCACTCATCGGTTATCCTAGGATCAAAGTGACGAAGACTGAAAAAAGGTTGGTGATATCCTTTTGACCCGACCACCCCCAGAGTCGGAGAGACGAACAGGGGTAACCTAGTAAAATAATTGGGGACTGACGGAACGGTCCGAAAATCGTCAGAGGCACATCAAACTGTAAGTAACAAAGCTTTACAAAACAGCAGAAATCGTATAAATTAGAATCGTCAATCTACTGTAAAAAAAGGATCACTTATGAGTAAATGGATATATCTAAGGTTTTGGAACATACACACAAACACACTCACACACACACACACACACACACAAGTCAGCACAGGTTGAGGAACACTGAAGTACCTGCCATCGGACGGTCCGAGCAGACAGGTACCCTAAAAGAACCGTTCTTATGATCTCACCCAACGGTAAAGGATGAGGTCCCCTAGAAGGACTGGGTCCCTAGTTTTAGACGTAACGAAACGAAGAGGACGAAACCGTCCGCTTAAGAAATGGTGACGTGGTGGACCCTGATGAGGTTTTGGGGTGTTTCTTGGATTTAGAAATGATTTTTAGTCGTCTAAAAATTTCTTTACTAAAATGGAGGAAGAAGGTGTCCACCGTAAACCGTTACAGATCTCTGTAAAAATAACAGTGTTGATACACCGACGATGACTATAGATCACCCATCTCCGGTCTCCATTGTGATTTATAGGATGCCATGTCGTCTGTACGGGGGTGTAGGGAGTGTTTATTAGTAATTCAGGTTTTATAGTTGTCGCGATTTCAACTCTTTGAAAGAAATCTTTTCTGTTAATGTAAAAATTTTTAATGTTTTATTACGTACTAGGAATACCTTTTTTTTTAATTTATATCCGTTCGATTTTTCTTTTTGTGTTTGAAAGACTTTAGAGTACTTTCATGTAAAGACAATTCCAATTTTGATAAAAAAAAAGGAGTTTTGATACACTTCTTATTAAACTTAGGAAAGAGGAAGAGTCATTTTGAATCTTCGTTTTCTAAATAAGAACAAATAAACATTGTAAGTTACTTAACTTTGTTCAACCGGTTCAAGAATACCCGATGGTCCTCCCTTTTCGTTTCAATGTTTATTCCTGATTTTCGAGAAAGAAATTACGTAACCTAACTAAAGTCTACCTAAAGATCTATACTTTACGGTGGTCTTTACGTCTCGGTTCTTGGGACGGTTTCCACATCCTTTGACGAACCGGAGGACGAACGGTTACTCGACGACCTTACACTTTTACGTAAGCGTCGTCTGATACCCCGAAGTCCTGCTGCTCCTCCGACCGATAACCGATAAAAATTTTACCTTCCGAAGATTTTATCATTCTACAATTTTATTATTGGACACTTTCCTCTCTCCGGGCAGGTACCTCATTGTTCCTTCTCTGTTCCGCCGTGGTTGACCCCTCACAGAGACTCACTGCGAAAACCGGTGCACCCTTATGTCCTTTCACCCACCGACTCACATACACCCCTGAGACACAGACCGTAGTCGACTTTTCCTCGACTCACACTCGACTGTTCACACCAATGTCTCTCTTCGTCCGGTCACTCGTGGGGCGACGAGACCACGTAGAACCTCTTTCACCTCATAACTCCCCTGGTCTGCGTAAAGGAGTGGCTCTTGAAGCACTCGAGGGTCAGACGTCGTCTGAAACACGGCCCGACACACAGTCCCTGTACTTCTACTTAATCCAGAAACAATTCACCTCCTTCTGTATCTCAAGCGACTCAAACCCCGGTGAAGAAAATGAAAGAATTTGTCCTTCAACGGACAAGAACTTTAAATCCCGGTCCCGTCTTTAAAATCTCGACGAAAACAAGCTGATCCAACATAGTTGTATTAATTGACTCTCACTTAGATCCGTCTCCGACAGTCTTCAAATAGGCTTCTCAAAATAGAACATTTCCTTCGTACTACCCGACCCAGTCACGGAGACACACTTAATTCAAGGGAGTCGACTTTTTACCGAGTCTAGAGTCCGACAGATTCACCGACATCTGTCGTTCCGTCTACACTTATTCTCGTTCAGTCGTTCCTTCCTCACTCTTCGACTCCAGACTCTAGCTCCCACCTTAACTTGACTCATTATCGAACAAATTTAATTTTTTTAAATCCACTGTAGTCACACCAAACATTGTTCTGTGAGATATGAACATTACATGGGTTACCGATACATTAATTCGTTTAATAATGCCTTTTAGACTCTGTATTTATTTTCATCTTTCTTATCATATTTCTTGGATTACATGAGTAGTGGGTCAAAGTGGTTAAAAATTATTTACCGGATAAAACAAAGACGAGAAGGGTCGGATGAGTTAAGGGGTCATGAAGACTTTGTTTGAGGTCTGTCAAATTATAAAGTAAACACATATAAAGTCGTACATCGAGATTTTTCTGTATCTTTTGTCAAACTTAAAGTCAAGAAACACATGATGTCTCGATACGACATTTATTGCGACAGTTACACTTTTGTGCGACTTCTCTTCCCGTTCATAATGGAGGAGTGTGTCCGAAGTAGACGAAGAGGCTCCAACTCCACTTCCGGGAAATAGACACGAAGGAATCCCGGGACACGTTTGGACCTAGCGACGAGAGTTGTACAACACGGAGAACAGACACAGGAAACGATCACACTGCGACTATGAATAATGGGTTATTTATAGGTACACGAGGGGTGTAAAGGGGACCCCAATCCGACCCCGGTACTGGTGAAGTCCGGTTACTGTACATTTCACTTTTCACTGTCATTCACCCTGATTGTGTTGTGAAGACTCAGGTTCGGAACTTTATGGTCACAGGTAGTGACTCAAACTATGGTCCGACCTGAAATAGACTTCTGTAACGTGGAAAAAGAAGATTCGACCGGGTAAGGAACACCGATTTCGATCTTTGAATTAGAATCGTTTACGGTCCTTAATTCACCGTAAATTTTCTTTGGAAGAGGACCAATAGGAACCGTCTTCATTCTTGTGAAAATTTCGTGGGTGAAAACGTAAACCGGGTGTAAACCCTCTTGTCCTAATAATACAACTCCATACACCCTCTTTAATATCCCCTTAAGGAGGGACTGAGGGGGAACCGAAGAAAATAAATTGACGTCCCTACAATATTTCCTAGAGTCGAAGTAAGACGGTGTCTCTCTCTTAAAGGTCTTCCTCCCTACGGATGAGACCAAAGAAAAAGAAAATTCCACGAATAATGACACTACGACTAAGACGGTATCACGTCTCGTGTCTCGTCGTCGCTTGTAAGCCTCTCTCGTTTGTAAAAAGTTTTCACTCGAAGAGGATCGATAAGTAAAGACACTAGGTCATACTCTGTCTCTACATTACTTCAATAAAGATCTTCTATTTTTACTCATTAAATGAAATGTCACCAGCATTTAGAAATTACCGTTGTATAAAAACACATATTTTGTATAATGATACTTAGATAAGATGTCTGTATTTTACAGGGTCATTTATTCCTATCTACACACTTTCTATCGTTTTTATGCTTTTACTTTATAGTTACAGATAACTATCTCCTGTCGACTTATTTAATACTAAGTAGGTACGTTACGTTATAATCTGTTGATAATTCTTCTGTTCAAACTAGATACATATAACGGACCCTTCTACAAATATTACATTACTCTTTTTTTTCAAACGTCTCATGAAACATACTATACTACGATAACAAAAAAATTTTCCTCTTTTAGGGTGTTCACACTTATATACAAACACACTTGGATCACTTACTTACGTTTCTGTGTGTGGTCGGCAATTGAACCTAAAAGAAAACACCAACAACACCCTCGTCTCGACTTTCCTTCAGATAAGTAAAGGAATATTTGATGAAAACACAACTAACTAAACGAAGGTACTCGTACAATATATCGTTTTTTATTAATACCTTTCCGAATTAAAATTTAATATTATCTTCGTATTATATACCTAACTCTCTTTTTACGCTGTACTTAGAAGAACAACGAACATTTAAGAACGAATGTTCATCAAAAATAAGATTGTCGAACACCTACAGTTCAAGTGTTCATATTTAGATTTCACGTATGAAACCGACTATCCTATTCGGTACGTTTAAATCTTCCGAAACTAGATTTCTCTCACTCTTTTTTGAGCCTCCCCAATACTAAACCCCGTTAATTCCACCCCGGTACATAATAATTTCCCCACTTCACTATATCATCGGAACACCCGACAGTCACGGACGATCCCGGTTAGCACATCGAAAGTACAACCCTCTTTCGAACAGACTAACCAAGGTTCCAGGTTGTCTACTCGACGTGTTAAATGTCTGTATCAAAAACTTTGATGTCGTGAATGACACTCTCTGTTCCGTTCCTTTTTTTACACCTCTCCTGAACCCCCTCCCCGACTTACTCACAAATGTGGGACTATATATGACACTCCTCTGTACCTCTCTCAAAATATCTTTGCTTTAGAAATAAGACTTCATGTCGTAAGTTCGAGGAGAAGAGTGGAGTGATGGAATGTTACGGCTAAAATTCCCAATAGACGACCGTTGTTCGTCTTAGGACCCCGAAGGGACCATCTAGTCGACCATTTCTTAGGCGTACATTACGTCCTCTGGGACCAAACTAAGGACCCAACCCCTCTAAGGGACCTCTTCCCTATTCGATGGGTGAGGTCATAAGAACCCGAAGGGACCACCGAGTTAACCATTTCTTAGGTGGACGTTACATCCGCTGGACCCAAGCTGGGGACCCAACCCTTCTGGGGGACCTCCTCCCGTATCGTTGGGAGAGATCATAAGAACGGACCTCTTAGGGGTACCTGTCTCCTCGGACTACCCGATGTCAGGTACCCTAACGTCTCAACCTGTACTGACTCGTTGATTCGTGTTTGTGTGTTCGTCTTCGAGTAAGTTTATCAGAGTCCACTTTTACAATACGGGCTCAGCGTTTTAGAGGGTTACTGGTGGTCCCTCGGCTATAGGCTACGTTTTCGTTCTCTCAAAAATAATGGTTCGAGCTCGACCCCGAGGGTGGCAATGGTTGCGTCGCCGATTCCTCTCCTCGGGGCTTGAGACCCAATGTAACGAATATATCCCATAAGAGCACGCTTTTTAAGCTTTTTGCCCTCAAAGGCCCAACCCTCTGCAGATTAACCAATGGAAGACACCTTCCCAATCCACAACCCAAGACTGACCAAAAGAATAAAGGTACCATTTAGTAATAAAGGTTCCATTTAGTGATGAAGGTTCCATTTAGTGTTCAAGAACTTGAACTTCAGTCCTCCAAATTGGATTCCCGGCTAACGGAGCGTGTGTCACCCCATTCAAATTCGTTGTAGGTTTCAGATTCAGACAAACGGGCCATGGAAACGTTTTACCTCGAGAAAATGTTCTACCTCATCGAATCCGAGAAGTTTTTCTCCTAGGTAATATTTTTATATCCCGTTAGAGTAGTTTGGGTCAACATCCTTCACGTACACCCGGAGGACGACGACGACGACGATTCAACTAAGTCAGCACCGGCTGAGACACGTTGGGGTATCTGCCGTCGGGTGGTCCGAGGAGACAGGGACCCTAAGAGGTCCGTTCTTGTGACCTCACCCAACGGTAAAGGAAGAGGTTACGTATTTTCACTTTTCACTTTCACTTCAGTGAGTCAGTACAGGTTGAGAAGCACTGAGGTACCTGACATCGGATAGTCAGAGGAGGCAGGTACCCTAAAAGGTCCGTTCTCATGGACCCACCCAACAGTAACCGAAGAGGACACCCGGAGGATCCGTGACTTTTTACCAGTCTGTTGACGAGAAAGTGAACAGACGTACACCCGGTCGGACCATAGAAAGTATAGACGAGAGTCTGGATCAAATCTATATTAGAGACTATACATTGTATAGGTCTCTAGAGTTAATTTTTACTTAATAAAGAAGGAAACCCCGGAGGTGTTAAACATAAATGTGAAGTATGTGGGGTGTACACACAGAGACACGTAAATGAAGAGGTGAGTGGAAGGGTGTTTACCCCCGTGTGGGGTGAATAGGGACATGGGGGGGTTTTGGAAGGGTCGTCACCGTCCCCCCAAGTATCTATAAAGGACTTAAGTCCGCGGGATACCAAATAACTTAGTACTTACGGACCTAAATAAAGGAGTAATCGTAGTGGTATTTTACTACCTTTTCTAAAATGGTAAGAGAGAATGTAAGTCTCTTCAGTTGAGAAGGCATTAAAAAAGGAGTACCTTCGTACTTTTCTATGTTCCTGTTGGTACATAAACGTGAAAACAAAAGGTCTCTTTTACTCTTCATGGGGGGTTTTCCATCAAAAGGGTACTCAAGAGTCATTTAGTTTTAATAAATTTTTTATCGTAGGAATACGGGTTAGTCCAAACAATCCCAATCCAGATTTCAACGGGTTTCGAAGTGAACCCGTCGTATTTGTTGTCATTAATGAAGAAGTCACAGATATCAGATAAAAAACAACCAACCAAACCAAAAACCATGATGGACTCACTATTTTCACGGTACAGTCGAGTCTACTCGATGACAGGAATAATCAGTGGGAACCGTTTATAGATATTAGGGACTGAAAGAAAAAGAGAGTGTGGGGTACAAGTTGGGTAGTCCTATAGGATGGAAACTTTATGGACCCCTTGGACCGGTAAAGAACAAGGAAAGTGACACTCGTGTGTGGGAAAATGGTTCTAGTGACGTTATGGGAGAAGTACGCAGAGGACCCTGATGGGTAAGATAAGACCTTTGTCACCGTTGTGTCTGGAGACTTTTGTGTTAAGTCTAGAACGATGAGGAAACGGATGTTAGGGTAAAGTGATCTTCTTTTGGGTTTAGGAAGAGATCTGACTACACACAGGACTTGTTAGGGAGGTGAACAAAGGGACTGGTCTCCGGTCTCCAGCCTTTAGTTCAACAATCATCCTGGTACTGCCACCGCGTCTGTAAGAACCGACACCGTCGTGGTGAAACCAGAGGTGGAGGTAAAAGTACGCCGATAGAAGGGAGACACAGACACACAGAGACGTACCACACGAGGACCTCACAGACACAGGTCTGAAGGGAGAAGAACACTTACGTGGTCAGTAACGTAGTCACACGAAGGATCACTGGAGTAGAATTGAACTAATGTATCGTTTCTGGGACAAAGGTTTATCCAGTGTTGTCTATAAGAAAAAACCACCACCACCACCCCCCCCGTCAACGTCTTCTCTCCTACTGTGTTAAGTTGGACATTGTTTGTAGTCCACCGAAGGTGAGGATAGTCAATAGAAGAACCTGGTGAGGCAGTTGAAGAAGTTCCGAAACGAATTTGTAGTAGAAGAGGATTCTAATAGAAAGTCACCTCGGAGAAGACTACTGGTGAAAATTATGAGGTTAGACGGGGTCGCGGGACGTGGTTGAAGGTTATAGAAAATTCGACAAGAAAAGAGGAGGGTAGTGCGTATAATAGAAAATTGTGTGATCCAGGAAACGGACAACTACTACGGGTGTCAGTCGACAGACAGGGTGATGGTAAGGGGACTAGAACTCCTCACCTCCTCCAGTAGAGACCGATAATAGGTGAGTATGTAAAGTAGAGGATAGTGGCACGGACCGTGTGTCTGTGAGTTATATATAAACATCTTGATTGACTAACAAAGACATAAAAATCTTCCTTTTACATATAGACATAGAGACCTTAAAGTGATAGAAGATTGTCAAGTCAAGTAAAGTCATTGAGTCAGTACAGACTGAGAAACGTTGGGGAGCATGACATTGTACGGTCCGAAGGGACAGGTAGTGGTTGAAGGTCTCGAACGAGTTTGAGTACAGGTAGTTCAGTCTACCTGTTCGTCTCTACAGTAGGTTGATAGAGTAGGAGACTGCCAGGGGAAGAGAAGGACAGAAGTCAGAGAGGGTCGTAGTCGAAAAAAAGGGTTACTCAGTCAAGAAATGTAGTCCACCGTTTCATAATGTAAAAGTCGAAGGCGTAGTCAGGAAGGTTACTTGTAAGTCCTGACTAAAGGAAATCCTACCTGACCAACCTAGAGGAACGTCAGGTTCCCTAAGAATTCTCAGAAGAGGTTGTGGTGTCAAGTTTTCGTAGTTAAGAAGCCGTGAGTTGAAAGAAATATCAGGTTGAGAGTGTAAGTATATACTGATGACCATTTTGGTATCCAAACTAATCTACCTGGAAACAACCGTTTCATACAGAGACGAAAATTTATACGACAGATCTAAATTATACGACAGTGTTGAAAAGAAGGTTCCTCGTTTGCAGAAAATTAAAGTAGGGACGTCAGTGGCAGGTGTCACTAAAACCTCGGGTTCTTTTATGTCAGAGAGTGACAAAGGTAATAACGGTACTTCACTACCCTGGTCTACGGTACCAGAATCAAAAGACTTACAACTCAAAAAGATTGTCATAACAGATAAAAAATTTTTTTTCAATTTAAAACCCAACTACGGTATGACTTTGTGTCATACACTAATTCTGAATACACTTTGAAAAGAATCCGGAGAAAAGGTATGTATATAATAAACAAGACCCACGAAATTCTTTACCGTTAGGTGTAGGAATGTAAAGAGTTAGGGTATGAATCCTGTTTTATATATTGTCAAAACCCAACACCAAAGTTAATCGTATCGTTTGGGTCATGTATAAAAGAGGGACCGTAGATCTAACTTCTCCGACAAAAGTGAAAGATCGGATCAAAAAATAAAGACGAAAGAGAAAAAGAGTGATTTTTGTAGATACCATAGGCGTTACATAACCATCCAATTTTTTCGTTCAGTAGTTGAATAGCCGTTTCGTCTTTATCTCAATGTCTCCATCTCTTGTTTGAATACCAATGTTTATCCTTTCACCCCGTGCCCTACTTGACCCTCTAACCCTGACTCTATATATGGGGTCATACATATTTTGTCTATTAACTACTCTTGGATGACAAATCGTGTCCCTTGAGATGGGTCACTCGATACCACTGGGTTCTCCCTTCTTTTGGATTCTTTCTCACCTTCATACATACGTTTATTGACTGAGTGAAATGACATGCATCTTTGTCTTGTGACATTTCGTTGATATAAGGTTATTTTGAATTTTTTTTTTCGTTCGGTAGTTTGTCTTAGATGTAATAATAAGATAAAAACGTCCAACTTTTGTTATATCCATATCTAGTGTATACAAAGTATACTTTTCCTTTCTCAAACTTTGTTATGTGTCGTTTAGATCCTATCCCTCTCCGAAATATGTAAAAATATAACAAACCCAAAAAATTTTTTTATTTGTCCATAACAACACCATCATTTTTCTAATTCTCTGTTTATTTCTAATTTTTTCGGAAGGAGTTGTCTCACTTAAAAATTTCCGTCTTCCTTGTTCCGACGACCTATCACTTGTGTCGTATAAGAAGGTACTCCTTTGGATTTCTTCTTTGAAACACGAAAAGATAAATGACGGGACCTGCGGTTTGTACTTACATTTATGTCTAGAGTCGGTGCAAAAATTTTACACATGACTTTCTGGTCTTCCTCTATATAACCCAACCGGTGGGGTTATTTATGTCGGGTTATTTACTGGTGAGGTTATTTACTGGTTGACACCAGTAGGACCACACCACCCTAAAGTCAACTAAAAAATAACTTATAAAACGAAAATAAAAAAAATGAGATAATTTTTGTCCATAGGTCCGTCTACTACAACTGGTCCCTGTCCTTACAGAACCACAGAAAGGAGAGGAACGACTTCCTTTGGGAGAGGTACACCTCTACTCCCAGACACAAGTACTCGGGGACGTATCACGTAAGGGGGGACGCGTAAGGAAGGTTCTCCCCGTCGGAGAAATTCCGAGTCTGAGTTCGGGGGTGAAATCTCCATACCTTCAAGTCGTTTAAGTCCCGACCACTCCCCGAAGTCTCGGGTCTCTCCTAAACCCTTTCCCTGATGTGACTCCTTAGGTGGGGCGAAACACGACCCAAATGTTAGGGTAGAGGGATGGGTTCCTCAGTTCATCTTTCCCTAGTACTCCCGACCGACCTGGTTTCACTAAGAACTTCACCGTCCCGGGTTTGAGATCTTCACAGGTAACAGGTCGAAGAGGCTAAGGTCCATCCGTCATGTGAACCGTACGACCAATTGACGGTCTCAGGTCTCGCATCACAGAGACCGTCTTACTTGCGACCCAAACTATACCTCCAACGGTCTCGGCTTACACTCTATCCCCAAGAGTTTTCGACCGTACGGAACACTGGTGGACTTCTTGAAGGAGCCAAGGTGGGTGTCAGTCAAGTGTGACTACTTAATTTTAAGAATGAGACTCCGTTCAGTTCCTTTTAAATTTGTATGTTTCAAGAGAGACGAGAAACCGAAGGAGAAGGAGGAGATAACTCGTAACACATGGACGTAATTCGTGGCTCGTTCGGAGGGTGACCGTTTTTACGGACGAGTTGATACTTCTTGTAAGAAGATGGTGGTGGTTCTGTTGAGGAGTTTCTGTTGTAAGGAAAAATAAGATTATTCCCCAGTGCGACTGGGTAGTGAACCATGAACGTCTAGACCTAACACACCTGATTGTAAATTCCATGTCGGGAGACGGAGTTTTTACATACATTGACACGAACCTGGAGTTTACTCACCTTGTCAAGAACCTCGAAAGACTCTCCGAGAAGGATCCAATATTAGGAGTTAAACTGCCCTTATTTTAAAGAGTAAAGACAGACTCCAACCAATTAAAAGTGGCCGTCATAAGACCCGGACCCTTCATCTTAAACTTATTTATAAGGATACTACAAAAAGTTGTGGTCGAGAGACTATCCTAGGAGGATAAGACGTGTTTGATACACAGGAAACACAGTCCGAGGTGTCCAAATTCCTTAGTCAGAGTGTTCTACGAGAGTGAAGTCTACAGTCAACGGTCCGGTCCAGGGGTCCGCTGGGTATGAAAGGATACTCAACCGAAGTTTAAGTTACCAAGGGTATGGTTGGGGGAGGGGACCGGGGGTAAAGTTGACTTTACTGAGTAGATTGAGTCCTTTCGAGACATGAATGTTAATATCAGCAGGGAGTCGTAGGAGTCCCCTGACCAAAATCCTCTGGGGTACCCATGGTTTTAGGTGGTTGCTCGTCCGGGGTCTACATTTTACCACGGTCCGGACACTTATGTCATTTAGAAGGTTTGTACGCCCCCCAAACGTAGACGTCTAAGTTAGTCAGTGACTGGGAGTCAATCGTCGATGAGCTTAGAGGACTAAACTTTGGACACCAATATCTCCCAACTGAGGTGACGAATTAATATTTACTATGTTGAGTCCTATTCTGTTTGCATAATACTTACAATGTTGAGATATCCCATTCATCCTTCAGCCCCCGTGTCTCTCAGACACCGTAGAGACCCACACGGTGGGACAGTCGGGTACTTACACAAGTGTTTAAACCTTGGAGGGACTTGGAGTAATAAGTTCTCAACAATAGGTCCGTAACCATCACCCATGGTAACTAATGTAGGAAACGACACTAACTTGAACTAGAGGTTGGGGAGAGAGGAGGTCCTCTACCGTGACGTCCAAGGTCGGGAAATTTATGTATAAACCAAAAGGACAACACCGGTCGGGGAGGGGCCTTTGTATCCCGGGTCGCTCTCAGTGGAACGAGAGTCACCCGGAAACTGACACAACCTCCTGTGTCAGTCCTCCTGTGTATATTCAATTTACAGCTTTGTTTTCGAAACTGTAAAAACGGTCACCCTCCGAACGAGTCACGAATTACGTCCATGTGTCACGTGTCATCTCCTCCTTCTCCTTCGGCTTCTCGTCTCTGGTATGCGAGTTCTTACCAAGTTTTCCCCAGACAATACTTATAGTTTGCGCGAAGATAGTGAGTCTTTTAAGGTTCTCAAAATCCTAGAGACACGGTTCTTGGTCCCTGTTTTTCGTTACATAAACACTAAGGATACGTCCACTAAGAATGTGTGACTCTTGGTGACACATCCTTCTATAACTATTGTGAACTTTTTAGATTCATAGTCGTGGTATAAACCGTTCTTCTCTTAAAAAATCTACATCCACAGAGGGACGGAATAATCGTAGGAAGGGAGGAGAAGTGACTTCAACATCGGGTATAGAGTCAGGGGTAGCTCGAGGGGGAAGAACCACGAGGTGCCACGTCAGGGCTAAACGTCTTAAGAGAAACCGGACAATGTGTAAACTTTACGAGGAATTAAGAACACACACAGACGGACAGAGTAGAGGGGTCGACACATACCTGTAACGGAATGAGAAATAACTCGGGACTACACTCTAAAGAATAGGAATCTCATACAACGATTGAGTTTCCTTCGAGAGTTATTTACGAATTACCCTTATTCACTTTCATAAAAGTGAATAAAAATTATCATCCGGGATTAAAAATTATCATCCTTCCACGTTCACCGAATACATGTTAAACCTGTTGTATTTAAAAACGGTTAATGGACTCACTGAGTTTGTAATACTAATTTAAAGAATGGAACTTCGTCCATTAATCATTACTTACAGATTCGTTTTGAACATGAACCGTTACTGGTGTTACTTTATGATCCTTTGGTTGAACTCCATGTCATTCATACTACTGGTCACCTAACTAGTGATCTGAACTTTAGTCTCTTGTATCCCAGTGTCAGAAGTAGACAAGTAACGGCTGACACTCAGAACCCCGTTCAACGAACGAGCTCTCACAGTAAGTGAATAAGTAATAAAGTCGGAAGGTAGTAACTCTCGGATAGCAGACTACCCGTTACATGATTATCTGTCAGTAGAAGGGTAAAATATTAAAACATGAACTTCTTTTTAGTGTCTTCAGACAGGAGGAACCGTTAACGTAGAAAGTCGGAGGTCTGGAGGAAGGGTCCCAAGGACTCGAGATTTGGGAGTAACAGCAAGTCAGTCAGTACAGATTGAGAAACGCTGGGGGTCCTGACGTGGTGCGGTCCCAAAGGACAGGAAGTGGTAGAGGACCTCAATCGAGTTTGAATACAGGAAACTCAGCCACTATGGTAGGTTGTTAGAGAAGGAGACCAAAGGGGAAGAGGAGGAAGGAAGTTAGAAAGGATCGTCGTCCCAGAAAAGATTAGTCAGCCGAGAATCGTAGTCCACCGGTTTCATAACCGCGAAGTCGAAGTCGTAGTCAGGAAGGTTACTTATAAGTCCTGACTAAAGGAAATCCTAACTTCAAAACTAGAGGAACGTTAGGTTCCCTGAGAGTTCTCAGAAGAGGTTGTAGTGTTAAGTTTTTTCGCAGTTAAGAAACCACGAGTACCAGGTCGAGAGTGTAGGTACGTACTGATGATCCTTTTGTTATAGAAACTGATATACCTGTAAACAGCCGTTTCATTACAGAGACGAAAAATTATATAACAGATCCAAACGGTATCGAAAAGAAGGTTCCTCGTTCGCAGAAAATTAAAGACGGACGTCAGTGACAGGTGTCACTAAAAACTCGGGTTCTTTTATTTCAGAAAGTGACAAAGACAACAAAAAGGTAGATAAACGGTACTTCACTACCCTGGTCTGTGGTACTAGAAGCAAAAAACTTACGACTCAAAATTCGGTCGAAAAAGTGAGAGAAGAAAGTGAAAGTAGTTCTCCGAGAAATCAAGGAGAAATGAAACCCGACATTCCCACCACAGTAGACGGATGGACTCTAACAACTATAAAGAAGGTCGTTAGAACTAAGGTCGAACGCAAAGTAAGTCGGGTTGTGAAGAGTACTACATGAGACGTATATTCAATTCATTCGTCCCACTGTCATATGTCGGAAAGGGTTAAAACTTGGTCAGGTAACAAAGTACAGGTCAAAACTGACGACAAAGTACTGGAAGTATGTCCAAAGAGTCCTCCGTCCATTCTACCATACCATAAGAGAAATTCTTAAAAGGTGTCAAACAACACTAGGTGTGTCAGTTTCCGAAATCGTATCTGTCACTTCGTCTTCATCTACAAAAAGACCTTGAGAGAACGGAAAAGATACTAGGTTACCTACAACCGTTAAACTAGAGACCAAGGAGACGGAAAAGATTTAGATCGAACATGTACACCTTCAAGAGTCAAGTGTGTTACAACTTCGGATCGAACTTCCTAAAACTCGCACTGGAACGATCGTACGCCTTACTCACATTAACACACCATCCATCAAACTTGTAGGAAACCGTAACGGGAAGAAACCCTGACCTTACTTTTGACTGGAAAAGGTCAGGACACTGGTGACGACTCAAAAGGTGTAAACGACCGTATAACTCACGTCGTGAAAGCGTCGTAGTAGAAAATCCTAAACTTTATCGAGTCGACCTTAAGGTAGTGGAGGTGATCGAAACAAGTATCTCTACGAAGGATTCCAGACGAACTGAAGTAGAGGTCCTACAGACCGAGATCTACTCACTATTGTGGTAACACCAATAGGACCAGAAATTCTATAAAAAACATATCAAGAGGACACATAACAACGGTGGAGAAGAATTAGAGAAGACGAAGACAATCCAGGTAAAAACTTGGGACTTTGTGTCAATAATAATAGGAGGTACCGGAGACTCCGGAATCTAAGATATTTTTTTCTGAGTTTCAACTTATTCTAAAATCGTAGTCTTTCTTGTACTCTCTACCAGATTAAGTGAACTTAAGTTTACTCCTGCCGCCGGTCCTAGGGTTTAGTCATTACCCTCCTCTCTACAGGTCCTTTCAAAGGTCACGACGCCCAGAGAGATTACGACCGAAGAGGAGTGACGAAAACACATCTGCAACACCTTCCGTCCCGGTGTCCCTCGTCACAGTCTAGGTCCTACAAACGTCTCCGATCGTCGAGACTTCAAGGGTAGGTCTGTGACTCCTGAGGTCACCTTAGCTTGTACCAGGTTTTAGTCTTAAGGGTAAAAAGGTAGCCCGATTGGTTACAGTTGGTTAGTTTGAGACCCGGGAACACCCCCTCCCTTCCCTGGTTCTTTCGTCCCCTCCTTCTACACAAACAGTCCTTTTTTGGGAACTTACAAGAACTTGGCCTACATTCAAGACTCTAAGGGTCGTTTTTGTTTCCCAAAGAGAAGTTGAGACTGGTGACCATTCCAATCTTCTGGTCTCTACTTTTTTTGAGTCTCAATTTGATGTCGGACCACTTTACTTTATTTCTGTGTCACAAATTGAGTGAAGATTTACATACTCGTAAACAACAATACAATTTTTTTGTCTAGGACACCCTTGACATCAATGCACCCCGACCAAACCTACCTGACATGGTGAAGGGGGTTGGAGTCCTGTTTTGGTCGGTTGTTGTTGTTCTTAGGATGTCGACCTTACGTAAGACCTAAAGATTAGACTTATAAATGGGTACTAACGTGAAAAAAAAAAAAAGGAGTGTCACAAGGGTATAGGTATTCGTATGTAAACTTTAGTCCTAGGGTTTAGGGAATTCATTTTGTATAAAGTACTCAGTGTGAAAAATAGGTTAAGTTCGAATCGCTGAACTTCCTTTTGTTGTTGTTGTTGTTGTTGTTTTGGTGACTGATGTTAGACTTAAGTGTCCGTTTCGTGAGTTAATCCCAACTGAACAGTTTCAGAATACTTGTTCTTCCACGAAAGAAAACGTATACCCGACCGTATCGAGACTACTGCGGTCACACGAAAGACAACCTGAATCCTTCCTTAGTTCGCTGGAAAGACAGTACAACAACAATCGTCGTCTAAACGGGAGGTCCAATACAACCTGTATTCGACTGTGATTTTCATTAAAACGAAAGGGTCCCGGTGGGTCCAGTGGGTCCCCTCCCCTGTATACCGTGTTGAACTCCTTTGTGGTGGCAGGTCACCTCTGGGTGGTGTAGTCAGAGACCTACCCGGACTGCGGATCGTCTTGAGATATCGAAAACCTTTTCGTGTAAAGGACGAGCCTTGACTTAAAACGGAGCCCGAACAGGACAACGAGTCTTTATTCTGTGAGATAGACGTCGTCCGCGACCTCTCTAGAGACGACACGTAAACGAAGTCCCGAAAGAGAGTTGATAGACACGGACCTGTTTGTGTTTTGACGTCAAGAACAGAAGGGCGGGTAGACCTCACCCCTGTGTAGGACGATGTAACCGTTCTGTAGTTGGTCTCAAATATCCTCTCACTTGTTGTTCTTACTCGAGAAGAGGTTCAGACCTCTTTTTAGGGAGGGTCGTAAACTCCAGACGACGTTTGGTCTCTCGTTTACGGAATAGCCATCCATTCCCTCGGCAGGATGGTAAGAAAAATTTTACTTACTTACTTAATTAAACCGACGTGGGACGCCGTACACCCTAGGATCAAGGAATTGGTCCCTAGCTCGGGGACGAGGGACGTCACCTTCACGTTTCAGAGTTGGGGACCTGAAGGGTGATAAGAATCTCGTAGCGGGAGAGTCAGGTTTACAGTGGATGTGAAATCTTAGGTCTGTTTCGGTACCGTTTCTCTACTCTTCTTCCATCCGCTCATCCAGGAGGAATCACCGGTTTCATCTCCCTAAAAAATTTTACGAAATAGAATAACTTCGTAACAACTAAATGTCACAATACAAACAAAGACGACATGTCGTCTCACAAAGTCTATATATATATATATATACCTTTTGGTAAAAGGTATTGCCAAACAGTGTCTGATAACTTATGTCAAGGGACACGGTATGTCGTCCTGGAACAACAAATAGGTAAGAGATACATCGTCATACGTAGACGATTAGGGTTTGAGGGTTAGGTAGGGAGGGGGTGTGGTGAAGACTGTTGTTTTACCATCCTAAAATTTCTTAGGACTACCACAATGTTAGACCGTAAATCTCCAACGGACGGTGACTTTCCCGTATAGATCTATAAGTCACTTCACTCCCAATGGTCTGAAACTTTTAGAAGTCACTTCCCACCTTTCCATTACATCCTCGACGTCCCCACACCCCGAACCTCGCGTGTACACCCAGGACGGAATACTGTGAGGACCAGTCAAGTTTCATTGTCGTCATCGTTGTCACTGTACGTTCGTCAAAGGATACACCGGGTCTGAGAGTCAGGTCTGTAGACACGAATGTACGGGGACTTTGACCATGTCAACCCCCATCCGTCTCTTTTAGACAAGGACCTCCTAGAACTTCCCAAGTACAGAATTTTGTGGTGATAAGGATACAAAACGATAAATCGTCGGTAGTTCGTCGGTATCTACGACGAGTGGTGGTACTCCATATTGACTTACTCATTGGTTACATTGCTTACAGTGGACTCGTAGATGATACACGGTCCGACGTTTGATTCACACTCCTAAGTAACTGAGAAAGGTTATTCGAACACGTCATCCGTGAGAATGTTTGGGTTGGAACGTCTACTCCTCTGGTCACGAGTCCCTCCACTCCACCGAACGGGCTCCAGTGCGTCGTAACGTACGACCCGTAAAGACCGTACATCCGTCGTGACACCCTTACCCAGGTGTGCAGGTGCCGTCGGGGTATTGAGTCAAACGTCTCTCTCCAAAACTACCAGACGGGTCATCCCTTCCAACTAGTCGTAAAGTCTCGACGACCTATCACCTAGAAGCTTCCGTCCCAGGTCCGTACATCTCATACGAATTATTTATAACTAGTTTACTACCTGACGAAAAGGTAGTACACTCTGGAGTGGATTTGAGGGAGGGACCTTTACCCTCAAATAACCGACCGGAAAACCCTCAGTATCCTTCGAGAGACCTTGGACGTAACTATTCCACTACAGGAACTGCTACCGACCCGTCTCGGTCCAATCGAATCTTCCCAACTCAAGGGTTTGCGGACGAGTTATCGGTCGAAGTGGACTCGTCCTTCAACCCAGTTCTTTACCTCGTCTCTAGGACTCTTCTAGGACTTTTCGGTCCTAATAGGGAGGAAGAGGTGATTTCGGTTCTTCTTCTCCTGATATCCGGGAAATTGAGGGCTCTTCACCAGTTTAGTTTAGTTAAGACTGATTAGATTCTCACTCTTTAGTAACTCGTGCTTTTGTCCACCCTTTAAATTTCACAAAGGGCACATAAGAGGTACGAGTCGAAACATCCAACATCCACTAGATACATTCGTTCTTGGTTCACCTGAAAAGAAAGTTTTGATTATACAAGGGTAATGGTCCGTTACGGGGAAAAATTGTCAGTCATAAAATTGTGTTCCCGTGGGGTCAAAGTGTTTTCTTAACTCGAAACTTTAATTATTTTACAAGACATTGATATCATGTCGTTCTCCTTTAACGAAGTTCTTTGTTCTTTTACGTTTCTTTGTGAACGTCACTGAAGAAACCGTTTTTTATGTTATGTTTACGTTTTATGAAGGGTACACCAAATCACTCTAATATGAAATCCGTACATCAATGTCGTTAGACAATCTTGTTTCACTTAAAGAGGTCTAATTGTGTCAAAGGACCCTTGGTTCCGTACCACATACTCCCGTCCCTAGTAAACCCCTTCCGAGTCTGTGTCGGGTGTATAGGGTCACCCTTCTAAGATCCAGTCACTTATGTTTCGTCTAACGAAGGTGTCATCCCGCTTCCCTGACCCCAAAGTTATTACGTCCACAATGTCGAAATGCGCGGTGCACCAGACCCACCACCCCACGACAAAAAGTATTGACCCACCAAGACGCACTGACTAAGAAGTAAAACAACGATAAACACGGTACGTACTGTTACACAACCCAGAAGGGATCGTGACCAAAAGGACCACGACTGAGTAGTACTTCTTAAACGAAACCAACTGAGACTGACTGGGGTAGATAATAAAAACCTTGTTGTGACCCGTCCGTGATGTGATCCCCTCTTTGCTGGTAAGACGGAAATCGACGGTAGGAAAGAGAGGACCTATCAACGTCAGTGAATCGGACCAGACGATACCCGATAAGAAGATTCTCTCTACGAGACGGAGGAGATGAAAACTGGACCGTCCCTGAGGGATACGGTGAGTTTCCGGACGTTTCAGGACGTATTGCGTGGAAGAGATTGAAAGGCACGAGACTAAACAGAGGTCAATGCGGGACCCGGGGCTCGAGGAAGGTGAGACCGGTGTGAACGGAGGAACGACCTCACGGGGTCCGGGTAAGGAAGAAGGGCGTATAGGTGCACCGAACGAATGACACTACTAGGACAAATTATGTTTGACGGGATGAGGAGGGTGTGAGGGACTAGAGGGAAGGCAAGGAAATGAATTCTGTGAATACTGGGAGGTTCTGTACTATATTAAACAATTAACAAACAGAACGTGACTTCTACGGTCGAGATACCTGTCGTCCCTAGAAACAAAATAAGTACTACACAGGGTCAGTAGATTTTGTCATGAACCTTGTATCATCCATGAGTTATTTATAAACGGTAGACTTATTTATTCATGTATTTATTCATTTATTGTGTATGTGTGTGTGTAGGAGGGTAGTGGTGAGTATGTACTTAACAAACAAAAGCGGTCGACGTTACGACTAACGTAAAGATTCTTGGCCTTAGTAACGACCTAGGTGTAAAATGTCAGTCACTAACGTGTCAAGGTAGTAGTCCTACGAGTGGTTCTCGTCTCAGGTCGACTCCAACGTCTACTTTCCCTTGTCATGTTCGTACCAGGGGTAGGGGAATTGTCACAATTTAGATTCCACTTGTACGTTTTCTCTATACCTATTGGGTCCTTATCGTAAGTGATAGATTAACGGTCCCTTCATTGCCGTAGAATGTGTGTGGTCTCCATGGGTAGATCGTTTATCGAAAATTCAGGATCGAAGACGACACTATATAGGACTGAGAAGGACGGTGACGGATTTGAGGTAGGGTTAACTCACTTACTGATAATAGGTCTAATTCCTGTGTTTCCTCCCCGGAACTACACGAAATCACCGATCAAAACGGAAGTAGTGTAGTACACAACCTTTCACTACATCGGGCCACCGATTCTCGCACCCAAGAATCCTGTATGTCGGACCGAAGAGTAGGACGGGGTAGTGAATGTTTAATACCCCGAACGCTGGGGTTCCTCACGAACGGTTTAAGGGCGTCCAAAAGAGTCCGTCCTTTAGTCGGAAGGAATATACTCCATTATTAGAGATAGTTCACGAGTCTCGTCACGGAAGGACGTCACTGGTACGGGGGTGAGGTCAGGTTCAAGTACCAGTAACGATAACAATACTTCCTTAGGTGACAATGTTGCAAAAACGGACTTGAAGTTCAAGGGGTAGTTGAACGGGAGGGAGTGTTGGAATAAAGGGTCACAGTCGAGAAGTAAAACGGACTTAGTAGAGAAATTGGGGAGAACCGAATCTGAGAGGAACAAAATGAGTACACGTGGAAAAGAAGAAACGAGAATGAAGAATGTGGTTGAGTCGGGATCTAAAAAGAAGGAGAAATAAGAGAACTAGGAAGGTTTGACTTGGGTATAGGGCTATATTCGAGGACGGACCAAGGAGGGTGAGGGAGAGTAGAGAGGAGAAAATTTCAAAACAAACAAAAAATACAGCTGGTAAAAATTTCTGAAATAACTTAAACAATGTTATAACAAAGACAAAATATAAAAGTAAAAAACCAGGGTTCTATGGACCCAAGAATCAAAGGACTGGTCCCTAGTTTGGACGTTGGGGACGTAACCTTCCTCTTTAGAATTGGTGACCTGAAGAGCCCTTCAGGACGTAGAGAGGGAAAAGACTCTCGAACCCCTTGAATAGAGAACCGTATGTACAGTCACGATAACTGACCTTCGGTCGGCATGTACAAGAACGGAGAAAGTTCCTGGAGGACTCTTTCTTGTAACCAGCACGTTAACAGCTGAAAACGACTCGGAAATAGAGGTAAAAACAAAAGGGTCCACGTCGGACCGGAACCTTTTATTTATCGAGATAAATCGAGTTCCCACCTCCTCTCCCAAAGTAAGTAAGTCAGTTGTTTATAAATACCTCGTGTTTGATTTACGAACGATATCTTATATAGTAAGAAAGGGGTGTCCTCAAGTACAGAAGACCTCTACTGTGACTTTACATATTCATGACTCTCCGACAACACCGGACCGAATAGACGTACTTACACCGGAACCTCCGTCGGAGTGACCCCAACGGAGATTGGACACGTCCATTGGACGAGTCCAATTGGAATCTCTGAGTCAAAGGAGTGGACGTTTTTACCTTGTTATCACGTGTGAAGGTGTCAATAATGAAAGAGAAAAAGACATAAAAAATAACCGGAGGTGAGACGTCCCATCGGGTCCCCACCCACCGACCCCACCCCACCGACCGAGGAATGTGAACGACTACCGACTACCGCCATGGAATCAAAGGAGTACGACACCCCAGAGTCGTACTTTGGTGACGGGGACCCTACCTATGAGTCAAAATCCCAGAGAAGGGGAGGAGAAGGAGAGATTCGGCTACGAAACCAAACCACATCGTCAAGAATTAGACGTCACTAAAGACGGAGGGTCCCCTGTAAACTGATACAGACGTCTGTGTCAACTACTAGTGTTGTTGTCACCCCCTCGACGACCGTAGGTCTCCCATCTCCGGTCCGTTCGACGACGTATAGGATGTTACTGTCCTGTCGGAAGGAGTTATTCCTTAGTAGACCGGGGTCACAAGTGTCACAACTCCACTCCTTCGGACAGGTCACCCATCACATGTCCAACCACACTGTACCAGGGGTATGACGAAAACACCCAGTCACCAGACGGTCGGGGGACGTGAGGACTCGAGAGAAGGGACTGAAAGAGATAGACCGTCTGAAGAGATTTACAGTTGAAACTGGAGATTAACTGGAGAGACCACCCCAGTTGAGTGGGGAGTCGTGGAGTCGAACAACCGTCAGGACAAGAGAGGTGAGGCGTGTCGTGCGTCCTTGGTTCCGTCCCCGTCCTTATGACTGAGTCCTGTGAAGAGACGAAACGCCCCGAGGGTAACCTGAGACACCACGAGGGGAGACGACCGTGTCTCTACAGGTCAGGACCCTCAGTGAAGGACTTCAGGAAGACTTTTCGTCCCAATACTTCCGAAGTTTGACGGTGGTAGGGTGGGGAGGTCCCTTTCGGACGAGGTGGGTCCCGGTCTTAAAGACAAGGCTCACCCTCCTCCCCGTCCTGGGTGCTGATACCGACAAAGCGAAGGGGATAAGAAAGTCTTGACCTTCGGAAAGAAAATGAATGGGTAGGAAGGGCCGATTGGGTGGGGAGACCCGACATAAGAACAGAAAGGGTCTCCCGTAAAAGAGAGGGAGAAAAGACCTCGAACCATTACAGACGTCCCTTGTACTGACACCCCACCTTATTTTTGGGTGTGGTAGTTATACAAACTGTATAACAAGTACAATATATCGTATGCACCGGATACAAGAAAGTTCGTAGATCAGGATCTGGTAGGGACCGGGAGGGACTCACAGTCGAAAGGAGAACGGTACCCTTGCCTCAGTTCTTTCACTCACTGTCCTGTCGCAGAGGAGCTGTGAGTGGGTCCTTGTTCAGTAAGGGCTCAAAGAGGACTTTGAGTACGAAGTAAAGGGACTGAAACCTTCCACGGGAGACTACTCCAGCGAACCGAACAAAGATCTGAAACTCGTCTCCATCCCGTCCAGTTGTGGACACGAGATAAACGGACCAAATAGAAAGAAAAGAAAAGAAAAAATATTACCCTTTTCGACGTCGAAAAGTAAGAATTATTTCTCATAATTGACGCCAGTGGAGTACTGTCCACAACTCTGAAACTAGTACACAAAATAAATTGTTGGGGGAGACGAAATACCTACGACTAGATAACCCTTTGTGTAAGGTTATAGAGTTAAAGTGATTAGAATGACACTTGAGGTCTTTATAATTTTATTCTTTTCTATACGTATATGTATGGATAGAATTCTTTTGTGACAAAGTAATGTAATATGTAAGAAAAAAGTCCTTAATACTGAACCCTTTTAATAAAAATTAGTATATTTTCCGTTTTACGTTAACTCAACAGTTCATATTTTCCTTTTATAAAAGAAAGGTATTTAGTAAAAGTTTTTTGGAATCCTGAAATATAAGAAAATTTAACAAAAAATTAAATTTTGAGGGTGAATATAGTGAAATAGAAATACCTCCACTAAAATTTTTACGTATTGTCACAAGTAAAATAATATTTAATATTAACATACTTGTAGTCTTAAAGTTTCAACTTTTGAACACAAGTACAAATATATAGTTGCATGACTTCACGGTCGTCTACAAGACACTAGTTATTCCGTGTTAAATACATGTAATAGGACTGCACAGGAACCGACCTTTACAACCAACCGTTATAGGTTTAATACCGACTTATACTTACTACTATTAGTTGTTCTTCCCATGGTAGTTATACCGATAACACCGTTCAACATAAAGTCGTCCGTTCATTTCATCCATAACTAAACTCGATTCAACCATTCGGATTGCTACTAAAATTTATTCTGACCACCCAGGTCAAACTTCACATTACCACGATTTTAATCGGAAACACAAAGAGTGTGTTTCAAACGAGGATCTCATGTGAATCTGGGTTATTTTCCAGACTTTACAGAACAGACGTAAACGTCGATCGTTCGTTTTATACGCTCTGAAAAGAAGTCCACGGGTCATTAGAGTGGTTCCTATCTCTAGTTACGTTACATAATTTATAGAACTTAAACCCGACGATAAAGTAGAATTCGGTCACCAAGAGTCGGAACTGACCATAATCTTAGTGGACCTTTTAATTGTTTAATATGTTGTTTTTAACCTGTCCGGTTAGTTTAGTAGAGAGACCTCCACACAGGACCCGTAGTTATAATTTTTTATACATACGATTCATAAAAATTATACGTAGAGTGATAATGTTTAATACGGGATCCACTTCATGTGGACTGAACGTCACAACAATTCATTTCGAAATTCATTACACGTTAGTTTAATCAAAGACAATATCAAAATAAAATCGATTATATGTTCATCGTAATTAATAGGTTCATATGATTATATACTCAGTGTAAATTTTTTTACACATTCCAGTTTCCTCCAACATTGAATCGTGAAGGAACACAAAGGTTTCGTAAGTATTGTTGTCCACTCAGACTGATACCGGTAGACCTTTAGACGCTTAATTAGTTAGGTACCTCTACTACTCTTAGATAGACTAAGAGTCGTCTGTGAAAAAAGAAATGAGGCACACTTTCACTTTCACTTCAGCGAGTCAACACAGGCTGAGAAACGCTGGGGTACCTGACATCTGATGGTCCGAGGAGACAGGCACCCTAAAAGGTCCGTTCTCATGACCTCACCCAACGGTAAAGGAAGAGGTATGAGGCACACTCCCACCTCACTAAAGACTTTCTAAGAGACTTTTTCAACTTTCTTGAGAACGAGTACTCAGATTGCTTAGTCCAAGACTCAGTCAGGACGACGACGGACCAACGGTGGGTCCCGACACCAGACAGCTGAGGGCCGTAACGAATTTTGTCGATCTTTACGTCAGAACCCCGGGTACGTCTGGATAACTCAGACTGAAGACGTGACTGTGTTCTAGGGATCCCTAGAACTTGTTCAGTCACCTAGGGAGACTCGGAATCAAGGGTATAGAATCATTACCCCCTAGGATTATAGAGGAGGGGTGTCTCATAAACTCTTGTTTACGTACTACATATTCGTAAAAGTATTTGATAAATAGCACCATTTTATATGTACTACATTTTATCTAGTGAAATTGGTAAACGTCACACATCAAGTCACCGTAATTCACATAAGTGTAACAATGGTGATAAGTGAAGATCTTGAAAAAGTAGTAGGGTTTGACTTTGTGTCACCGTTTTTGAGACGTCTGTTATTAAGGGGTAAATGAGAAATGAGAAGGAACGTCAGGGACCGTTCGTTACAAAAAGACAGACAAACTCTATCTAACTTCCCCTGTTGTCTCCTACTCTACCAACCTACCGTTGTGGTGGAGCTACCTATACTCAAACTCGTTCGAGGCCCTCAACCACTACCTGTCCCTTCGGACCCCACGGAGTCAGACACCCTAGCGTTTCGCAACCTGTACTGACTCACTAACTTGACTGACTACGTTATCTAACGAGATCCATGAGTATATTCATCTTCGTATGTCACAAACAGGGGAACACTGACCAAATAAAGTAAGTCATATTGTAAGGATTGTAAGTAAACACAACATCGTACACATTCTTAAAGTAAGGAAAAGTTTCGACTTATTATAAGGTAATATATATATATGGTGTAAAACAAATAGATACATAGACGACTACCTGTAAACTCAAGGAAGTGGGAAAACCGATAATATTTATTATGACGATACTTGTACTCATGTATCAATAGAGAAACTCAAGGACGAAAGTCAAGAAAACCCATATATGAACCTTCACCTCCGAAGAGTCCGCCGAGTCACCATTTCTTATACGTCCTCTACGTCCCTGCTAAAGACCCAACCCCTCTAGGAGACCTCCTTCTTCACCGTGGGGTGAGGTCATAAGAACGGACCTTTTAGGGTACCTGTCTCCTCCGACTTCCCGATGCCAGGTGCCCCAGTGTTTCTCAGCCTGTACTGACTCGTACGTACGCTATCTTCACCTTAACGACCTAGTAAGATACTTAGACAAATAAAAGTAAAGATAAATTAAAGTATCTTTAAGATACAAATAAAACGACCCTTGACGGTATGACAAAAGGTTTCATCGACATGATAAAATGTAAGGGTGGTCGTCTCAGGTGTCCTAAAGTTAAAGAGGGATAAAAGTGGTTGTGACAAAATAAAAGACAATTTCATATTATCGGTGGGATTACTCACACTTTACCACAGAGTAACACCAAAAATCAACGGAAAGGGATTAATCATCCAGAAGGACCACCGAGTCACCATTTCTTAGACAAACGGTCACGTCCTCTACGTCCTCGGAAACCGAGTTAGGGAAGCAACCCTTCTAGGGGACCTTTTCCTTTACCGTTGGGTGAGACCAAAAGAACGGACTTCTTAGGGTACCTGTCGACTCGGACCGTCCGATGTCAGGTATCCCAGCGTCTCTCGACCTATGTTGACTCGTGCGTGTGTGTGTGTGTGTGTGTGTGTGTGTTACTAATCAATACAACTCATAGAAAAGTACACGAATAACTGATATTTCATAGAACATAATATATCGAGAACGTTAAAACTCTACTAATGTAACTCTAAACCTTCATGACTGATGTAACAAGTTCTTTGAAATGTCTAAAAGAAGTTGACAAAAACCTGATTTAATCGGTCCAACAGAAAACCTCGTACGTACTGGACATTTATGATAGACTCTCAATTTAACACTTCAGACTTTTATGATGTCGTAAACAGGACAAAGGAGTAGGTAAACAACAACAACGAGTCAACGTTTCAACACAGACTGAAAAACTCTGGGGTACCTGGCGTCGTGCGGTCCGGAGGGACAGAGAGTGGTAAAGGACCTCAAATGGGTTCAAGTGCAGGTAACTTAGCCACTACGGTAGGTTGGCATAACAAGAGATAATGGGAGAAGAGGAAGACGGAGGTTAGAAGAGGTCGTAGTCCCAGAAAAGGTTGCTTAGTCGACACTTCCTTTATTGAGATGGAACATCTTTACAGAACTCCTAATTCACTTTACTATGTGCATTTCACTAATCACTCCTATGTTCTTCGAAGAACAATAAACGAGAATGGTATACCTCATTCACCTAGTAATGAGTACCAAGTCTCTTCTGCTCCCTGACTTCAACCCACTACATCTTCCGTGTCCTACGGCTCTCTGTCTCCTTCCTCTTCTCTCATAAAACTCCGGTACTCAGGACGTTACTTGACACATACCGAATCAACCACTTAAACAAGTGTCTTCACCCCTCATCTCCATTCCGACCCTCCCAATCAACCTTGGCCTGCCGTCCCCACACATACCTCCCACTCAGGTGGTTCTTCACACCCGAAAACTTCCGTCACCCCTTGGTGACTTCCCAGATACAACCCTCACTGTACTAGTTTCGACGGACAAATAACAAGTGAGTCCGTCCGCACTGAGAGTTTGGTGTCATCGTCGTGGGTATGGACTCCGAAACTAGAACTTGTAATGACGATAAATGGAAAACCCCTCATGGAACCTACAAATGTTACACGGTACATTAGTCAACGTAACCAATTCTCTATTCTAATAGAATTTCGTTCCCTCCTGACCTGAACCGAAACCTTTCGAGTCCCTGATTTCCTTTACCGCGACTTCCAAGTCGACCACAAAGGGAGACGTTTAGATACTCCGTACCAGAGTTGTTATAAAAATCATACATCTTGTAATACGGTTCCAAAAGGGGTTTCCCTATTTGAACGGAAGTTCTTCCAATGTCAGAATGGGTCCTACCCCTTTCTTTCGACGTAATTACGTCATACCTTATAAAAGTTTATATGATATGTTATGAGTACCTTTCGCAACCCTGACACTTACTCCCTACACCATACTCTCTCTGACAAGAGTTAAGGTGATGTCAAATCGTCTTAGTAATTTCTTACTGACACAAAGATTTATTAACGGACCGAAAGAAAACAAAAGTTAATTTTATTATATTTTCAATGATCACTTCAAGACAATGAAGTTCACGTCGTACAGTTTTATCCACCCTCTTGTTATTTGTTTGTACATTTCATAAATACAAAGGTAACTGTCTTGATTAGTAAAGTTCAAAGACGGAATTTCTTACCCGATAATCTCCAGGAACCATTTGTTTTTAAAGTAGACCAAAGATTTATATACAAACGTAAAATATTTAACATGAAAAGAATGGTTCTTTTGATAAAATAAAATTTTATACTATACTAAAATATTGATTCCACAATCTTTACCAATATAATTGGTTTATTTAATCAGATTAATTTCACGGTCACCCTATTACTTGTTTAAGGAGGTGGAACGAGACCTCTTGAGACTTCAGAAGTTAAAATATCCTGTAAGGTGTTTGTTAAATATGTACGGTTTCCTTCACTAAATTGAGTTCCTAGTAAATATGTTTTCGGTGAGAAACCCATACTTTGAATTTGATCTTATCCATAGTGAGTTCTAAGTCTTTTTGTCTTTGGTGCAATCCACAAAGTTCATCCCTTCCTAAATTATCTTCCTTAATCTCGAAGATTCTTCTCCAACTTTCCGACTACAACGTTTACTTCAGTCTTCTCCACTTCACTTCAGCGAGTCAGCACAGGCTGAGAAACACTGGGGTACCTGACATCGGATGGTCCGAGAACCATTTGTTTTTAAAGTAAACCAAAGATTTAATATACAAACTTAAAATATTTAACATGAAAAAAAAATGGTTCTTTTTATCAAATAAAATAAAATTTTACACCATACTAAAATATTGATTCCACAATCTTTACCAATATAATTGGTTTATTCAATCAAATGAATTTCATGGTCGTCCTATTACTTGTTTAGGGAGGTGTAACGACACCTCTTGAGACTTCAGAAGTCAAAATATCCTGTAAGGTCTTTGTTAATATATATACGGTTTCCTTCACTAAATTAAGTTCCTAGTAAATATGTTTTCCGTGAGAAACCTATACTTTGAATTTGAGCTTATCGATGTCGAAACGGTGACGTCAGAATGGTACTCTTCGACGACAATGATGAGTCTAGTCCTTTGATGTTCTTAGATGACGGATACCAATGTCGACCAGTATCGGTAGGACACCGTGGGTCCGACTATTGATCTTCCCTTTTGAATCTTCAACGACGCTTTGAAGTGTAGACGATTAGGAACTTGAAGGTACAGAATGTCTTACAATATGTAAAGTAACTGTCTTACATAAAGAAAAACTCTTGGTACTTTCTTTACTTCAGACTCCGTAGACTAATGGTCGGAAAGTCAGGACCCTATACCCCCTCTCGTACATTCGCCCTCCCACTTACGACCAACAGTTATTATTTCGTTTCTCTACACCTATGATAAATATCTACTCCTTTAACTACGTACCCTCAAGCATTGCACGACTTTCGGTGGCTCACACTCTAAGTTTTGGTCCAGATAGACTAAAGTCTTGGTCTCTAAAAACCGTAAATATGACCGTTTATAGCACAGTGTCTATCGAGGTTTTGGCTTAGACGAAGGAACGAAAGAACCGAAATTTAGGAGTAGTCGAGTGTAAAAAAATCCGATATTAAGTTTTGTCCGGTAATGTTTCCCTAATAAACCGTTAAATGAACCACCAAAAGGTTTAAACGATTGGAAAAATTGAGGAAGGTCTTTTACACTAAACCCATCGAAAACCTTAATCCCATTCGAGGGATCTATACTTCACAACTAAACCAATATAAAATCCCTCATCCCATTTCTTAATAAACACGGTGTTGAGAATTTAGGTCTGAATTTCGGTTAAATATGGTGTTTGTTATACATACTTTAGGGATTTCGTACAGGGCAAATTGAATAAGAAATTCAAAGAATAGTCAGAACCGAATTCTACTTCAATATTCGGTTCCTTGTTTTAACCGTAAATGACTAATAATGAGAGTGGGGGTTGTTTTCGGCTTTATCTTCCTACATGCAAACCATATTGAGTGCATAAGTAAGGAACGGTGCGTAATTAATGACACATGGAACGACCCGAGGAAATAAGTAGTTGTCTGTAAGTAACGCGACAAATAAGGGGTAAACGGCTGACGTGGGAAAAGAGGGGTGCAGTGTGTCTAGGTGACGTACTTATGACTAATGTACGTCCAAAGGCCCCCACCAACAGAGTTGAACGTATCTAGGTCTAAAAAGATCAAGAATAACGATCCACTAGTAAACAATGAGTAAACTACCCTGTTACTTGTCGTCACCGCTAAGACCTCTAATATGTACATTTGTAACGTTGTGTCTGTTTGTGGTCCTCTTCCTAATACCAGTCTCAAACATCGTGTGAAGACACAGTCCTAGGTCCTTACGGTTTTAAGTTGGTTCCCTTATCTAAGAAGGGAACTGGTCTTCAGGAGTCTTGGTCTATACCCCCATAATGGGTTTATTGAATGAAAATGAAAAACAAACAACTAGACAAACGAAAGACCCAGAAGAACTCCTTGTCGTTTCTCGAGTCTCCGAAGGTACCCTTTCATTTCTATTGTGAAAAGATGATGTGTCGAGGAAAAGGGGGAACTCCCCTATCATAGTATAGATTTCACGACGAACTACCTACTCTCCTCTGTTGGGTCAACCTTTCTTTACAAAACGACCGAACCCACCCTTTATCTTCCCCGACATCAAACCGGACCTTTATATTCGACCTAAACTAAATCTTTGAGAAAAGTAGTACCCACCAAGTCTCCAAGATTTCATTCGACTTTTAAAAGAAAGGAAAGTCAAATTATAAACGAGGAAATCAGGATTACGAAAATTAGACGACATACCAATCTACCAAGGAAAAAAAATTCCGTAGAATATGAATGGAAATTATACCGGTAGGGTTATCATTCCACTATTGCAAAATAATATGAATAAACGAATGACCAGACAGAAGATGGACCTGACACTCCAGAGTTCCCGTTTTTCACATAGAATCAGTAACCAATAGACTTCATAAATCGGACTTTACATTATACAGAATCATTCCGTCACTCAATACTGGTGACCACAAGAAGATATTCCATTGGGTCCGTAATCGACCCCGGGGTCCCGTCTGAGTTCAAGAACCGGACACAGGTGGTACTTCTTTGTTAAGCCTTAGAAATAACTAAGGGGTTTTATTTCGGTCATCCGTTTTCATCCTTTACTTACAAAAGAACTCCTACTAATGAAAGTGACCACCCCTCCTAAGTGGCGTATGGAGAGAGAGAGAAATTATTGAAATATATCTGTCTTAGTGTCTTATATATGAGAAATATTCCGGAAAGAAAGATATATACGAATCAATAAAACTCTAAAGAAATACAGTAACGAACTGAATTTCAAGTAAGGAAAAGTAGCGACTCATCATAAGGTAGCGTACCTATATCGTCTTAAACAAATAGGTCCGAGAACAATTACTGTCTTTCAACAAATATTATAAGAAATACCAGGAAAATTATAGATATCTGTCATAACACTACAAGTGAAGAGTGTAAGAACTATAACTATTAGAAGAGAGAAAACCAAGACTGGTCATACCTGTTATCCAAATATTTAAAATAACTAGAAGAGTTTCTTGGAAAACCAAAGTAACTAAAAGAGAGAACAGAGAGACAAAAAACAACCCGTTTTATTAAAAAATATCCGTCTCTAATCCCTTACTCACTTTTTATACGATTACCAAAAACTATCTAAGACTAGAACTAAGATTAAAAAGAGAAAACGAATAAAACACGAATTACGTATCATGTATGAGTCAATTCACCACCTGGGGAAGAGTAAAAATTTAAAAGGAGAATTAAAAATTCCGTAACTGAGTTATACATGTTGTGTAGGGTGAGAGGTAAGATGCAAATCACAAAACTAACTTATCTTAGTACGGGAGTGATCGTATAAAATAAAGAGTACTAATATACTAATGAACTTGATTAGAGTTAGTTCAATAAACGGTGTTATAGGAGACTGAAAGGGTAAAAATTCTACTCCCGTGACCCTACAGAAAATCACAAAAGGTTTGACACACAATACTAGGTAATTATCCAGTACTTTGTTTATTCCATCCAGTGTCAGTAAAAATTTATTACTCTATCTTATCTTATTTTTATAGTCTGTCGAAGTGGGTATCATTCCCATTCATGACAGAACACTTTCATAAATACCACCCAGTCTTCTTTGTTCAAATGTTTTGTGACCTAATCTAGTAGAGATTCCTGGTAAGGAAACTAAGAGATTAAGGACATTAACTGCACAAAGTGAAATAGTAACATGTCGTATTTAAACAGATTTATTTTTGCATTGTTACTGGATGTACATTTATTTTTTCTATTTAACAGGACACCAAACCTTCCAAGACAAACACTTTTTAATTTCACGAAGTAGTTTGACCAAGAAGATCGAAAAGTGGTGTCTTGAACCTAAAAATTTATAAACCACACAATTTTGGTATCTTTGGAAACACTTGTACTCATTAAAAGAAATTTTTTAAACTTTTAAAATTTGTACGAATGAAAGAAAACTTAAAAGAAGAGTAACAAGTACACATATATATGTAGAATAAAAAAAACTAACGACAAAAATCGTAAATTACATGTCTTGGATATTTTTCCTAGACATATAATATCACTTATATTTTACATGAATCACAAGAGATATAAAATTTGATGTTCAATCTATCAAAACAGAACAAAAAAAGAAAAAGTTGAAGAAAAGGTAATATCAAATAATGTTCTATAACTTATATCAAGGGACACGATGTGTTATCCTAGAACAATAAATACAAAAAAATTTCGTATATAAATACAAGTACCAGTGTAAAAGAATATTTCTAAAGATGTATCGTTTTTAGTTGGGTGAAATCCTAACAATGTCGATAGATATATCATAACTTGACATAATTATACATTTTTCGAATTAAATTTTGTTGTATCATTAAATGTGGTAATCCTTAAAGACATAACTAATTGACACTGTTTTTTCCACTCGCAAAAGAAACCAATCCGTGACACGATTAAAATTTTTGACCGCTAAATACTACAATCGACTCAAGTCACAAATCTTCTCGTCCCTAACTACGGGGATGGGAGTCTCTGTCAACTTACCAAAGACAGTTCGATTCTATGTCCGTCACTGTCCCGTTCCTCCCTACAAGTCTACTGCCGACACCGGTCTTGATCCAGACCTCCCCTGTTCAGAGATTCTTGGTGTCTCACAGTCTCTATCTTAAGTAGAACTCATAGAGGATTGGTTTAGGTTGTGGGTCAAAAGTCTATCCTTTGTCCAAGTCCACCACTGAAAGGGACAATGGGACACGTCCATTGTTTTGAACTTAGAAAACTAATGTGTTAGAATCGAACTTCGAAATCCTATCCTTTTGGCTAGTCTGGGACCCTCATGTCTTCTCCGCCTCTTATGTCTTTCCTACGTTAATTCTCTCAAGTCTGTATCCAGTCCCTGACCTGGTAAAAAGTACCAGTCTCTCTCTCTCCTCCAACCCTTATGTCTCTAGGGAGTTGGGTCTTTCATTCTTATCATCTACATTCTATTGGTAGTCACTCGAGTCGCGAATCCGCTTTATAGACCCCTGATCATCGAGGACGACATGGCTTTCCTCAACGCCAGTACCGTACTTGTAGGGGTTCATACGTCCTTTTCCACTGAGGAAGACGACATACTAAGACTGTGTCTCTGTTTTCGTTTCTTTCAAGTTCCACCCCTCGTCCCTCGTGTCAAGAAAGTTTTTTTATTTTGTGAGATAATTCAACCTTAAAGTCTATTTGGTGTCTATTGAAAAATACACATAGGGTACATAATAGTATTATATTAAAATATATTATATATACCCTATTTCATTTTTAATAAACACCAAATAGAATTTAAGTTTGAATTGACCCATGCAACACAAAAACAAAGGATTTAGAACGTTGAGATGAGAGTGTCTCATCGTTCTTTATACTAGCGAGAGACCCCACTATTTCCGAGTTTTTAGTACACAAAACCGCGGCACATCGAGAGAGGTCATAAGACTATGGGATATACGGACGTGTATGGTTTATATGTTTGGAGACGACCCGAAAATAAAGGGATAAACTTGTTTATCGACCATCAAAATGTTTCCTGCAGTAATGATTGTGCCAGAACTCCGACTGACAAGACGCAAAATATGTAGAGACAATCAAAGGTCTCCTCACTTTCAAATGTTTGGTCAATATCTCGAACGTCCACCCCTTCGAACAAGGATCGCACCTCTCCGGGCCGTTACTAGTTTTGAAACGTCCTGTGAAGGACGAGGTCGTTCCTCGTCGACGACGTCGTCAAGTTCTACCTTTCGACCGAACGTCAACCATGAGTTAGTCATATTTTTGTACGTAAAATTTTTCCTTCCTTTCATCAAACGAGGTTCTATAAAGATCCGAGATAATTTCAATCGAGATTAATAAAATTCCTTTTGACTATACTTTTTTAGATTTGAACCTTTCCTTCGGGTTCTCAACGACCCGGAAGTCCTTTACGTATGGTCTTACGAAGAACGTTGTGACAAATACTACTATTTTTTTTTTTTCTGTTCCCTTCTTGTCTTACAGATAGATTTGCACAGATAGATTTGACGTACCAACTCTTTTAGTAATCTATAAGTGAGACACCTGATAAACCATTGATACCGACAATAACCCGAAGGGGTCAACCTCTACGTTACCGTTGGGTGAGGTCGTGAGAACGGACCTTTTAGGGTACCTGCCTCCTCGGACCATCCGACGTCAGGTACCCCAGCAATTCTCAGCCTGTGCTGACTCGTTGAAGTGAAAGTGAAAAGTGAAAGTACGTAACCTCTTTCTTTACCGTTGGGTGAGGTCACAAGAACGGACCTCTTAGGGTCCCTACCCCCGCGGACCACCCGACGGCAGATACCCCAGCGTGTCTCAACCTGTGCTGACTTTGCTGAATCGTCGTCGTCACCGAGTCACCATTTCTTAGCCGGATGTTACGTCCACGACACCCTCCTCTACGTCAAGTTAGGACCCAACCCTTTTAGGGACCTCCTCCCGTACCGTTGGGTGAAGTCACAAGAACGGATCTCTTAGGGTACCTATCTCCTCGGACCGCCCGATATCAAGTACCCCAGAGTTTCTCAACCTGCGTCAACTTCGGTGAATCGTGTGTGTACCGACAATAATTTGTATTCCTCTATCTTAGTACTCAGGATTTGACCTCCCTACTAGATGATATATCCATTCACTCTTTTTTTTTTACAGATGTTATCTTAAACAAAGTTATTTTTTCTCACTTTCGTTCCTGATTTTGAGGTGGTCCGGAGTCATTCATATATACATATAAACATGTATAAAAATACTCATCTCACACCTTTACAGGTGTAGTTTGACATAATTTATGAACCCTACTTTACCCTCGACCCCTCTTCTAATAATTAGGAAACCAACTTGGAGAGACATAAGAGACCGAATAATGTTGTGTATGCATAATGGAGACTTTCAATTTTTTTATTATAGTTATTTTATAATTTTTAATATACTGTCCATCTATTTTTTCTAAATGAGTACCCGAGGAAAGCTGTCACCTGAGAAATGGTTTAAGGAAGAAAAAGTAAAGAAGTATGTGTATATTTTATATCTAGTTAAGTGTTTTAAAGTCAACTGTTTGTTAATAAGATCCTTACCTGAAGACAAAACTCCATACAGATATGAAAATAGATTCCTTAAATTGGTCTTCATCTAAACCGGAATGACCCCTTTTAAGATCTAAAATACTTTTTTGACTCTACTCAATTACCATTGTTTGACTCTAAATGGTTCTTAGGATCATGTTTTCGAGACCGAGTCAATAGACACTTCGACGGGTCTACGAGACGTATAGAAATAACGTCACTTCTTGGTCGTGTACATTTCGGAATAAAAATCCCGATACAGGTAAGGAACAAACATGGTAGAACGTTCGTCGGTCGGAGACTTCCAGGGAAAAGAGTTATAACTTATTATTAAACCATAAAATGTCCAATTGGATAGTGTATGGTGACAAGATCTTTCAAGATGTATGAGTCTAGGTTTCGGTTTTTTCATAGTCTACGAAAAAATATAGAAACATATAAAATACATAAATGTAATTTTTAAAAAATAAAAAAGGGACAAGAAGTTGATAGTGTCTAAAAAAACCTTATTCTACGTATTCATGTTTATTTATACTTTGTATATTGTTACAACAATTACGCCTTTCCCGTCTACAAGTTATTCCGACTATCCATTTATTTTATTCCCAATAGTGGAAACATCGAAAGAGTCAAGGGACGAGTCTCTTCCGTTACCGTGGGGTGAGGTCATGAGAACGGACCTTTTAAGGTACCTGCCTCCTCGGACCATCCGACGTCAGGTACCCCAGCGATTCTCAGCCTGTACTGACTTCGTTGAATCGTCGTCATGGTCGTCAAGGGGTGACTTGACTTCATAACTTAACCAAAAGTCGATTGTCTACTAATATCTCTGATCCTCTTAAAACGAAGATTGAATAACTTCTAGTAATTTAAGCAGTCTGTGGACGGGGTAGGTATGTTAACCTACCCCCCTACACTTACGGTTTTGGTTTTCAATGACACTTCTGTTACTTTATTGTCCATACTTAACAAAACTCCAAGAACCTTTGTCGACGAAGGCGACGACGACGATTCAGTGAAGTCAGCACAGGCAGAGACACGCTGGGGTGTCTGTCGTCGGGTGGTCCGGGGCGGTAGGGACCCTAAGAGGTCCGTTCTTGTGACCTCACCCAACGGTAAAGGAAGAGGTTACGTACTTTCACTTTTCGCTTTCACTTCAGAAAGTCAGCACAGGCTGAGAATCGTTGGAGTACCTGAGTTCGGATGGTCCGAGGAGGTAGGTACCTTAAAAGGTCCGTTCTCATGACCTCACCCCACGGTAACGGAAGAGGCACCTTTGTCGATCTAACCAGGTTTCTTGTAAACAATTAGTCGACGAGAGAATCAGAGTTTTGGGTCAGTTTTGTTTTGTGGGTGTCCATACATAAATTGTTATAAGATAAAACGTAATTAATTTCCATCAAAAACTAATATACTCTAAACAATTCTGTGTTATCCTGAGACCCGAGGGAGGTCTACTTCACGAATACCGAAATCCTTACTTGAGTTACGTTCCGTCGGGAAATTTGTTATGTTTCGTGTCGTAGAATGCGAAACGAAAGGAAGTTGTGGACTTCCCTGAACTGGGTCCTAAACTGGACTTCCCTGGACAACGTCCACGTTTCTACAGAGGACAAGTACCACCGGGAAAAGTCGACTCCCAGAAAGGTGTTGAAGGACTTCCGGTACGATGACCTGGTGAAAAGTCGTCTAGACATAATACAGATTATAAAACTTCGGTACTCTTTGTTTAATAAGAAACCTGACCTTGAAAACCTCCTTTAATTTTATATACGTTGAAAATTTACTGAAATGTGTAGACTTTAGTAAAATACTCGTGTTCTCTTATTAGGTCCTTAGACATATTAAACCGAAGGGGTATTTCAAACCACTTCTTCCTTTACCGTTGGGTGAGGTCACAAGAACGGACCTCTTAGGGTCCCTACCGCCTCGGACCGCCCAACGGCAGATACCCTAACGTGTCTCAGCCTGTGTTGACTTCACTGAATCGTCGTCGTCGTCGCCGTCGTCGTCGTCGCCGTCGTCGTCGTCGTCGTCGTATCAAACCATGAAAACTCTGACTTTCTCGACTTTATAAAAACACTCTTTACACTCGAAAAGAAGATTAGTGTTTTAAATTCTTTTGTAAATTAAATAACAATAATAAAGTAAAAATGGTTTTTTTTTAGTGGAAGTTCTAAGGAAAGAATACACTCTTCTCTTTCCTCAGTTCGTTCCTGACGGGAGGAAAGTGTCTCCCGGACGACCCCAGGGACCCTGTTGCACTTTGTTCGGTACGGACGGGTACCGACATAGACAAGGGATTGACGACGGATGACGACACGCAAGACAAGACGTGGGAAGTCCCACCCTCCTTGTCCACCACTTAGGTAATGGTTTTGGTAGGACGATAATCGGTTTATCATGTGTGTGTTTCAGGTCTTCTTCCTTGTTTTGTTTAGTCCAGATAAGATTGGGTATTTCCAGATGTTCCGTCTCTAAACTCTTCCAGAAGAAACGAAACAAGTCAAGTGTGTTCGAGGAGTCACCCAGACCGTATCCCGACGGTCTATATTATGTCCTGTGGGTCAATGTAAACTTAAAGTCTATTTGTTCCTTACGTCCCTCATAAACTCTGTATATGTTTATATCATAACGTATGTAAGGTACTAATAGACTTTAAGTTCACATTGACATGTGAGACATAAACATGAACGTTTTAGACCGGTGGGATTAGAGTCCGGAATAAGGACCTAAGAACTCCAGGGGGACTGGGGTCTAAGGAAGTAAGCGAGTGAGTAAGTAAGGCGTTTGTGAAGACCTCGTAAATGATACACGGTCCGAGACAAGAACCGAGGTCTCTTTCTCACGGTTTATTCTATCCGTCAGGAACGGGACAGGATCTTGTAAACCAGAACAACATTTTGTCTAGTTTTTTTTTTTTTTCTAAAATTCGTTCCTTCTTTTATTTCTTAGTTGTTCTATTGAAGTTTACCACTATTCACTATATTTTATTACTTCTTCTCGCTCCAACCGGGAGCACTCGTCTCTTCCGGTGGACCCTCACGTGATAGACACCGAACTTCCTACTTCTCTGTCGGTGCCGACCTCGACTTCCCTCTCGTTAGGTGAGTCTCCCTTGTCGTTCACCTTTTCGGACATCCACTCTGTACTAACTTAAATGTTTACTGTCCTTCCTCTTCTTACACCGACCTAACTCGTTCACCATTGTCTTTTCCGACCCTTCCTTGACGTCACCCCACCCCCGTCTTGTGTCTCGTGACAACCACGACCCCTTTACCCACGACTAAATACCAAAAGTTTCTAGTGAAGCCGACGAGGTACCTTTTACATAAAATTCCTCCTTGCACATCCTCGACCCTCTGGTAAATCCTCTGACAGGGATGCCCCACTACTACCACGTAACCTGATCCCTCTTCTCCGACTACCTAACCTTATGCAACTTCTTAGTTCTGCTCAACGACCCCATATCACACCTCTCACCCCGTTGTGTCTCCTAGGTCCTACTAAGGACCTTCAAAGAACTTCCCTTTTGGTAAAGAAAGAGGAGGAAAGGGGGAGGGGAATTAAGAAGGGTAAGAAGGGAACAAGTGACCGAAACAAACAGGGACGGACCGAGTTGGGAGGACTAGAACGAGAAGACGACCGAAGGTCCGGTCTAAGAGTAACGAACTCCAGGTATGGACCGCAGACAACGATCAACCCAGACCCCGTCCCCCTGTTCCTCCACAACTTACGACTCCAGTCCCTTCTTTTTCTCCCTTCCCAAAAAGTGGTGTCAACTGGAAGGAAACCTGAGTAGGAACCCACAACATTTACATAACCCAGAAAAAAGGGAAGTTGACAACATTGAAGTAAATAGTTAGATCCGAGGTCTTTCCCCGTTTTCTACGTTCCAACAGGACAAAGTATAAAAAGGTTTCTTATCGAAGGGCTCCACCACGATCACCATTTCTTGGACGAACGGTTACGTCCGTTGACTTCTCTGTACTCAAGTTAGGGAACCACCCTTTCAAGGGGACCTCCTCCCGTACCGTTGGGTGAAGTCATAAGAACTGACCTCTTAGGGTACCTGTCGCCTCGAACCACCCGAGGTCAGGTATCCCAACGGTTCTCTACCTATGTTGATTTCGGTGAATTTCACTTTTACACTCAGGGAGTCAGTCTAACATCGCGAGGTCTAAGAGGACAGGTACTCCAAAAGGTCCGTTCTTATGACCTCACCCAACGGTAAGGGAAGAGGTCTCTAGAAGCGTTGGGTCCTTAACTTGGGTTCAGAGGATGTAACGTCCGTCTAAGAAATACTAAACTCGGTGGTCCCTTTGGAGAATCGTGTGTGTGTTTCTTATCGATGTAAAGTTCATTTTTAAAGTCCGTTCTCACTCTTTTCCGAGAGTAGAAACTATCACCGACCGAGAGTGGAAACTCTCACCGACCGAGAGTGCGGAATTTGGGATTCGAACAAGACGAACTTAACACTGAGGTCGGTTCTTTAAAGAAACAGTAAGGATTCAAGTCCTTCTCACCATTTATACTATTTTTTACCATTTATAGAGTCTCTTTATTACATACCTCCTTCCTTTACTCCCCCCTTCTTCCTTCCTTTCTTCTTCCTCTTTCCTTTCTTCCCTCCCTGTCTCTTCCTCGCCTTTTTTTCTCGTTCTCGTTCAAAAGGGTGTTATTATAGACTCGTTTTTAAATGACGAAATAAAAGAATTAGATTACCACTGGTTTGGAGTGGTTGTGTCTGTATTTCGTCTTGATCAGACTCTCGGTCATGACTAAGTATAGACCCTATCTCCTCCGTTACTGAATCCTCCTTTTTTTGGTCTACTCTCGTTTTGGGTTTGGTGAGATTCAACCCAAATTACCACTGAGACATCGTCGACCACAACTCTCGGGGGTCTCCCACCCCGACGGACACAGAGACTGGAAACGTCGGGACACAAAGTGTCTGCTGTCTGCGTCGGTCGTAAGTGAGGACATGTTCCCTTTTTCCTTCCTCGGTTCGGGAGGAGAGGCCCGGGGTAATGGAGTACAAATTCCCTTCCCCAACCTGGCTTATTCGAGTTTCCAGGGAAAGTCGAAGTTATGGTACAAGGGAGTGGAAAAGACAAAAGAGTGAGGACGAAGTGAGAGTGTGTAAAGAGACATCGGTTGTGACAAGATTTTTGAAAGAAAAGGAATGGAGAGAATGTTCGAAGTCCGTAACTGGTCTCAAGGTCGTCAAAGACTGAAGACTACAACCGTCGAATAATATAAATCTGGAACTCCCTCCTATCCATTTATTTTGTCAACGAACCACCCAGTCTCAGTACATGTGATTTTAGAAGCATAATCATATATTAGTTCATGGTCTCTTTTCTAGACACTTTAAATCTAAACCTTGTGATCAAGGTTTTTACGTCGTCTGACACTAATAGTGTAGTTCGGAGGAAGAGACACTTCGGTGTATTTCGACGAAAGTTTCTGTTACCGATGGTTCAACACGTACCAAACCTCTGACCGTCGACCGGTCCCTTACCGAGGGAGGGGTGTTGAATATCTTGGGTCACATTGACGTATACACAATGATGTCTTTACCCAGTTAGAAGATAACGACCCGTTCCGGGTGAAGAATAAATGTAGAACTTTTTATTTCTTTTTCTTTTCATCTCATAGTTAGTCCCTTTGATTATAAAATGGTTCGGTAAAGTCGGTGACTCCTAAAAACAAAAAGGTCTCTGTACTTTCTACTACCATAAACCTCTATCTAGTCTTTTCTTAATAGGTTTATAAAGAGTTCACAGGGGGAATAAAAAGTCTAATATTTACTTCATCTCCCTACTGTATTTGTCCCTATTGTCGGAAGACTATGACAGTAGTCATCTACTTGGTCAATTTTGCGAAAACAGATGTCCCTTACCTTTTAAGTAAATATAAACCGAAATTGTTAAATAAATAAATTGTGTTTTTTATTAAAATTACATTTTTAAGACACCCAAGTCCTCGAGTTAACACAGTAGTCCCTATATCAAAAGATAGAAAGATGAGAATAAAAGAATTCGGTTGATAGGAGTTCCAGGGTTTACCGACGGTAACACGGTCCGTCACGGGACACTACTGTCATAACTACGGTCTTTTTCCTTACAGAGAAAGACAGAATCGAAGGTAGACTTCTCTCTCCTTTTTTGGGAGGTTCTTCGGAGTGGTGACTCGGGAGGGGGTGGTAAAAGTGACCAGTATTACCACAATATCCGTATGTGGAAGGACCTAGGAAATGATTCATTCCCTTACTCTTATGGTACTAACCGGATCCGGACACGACAGATCATCTCTATATATTCGGTGTGTATATTAAAATTTAAAAGATCGTAAGTGTAATCTTTCCTTTGTTCACTGTAATCAAGATTATTATATAAAATAACTGTGGTTACATAGATTTTATAATAGAGTTGTATATTGATTATGTTCTTTACTTAGCACAAAGTAAAATATGAGAAAAAATTATAACTAAAAAACATTAGATCACATATAAAATGTGAGTGACGTATAGAGTTAAACCTAACCGGCGTATAACTCCCTCGTTCTCGGTATATACCTGTCACTCCCAGATCTAACTTGTTCTAATTAACAGTCGTAAGATCTTTCCTCAAATTGGAGGGGACTGTAGTACCAGGGAGTCTCCTCCTCGAGAAAAGGAAGCAGCAGGAACGACATGGAGAAGGGTACTAGGGAACAAAGCTCTTTCAACGAGGGTGGATGAGTCAGTGGTTCTCTTTGTACCTTAAGTAAGCAGTAAGACCCGAGAACAGGAAGGGAATAAGGAAACTGTTTTGGTGAGTCATTTAAGACCGTTAAGACGGAGTATGTGTAGAGAACTCGTGTGGAAGAGAAGAGGTAGAGGAGACGACACCGGTACTAAGTCTTGGACGATGGTCTTAGGGCGGACGTAGTCTAGCGCTGTAACTGAAGACATTCCGAGGAGTCACCAGGAGGTTCGAAAATCCTGTGTCAAGTCTGGGACATCACATCGTGTATAGCCGTGTCCACCGGGGTAGGAGTGTTCAAGAGAGGTGAGACCGGTACCTCACGACCCGAAGGACCTTACAGAAACTAGACAACACCACGAAAGTAGGACAAAAACGTACCCTGAGGGACAGAAACCTAGTGGAAGTGGGAGAGGGAAGAGGAAGGAGGGCAGGAGAAGGTCCCAGGAGAAGAACCCTCGGAAGAGATGGACCCATCCTATTTCGTGGTATTCCGGTGCGAGTAGGAGACGAGATCGTGTGTAGTTTGACTTGACACGAGAGACATAGGAAAGAGGTAATCTGTCGCTCGAGGAACTCCCGTCACCTACACGAAACTAAAGACGTTGGGATGACGTGTCGTGTACTAAGTTGTCCACACCTCCGTCCCTTACCGTTTCCTTTCGGAGATGTGGATAACTTACCGACCTACCTACTTATCTTTAAGATAAGAGGAGAGTCAGAAAGGAGTGGGTACTAACCTCTCGTCGGGAAAGGTCGAAGGAGAAACGGAAACCCTTAACATAGTCAAAGGTTTCCTACGGTATAATAAACAAATATATTAAAACATAAAATAAACAAATATATTATATTTGTTCTGTTATATTTACATAACAAAAGGTCATGATCTCCGACCTTCAGTTTGACAGCCGTACCAACCAAGAAGGACACCCGACACTCCTTGTTACACAAGGTCCGGAGAAAGGAGTGAAGACCATCGGAGTCCGTGGTGGCGAACGAACATCTACCACTGGAAGAGGGTCACAGAAGTATAGTAGAAGGGTGACATCTCCAGACACCAAGGGTTTGAAGGAAAGAATATTCAAGTCAAGTCAAGTCAACGAGTCAGCACAGGTCGAGAAACGCTGGGGTACCTGACGTCGTACGGTCCAAAGGGACAGGTAGTGGTCGAGGGTATTGAACGAGTTTGAGTACAGGTATCTCAGTCACTATGGTAGGTTGATAGAGTGGGAGACAGCAGGGGAAGAGGAAGACGGAAGTTAGAAAGGGTCGTAGTCCCAGAAAAGGTTACTCATTCAAGAATATTCCTATCGTCCGTTTAGCCTAATCCCGGAACATAATCGAACTAGTAGACGTTTCTGGAATAAACATTTATTTCAGTGTAAGTGTCCCTGACCTCCAATCCTAAAGTTGTAGAAAACCGTCCTGTCTTAAATTGGATATTACTCTAAGTGTCCACTTCCGTTCACATAAATAAAAGTTAACAACACGTTGTCTAATAGTGTTTAAATCGCTAAATTTTGGTAAGTATGAATAATAGAGAGTCCAAAGTAACCGGTCCTCAGGTCCGTGTCAAATCGACCAGAGGGACGAACAAGAGTCTTCCGAGATGACTTTCACAACCGTCTTACGTAAGAGTAAACCTACTGAGTCCCTTTGTTAGACGACGTTCGAGTAAGTCCAACAACCGTGTTAAGTGAATGAACACCGACGTCCTGACTCCCGGGACTGAAGAATGACCGACAGTCGACGTCCGACGGACGTCAAGGGTCACCCCTTCAAACGACGAAGTTCCGACCGTCCTCTCAGAGAGAAACTGAGGTCTACCTCAATGATCGAAAGAATCCGAGAGAAAGAATGAGAAAGAGGAAGAGAGAGGTTAGTACTCTCCCTGTAAAGATAACGGGAGAAGACAACCAGTATTCGTTCAGTGTCCAAGGAGGGTAAGACTTCTCTTCCCCTAATATGTCCCACCACTGATTAACCCCAGTGCAATTGCATACAGACGGTATTGACCATACTAACAAAGAATCAGAGGGGTCGAACGGGTATCGTCGAAATGAGATAAAGTCAGAAAGTCCAAGATCTTTTAGATTCCTTAGTCCCCTCCTTCTCCTCAGTACAAGTTCTCTTAGATCACCGGGGTTTCCTCTTGTATTACATTTTTTAATTCGAAAACAACTTAACTAAAATTAAATTATAATTTACTATATTTTATAAATTTACGTAAGTTTAATATAATGATTTCTCGTAATAAACTATGACTTTATTGTTATGTCTGTATATCAATATACCTGTCGTTCCTCTAGGTTGGTCAGTTAGGATTTCCTTGAGTTGGGACTTATAAGTAACCTTCCTGACTATGACTTCGACTTCGAGATTATGAAACCGGTGGACTACACCTCTCGACTGAGTAACCTTTTCTGGGACTACGACCCTTTCTAACTTCCGTCCTCCTCTTCCCTCACTGTCTCCTACTCTACCAACCTACCGTAGTGACTGAGTTACCTGTACTCAAACTCGTATGAGACCCTCTACCACTTCCTGTCCTTTCGGACCACACGACCTCAGGTACCCCCAGTGTTTCTCAACCTGTACTGAATCGTTGACTTGTTGTTGTTTATGTCTGTATTATTACTATTGTCGACTATAACTCCCGACTGGTACACGGTTCGTGGTAAGGTTGTGTTAAATCGTGTACTATGAGTTAAGTAGGAGTGTTAACTGGATAATAAGGGTAAAATGTCTACTACTATGACTGTATATTTCCCCGGTTACTTTTCGGGATTTCAGTGCAATGTCATTGTTGATTATCTACAATCCAAGTTTATAGACTGGGGATTTCAGACGAACTACCGTGTCGGGTGTAACGATAGATAATTCGAACTGAACGACGGGGACCTTACCACAAAGAGTTTCGTCCACTACACTTAGACGGTTATAAACGGAAACACTAAGGGTAAGAGTCAGAATACTGACTAGATCAGAAGTACTTACTAATTGAGTAAGTCAGTTTGATACCTTTTTTCATGTTTGTAGAATGTTCCGTTTTCCCGGAACAAACATGACTCTATAAAGAGGTGACCAGAATCTCTCTAAGTTTACAAAGAAGATGTTACCCTGTAGAAATCAAAATTGTTAGGTTGGACTTAAGAGGACCGAACAAAACGGAGACAGGTGAGTTTAACCCTTTATAAATTCTCATAACAGTCAGTATGGTGAATCCTCAGATTTACAAACACTTGTCTATTCTTATAAAATAAAGTAAATACTTTTACTTCTATTCGTTTTTAACCTTCCGTATTAAAGGTCTTCTTACAAACACTGTGACCTTAAAACCCCTGGTGAAACATAAACACTACACATACATTACTAGTGTATCCACCGACTTCTAAGTAACTATAGGTCTCCTATTTGGTGTTCTTTTCGTTGGTCCTTGTTGTGGTACGACAGACTGAAAGGGGTCTAGGAACATAGAATGGACCTTTAAACACGAAACTGAGTCTAGGATCGAGACTCACACTTTAGAGTGTTGTTTTCCTTAATTAGTAATTTCAAGATACCCTTTAAGACCAGAAAATTTTTAGTGAACGTATGGTAAAGAAACCCACTGTAAAAGAATAGCTGTTTCGAATTCAGTACCCAGACAATTGAAAAATGTGTAACACCGATGTCACTATATTAAGTCCTAGAAGAATTCCTACACTTTTAAAAAAACGATAGATCACTGATTCCTGAAAGATAAAAGTTAGACTACTCCACAGTAAACCCCACGATACTTGAAATGTATGGGTAAATATGTAGACGACTACTAATTTTAATCCTCGATCTATTGAATAAATTGTTCTTCTTTTTTATTTTAATAATACCACAAATACGTTGTAGTTTTTTGGATGAAGAACTACGACTTTCTGTGTTCACATTAGTAGTCCGTAAACCGTTACAGATTTTGAATTAAAGTAACAACAGAAGTAGAGGGTTAGTTTTACCATAATGGAAAGGAAAGAGGAAGAGTCGGGTAAGTCGTAAATCTTCTCTTTCCTTCATCAAAAGTCGAAAATCGACGGTAAAAGAACCTATCAGGTTCACGTACACCAGGACTCGTACGAGTGGATTTTAGACAAACAGAGATGGGGAGTGAAGGTGAGGTATAAAAAAAAAGAGAAATACATGAAATTCGTCAAATGGTATTTGTATTGACTTAGAAACATTTAAACCTCCTATTCTGTGTTCTTTTTTACATCTCCTTAATTAGTTTTGTGTTCCTACTAAAAAAAAGGGAGAAGACTTACAGTCGAAACTTTTTGAGAATGACGATTTCCGGTCTTATTTACAATTACTAAGTTTTGTTTCTTCTTCCAACGTGAACATCGACATGACACTTTTTTGTGAACAATCGAACTCACTATAGGAACTTAACAATGTCAAAAGAAGAGATTTTTACGTTCATAGAAAAGAAAAAGACAATTAAAAAAATGTTATGTAAATAGAGTAAATAAAAAACAACACGACCCAGAAGTAACGACGTGTACCCGAAAGAGAGATCAACACCGATAGTCCCCGACGAGGAGTAACGTCACTTGTACGAAGAGTAACGACGCCGAAGAGAACACCTTGTGTCCGAGATCCGTGTACCCGACGTCATTGACGCCGTGAGTCCGAGTTGTCGACACCGAACTCCCAAGACCTCATGTCCCAGTCATCAATGCTCCGCACCCAAGTCAACGAGGTACCACACACCTTAGAAGGGTCCGGTCCTTGACTTATACACAGGGGACGTATCCAATGATCAGGGTCTTGAAGACTAAATCATCCAGACATCTCCCTGAACTCTGAGACTTAAAGATTATTATGTCTTACCATTTCGAGGTCTACTATGTTTTCTTGTATTTCCTCTTCCAATACTCAGTGAATCTTATGAGGGATCTCTGTTTGGAACGATCGAAGCCAAACTATACACGAGAAACTATGTGAGGACCCCGTCTGTGACGGTCCATATGGACCAGACAGGGGAAATGGCGTAAGTTTTGGTGTTTTTGCAGGTTGACTTTTAGTTTGACGTATCCGAGGGAACGTCGATCAGTGCAGTGTTGTCAATACTTATGTTAAAACCGGTGATTTTAGATTCATCTTCACATGCACCGTTCCCGGAAGACCTTTGTGATAGTAGAAGAATTAATTTTTTTTTTTCCAAGTAGACCGGACACAGAAAACATGAAACGGAAACGAAAGAAGTACAACGGACCTCGAATCTACACTTCAGACCTTCCTGTCGACAGTAGAACACTGGAATGCACCTTCCACCAAAAGACCCCTCTATCTTCCACCAACTAAGAAACTCGTCGACGTGGTCGAGACATGCCGGATGAGAAATGTGTACTCTTTTTATGAAAGGTATAGTAAAGTAGTTATGGAAGATGTAAACAAAGTACAGATTCATCAAAAGGTGACAAACCTAAATGATATTAACTTAAAAATTTTCGTTAGGAAGTGACTGTCTGTAAGTTCAGGATTAAAAAGGAACATGGATACTTTTTCTCGTGTTAAGGACTCCAAACAAGAGTCTTCTCCTTCTGAACCAGTAGAAGAGGGGTGAGACGAGTGTTCCTACCAGAGTCAACACAAGGGGAGGGACAGGGTCCTTCTAGTTGATGTCTTCGTCCCTTTATACGTGGACAACATATACCAGGACGTAAAGACCGAACTTACTCCTTTAGGGTTACTAACTAATATAGATTTTTAACAATATATGGACTCAATCCCTCTACCCCCCCCCATCCCTTTTTACTATTTTAGACCCAGTAAAATTCGTTGTCACATATACCGGGAGTATTCAAGTCAGGTTTGTTCAAATCAGGGAAAAGTGTTAGACCATGTTTGACCACTCTTTCTATCCGGAAGACCGTTGTATACTAGAATAGAGAGTGTCCTCGTTTATGAACATGTTACTCTGTATGTAGGTAGGGGGTTTGATTGAAAGTCTCTATTAAATCAGATTTGGTTATATGTTTCCTTAACTTTAAAATTTTGAGAGGTTATTTTATAATGAATTTTACTTAGGTCAAAGGGAGTCATTTGTGTGATGAATTAGTTTGACGTAAGTTTCCATTACTGTTAGAGTACCTGACACCAAAATTTTGTTGTCCACCCAAAACGAAAGGCAAACCTATTTCCCTAGTAAAACCATTAAAAACGGGTTTGTTTCCTTCGTCCGATGTTTCCGTTTAACTATAAAAGAAGTCTCTTTTCAAAACAGTCGTTAATTTATCTATTTTTCTTTAAAGAAGTCAAAGTTTTGTAAAATTCGGGGTGACCTGTAGAGTCATTTAAATATTAGAAAGGAAAAAACGACTCCGAAGATACTTAAGTTTTGTTTGAATATAGGGTGATAACTTATTAGTATACTGAGAAATACTGTCTTCCAAGACATCTGATCGGAAATCGATGTACATTCTTTTATTCTTAGTGTTCGACCTTAGTTCTAACGGTCCTCTTTATAGTTATTGGAGTCTATACGTCTACTGTGGTGGGAATACCGTCTTTCACTTCTCCTTGATTTTTCGGAGAACTACTTTCACTTCCTCCTCTCACTTTTTCAACCGAATTTCGAGTTGTAAGTCTTTTGATTCTAGTACCGTAGACCAGGGTAGTGAAGTACCGTTTATCTACCCCTTTGTCACCTTTGTCACAGTCTGAACTAAAAACCCCCGAGGTTTTAGTGACGTCTACCACTAACGTCGGTACTTTAATTTTCTGCGAGTGAGGAACCTTCCTTTCAATACTGGTTGGATCTATCGTATAAGTTTTCGTCTCTATAATAAAACGGTTGTTTCCAGGCGGATCAGTTCCGATACCAAAAAGGTCATCAGTACATACCTACACTCTCAACCTGACACTTCTTTCGACTCGCGGCTTCTTAACGACGAAAACCACCACAACCTCTTCTGAGAACTCTCAGGGAATCTGACGTTCCTCTAGGTTGGTCAGGTAAGACTTCCTCTAGTCAGGACCCACAAGAAACCTTTCTTTCTACGATTTCGACTTTGAGGTTATGAAACCGGTGGAGTACGCTTCTCAACTGAGTAACCTTTTCTGAGACTACGACCCTCCCTAATCCCCGTCCTCCTCTTCCCCTGCTGTCTCCTACTCTACCGACCTACCGTAGTCGCTGAGCTACCTGCACTCAAACTCACTTGAGACCCTTGACCACTACCTGTCTCTCCGGACCGAACACTAAGTACCCCAGTGTTTCTCAGCCTGTATTGACTCGCTGACTTGACTTGATTTGACTTCCTTTATAAAACTTTAAAAGTTTACCCGTTTTCGTACCGACCTATAGGAAAGTTTCCTTGTAAATTTAGAGACCCTAATAGACTAAAATATCCTTACATATGAGGACAAATAGAAACTGATCCGAATAAAATATTGAGGAATTTTTAAATATCTTTTGACTATCCTTACATTTATTAAGAACAGGTATTTTTATGTCTATCGAACTTCTTATATAAATTAACTAAAAACGAAATTCCTATCTAATTAAAACTTTTAAGTAAAGTTTACAAAAATAACGTAAATATTAAACATCAAGAAACTAAAGAGGAAACTTGGTCGACATTATAGAATGACTAAGGGAGCATTGAATAAAAACTGTACACAAGTAAAATATAAAAATACTCGTAATACTGAAATGGTAAAAACCTTTTATTAAAAAATTCGAGTTTACCTCGGAAATAAAAATAAAGTAAAGTTTTTATTTTACATGAAAGTTTAATATTTTCATTATGTGGTGAATGAATATTTTTTAACTTATGTCTTTTCTTATAACTTTCTTTAATCTTAGTAAACCTTAGTATGACAGGTGTATATTGGTACTAATTGTCAACTTAACAAAAGGAGATATGAAGGAAAGAAAAAAAAAAAGGGGAATGCACAGTCAAAAAAAAAATTAAAATCACTACTTAAATAAATAAAAATAAAAAAAATTTAAAATTTTAGAAATTAAGAATGTACGCAAGGGTTTGTACTTGGGGGGAGGGTGGAGGGAGGGGTATTGTAGAGAGACCCAGTAGGGGTACGTGGTCGGGGTTCGTACGACATAGGACGCAGTCTGTATCTGACCGCTAAGCTAAGAATGTACTATCATATGTACAATCTTACGGTAAGGATATGAAGGAAAGAATTTTCACTTTCACTTTCAACGAGTCAGAACAGGCTAAGAAACGTTGGGGTACCTGACATACATCGAGTGGTCCGAAGAGACAGGCACCTTAAGAGGTCCGTTCTTATGACCTCACCCATCGGTAACGGAAGAGGTCCCCCAGAAGGACTGGGTCCCTAATTTGCACCCAGAAGACGTAACGTCCGTCTTAGAAATGGTAGACTCGGTGGTCTCTTCGGGAGGAAAAAAATTCCCGAAAAATTTTAATTGAAAATTTTTAATCAAAAAATAGATACATTGTATTTAATCTCCTCTTCCGTTACCGCGGGGTGAGGTCATGAGAACGGACCTTTTAGGATACCTGTCTCCTCGGACCATCCGACGTCAGGTACCCCAGCGATTCTCAGCCTGTGCTGACTCGCTGAAGTGAAAGTGAAAGTACGTGACCTCTTCCTGTACCGTTGGGTGAGGTGACAAGAACGGACCTCTTAGGGTCCCTGCCCCCTCGGACCACCCGACGACAGAGACCCCAGTGCGTCTTAGTCTGTGTTGATTTCACTGAATCGTCGTCGTCGTTGTATTTAATTGAATTTTTCAGTTTATCACGATTTACTTTGTGATGTTTAAAGGACAAGGTAGAGAGGGATCGGGTGGTCATGGTGAAGAGTCTCCTTTAGTGGAAGTCGAGAAAACCGACGTAGGAGTCCACAAACAGAGGTAAAATTCTTTATTATACGAGACGGGAGACAGAGAAATTAAAAGTCAAAATATATAATTGACAACTGAAATTGTAGAACCAGTTACTCTGGACTCAAGAGAAAGAGAGGTGAGATAAAAATAGGGAACGGAAGAGGGATAGAGGGAATTAGTCAATATAGTGTTAAAAATCAATTCTTTTATTTCCCAACCGTAAATATATCAAAATGGATATGTTTAGAATAAACGAAGATACTGATGATGGGACTGGGGAAAGAACATGTAGGAAACAAACATGACCTTAACCTTTGACGGATAAAAAAATTAGTCGGACTAAAAGACACAAAAATGTAAGGTGAGCGAGGGTAGTTACATATTAATTAGTCATCAGTTAGATTCTTTCTTTACCTTTTGAAGTAAACGTGGTTGGACTCCTAATATTAGACCCTCTATCAGAAAGTCTTTAGAGACTCCTGACAAGACGGACAATCTCCAGTTCCGTGTCAATATATTCAAAAACTCTGTTTACTAATATATAGTCGCATTGTATGACTGTCAAATGTATCAGGTTGTTTCGTCCATCACCCAATCACACTGGGTAATGTCCTGACTCTTTCCTTACAATAGACGATTCCTCAATGCAACGACCGCGGTCCTCTTTTAAAACACACACACACACACACACAGACACACGTAAGGAGACTGAAGATTCCCCTAGGTCAATTACACGTTGTGTTTTCTCCCAATCTCCGAGTTTACCTGTTTCTCTCTTGAAATACAAATTTTTGAAAGAAAAGGACGGATTTTTAAAAAATAAAGTAGTTGATGTGGGGGGTTACGAGACAGAGATGACGTACGGATAGTTATTATAAAAGACATATGAGTTAATATAGTTAATTAGAAAGGGGGACCCCAGATAGAAAATCTCGAGTATATATTCCTAAGAAAAAATTTCGTAATAGAGAAAAAATCTCTACCTCTTGTCTTCGGTTTCACCAGCTCATTGAATGGGTTCCAGTATATTGATTATTCAACCCAATGTTCGGGTCTCAAATACGAGAATTGATGAGAGACGATGTGATACAATGATACAGTAAGAGAAAGGTTATGAAAGATACACCCATAAGAGAAAGGTTATGAAAGATGACAGAAACACCCTTGTAGATCCAGAAGAGAAAACAAGAGTCGAGATCGTTACTTCTCGGAACAAACATAAAGTAAACAGTACGATCCAAAAGTCACCCAGTAATGATGCACCTCTGTACAAAGAAAGTCAAGGTCTTTTTAAAGTAAGTAATAATAATCGTGAAAAGAATAACGATAAACTATTAAAAGAAAGGGGGTAGAGAGAACGATGATAAACCGTTGAAGATAATACGTCTACAATCTTAAGGGTTTAACTAGAAAATAAAAAAAGTAGAGAAATAAAAGAATAAAGAAGAAAGGGTAAAAATTTGAGAAAACAAAATGAAATAAAACAATAGAAATAGAAGATTACAAGACTTGCTCAAAAGTAAACGATGGTATGAGAATTAACGGTTCTCCGGAAGGAATAAGAGGTTAATAAGAGAAATATAGTTTAAGACAGGAAGGTATAGAGAGTTTCCTATAATTAATGACTAAAAATTTTTAAAAAAAACCAAGGAAAATACAAGGAGACAAAGGAGAAACATGGAAACAAACAAGTAAATTACAGGTCGAAAGTATCCGTAAAGACCTGTAAGGAAGATCATAGGATAACAGGAAAACATAAATTCTGACTCTACGAATTTCGAGTGAATTGTAAGGTATTTACCCGTTCTTAACCACTGACCATCCGTAGTGATATCCTATTGGTCCACACCTTTGTCAGAAAACAACCCCTTGGAATTTATAGTAATAGTGTTCTATAAGGGGACTACGGTAAACCCAGAAGTTCACACCTTAGAAGGTCGGAGGACAAAAACATAAACATAAAGGTCAACGTCCAAAAGATTCTAGACCCATCCCCTACTCCCGACTCTGGGAAGGTGCCCCAGATACCCGAGAGTAAATTCTGGGGACCAAAATCGAGAAACGGAAGAGGGACAGGGTCGGGAAAATATTCGGACCACAGGAGACTTAACCCGAAAAGGTAAAGGTTAAGAGGTTTTTATTTAGAGGACCATGAAAATCCTCCGATAAACCCTTTGTACCAGTAGACCGACACACCAGACAGACACAGGTCTGACATCTGGTTGTAGACACAGCTCGAAGAACGGACTGGAGACGGAGGGGACCGTAGACCGCAGAGGGTCATGTCCCAGAGACCTTACGGTGTCTCACTATTTTACGGAGTGTAAAATAACCGGAACCCACCATTGAAGTAAGAAAAGACGGTCCAGTCAAAGTAGAGAAGAAAGACGATAGATGAGAGACAGAGGATAACAGAAGGACAGGACAGCAGAAAGGACCTCGAAGAAAGACGTGTGCCTAATGATTAAAAAATAAAAGTGAATTAATTAAATCGTTTCAAAATCCTCCTACTTATCTATTGACATACACAAGACGGACGACCCTTAAGGGAACACGAAAGGAGTAAAGGGAAAAAACAATTCCCAACTTAACATAGGGGAGTTTTAAGTATACAACTTCAGAACTGGGAGTCATGGAGTCTTACACTAGAATAAAAATTTATTCCAGTAACGTCTATATTAGTCAATGACGACGACGACGATTCATCGAAGTCAGCACAGACTGAGACACGCTGGGGTATCTGTCGTCGGGTGGTCCGAGGGGGCAGGGACCCTAAGAGGTCCGTTCTTGTGACCTCACCCAACGGTAAAGAAAGAGGTTACGTACTTTCACTTTTCACTTTCACTTCAGAGAGTCAGTACAGGCTGAGAACCGCTGGGGTACCTGACGTCGGGTGGTCCCAGGAGACAGGTACCCTAAAAGGTCCGTTCTCATGACCTCACCCCACGGTAACGGAAGAGGCTATTAGTCAATTCTACTCCAATATAATCTCATCCCACCCAGGGGTTAGGTTATATCAACCACAGGAAATATTTTTTCCCCTTTACACCTTTGTCTGTGGTCGTCCTACGACACACTTCTACCTCAATGTGACAACTTTCGTTTCTCCGGTTGTTTTTATTCCTCTCTTCGGACTTTGTCTGTGAATGGACCGAGGAAGTCCTCTTCGATTGGAACGGGTTTGGACTAGAGTGTGAAGATCGGAGGTCTTGACTCTCTGTTCTTTAAAGACAATAACTTCAATGGGTCGACCACCACGAAACAATACCGTCAGGGGTCTTTGATTTTGTGAAATTTATAGGATAAACTACATGGAAACTACATATAAACTACATAGAAGAACCAGTGGAGTTTAGAAAACACCTTCCACCCCTTATTTAGTTATTTTCCTTCTGACTCCGAAACTAATATAGGTCGTCGTCGAAGACACTGACCGACCCCTCGGACGGCCCATCCTCCAGTTGACAAGGAATCGAATCGTGTCAAGGTCCTTGAATCAAACACAAGTTATGTAAAATTAACAACAACAACCATCATAACAACAAAATTAATCTACATAAACCATGTGAAGATTAAAATTAAGAAAGAAAGAAAGATTTAAATTAAATCTTTTAACAATATTGAAGAGACTTCCCTAATAAAGTAAGTTACTTAGAGACACTGTTTGTCCGAGACCCGATCTAAGGACGGTTACCCTTTCCTTTCCGGTGTTTGTATTTAGTCCACACCAAGGAAGAGAATTACCGAATTATTCAGTGTGACTGAAGAGTAACCAAAACAATTCCCGGAGACGGAGTAGGACGCGGTTCACTCTTCAAAACCCCTCCACTATGTTCTGTCTTTCGCTAACGTACAACGGTAAAAAAGACGATTTCGTAGGGAGTTTTCCTTTCCCAGACCCTGCGAATCTGTATCAGTGTGATTTTTAGGGCTGTAAATTCGACGACATGTCATGGATTTTGATGTCATCAACCCTGTAAAGATGTCCGTTATTATCTCCGTGTCCGAAAAGCCCCGTTTCCAATCCTCGGCGGAATACGTCAAACTGACGTTACCACTGGTAGGACCGGGCTGAGACACCCAGAGGGGACACCCTCCGTCGAGGGTGGGAAGAGGCTCGACATCTTAATCGGTCCGTCTTAAATCCACCGTCCTTGCATAGCACATGGCCAACGTGAGGTCAGGAAACGACCCGTCGACACCGATGAACGTATCCGGACACGACAAATACTGAGTCGCATAAACGAAATTTCTTGGTAGAGTAAAAGACTGAGGTCGACGGGTGTGACCAGACCGACGGCGACCCCAAAAGGTCGTCGGGTCGTGCGACGGTGTAGTGACGTCACAGACGGCAGTAGGAGACGCCAAGAAGACGAGAGGGTCACATGGGTCTCACGTGGAGCCGGGTAAGTAAGTAAATTGGTGACACGTCACTCGTGGATAAAACACGGTCTGTGACAAGTCCCGGGACCTTGATACTTCTGGTTACTCCACGTCAAGGAAGTCCTCATCGAACGTCGGACGCTCCCACCCCTCCCTTTCCTCCAAACACCCGCCCCACTCCCACCGTTCTCACTTCTGACCGTCTACTAAATAACACGTCTAAGAACGGGCAACCACAACCAGAGATGATGGAGAAAGGAGGTAAATTTTTGGTCTAGGAAACACCTGGGACGGCGGACTCTCGAAGAAAAACAGAGAGGTAAGTGACAGTCTGAAATGATACACTACCGTGGCTCAGTCATGTGTTATACCGAAGATCGGATCTGATCCCGGTATGACCATTCTGGTACTCAGTGAGTGGACGAGGAGAGGGGGTGGTTCCTTCGGTCAAGGAAAGGGGCCCAAAGTGAATGGAAAGGTAACGTCCATACACCACAAACTGGTTTGGACAAACTGGTTTGTGGACAAACAGAGGTATCTACCACGGACGAGACGGGACCTTCAGAACCAAAGTAGGACTAAAAGGAAGAAAGATTTGTTCTTGGGTTGGTGAAGGTCGGTCTGGTCATACCAGAGAAGGGAGAGTACTAGTAAGTAAGCCGAGAGTACCAAAAAGAACATTGTAGGAGGTATAACCACAAACCACCATATTAAAAACAAGATAGTATTAAACGGAAAAATACATCTAGTACGTGCCAGGAACAAGAGTCTGGATTATTATAAGTGGTGAGGCAGAACACCTTAGACGATTCTGACCCTAATCTCAAAAAGAAAAAGAAAAATCAATTAACCGATTACACGGTCGGGGCTGCACACTCGGGTGTCTAGTTGAGAAACGGGTAAGGACGAGACGTAGTGTCCTCCGACTTAAAGGGTCCTAGGACACAACCGACCGAAGCCAGACCCAAACCAGTTACCCTTGACCTACCACCCTCTTTCCCTTTTCGGTACCATAAAGAGGACAGGAAGGGACATAGGTGTCCAAGAAGAGCCTACCGCGGATACCGTCGCGGAAGTACCGAGGTCAGGGGTCACCTGTCCGGGTAACATCAAGGTCGAAGGTGTCCCACTAGACCGAAGACCTAAGACCGTTATGGTGGAAAAGAAACACTGGGAGGTAAGGTCCCTACCATCATTGAAGGACGACTACGATTAAAGACTTAATGGAGTTGTGGAGGATCATCAATGGGACACAAAAGCAGAGAGTTCTTTGGTTTTATGAGTCTTACGACAAAGAACCAACCGGGTATCGACTATCTCGGTAAGGAAGGAGAAAGAAACAGTGGGAAGGAAGGAAGGGAAAACCTTCACCATCTTTAGTAATCTTCTAAAAAAAACAAATTAGAACACGGTGTCTAAAAGAAAGGTTCCGGTTGATGATGAGAAGTTTAGGAGGTAGGAACAAACAGAGAGGGTTGTGGTAGTCGTTTTGTACTTCCTTTATCTACAGATACTCGACAAGACCCTTGGACAGTAAAAATATAACGGATCTATTCGTGAATATGAACTGTGAGATATTAGGTTTATATGTTCACTTTAAAAACCTGTACTAGGTAAACATTTACTAGTTGAACGACCCTATTGTTGTTCGGTTCAGACGAAAAACCTCTTGATAACTACTAATTTTGACCTTTCTAACATCAGGAGAAGGACCGACCCAAGTAAAGTGGACTCTAACTGTAATTTCCTTCATATAACAAGTGTCATGCCTATGTCCGAGAAGTGACGTAGACAGACAACCCCTACTTGATCTCGTACTTTCAGTTACGTTTCCGTTATAATAAAGAAGTTTCCATTGATAGGAAAACCTTTACCATGAATTAAAAAAAATTACAGTGACTTAACGATGACAATAGTCATCGTTTCGGTTGAATATCTTGGAGGAGAGACAGTACTATCGTAAGGACACTTTACGGTGGAGGAACTAATATAACTTAACACCACTCAATGTAACGTAGTGAGTTTCTTCTCCATTCTTTTCTTTGTTTGTAGCATATATGGTAGGAAGATAAGTCCATGTTCTCAACCATAAGACAAAATAAGACTCATGACTAATAAGGGGTAGAGTACCGTTAAAGATACGGACAGAAACATTTCTTTATTTCGTTGTATTACTCTTCCTTTACTATTGAACATTTACAACTAGGGAAGTATCTGTAATCCTACCTAATATAAGACTGTATAAACAGTATTTATGCCTATACCTTCTGACGGGTAACGTTTTCAGTAGGTACACAAACGGTTTTGTTTACATTCGTGACAAATTGTAAGACAGGAATCTTTCATGTCTTTGTATGGTTAAAAATTTTTAACTCAAAATTTCTAATATTAGTTTGTGAGACTAAATAAGACGGATAGGACGGTTTTCCCTTAGTAAAGAATGTGTCAACAGATCGTAAATCCCGAACCTTCTCTGTACTGTAAATGACACGACACGACTTCATTCTGGTTCCCCTCTCCTATATTACAACCGATGCCCAAAATATTTTCTTTAACGTATTGAACTTTTCACTTGGTCTTTGGTCGTGTGGGTCCATTAAAGTATTACTAGTGTCATCCTTAAACCCCTATTAAAACGTATCTATTGAAAGTATGGATTAAAAGTCACGAAGACGTGTACACCAGGTATACAAATGGGGTTTCGAAAAAACGGAAGTCGACCTTGTACGAGTCTTCCCTAAACACTGTAAAAGTGTAAGTGTTCGATTTTCCTAGATATAGAGAAGGAGTCACAGGGAAATGAAGACACAGTAAAAGACAAGACAACGGTAAAGTGTTCTCATCCAACTTTCCACGGGAATTCCACTAGAAGTACCGAGTGTCAGTTCACGTCTTTCGGTTACATTTCTGTCTCCGGTTAACAACCTTTTCCAGTGACGACGAAAGTAGTCGACTTGGTCCCTTGTCCATGGCATAGTTACTTTTTTTTTTTTTTTTGGGTACCCGTTTTACTCGGGTGACGTAGGAGTCACGGTATAAGACCCGTCCGACGTCTGGTTTGAACGAAGATTACTCTCTATGATAAACGAAACCGACCTCGTCCGAAAAAAAAAAAAAATTCTTTTTTGTCCTATTTTTATCCACCTTGTCCTTCCGTGTGTACGGAATAACTTCCTTTCATACGATCAACGACTTTAAATCCCGAAGTAAAAATTTCTGATTGTAGAATTACCTCTATTATGAGAATCTCTCCATTACTTCAGTCTCAATTGACGTCAAGGATACGTACGGCGGGAATTCCCACTTGGCAGGTTCTCACTACCCGACACTCCAACGACTCGAAACGATTCCGACAAGATCTGAACACGACAATCATCTACCGAGATCTAGGATCGACGTCACGGGTGAGAATAAGTATAGACGTATCTCACGGGATCACATTGACTCTAGTGTTTCTACGGGTGACAATGAAAAAACTAGTTCGTTAGAAGTGATTTCTAGAGACCTTCCTGAACAACGAATCCAAAAAAAGACAACCTAATATCTACAGTGACTGTCCTTCACATGTACTCGGTCTTTTAACCTCGGTTCGTCGTCTACATTAAATTTTGTAAACATTTTGTTTGTCTAGGTGACATATGTATATATATATATATATATATATACATACATACACACACACGCACACACAAATTTATACATCTTTTTGAATCAGGAGATCTATCGACCTCAAACGTTGACTTTACAAGACACACACTCTAACTCACTGAACTTAAAAGATCACAATTTTTTCTTTTGCATGTATAAAACATTGTCGTGTCTGGGGAGTGTCATAATCGTATCGTGAACGAGTAACAAAAAATTCTTTTCACAAATAGTAATTATTAATCGATCCAATCTATTAAAATTAATGAATTGGAAAGAACTGAAGGTAAAGGACAAGATGTTGTACTCCCCTAATTTCATCTAGTCACTAAGAGTTTAACAACCGGGGTCGGGTGATCACTTGGTACTTTAGTTGGATCACCCAATACTACTCGTAAATTTTTTTTAACTTATCGTATCTTTTATAGTCCCACGTAATATACAGTGTACTGATTTAACAAAGGTCTTCGAAAAGTATATTTAGATACAAGTATATCAATACACACATGTCGTAACGTTCCTCTTGGAAAAAGAATGAGACTCCACTTCAGTTTCTTCAAACTTTTGTGACTCTATCTAATCACTTCACTTCACTTTCAGCGAGCCAGCACAGACTGAGAAACGCTGGGGTACTTGAAATGTCAGGTACCTTAAGACGTGCGGTCTTATGACCTCACCCATCGGAAAGGGAAGAGGTTCCCCAGAAGGGTTGGGTCCCTAGCTTGGGTCCAGAGGGTGTAACGTCCGTCTAAGAAATGGTCGACTCGGTGTTCCCTTCGGATCTAATAGAGATCCTAATTTTGGATTTTAAGGGGGTTTCTCCGTAAGGACCAGTATGATCCTACGTATGGTCATATACAGTTTCGTGGAACTCGAACCGACTCTTTTACCCTGACTTTCTCGAGACATAGGGAGAGAAACAAGTCTTACTCGGAAATCGGACGGATCTTCTCCCGAGAGGTCTCTCTGATGTATAACCACCGTAGTGGTAATAACCTGTTCTAGTCCCTCTTTTTGTTGGTAACCAGATTACGGAGGTCTGACACAACACCCCTATGACAACTCTAGGGTCATTGTTTACAGAGATCGGGAAGAGTACGGAGAAAAGGAAGGGAGAGGGGAAAACCTTCTCACACGTCCTCCCTCTTGTCTAGTTCCCATAAAAATCTACCAGAGTCCGTGTTCTCCTTTCGTGACAAGGTAAAAGGAGAGAGTAAGAATACCTTACGGGTTCTATCTTCTGGTCGAGATTTTGTCACTCTCCAGTGACTTATCGACTGTTGGACGTCTCGTGTGTCAACTTTTAGCACAGAAAAGAGATTTTTTTAGAAAGAGTGTGTTTTACAACTGGTCCAAGACAAATAAGACCTTCTCTAAGTCAGAAATGTCCTTTTGAGAGTGATAACAATTGTTCTATGTAGAACGTCAACTTGATTCGTTACTTTGTACGACAACAACTGTCTAGTGAGAGGATAAAGCACCATCTTCATACCTAGGTCCTCCTCCCTTCTACTCACAGGAAAGACGGGATTAAACAGGGACCTTGAAATATTTTTATGTATCAACCGCAATAGGATAGAAAGAGACTGAAGAGGTCTCTGCCCCACAGAAAAAGATTAAGTATGCTCCCACACAATACCCGATCGTCACTAGGACCCACACTTAATAACTAGAGTTTCGTGAGACTATCCACGAGATCCCTCTACACACTTTCACAATGACTTTGTATTTCCTCTTTCGTTGGCTCACCACGGACCATTAAGTCTTCTTTCAACCTTAAGGTCCGTCCTCATCGTCTTGTGACCTTGTCGACGAGACGTAGCACACTTTCCGAAGGAGGTGACGAACCTCACAACTACAGTAACTTAGAGTGTTAGTTTTAGGGTAGTCACCAATCTTTATTCGGACTCCTAGTCATAGTCGAGGTTATCGTTGAATATAAATTATTCGTTTTAACTTAGGTCTCGTCTCAATAGGGACGACACACACACACATACACACACGCGAGTCAGCGTAGGTTGAGACGTTAGGGTACCTGACATCGGGCGGTCCGAGGACAGACACCTCAAAAGGTCCGTTCTTATGACCTGACCCAACAGTACCAGAGGAGGTCCCCTAGAAGAGTTGGACGTAAAGAATACAAAGGACGTAACCTTCTCCCCTAAGAAATGGTGACGCGGTGGACCCTTCGGAACCAATATATTCAACCATTTAAACTTACCTCGACGTAAACATTACGTGAGTCGTTGTAAACTAAATTGTTCTCTAAGGAACTAGGACTCACTTAGTTTGTGAAAGGACACTGTAACTGTTATCTACCTCTTTATTTTACTATTCTCTACTTGGTAAGACCTTCGAATTTACTCCTACATTGTATAAGAAGAGGGAAAGGGAACAGAAATTAAAAATAAATTTCTTTGTTCGAAAGACCGATCAAGACTTGGAAAATATTTCATGGTATACTACCGTCCGATGTCAATACGCTAGTCTTTCTGAGACTCGTTGATTGTGTACGTGGATACTAAGACATCGGTCATCGAATTTCTTATAACAAAATATTCCGTATACATGATAAGTATGCTAGAAACCACTTCCACGGAGAAGAGATCTTTCTATTAATTTAATGAAATTCACCATATAGTCTAACAACCACCAACTTCGTAAGTTTCTTTCTTTTCGAGTTTTAAGTAACTACTATCCAGAGACTTCAGATCCAAGATTTATTTTTACAAAGTGTACAAAAAGATTTTTAATAAAGAAATTTTTTTTAGGATGTTTCTTACAGTCCAACGTCATATATAGACTTTCGTTTTCAGTAAAAAGGGGGATGACTTCCTAACCAGATCTTACAGGAACTGTCAAATTTGTAGGTAACTCATTAAGATATTGGGAAACGGTCTATAAGTAGTGTGACAATTTACTTTTTCATAAATTTTTCAATAAAATACATTCAAACAAGAAGTGAGAGAAGCAAATGTAGTAGGTTAGATCCGTGTAAATAAGTAAGTAAGTTGTTTATAAATATCTAACGGAAATTGTACACACACAACGGAGACCCCTGTCTCACCATTTTCTGTTCAGGGGTGGGAGTCCGGTGAATGTCAAAACCCTCTCATCCCTCCTTTTTGTAACTCATTTGTATATAATCTACCATCTTCCTCCTATTCTCCCCACTCCTCGGACTCACGTCTCCACCCACACAATAAAGTATCTCAAGGTCCGTAAGAAGGTTTTCCCACCGATATAGTAATAAAATAGTGATTTCTTCTTTTCGAGAAACCTCGTCTCTCTTTGTCCCCCTCCTTTCAATCTTTCCGGTCCTTTTCCCGTGAACAGGTCTGGAGAGGTGGGGTAACCTTTAGACTTGTCCTTTACTCCACAGGTCATCGGACTTTTAGTCCTCTCTCTGAAGATTTTCTGGAATCTTAACCGGAGAGAAAATACTCAGACACGGGACACCGAAAGTACTCAGGAATCCCAAAGACTACAGAGGGTCTTTCTTCCCGAACGTCTATTTGTCAGAGAGAGAGTACAATCTCGTTCTACTCGACTTAAATCCCCTCTCTTGTTTTGCACTCATTCGTTGACCCCACGGACCATCGCCGACGGTACGAAACATACTGACGTTTGTTGACGTCCGTTCTGAGACGTTCTATGGGGTCGAGTCTATTTACTAGGGGGTTTAGAGAGAAGGGAATTTTCTTTTGAGGACTCTTGGACCTCTTTTTCTTGTTAACATGATTCTTACATTATGATACAGGTACCCTGTGTTTTGATTGTCTAAATTTCTCTCCAACTTGCTGAAGGGACCACCAGATCACCAATTCTTAGGTGAAAGGTTACGTCCTGTACACCAAGTTAGGGACCAACTCCTTGATTCTAGGGTGTACGGGGTCTCGGTCGATTCAGGAGGAGGGGTTCCTTCTAGGGCACCCACGAGTCAGTGAAGTCAGCGTAGACTAAGAAACGTCGGGGTTCCTGACATCGGACGGTCCGAGGAGACAGGTACCTTAAGAGGTCCGTTCTTATGATCTCACCTAACGATAAATGGGGAGGTCCCCTAGAAGGACTGGGTCACTAACTTGAGTGAAAAGAATACAGAGGGCGTGACCGTCCGTCCAAGAAATGGTGATCACTGGATACATCGGTTTATTTGTTTATGATTTTTTTAATTGTCTCCAACTCCCGTTAACATACACATGTAACCACCCCCTGTTATCACCCTCAAACTAGAAGTATTCACTTCAGACTGAGAAACACTGGGGTATCTGACATCGGGAGGCAGGCACCCTAAGAGGTCCGTTCTTGTGACCTCACCCAACGGTAAAGGAAGAGGTCCTCTAGAAGGGTTAGATCCCTAGCTTGAGCCCAGAGGGCGTAACGTCCGTTTACGAAATGGTAGAAGTATTCCACGATAATTTCCCCGAATATAATTCTTCGTACACTATGTAAGGTGAAATATTCTAGTGGTAGACTCCCCATTTTAGGTATGACTAAATACTTCAAATTTCTAATCTTCGACTCAAAAGTTCACTACGATCTTTTCAATTTAGCAAACTCTAAACATTGTTTTAAAGGGTCCCTAAGTATTTACGTTCTACGGTAAACTAGTTTTAACAAACTTAAATCCCCCTTGTGAACGGGAAGTTAAACCGAGATGGAAGTTTGGAACCCGTCCTTATAAGAAACACACGTTTAGTTTTCAATTCACTAAGTGTTAGATCAGGTCTGAAAGATGAAGGAGATCGAACCTTTATTAATAGAGGTAACTTATCAATCAAGTCTCATAAAACTTTCCTGAGAATTCCTTTTAAGAAAGGGTGTGTCCAGACGAAGTCCTCTCAGTCGTTCGTTGTTCATCCAGACTCGACGAAAGTCTTTATTTAGCAGAGAATGTTACAAGACAAGTTAATTTGATTCGTTTGTATACCTTATTCTGTCTGAACGACCCGTCCTAAAACTCGACCTAAAGTTAGATGAAATTTAAGGGGGACAGGAACTTAACACTAAGAACACACGTACAGTTGAGGACCGACCTTCAAACCCCCACTGACGTTTTGGACCCGACGCACGATGTGTGAAATGAGTAAGGCAGACTCGGTGAACAAGTGACTACAATCCACTCGACGTGTCTATTACTACTGGGAACCCCCGAATTGAAACTACGAACTGGGAGACACCATCGTCGGTGCCAGTCACCCTCCCAAGGGTCGACCCGCCTAGAGAAACCTAAATACTCCCTGAGACTGTAGTTGAGTAGAAAAAGGAAATAACTACTGTAGTAAAGATTACAGTGTGCACGACGACGAATCAGCGAAGTCAGCGCAGACTGATACACTGGGACACTTGACGTCGGACTGTCCGAGGAAACAGGTACCCTAGAAGATCCGTTCTCGTGATCCCACCCAACGATACGGGAGGAGGTCCCCTAGAAGGGTTAGGTCCCTAGCTTGGGTTCAGAGGACGTAACGTCCGTCTAAGAAATAGTGACTCGATGATCCCTTCGGGTTACACTGTATACGAATTAATATTGGTTCTTCAATCCTTTAAAATTATTACACTTTATATGGATTGATAATTTTAAAGGATTGAAGAACCAGCTTCTATCGATTTTTACTGGAGAAGAATGTGTATTTCTTAGGAGATACTTTGTGATATAGACTGTAGTTGATGACCTGTTTTAAATAGGTTAAAAGAACAAAGAGAAAGAGGGGAAAGTAAAGACTAGATGACATAACTCGAAAGACAGTTCAAATATTTGGACTAAACTTACTTTAAACACGAAGACTAAACCGGAGTCCTAGTTTAACGGACCTATTATAAAGAAGATATTTATTGATATCTGTCCTGAAATTCAAAGAGAAAGAGATATATATATGTATAAGATGTTATCGATTGTATACATATAATGTATACGTATATATATATTATAAATATATATATATAAGTTGTTATCAGGGATTTATAAAAGATTATGAAGGAAATTAAGGAAATTGTCGTCACGGGAACTTAAAATCGCAATCAGTTAGAGACATATATTATCTTACACGGAATTTTATCTAACTTTGGTATTAATCAACGATAAAAAAATCCGGTTTTCCTCAGTTTATCGTTTTTAAACTATACCATTTTGGACCATATTATAGGTGTGTAGGGTGTTTATAGGTTCACGGATACCACACGGAAACCGGTCAACGGTACCCTCCACCTTTCACTCTTACTCACCGAGGAGGAACCTCGGAGATCAGATATGTCGTGTTGAACTCATGATCCATCTTTCGTTAAGTAAGAAATCTTCTCATCGTGGAACCAAACCTCCTCACCGGGTGCGAAAGTTCCCGTTAAGGGATGTGAAAGTAGCGTCATTGATCTCTTCAGGCGTCTTAGGTACTGTTTCGGGAGAAGAGTTCTTGGAAACCACGGGATTTCGGAAGATACAGTTCAAGTCTCGGGCATCAGTTCGTTAGTTTCATGGAACGACAACAAGTCAGCGATTCAGCACGGGTTTAGAAACACTGGGGTACCTGATATCGTACGGTCAGAGGAGAGAGGAGGTCATAGAGGGTGTCAAACGAGTTTAAGTACAGGTAATTCAGCCACTCCGATAGATTGGCAGAATAGAAGACGACAGGGGAAGAGGAAAAAGGAAGTTAGAAAGGGTCGTTTTCCTAGAAAGTTTCACTCAGCCGAGAAACGTAGTCCACCGGTTTCATAACCTCGAAGTCGAAGTCGAAGTCGTAGTCAACAAGGTTGTTTATAAGTCCCAACTGAAGGACCTCCTAACTGACTAAACTAGATGAACGACAGGTTCCCTGAGAGTTCTCAGAAGAGATCGTGGTATTGAGTTTTCGTAGTTAAGAAACTACGAGTAAGAAGAAATCCCAAGTTGAGAATTTCATGGATGGACTGTAAAAAGGGAAGGGGAATACAAACATAGTTCCCGAAGGGACCACCGAGTCGACCATTTCTTAGACGGACGGTACACCCTCTGGACTCAAGTTAAGAACCCAACGTTTCTAGGGGATCTCTTCCCTTGCCGACGGACCGGTAAGACCGGACCTCTTAAGGTACCTGTCTCCTCGGACCTCCCGACGTCAGGTATTCCAGGGTGTCTCAAAACCTGTTCTGACTTCGTTGAATCGTACGTGCATCTCGGACTACGTCTCATTCGTGAGTAATTTGTAAATAATAGTGTTAAAGACGTACAGGTTTAGAGTGAATAGTAAAAAAAGGAAAGATTTTAAAATAAATAATTTGATGTCGACTAAATGTTATAACACAATAAAAGTCCGTATGTCGAAGTCTAAGAAAGAGAATTATCCAATAATATTCTATAACTTATATCAAGGGACACGACATGTCCCTCGACGTCTTGGAACAACAAATAAAATATATATCACAAATAGATAATTAGGGAATGAGAATTAAATAGGGAGGGAGGGGCAAGGGGAAACCATTGGTCTTTAAAGGATGTAGACACTAAGACAAAGACAAAACATTCGTTCAACCAAACATAGTAGAAGAAAAAAATCTAAGATGTACATTCACGAGAGTATTCTATGAATAGAAAGAAACGAACTAAAGGAAGTCGACCATACTATTAGAGATCCAGACAGGTACAACGACGTTTACCATTATAAAGTAAGAAAAAATGCCGACAGTGGGTAGAAAATTCCGAGGTCCGTCCCGGTGGAAGAGGGTCCGGGAGGAGATCACAGGGATCAACGTTAAAGGGAAAGGACAGAGATCAAAGGGTGTCGTGTAGACATTGACAACGTACCACAAAAATGAAGAGTAATCGTAGATACAGAATAGAGGAGATGATTAAACACTTCAAACTTCTACGCTCGACGTCCCGACGTTACGTCACCTCTTGATGATGTCTGAGGTACCCACTCCTCGTGCCAAGAACTGTTTTAACGGGAGGAAGTCCAAGTCTGTGGTCGACGCGACGTCCTCCAGGGGTCCGGTGATGTGAAGACTGGTTGACCGATGTTTAAGTCCTAAAGGGTGTTGAGAGAGTTCAAACGATTAATGATCTTCCTGAGTGTTTTGAGTCCTTTCGAGATATGAAGACTAATGTTAAAATAATATTTCCTGGTATTTCCCATATTCGGTCGGTTTGTTTCTCTGTGTCTTCCGTTCCCCGAGCTCGTGTCTCGAAGGTACAGGAGAGTCGCACCTGAACCCTGTGCAGTAGGAGACCTATGAAACTACACAAGTGGTTGGTCCTTCGAGTGACCTTAAAACTCATGGGGTTTAAAAATAACCCCAGAGTAATAACTCCGTGCTAACTAATTTAGTAACCAGTGTACTGACTTAAGTTAGGGGTCGGGGGAAGGAAGGACCTCTAGTCCAACTATTGTGGACCTAGTTTCGGGATTGGGACTTTAGTGTACGAAGTAGAGAGGTAGTACTGGGGTGGGAGGCTACTTACTAGAGGAATAGTTTTAGAGTCCACAACAGGTCCCCGGGTGGTACTTCTTTTTTCCGTGAAAATAGTGAACCTTTTGAGGTTCTCAAAAATTAAGGGGAGAGTCTTTGGGTCCTGTTTCTGGTTTAAGGAATAATACCTTTTTGTCTATAAAGACTAACCGAAATTTAGGGGAGGGTTCAGAGGATGTTACGTAATGTGTATTATTTGTGAGTATAAATAATTTTCTTACCCGTTTCCACACGAAAACCTTCTATTCAAATATATCCTATGTAATATGTCTGGTCAATTTCGATGTCAACGATTGACTGAACTACAATAAAGTGACTGGGAAAGTTATGAGACAACTATCACTCTGACTTTTTTATCTTTGAAATGTTTTCAATTGGGAAGATAACGAGAGAAATTAGGGGGGTTAATATTTCAGGAAGTCATTAAGAGGTATAGAACTTAAAAAGGTTCTCGTGGGAAGTGATCCTTCAATTTCCATCAGAATTCACCTTTCTTGAGACCGGAGAAGTCAATGCAATTCAGTGAGTCAGTACAGATTGAGAAACGTTGGGGTACTTGACGTCGTGTGTTCCGAAGGGACAGGTAGTGGTTGAGGGCCTCAGGTGGGTTTGGGTACAGGTAATTCAGCCACTACGATAGGTTGGTAGAGTAGGAGACAGCAGGGGAAGAGGAGAACGGGAGTTAGAAAGGGTTGCAGTCTCAGAAAAGTTTACTCAGTCAAGAAACCGGTTTCATAACCTCAAAGTCGAAGTTGTAGTCAGGATGGTTACTTGTGGGTCCTGAGTAGAGGAAATCTTACCTGACCAACCTAGAGGAACGTCAGGTTCCCTGAGAGTTCTCAGAAGAGGTTGTGGTGTGAAGTTTTCGTAGTTAAGAAGCCACGAGTCGAAAGAAGTGTCAGGTTGAGAGTGTAGGTATGTACTGGTGACCTTTTTGGTATCGGAATTGACCTGCCTGAAAACAACCGTTTCATTACAGAGACGAAAACTTATACGATAGATCCAACCAGTATTGAAAGGAAGGTTCTCATTCATAGAAAATTAAAGTACCGACGTTAGTGGTAGACGTCACTTTAACCTCGGTTTTTTTTTTATTTCAGTCGGTGACAAAGGTGACAAAGGGGTAGATAAACGGTACTTCACTACCCTGGTCTACGGTACTAGAATCAAAAGACTTACAACTCGAAATTCAGTTGAAAAAGTGAGAAGAGAAAGTGAAAATAGTTCTCCGAGAAATCAAGAAGTGAAAGACGGTATTTCCACCACAATAGACGTATAGACTCCAATAACTATAAAGAGGGCCGTTAGAACTAAGGTCAAACACGAAGGAGGTTGGGTCGTAAAGAGTACTACATGAGACGTATATTCAATTTATTCGTCCCACTGTTATATGTCGGAACTGTATGAGGAAAAGGATAAACCCTGGTCAAACAACAAGGTACAGGTCAAGATTGACAACGAAGGACTGGACGTACGTCCAAAGAGTTCTCCGTCCAGTCCACCAGACCATAAGGGTGGAGAAAGTCTTAAAAGGTGTCAAATAACACTAGGTGTGTCAGTTTCCGAAACCGGATCAGTTATTTCGTCTTTACCTACAAAAAGACCTTGAGAGAACGAAAAAGGTACTAGGTCGCTTACAACCGTTAAATAAGAGACCAAGGAGACGGAAAAGATTTTGATCGAACTTGTAGACCTTAAAGTTCCAAGTGCAGAACGACTTCGGACCGAACCTCTTAAAATTCGTAATGAAATGATCGCACACTCTACTCACGTTAGCGTGCCATCAAACTCGTAAGAAACCGTAACGGAAAGAATCCCTAACCTTACTTTTGACTGGAAAAGGTCAGGACACTGGTGACGACTCAAAGGGTTTAAACGACCGTATGACTCACGTCGTGAAAGTGTCGTAGAAAGTCCTAAACTTTATCGAATTGATCTTAAGGTAGTGGAGGTGATCGAAACAATGATCACTACGAAAAGTTCCGGGTGAACTGAAGTGTAAGGTCCTACAGACCGAGATCCACTTACTAAAAATTTTGATCGAACGTTATTCAAACGTTTCTTTCTGACATGAGATATAACGGTAATTATTATGAGAAAATTCCGGAAACTCTAATGAATAGTGTTACTAGGTAAGTGTCATAGACGTGGGGTACTATAATCCCTAAACGAAATTCTATTAGGACCTTCCCTTCCGTAATGTTTACTTTGTTCTTACAAGTACTCGATTATTTACAACTTTAACGACTACCTAAAGTAATTCGTAAAATACATTAAAAACACAAATAAAATATCTTATATAAATGCAATATCAAAAAAAAAGACGACATATAAAAAGTACTATTTTTCAAAATTTTTAAACAGAGGTTTTGACTCCTAGAGTGTGTTTCACCATTCATTGTCCCCGGTAAGATGAAATCCATCGCTCAGAATGTTTGGTCATGAAGTGGGTTGACTACACAAATATCATAGGTTGTAGGTTTTCTACTCAAAACCTTCTGTCCACAGTGACGACGGAGTTTCTGACGGGAGTAGGTAGGAGGAGGTACGTAGACCGTGATTGAAGTCAACCGTTCGGGATACGTTCGATTAGGAGAGTGACCTTTGCAACTACAAATGAGTCCATGGGGACTCAAGACTATTAATGGACGTTTAAGGAGTGACTCTCAGTTCCTTTATCTTTTCGTTTAGTTGTTTCGACCAAATAAGAAACCCTCTACTATCCTAGTTCTACCTTCAGTTTTTATTGTACTTACGGTCCCAACAACGACTCACACTCGGGTACAGGGAGACCTGGTACTGATCTACCTATTTAGAAGACTTTATTGTGTTTTATTCAGTCCCTTTGTCCTTACACTAAGAAGTCGAAACTTTATATGTGACATTACTTAACCTTCTCATTGTCTAAGTGGATCCGACCCGACCGATAAATACTTGGAACACAGAGTCTGGGTTTCTTCCTCGGAGGTTTTACCGATCGAAACCCCGTGTGTCTTCTGTCCGACGTTCTCTGAAGACCTCCATGAAAAAGACATCCATATTGTGGGAGACGCCAATACCCAGAGTCTCTCATACTCCAAGTAAATCTCGTGTGTGACCTTTGTTGTCAACGTGTTCGGGTCCCACAATACTTCAGACGAATTGATCGTCCTAGCGTTTATCGTTCAATTGGTATTTCTGAAATGAAAGTACTTAAACTTTCCTTAGTCTCACTAATCGTAGTTGATGTCCTTCGTAGGATCTAGTCTTATGTCTTCAGGATTTGTCATAAGAAATTTTTTTTTTAGTAAGATTAAATTACAAATATTTGTGTTTTTTATATTGAGTGTGTTTACGTTCAATACTACGTATTAATTTATTTGTGAATCCTCGGATGACAGGTCAATTCCTTGATCTTGTAATGATCAATGTAGGGAGGGAGGAAGAAAGGTGTGACGTAGTTATTGATGATAGGACTTAAAAGATAAATGGTAAAGGAAGAAAAATTAATGAGTAAAACTTGGGAATGTTTTATATGTAACCAAAACGAACCCAAACCCGAAGGATTTTACTGTAGTAATATAAACATCAGAGAGTCCTGAACTAAGGGGGGGGGGGTGGGTGAATCTTGACACAAAGATTCGAACTAGGTACCGGTACACTTCTCAACAAACAAGTAAAAGAGACGACATATTATTAGGTAACACACTCGTCTCGTGTCAAATAGGTGAACGACACCCGACAAAAGTCACAAAGTTACAGTACTCGTCACGACGATACTGGTAAGAGTACACACGGAGGGTCCCATGTACCTACTCTCAAAAAGACCCACCTTTCCGACCTGTAGTCCTGTAGGTACAAGTTAAAATGTACTATTTGCCTTACAGTAATGTTATGTTCCCTTACAGTTTAACGAAAGGTTTCATCAACAGAAGTAAAGTTGAGGGTCGTCGTGACTCGTTCGTAATGGTAAGTAAATGTAGTAGAGGTTAGTGAATGCGACAACCTGAAGACCTAAAAACGGTTGGATCACCCATATTTTATAGAGTGACTTCCAAATTTAACGTAAATGGACAATGATCACTCTCAACCTGACGCTTCGTCCGACTCGCGGCTTCTTGACTACGAAAACTTGACACCCCAACCTCTTCTGAGAACTCTCAGGGAACCCGACGTTCCTCTAGGTTGGTCAGGTAAGATTTCCTCCAGTCAGGACCCACAAGAAACTTTCCTGACTACGATTTCGACTTTGAGGTCATGAAACCGGTGGAGTACGCTTCTCAACTGAGTAACCTTTTCTGAGACTACGACCCTCCCTAACCCCGGTCCTCCTTCTCCCCTGCTGTCTCCTATTCTACCGACCTACCGTAGTGGTTGAGCTACCTACACTCAAACTCACTTGAGGCCCTCAACCACTACCTGTCCCTCCGGACCGCATGACGCTAAGTGCCCCAGCGTCTCAGCCTGTGTTGACTCGTTGACTTGACTTGACTTTACTTCAAGTCGTAGAAATGGATACGAATAAATGGTAAGCAAAAAGAAGACACTTACGGACGAATACGAGAAATGGGGAAGAAAATAGGTATATTCCGATAGAAAAAAGGAATGATTAAAAATTGTAAAAATTATATAATTCGTCACAAGTGATACTAAATAGTTGAACAACTACAAATTTTAGAGTCTACATACCGTAAATCTTGACCTTCCTGGAACGTTTCATATATCATTTAGAGGAAGTCTAATGGTCACTCTTTTTGACTTGATATCTCTCCATTCTGTCGAACAAGTTATAGTGTTAAACACAAGTTAATTCAACACAAGGGTAAAATGATACTGTCGGAGGAAATAAACAGAGTAAAAATAAAGTCTCTTCCGTGACCGCTAGATGAGGTCATGAGAACGGACCTTTTAGAGTACCTGCCTCCTCAGACCATCCGACGTCAGGTGCCCCAGTGATTCTCAGCCTATTCTGACTCGCTGAAGTGAAAGGGAAAAGGGAAAGTACGTAACCTCTTCCTTTACCGTTGGGTGAGGTCACAAGAACGGACCTCTTAGGGTCCCTGTCCCCTCGGAATACCCGACGGCAGATACCCCAGCGTGTCTCAGCCTGTGCTGACTTCGCTGAATCGTCTTCGTCGTCGTAAAAATACATTTGTTAAATTTTCACGAGTTCATTATGAACCGGTACCTTCTTTTCCCCTTTTGTGTATACTCGTTTTTGTTTCTTTCATTTTTAGTTAAATTAGGGTGGAAGATCTACGTGGAGGACAATATGTAAGACGTAAAGGAAAGGTCTATTATTACATTATCTATTAATAATATCTAACGACTGATACCCTATTAATCATACCTCACGAATGACACACGGTTCGTGATAAGATTAGTAAAATGTACACAAACAACTACCAAAACTAGAAGAAGTGTTGGAGTACTACGTCTAATAATGGTAATAGGACTTCCACCATCCGTCTTCTTATCGGTAAGTATCTACGGGTGTAGGATTAGGGTCTTCGGACACTTATACAATACAAAGTACAGGTTCCTCTTAATTCCATCATCTGCCTTGACTCCAACGATTACTCGACTGGAACTTTATCCCTTTAATAGAATCTTATAGGTCTACTCGAGTTGTATTAGTGTTCCCAAGAATTTACATCTTCTCCCTCTGTCTTTTCAGTCACACCTTCACTATATTAGACTCTAAGGTGGTCGGTAACGACCGAAAGTTCTTATTCCTGACTTTGCTAAATCGTCGTCGGTACTCGGTTCTTTATGTATGTCGAAGATCTTCGACCTTTTCTGTTTTTCTGTTTAAGAGGGAATCTCAGAGGTCTTTCCCGACGATGGGACAACTGTGGAACTAAAATCGGGATACACCATCTTATTACCAAGGTTTCTGTAGGACAGGATTAGAGACCTTGGATTCTTACACAATGGAATGGACCGTTGTCGCTGAAAAGTCTACACTAATTCTTAGAGTTCTGTCTAATAAGACCTAATAGGTCCATAATAGTGTTTCTAGCAAAATTTTTCCCCTGTCCTCTTACTTTCAGGTGGGTCTGACGTCTCTAACCACACGACACGAAACTTCTGCCTCCCATCCCGGTACTATATTCCTTACGTCCGTCGGAGATCTTTTCCGTTCGTTTGTAAGAGGGGAACTCGGATGTATCCCCTCTAAAACCGGGTCACTTTCGATCAAACCCGATAGAGATCCCGACATTTTACTATAACTATATAGACACAACAGAATTCGGTGTTTCAAACACCATTAAATAATGTCGTCGTTATCTTTTGGTTACATAAATCAAATATCGACTGGTGTCGGTATGTCGATCAATCTCCGTCAGACACGAATCAGTAAGTCAACCCAGACTGAGAAAAATAGGGAAACCTGACATCGGAAGGTCCAAGGAGACAGGTACCCTAAGAGGTCCGTTCTTATAACCTTACCCAACGGTACGGGAAGAGGTCCCCTAGAAGGGGTAGATCCCTAATCTAGGGACGTGACGTCAGTCTACGAAATGGGTCACTCGGTGACCCCTCGGGTCAATCATCATCTAGCTCTAGACTTGAGTCCGGTCGACCGAGGTCTCGGGTAGAGGAAATGGCATTACTCTATATGTATCTATCTCTAAATTTATCATGTATGTAAAGTTACGTTTAGAAATTGTAATAAAATTATAGGTGAATCATGGTAGTATGATTTATCAACACAAGGTGACTTATTAATGTTGCAATGACTTTTGGGGTTTACTTTACAAATCGGTTGGGTTATGGCATAAAATAGATTATGTACAGGGATAATAACCTATGAATGTAACAAAGATTACAAAGTCACGAGATTTTGACTGTCACTATTTGTAGAAAGGTCACTATCATTATTAAAGAAATCCTTTTTGAGAATCTTTACGATCAAGTTTTCTTCACGTATTTTTTTTCCGGTTTAATGAGAGTATTCTAACGTGACCTTATCTTAAATTTTCTTCATTTTATGGGTTAATCTCGTTCTGAAAGACAAAGACGTCGTGAAGACTATAATCAGATAAAAAGAATAGGTACCATATGTGATGTAAAATAAAAACAAAAACTTCCAAAATTGATATTAGAAAAAAAAGGTCATCTTAGTATCTACAATCTCGATCTCTTACACATCTCCAGTAAATCACATTGGGAAATTAAACATCCATCTCAGGGACTCCGAGTCTCTCCACTCCCTTAATCTTTCCGACGGGGTCACCTCGTGTGGACCGGTCTTGGGTGACCGGACTGAGATTCGGGTCGTAGAAAGGTGTAAACGACGTTTACAGTACTCCTACCGGGGATTTAACCATCAATAATAAAAAAAGAAATTTAGTACGGTCTTTAGAGAACAGGAGTAATTAGTTTTCGTATACAATTCCTGACATCTAATTATTAATTACTTATTACTAGGTATATAGGTCAAGTAGGTTTCTACTTGAGATCAGAAAAGGACCTCTCTCGGACAAAAAGAAAAGAGTAACACTTTAAACCATCCTATCTCCGTCCGCTATTGTCGGAGGAAGGGTTATAGAATACATCGTCAAGAATCTTACCTATTAGACTCCAAAGGTAGGGTGAAAACGGATTCTTACATATTGAAAGATTGAAACCAAGTGTACAGTGGGTTGTCGTGGTTCCAATGAGACAGGACCTTAGACTACATGTGTCTCCATACGTTTGAGGAAGGAAGGGAGACTTCGTTTGTTACTTTATCCTTTTGTGTGACGGTAAAAGACTGACTGGAGTTAGCGACTCCCACCTGGGGCGTGCAATGTAGTCGTCGGGCCGAGGTAATGTGACGGGACGCGACACGAGCTCGATGACTTTATAACTAAAAATGTCTCGGCCGCGTATGTGACTTTTTAGTTATAAGGTCACGTGTGTTGACTTGTCCGTCGTCTCGGTCCTGGTTGAGGCTCCGGGTCGTTCGCGACGGCCGTCCGGAACCGGTTCCTCCCCAGCCCCCACGACCTGTTCTGTTACGGTTCCCTCTCCGGGGACGTTTCGGCCCTTCCCAGTCTATTTGGGTCTCACGTCTCCTTTCTCTTTCCTCTCACCTTTTCGAGGAACTCCTATTTTGTCAACCTTCCTCGTTACTAAATAGAAAGGTATCCCCCTTTACCCCTCTTCCTCTCTCATTTAATTCTTCTCTCCTACCCTTCTTAAAATGTCCATTCTTAGAAGGGTACTTTAACATAAAAACGAAAAGACATAGTCTGAAAACTAGCTGTTTCCTAATTCTACTATGTCTATAAAATAATGTACTTCCTTTTTTATTAATCCGGTTAAAACTCTTTGCAAAAAACAAAAACAAAAAAAAAATTACGTCGGGGACAAGAAAAAGAACCACTCATCTTCGACCGTCTAGAATGTTATTGGTAGTCTCAGTCGTAAATATTATACCCGAAATGGAAACGTAACGACGATGAAAGAAAAGGAACCCCTTCCCCCTCCCTTCCTTCTCCAGAACCAGTACACCGGTAAGTAGCTAAGGGAAAGAAAGATTTCTCGTGGTAGGAACCGTACGAACCCCTTGGTGCAATCCGTAACTAACGAAAATGTACGGAGCACTGAAGAGTGCCTTAAGACTCGAGGGCTTCAGTGTGGAGGTAGGTCTACATCCCTCCTCTTGCGCAGGGACCCAAGGTGAGAGCCGACGGGTCATGAGTCGTCTCCCGCCCCACCTCTACCTGGCCGGACAGCCAATCAGGAACATCTGAGCAAACGAACAAAAAATTTAGTCCTGAAAATCATAAAACCAGAGAAAAATACCCCCACCCTTCTCCGTCTTCCGTTAATTAATTTTCCCCCCATGAAAATTGGGACTGCTTAAGAACGAAAACGAAGACAGGGTCTTAAGAGACTGACCCTCAGAGCGACAATCAAGAGAGTTGAGGGACGGTTTCCTCCTTTGACGGGAGGAGCTCCAAAGGTAAAACAAGAGTCGGGACGTCCGTCGACCGACAGAGGGGAAGGGACCAGATCCTCTGGGCGCCGGGTTGGCCCGAGCCGAGCCCAGACCACCTTCCCTGAGCCCTCCTTCGCCCGTCACTTCCCATAGAATGTTTTCGACCCCAAGGACTCCGGGTCGCCCCGATCGCCCCCTGTTCCAGGTCGTCTGAGTGATCTTCGTCTTTTTCGTCCCCCCGGCCCCACCCTACCCCACCGTCTCCCCGCACCGCCCTGAGGCTCGGTCCACCGATGGACCTCGTGGGGCGGGGAGGGCCAGGGAGGGGGCCGGGCCGTCCGCTCGGCGTTGGGGCGGGGGTGGGGGCGGGGCGGGGCGCGCGGGGGCGGATGAGGGCGGAGGCAGGGCGGGGGTCGGGCCGCGCCGGCGACATAAACGTACTCCTCCACCGAGGCCCCGGACGGGCCCCGCGTGCACTGGGGCCCCTCCGCCTCCCTTGGACGACTGAACTGTGCTCGGCGACACGCCGAGGGGAACCGCGCCTTATCGCTCTCGTCGGCACTGGAGGCTGGGGCGGGCGGCCGTCGGTTATTCTCGCGTCCAGCAGAGGTTTGGGTTTTAAAGGTGCAGCCGTTTTCAGTTCTACCTTCCCTCGACTCGCCTCGCGCTCCCCCCCTCGGGCGGGCCCTTACGGACCGACGACGACGACCTCCCCGTCCGACCCCTCGGACACCGCCCGCGTCCTCCCCGGTGCGCCCTCCCGCGGGGCCGGGACCCTCCGGCCTCGGGCTGGTGGGCGGGGGTCAGGGGCCGCGAAGCCCCGTAGGGCGTGAAGCAGTCGGCGGACACGTGGGGTGACGGGGAGGCTGGGACCAAGATCCCCCAACATCCCATCCCCTGCCACCGCTCGCCAACCCCCCCTTCACCCCCTTCTGTGAAAGGTCTGGACAACGTGCCCACGTTGTCGACAAGTCCACGCCATACATCCCCCTCCCCCCACAGCCCCAACCCTCCCGCGAACCGGCGGCCCCCACGTCCCGCCCCCCGAGTCTTGTCTCCCCGACCACACACGATCCCCCTTCGTGTCCCCTAGGCGCCCTTCGAGCGACTGATGACCCTGTCTCTCTTAGGGTTTCTCACCCACCCACCTCGCCTCCCCTCTCCTGACGTATCTGCGCTCAAGACCTCGACCCGCGCCCGTCACCCTTCTGGCCCTTAACTCACCACCCTTACCTCCCCCCTACCCCCCGGCGACACCTCCGGGGCGCGAGGGAACGAAGGGACCCGGCAGGGTAGGCGCCCCGTAAATGGCTCGGACATAAGCAGGGAGAAGGGGGACGAAATTGAGAAGGTCGAGGCTCTTAAGCAGAAGCCCGTCGGGGGAGGGGGTGGTCGAAAGGTCTTCCCTTCCATTTTTCAACGGTGCTCAATCCACCTCACTCAATCGTCGAACGTTTTCAAATTTATCGTCCTGGCTCCTCTTCCACCCCAAGCGGGCCCTCATCCAAGATTAGACTCTACCCAACCTTCCGCCCCCTCCCACACACTAACGTCGTCGGGCGAACGACACTGTAACGCTGGTCTTAAACAGCTTGGCCCGACAACTTTGTGGTAAAAACAACCCGTAAACGAGGACGACTGACGCCGTCATTGAAAGGTATTAATTACTGGGCAAGGTAATAGCCAGCGTAGGACTCGATTTAACGAAAATTGCTCAACAAGAAACAAAATCGACCCCCAACCACCCCCTCGTGTGGACGTCTTTCTTTGAAGACCTCCTCCTGTCAAACCAGAAAACTCCGTTTCAAGACTCTGTGAGGCTGAGACTTATACTATCTTCAGTCACGTGATGTCTTGAAACAGAGATCCCTGAGACCAGCAGCAGCGGAGGCGGCGGTGGCAGTGGTGGGCGACGCTCCCGCAGCCGCCTGAGTCCTGGCCCATCAGGGCCACCGGTGCAGCGTCGCGGAAAGGGAACCCCCCTCCCCGCTCCGGTCTTACCCAGGTTCGTGACAAACCCCTTTCACCAGTTGTAGGAACTTCGGCCACTGAATTTGGCTTTAGGGTTAGAGGGAAGGAAGTAAAACGGGACCACCTGAGGACTGACGTCTCTAAAACCAGATTTTTTTCTTTCTTTCCCCTTTCTTTTTTTTTTTTCCAAACCCGAAAAGTTCCAATAAATTTTCCACGAGTTTTCTGGCTGAAGTGAATAACTCGATCCTCTCCTCTCGGTGTCCAAATAATTACCCACACACCCACACGTCACGGAATGTCCTTAAATTTGAGAGATGGGAACTTCTTCTTTTACATAAACATGTTTTCGGTACCTATTACCAGGAAAATGAGTTCACTGGACGATCTATTTACTCTAGGACGTTCCTGACTCAAACCGCTAGGTCAGAGTTAAGACAAAGACTAAATCCAGGTTAAGTGAAAATATAATTTTTTATCCAAAATAATTACCTTTCCTTCGCGAAAAAAGTTCTTTTAAAACTTTCCGTCGACCCACTCTCCGTCTACCCCCATTATAAATGACAAACCCCGACATCTCTATGAAAAGAGACCTCTGTGACGAGGAGTAACGACCTTACATCCAAAACCAACCCCTCAAGGATAGTTATCGGACGAGACACGTCACGCGGTCACTGACCGTGGGCAAATATCAGGACAAGGTAACTGTGACGGGATAAAACTAAAATACTCGAAAACCGACCTCTCGACTAACTAGGTTTCTTAATGTTTTTGAAACACAATTGTTTCCGTAAATAGGTTGTTTATACGAACTTCACAAACGACCCACGGTCCGAGTCCCGTGTCCCACCACTCATTTTTCCTTTGTCAAGTACACGGTACAACGACTGTCAGTTCACTTCCTTACTGAGTTAAAACTACATTAAAAATCCTAAAAAGTCTTCGGAACCCCCACCCCCACCCCCCCGCAACCAACGAACAAACACAGACCCTCTCCAGGAACTAAAACATTTTCGGTGGTAAAGGTAGGTCTCTCCCACTATTACCTCCCTCCTAGTTACCTCCCGTCCCTCCCCTCTTCATAAGTCAACGAACTATCGTCTCGAATTACCATTCTGAATCAACGAAAAGTGTCCTTACTACACAGGAGTAGGATTCTGTAGGACCTAAGAGAAAATACACCGATAATAGGTAAACGGACGGAAAGGTAGTAGTCACTGACAAAACGAAGTCAAGAAGTTAGGAAATGGGGTTTCTACCGACCTAATATAGACACGTCATTTTACTTCATAAAGTTTGAGTACATGAACATAAGTAAACTCTATATTCTACACGAATGAACATTTTTCCTAAGAAGGAGGACTGTAAACATAGGCTTATACAGGTACTCTATAAGATTTTCTTGATTTTGTTGTTGTTTTGAATTTGGTCGGAACGTTCTCTTACTTCCACTGAGAAACTCCCACCCCGACACCTCACCAACTGACCCTCTCGTCAGTAGGTCCGTTTCTCTACTGTAGTCCCAGAGTAGAGGTTTCTTCTAATTCCAAACCCCAGGAGACTACCCTAGTACAGACGAAAGTGACATACGAAATTACTAAACGAATCTTTAGAAAACGAAACAGAGGATGGACACTGACGACCACTCAATTTCCTGATTCATCTCCCTCGACACCACATGAGACCACGACTCCTACTACCCACACCTCGGTCCTTTTAACCGTTCGACTCCCACGAATACCATTTGAATAAAAGAGTAACTGGAACCAGAAAGTCGTCGGACACAGAACAGTAGAGGACTCATAGTCCACAATGAGATCTCCGATTCCTAACCCCTCACTTGTTTATTCGGTCTTAGGGTCCAACCTCCAATAAAAACACGGTCTTCACCTGTTATTTTTATAGTTTCTTCCCTTTAGTACGGTCCTTCCCCTCTTACCCTTCACGACCCCTCCGTCTTACGATAACCTTCACCTTAGCAGTCCGACTTCCCGTGGTAGTGGTCGTCGAATGTACCTGGTCGGGAGAGTAGAAATAAAAGTTGTAAAGTTCACTTATTCCACGTTACCTTTGATATATAATAATTTGTACCCATCGAAAAGTGAAAAATTTTTCTTGGAAAATTAAAAGTTCATGTTTTCAACCTTTATCTTTCCACGATCTTTTAAGAAGGGTACTCTTTGACTCCTTTGCAGTGACTAAGGAGTGGACTTAAATTACAGGTTGGGGTGGAAGATCCTCGTCTTACGATCCATTGGATCGTAAAGATTCTTTCGACTAAGGTTTCTTGAGGGTTCACGAGGGGGTTGTAAGAAGTCTATCACCTCTCCTCCTAACCCCCCACCTGTGCAAAACCCCCTAAGGGTTCTCGGTCTCCTCAGGTGGTAGATCCAGGGCACACTAAAGTCCTTACTGAGAAGGTGATTTGAGTACAATGAATTTAAAAAGAATAAGTACGCCCCTCATGTATGTCCAGCGAGACTACTGTATTAACGATGTCTATGTCTCCTTGGAAGCTTTTTGATTTCGACACCCGTCCATTTCTTTTTCTTGAGTAACACGTGGGACGACGTGCACTGGAGAGTCCTTATTTTTGGACACAACGAAACCAGTGGAGCCGCCTTGGTCTACCTTCCTCCTGCCACACAGAAGTCGACTGGGGACCGCTGTAATCTGTGTTCCAGAGCACTAAGACTGGACACTGAAATAATTGACCACGATCCTCTCGATCGTCACTGAAGTGGTGTCGTTTTTCGATGAGAATTTACTGAACAGACGAAACGAGGAGTCTGTACGGAGAAATGACAAATTATCCCTTTTTGGTTTGTTTGTTTTTTTGATCATCAATTCATCATGAAATAAATACGATTCACGATAATCCTTGTAAGAGTGAACAATTCAGTAAATGACATTCCAGTCAAGACAATTACGGTTAAGGTAGAATGCCTTTGACTCGGAAATTTTCCAATTTATTGCAGGTGTCGTGTTTCGACCAGTCACCGATTTCGTTCCGTGCCCGGGTCCGTCAGATCGAGTCTCAGATATTAGAATTGTTGACACGACATGACCCACAGTAAGTCAACAGATCAACCAATGTCGTTTCCTATTTCGGACTCTCCAAGTTTCAATTTTCGTAACTTATGTTAGTCCCAAATATGGAGTTACGTTTAGAAGCAGACAGAAATCGTACACTCCAACCAAGGGTCCCGGGACACCATCGTGATGAAATTCGTAACAAAATGATAAAACTTAGGTGACCAGTGAAAACGGTGACCCGTCTTAACTTAGAACTTTTCTCTCTTGTCTTCAAATCAGTTTCACAGGACCAACTATCTCATGTTTCTTTCGTTATCTTTATTTAATAATTACATGAATAACTTATTGAAACGTAAGGAAGGTACTCAGTCGGGGACCTACACTCGTCAATCTCACATCACACTCTACTAGTCTCACGACCCTTGATGACTAGTGAGTTGCATCTTACAGGTCCTTTCGGAGGTCTTGTCCACTATTGACTCGACTCACCACATATCCTATTCATCCTCCATCGACTTACCTCCCTTCCCGCAAGATCAAGTTCCCTTGTCGTTCATGTCTAAACACTTTTACACATCGTCATACTACACAAATCCTTAGACGTTCAGAAATACACACCGTCCGATTCAGTACACGTTCACTGTCCTTTACTCCGATTCCTCTACCCACCCGCCCCAACCCCCCCAACCCACCCCCTCTGGTACTACCCGGAATACACCATATAAATTTAAAAACTTGAACTAGGACTTTACCTCATTGATTTCCTAGAATTTGGACTACTCGAGCGAAAAAATCTACATAAGACCGTCGTTTCCTTTTACACTCAACAAATCTCCACCTACTCGGTCAAAGATTCGATAATCTCATTTCGTCCCTTGTCTCGTTCTCGGTCACCCTACGTGTCCTCCCCACACCTGTCTGACTCGTCCTTCCGGTCGACTGGTTCCCGTTGGAAGGTTCCGTCGGACGAGGATCCGGGAATGTATGTAAAACAACCAGTATGAGTGGGTCCCTTACTTTAACCGTGATTTGACGTGACACATACTATAAAGCTTTATAATTTGAACGAACCGATAGTAGAGTTCATTTAAGACTTTCACATTATAATCTTTGTAGAGGAATTGGGAAATACCATATAACCTTTAAAATGGGATCAAGTAGTTTAGACTCTTCAGTTGTTAAAGTTCTACATGGAAGTAAATACACAGTGATTCTTTTTCACGAAGGTTAATTTGATACTGTGTCACGAATCCACAGTGGATCTAAAAGTTCCTTTAAAATTTCTAGAGAAAATCTAATTAATTCTATATCTAATTTTTTTTTGGGTCTTGGGGTCGGTCTTTGTTTTTAGTGGGAGTTTTCGGGTCGGTCTTTGTTTCTCGTGGGAGTTTTCAACCCCCTGACAACTCTCAAACTACTCTTCTTATGATTTGTTTCCCACATCCGTCCCGACCCCCTTTACTCATCCTTTCTCAATCTACGGGACCTCAACCAACCGTACCTTTCGTCCCTGGTGAAGATCCGGCGTTTCCCACTTCCTGTCTAGGACCTCTCTCGGTTCGAGCATCTTGTCGTCAGGGGTTAGAAACCCCATGGTCCTTGGTCAAAGTACCTTCTATTAAAAAAAGTACTTGGACTTACCACTACCACCCCCCTCCTACCAAAACCCTACTAAGTTCGTGTAATTAAATAACACGTAAAACAAAGACAATAAAGTAGTCGAGGTCGAGTCTAGTAGTCCGTAATCTAGGGTCTTCGACCCCTGGGAACGACGTCTTTAGTCGACAGGGTATCGTATCCTAGACCCCGGAAATCACCTTCTTACGTTAATACTGGTTGGGTGTCGGGTCATTTCTCCCTCGGTCCCCCCGTCTACGCACACACGGACGATTCAACGAAGTCAGTACAGGCTGAAAAAACGTTGGGATACCTGACATCGGACGGTCCGAAGAGAGAGGTACCGTAAGAGGTCCGTCGTTATGACCTCGCCCAACGGTAAAGGAGGAGGTCCCCTTAGAAGGGCTGGGTCCCTAACTTGGGTGTAGAAAATGCAGAGGACGTAACCGTCAGTCCAAGAAATGGTGATCTCAGTAGACCCTTCGGGTTCCCTCATTTTTGAACCTTGGTTCGCAGGTATCTCAAGTCGGAAGGTGCTCATCCTTCCCCACCTCCCACGTAGACGTCCGAGTTTATCTCTTGACGGTTTTGTTTCACAGAAGAGGATAGGACACGTCTGTATTGTTCCTTTTGATCGTCTCTCTCTTTAACGACTTTCAGAAGGATCTCGGAGTATAAGTCGTAGGAGTTACTGATTAGAAAAGTTTTCAGAGTAGGAGACACGGTCATTCTCGTGTCCAGTTCTACGTCACAAAGGATCTTCCCATGGGGTGACAACAGAGACGTAGGTTCGGTCGCTATGGAAAACACATTCCAACTACGACCCGGAAATTTAAAAAAAAATAAATTTATTGTAATTTAAATGGTAAAGTTGGTAAACATTCGTATGTGAAGTCACCACAATTTATGTAAGTGTGACAACACGGGGATAGTCGTAGTAGGTAGAGATCTTGAAAAGCAGTGGGGTCTGACTTTGAGAGATGGGTAGTTTGTTATTGAAGGGTACTACGACCCGAAAAGGACCGGAATGGTCTTCCCTGGATGTCTTCTAAAAGTCTAACTTAAACACGTTTCCATCTTTTACAGTTACTCTCCTATGGACGACGGACCGACCGTCATGAATGCTCCACAATAGGCAACATTCTACGTAGTATTAAAGTCTCTATTTTTACACTTTTTTATGTAATGAATCTTAGTCACTCTATACTAATTAGACAGATCTCATAGTGAGTGTCAAGCACAAGGTACTTACCCAAAGTTCACCCGGTTTATAACAAGAGACGGGAGTCCCTCCGGTCCGTCGACCTCGGGAATCTGACTTTTGACAACCGAAACTTGTCAAAATAGGTAAATGAGGTCACACGGGATTTTATAATAGTAAATGATATGCATCACACTATATTCTTTCAGATCCTTCGTGTCAAGACCTTCAAAGGGTAGAAATCAGACCGGTCTAAAGACTAAAATATAAATAATGTTTCCACCACGATCACCATTTCTTAGGTGGGCGACTACGTCCTCTGTATTCTCTGGGTCGGTCCAAGGTAGGGACCCAACCCTTCTAGGGGACCTTCTCCCCTACCGTTGGGTAAGGTCGTAGGAGCGAACCTCTTGGGGTGCCTGTCTCCTCGGATTACCCGATGACAGGTGCCCCAGTGTTTCTCAGTCCGTGTTGACTTCACTGGCTCGTGTGTGTGTCATAGTAGACACACGTAGTCTTCCACCCCCTGTGACTCCCTACGTGACGAATTTATGTGAACCTGGTTACGTCGTTATTTCGAGGGCAAGATCTCTTACCTTTCTTTTCTTTCACTTCAGTGAGTCAACACAGGCTGAGAAACACTGGGGTATCTGACATCGGGTGGTCCGAGGAGGCAGGTACCCTAAGAAGTCCATCCTTATGACCTCACCCAACGGTAAAGGAAGAGGTCCTCTAGAAGGATTGGGTCCCTGACTTGGGTCCACAGGGCGTAACGTCCGTCTGCGAAACGTTAGACTCGACTGTCCCTTCGAGGATCTCTTACCTTCTACATAGGTTTGGTGATTCCAGAAGAAGTACAAATACGATACTTTTCCAATTTGTCTCTAATCTCATGAATAGTCTTATTTTGGGGAAAGTATGGGAAAGTTGGTCGTTAGGGTAAACGTAACCAATTTTATCAAACCCAAGATTCATAATGTTTGGGTTTGAGTTGACTGACTTTATGAATCGAGTGAACTGTTCTTCGGGTCTTCCTCCCTCTGAAGTCCCCACCAATTAAGTCGTCGAGTTGTCGCGTAATTCCTAAACCCAAAAAGGTAGAAAAGGGAGACGGTAAGGTCAAGGAAACGGAGTAAGAGTCTGATCCAGGAGAGTACCGACACACTTCCGACGTAGTTGAGACCTACACTGTCCTGTTCCAGGGTCTCGGGGAACAAAAGAGTTTCCGGGTCTGTGAAGTGTGACAAAGGGTAACGTGGGTTAGCTCAACCTACGAGTCGGTAATTGGTTACTGACGGTTACCTTCATCTTGGTACACTGACCGGATCTGGTTTGTCCTGAAGTAAGACTGAGTACTCCTCAATTCCACCTGGGACTAGACTCAGATAAGTCAATCATTTCTTTTCTACCTCCTCCCACACAGAAAACCCATCCGTTTGTCTTTTCAGAGAACTTGGTAAAAATTCCTCGTCAGATTGTTTCGTCGTTGAGGTACGACTCACTTGTGAACAACGTTATAATAAAAATTTCCGTTTTTAAATCTTAATTTTACAGGTAGTCACCTCTTGACTATTTAACGGTATGTCACTTTATCGATGATCCTCTCCCATTCCATACCATAATCCAACCGTTTCTACAAGTATGTCTAAAAGATATTATAAAATACCCTTTTGGGTTTACTTTAAAAACCGGTCGGGTTATCGATACGTACGTTAGTTGTACCTACTTACTTACTCTAAATCCAAAGTCGTTTCTTTTGTGATATCTTATTATCTCCTCCAACTACTAGGATAAAACTAGGAAGATCCATGTGAATACATAATATATATATATGAGTCTTATCTGTATTAAACATACAAGACGAGACTTCCCCTAATTCTACCCCTTCCGTCACCACCACCTTTCTCTTTTAAAGTGAATTATCTAATATGTGAAAACAAAAAAATTGAAAAAATTGATATTATGAAGACACTATTTTTGAAATTAAACGGTGTACCTTTCTTCCGTTTATCTTATACTGACACTGTTATCATATGACGATCATTACTCTATTACGAGAGGGTGTAATATCAGTGTACATATTTATTTAATTAGGGATGAATCATTGAAAAAACTTCAGAGTACGGGTGTGACCTACCCGGATTAGAAGCCATCAATTATCACATCGGAAAACTCGACCGGACAGGTTGTGTCATCGTTGCTTAGCGTGGTGTACCGACAAATTTAAATCTACTTAATTTCACTTTCTTTTATTTAAGTTAAGGAATCAGTATGGTCGGTGTAAGGTTCACGAGTCAGTAGAGTAAACCGACCACCGACGGTACAACTTGTTGAATCTAATATCTTGTAAAGTTAGTACCGTACTTCCAGATAGTCTGACGCGACGAATTCACTTCCGAATCGGAGAATCATCGAAACACCGAGACCCTTTCACAAAAATTGTAGGAACAAGGAATCGAAAGATCAGTAATTTTGTCCCTCCTATTCTCATGAATGGAATATCCTGTCTACTTGTCTAATTTTAAGAATCACGAACGATGCACCATTTAGTAGTTACAAATAAGTAAGAATACTCTTAACAATAATCTTTGTAAAGATGGGTGTCACTAACTTGTGAATGACTCACAACCCATGACAGGAATGTGGCAGTAAAATACCTATTTTGACACCAAACTGTTTACTTCATTTCGTTCGGACAGATGGGGTTTCTCCGTCTCGTCTCAGACTCGGTCCAGTACCTGGTTCTGAACACGAGCAACCACATATTAGACATTCACTGAAAAAAAATTCCCCTACCCTCTTGACTCATCAGTGACAGAGGGGGTAGGGGGGCGACGAAGACGGGAGGAAGAGGGAAAGACTTCCCTCGATTGACTAAGTTTTCCTGATGTCTAAAATCTAAAGACCAATCGAAAAGAAGAAAAAACTGCCGTCTTCCTAACCTCCATTCTCCTGTTACTTTAAATAATCGTCGAGGCACGGGTATAAGACACCGTACACTAATGACAAAGAAGAACACCCAAAAGGTTTTAAGCTTACCAGGAAAATTTTTCTTTGGTGAAACACTGGTTTAATCTCTTCCCCGCTAGAGTGAACTCCTACTTTGTCCTTCTCTGTTAATAGAAGTTCTCGAGGATTAGTTTCAAATTTTAGTAGTAGTATACAGCGACGAATTTTCAAATCAAAGTGTAGGGAACGAACCCCCATCCTTTAGATATCCTTTCCTGTCCCTAATACGTCTGTAAATGATACCCGGAGGTATCCGAGTGTTCTTCTCCGACGACGACGACGATTCAGTGAAGTCAGTACAGGTTGAGACACGTTGGGCTATCTACCGTCGGGTGATCCGAGACGGTAGGGACCCTAAGAGGTCCGTCCTTGTGACCTCACCCAACGGTAAAGGCTTTACGTACTTTCACTTTTCACTTTCACTTCAGAGAGTCAGCACAGGCTGGGAGTCGCTGGGGTACCTGACGTCGGATGGTCCGAGGAGACAGGCACCCTAAAAGGTCCGTTCTCATGACCTCACCCCCACGGTAACGGAAGAGACTGTTCTTCTCCAATCTCCATAGTAAAAAAGTCACTAAACCCTCCCCGGAACACAGGCAGTGTTGAAGAACCCGATCTGGACCCAAGTGGAAGTGACTTTTACCGTGGGAATTAATCTCCTAGAAATCTTGACAAAAGGATTAATACGTCGCACGACAGTCTTTTACACAAGGTAGAGTCACCACTTCTATTTGGGGACAACGACGACGACGACGATTCAACGAAGTCAGTACAGGCTGAGATTTGGGGACATCGTCGTGTCTTTTTATTGATCATAAACGTCTATTCCAGAACGAAAATTAAAGTAAAGAATTCAATGTTAAGGTCAACCGACGACAAAGGGACACTCAGTTGTAAATAGAACTTCAATAATGGTACTCGACTTCACGATACCTTTTATGCGGAAGTCAAAAAAAGTCAGAAGTATTCGACACACACACACAGATACAATCCCCTCTCCTTTCTGTTGATTACGTCAAAACTTTTCGGTAACTCTTGACCAAAACATTCCCACAGTGTCACAACAGACCCCTACTCTTTTTTCCTTCTCCTACCAGTTCGTTCGGATCGACCCCGACAATTTGGTAGACTACAATTGTCAACTAGTCCTAAATAGACACGGAACACTTTTGATTTTTAACTTAAGTCTAGTAGAAAGACCGAAGGTTTATCACTAAAGTTTAACTTTAGTGAGAAACCGTACAGTGACATGTATTTAACACTTATTAAATGGAACTTTTTGATTTAAACTCATCTTTTTGTGTTTTATCATCTTTTGAAAATGAGGGAATATAGTAAGGAAGGAGGTGTTACGTTGTGTTCTCTAAAGTAAAACAAAGACTTTATACTAAATGACTTTTATTTAAAATCGTGTTAAGGATCTTGTACCCGGTATGACCAAAACTGAGATTCGAGGTACTCCCGCTCTAGTAAACATGAACTGAACAACGATGTAGGGTTGTAAACAGTCTACCAACCTACCATAGTGACTGAGTCACCTGTACTCGAACTTGTTCGAGACCCTCAACCACTACTTGTCCCTTCGGACTGCACGACGACAGGCACCCCAGCGTTTCTCAACCTGTACTGACTCGCTGATTTGACTGACTGACTGTGTATCACCGGTAAGGTATTTCTGGACTTACACATTCACTCAAACCCCCAGAATTGGAATACACACAAAATCATAGAAACTCTCAATTACATTAAAGTTAGATAGAAGTGACTACACCCAAGAAATCTACAAATTATACTACTATTCACTCTAATGGTGTAAGAAGGTATATAAACGAAAGGTCCCAAAAGAAAAAACCTGAATCAATTTCGTATGTAAAGAGAAGGTTGTAAAGAAAAATCCAACTAGGACCTAACCTTTCAAAGGTCGGACCTTACTAATATTAGCTTTCTTTGGAAAGAGGCATAAGAAGAATTACGGTTGTACGGGTGAAGAGAGAAAATTTTGTTATCGTACTATAGAAACTAATTATAATACTTCGGGTCTCTCGAAGTCTTACCCAGAAGTCTCTAGAAGTCACTGAGGTACGTAAAGATGTACGACACAAACTCTGAAGTACCCGACAACATCATACCCGAACATTCACATTCTCTTTCTTCTGTTCCGCTCTCTCTGTGTCCCTGGTGTGTAGTACCCCTCGGATTATAAGTTACGGTCCTATAACCTGAAATACGGTTTTCGGTAGTCCTCGGAGACTTCCCGATATGTGTCCTTCTCTGCACCACTTGTACACCTTTTTATCGAGGACGACGTCTCTCTTCATACTAAACCTTATCCAAACGCCCACAACTCGTCCCCTACACCCGTCATTTAGACCTCTTACCATCTGGTCTATCCTCCAATACCATCATCATTGAAATTTTTTTTAATGACTTCATATCAAACGACATGTCGTTTTACTAACAATGTGTACTTATATGGAATAAAAAGTACAAGAAAAGGTAATATCAAATAGTGTCCTATAACTTATATCGAAGGACATGACATGTTATCTTAGAACAAGAAATAGGTAAGATACATATTATCGAATGTAGACGATTAGGGTGTGAGGGTTAGGTAGGGAGGAGGTAGGGGGAGGAGGAACCGTTAGTGTTCAGACAAGAGAGACATACACTCAGACAGAGACAAAGTGTCTATTCAAGTACAACATAGAATCTAAGGTGTACGTTCACTATAATATACTATAAACAGACAAAGACAGACTGAATGAAGTGAATCATACTAGTAGAGAGCCAGGTAGGTACAACGACGGTTGCCGTAATAAAGTAAGAGAAAAATACCGACTTTTCATAAAGTGACATACGTACAGGGTGATAAAAAAGGTAAGTCGACGACTACCCGTGAATCTAACGAAGGGACAGAACCGACAACATTTATCACGACATCACTTGTAACCCCACGTACACAGAAAAGTTTAATATCAAAAGAGACCTATATACGGGTCTTCACCCTAACGACCTAGTATACCGTTGAGATAAAAATCTAAAAACTTCTTGGAGGTATGACAAAAGGTGTCACCGACGTGGTTAAATGTAAAAGTATATCATCATTGAGTACACTTTAACGAATTCTCTCTAAATCCTACACTCTCTTCGGTTTGAATCAAAACCGGATTTACTTTTACTTCGAATTCGACTGTAAGTCTAAAGACCGAACTTTTCAAAGATCTGATGATGAAAACCTCCACAACCAACACCATATTATCTCTTCCCTTGAACCTTCCTATCCATCATCTTTAAGTTATGTCTTACGACCATACCCTTGACAATCAAGAGAGGGTTCAGGTCAGAAGAGAAGAAAACCTCGTTGTCTCTGAAACTAAAAATCAACTTGATTTATTAATGTAAAAGTCCCAAACAAAAACACACACAGACACACACAGATCCGTACCGGTACACTGATTCAAGACCCGTTGTTCCTATTTTGACCATTTACAGTACACTATTTAGACCCTTAGTAGAAACTTTGTGTCGACTATATACGGAGAATGAGTCAGAGATTCAGTACAGACTGAGAAACACTGAGTTACCTGATATACATCGGGTGGTCCGAAAAGACAGGTACCCTAAAAGGTCCATTCTTATGACCTCACCAAACGGTAAAGGAAGAGGTATTTATGGAAAATGAAAGAATAAAAAACAAGGGAGGAAGTAGTACGACGGACTTTGTACCAAGACAGTAGAAGATTGTGACCTCGGTTTTCTCCTAGAACTCTCTCGAATCAGACTCGAGTTTACTCGGACCTAGGGACTCCTGAGTCACCTTTTGTCACAGTATCGGTGGGACCTGACGGACGAAGATCTAAAGTGAATGTACTTTTTCTGTTTCGAAAATGTAACAAATCCGACAACAATTCGACTAATATTCGGTGTTTCTCGTTTTGGATTGGGATTACTTAAGTGTTGTATAAATGCCTTAACTATGTATGAGATAAAACTCTTGAAGGTACGTAATAGTCAAGTTCACTCACCAAAATACCAATAAGTAACTTTTCAGAATCTGTTCATTCTAAAGTAAAGAAATGAAGTCGAAAGTAAAGAAACTTTGAGAGTCTTTCTTAGAAGGACTCAAGTCCTCTTTACTCCCCACTTTATGCACAAATCTGCAATTGAGAGTGAAGGACAAATCAAGGTCTCTTAATGTCAACTATACAGATAATCAGTACAGAAAAATAAGACGTAAAAACCACGAAACTGTAGAGTCTCGGAACGACTGGGACCTCTCTGACGGGAAAGGCCCCGGTCCATTACGGGTCACTCTCGTTTGTGGAGTGGACACTCGGACGGAAAGTATACGTCTGGTTGGTCAAGTCTTGGGTGTAGGGTTGGTGACGGAGACCACCAAGAATGAGTAACTCGGTAGTGAGGAGACTGGAGTAGTGGGGTCTAGGTCTATGGATCTCTGTCGGGGAGTGGGACCTCTGGGGACTTTAATAAGTTTGAACGGTTATGATTTGGACGAATGGAATGGAACAGGTGGAAGGACGTCTTTAGTGCTATTTACGAGAGCGGGTGCGAAAAGGGAGAGAGACGAAGGATGACTGGAAACACACGTACACCCCCGGTTCCTCTTCAGAAACAACTACGATTATGTACCCAATGTCTCTTTATTTACCTCACTACCAAAAATCCCCTTATCTTCTCATCTTAGAGTCAGAGAGAGATGGACGGAGATTGAGAGTCGACGACGGAAGAATAACCGGTGCAACCTACTACTCCCGAACCACCCTTACGGTACAAAAGAACCCAGGAACCCCCGGAGACGGAAGGACCAGTCACCATGTCCACGGTAGAACCTTCATGGTGGGAGTCCTCCTCGTCCCCGGAACCGAAAACAGGGGAGACACCGGGGGACCCGTCGCTGGAGAAATCTATGAAACAAGAGGTAGAAGAAGAACAGACTCCTTCATCGTGGTAAGAACGGGAATTGAAAGGGTGTATCGGAACACACCGTACAATACAGTGGACAAAAATTCCTAGATATTTATATTTTTTGAAGAAGGAAATACTGTCAGAAAAGACATAGACGGACGGAATGGTATGAACTAATTATGTTTAGGGTTCACGGGCATTTTGTTACAAACGGAGTTAAATGGATCGACTTTCTAGTCACATGTCAAGAAGTCGTCCTGTGTGACTTTACGAAACCTTTGTCTTTTTACGTTCGCCCTCTCCTGAGTTATTTTACTACATATAAGTAAGTAAGTATAAGTATTACAAACGAAATGGTTTTACTACTAAGTCAGGTCGACTCTTAAACACAAAATCTAAACTACGTATTATCAATAATTATTTCCTTACAATAACTTAGGAATCTTATTCATGTATCAGAAGATCCACGAATGACAAAAAAAGAGACTTACAAACAAGACAATTAAGTACAAATACATCGTGAATATTTGACGTACCATATGAAAATGTGTCCACTTGATATACGAATTATTCCTTATATCAGGGAACCCTCGGACATCAATTCTTTTGATACAATAAACCTTAAGTACATTATATTCATCAATATTGATTCTAACGGAAAGTAAATTTTCCTTTCTTTAAGAGAAGAACTCCTGGTGTTACCTCGTACAATTTTAGGTCTCACTCAGTAGGGGTGTGTACCACGACCTCCGGACTCGGTAGTGGAAGGAAGAATTAGGGTTAACGTGACGGTTTCGTCAGTACGTAACTCTTGGCGTCAAACAATCGACGTCGATTTCTTATTTAGTGAGGACCCCTGGGACGTCAAGTTCATATATATATATAAAGTTCGTTTGGGTCCTATACTTTTAGACATAAATGTGTTGTCTATCTAATTCCTATTATTAAGTGAAAGGTTTCCTAAATGACGACGTCCGGGATACTTGATTGAGAGAGATATATTTCACACTAAACTAAAAGTTTTCTAGGGAAAATATCCGTTAAAACCTCCTTCTCAGACAAGATATTTACTTCTACCAGTCCCCTCTATCCTTAATGTCCGATCGATACATTACCCCGTCAAACAAAAAATCAAGGAAACACTCAAATACGAAACAGTTGGAGTCTCAACACTGTAAGAAATCTTGCACAGTACCACATGTCTCTACCTCCGGACTAACGTTCGTTAATTTTCTAATTAGTTTATATATTTCCAGATCGTAAGAAATTCCATCAACTTACGATTGACAGAAACGTTCCCAGATCTATTGAGACCACCGAGTCACCATTTCTCACACGGACGGTTGCGTCCTCTACACCCAAGTCAGGGACACAAACCCTTCTAGGGGACCTCTTCCTTTACCGTTGGGTGAGTTCATAAGAAAGGACCCTTCAGGGTACCTGTCTTCTCGGACCGTCCGATATCAGACACACACGTACACACGTACGATTCAGTAAAGTCAGCATTGACTGAGACACATTAGGATACCTGACATCGGGTGGTCCCAGGAGACAGGTACTCTAAGAGGTCCGTTCTTATGACCTCACCCAACGACACGGAAAGAGGTCCCTTAGAAGGGCTGGGTCCCTAGTTTGGGTGTAGAGAACGTAGAGTACGTAACCGTCCGTCTAATGGTGATCACGGTGGACCCTTCGGGTCCGATATCGGGTACCTTAACGTTCTCTTAGCCTGTGCTGTTTCACTGATTTGTTGTCGTTGTTTATTGAGACGGAAGTCATCTCGTCAAATATCGAAAGACATATATTATAGAGTAATAGAGTAAACGAGAGGTATCGTTACGGTACCCCATCTTCGGTACCACTATAAAAGTAGTGGTAAAGTGACTAGTCTCAGGGTTTAACCTACCTAGCCTTCTCCAGCTCGACCCACATCTTGTGTCTAGGATCAGATACCGTACAGGGTACTGGTGTCCTCATGGGTGAGATTGACACCAACCAAAATCTCACTCGGTCACCGGGGATTAAATAGAAAAGTTGAGGAACTTAAAGTATTTGAAAGTAGTAGAGACGTTCTTTTGATCGGGAGGAATGATGAAGTAAACACACAGAATTAGTCGAGACTTTACGTCTGAATCACTAAAGACCTAACATAAACACTGACCTCTATAACTATCACCTTTTATAAATGAGGACTTCGAGATCCCCTTTCATTGTACTCAACGTGACGAAAGGACGGTTTGTGCGTAAAACAAGAAATTTCATTTCTCTTTACAACTCTCTAAGGACATAAATAAACACCACTACTAACGAATATATTTTACTCTTAAACTTTTGATGAACCTATTACTAGGTTCAAAAATCTCTTTAATATAATTATCACAAGAGAAATCATCATGTACCGTTTATGAAAGTCCTCTTGCCTTTTAAGTTACGTTCGTAATATTCTCATTAAGACATTATTTTGAATGCAAGTTTTCTTTCCGAAAATTTTGTAGTCTATGTTAACACCAGGTTATTTACGTGGTCAATCCTATCCGTGAAACCGTTCTAGTTGGAACGGATCTCATTCTGGAAGCCCTTCTTGGTAGAAACTTGGGAACTGAGTTTTCCTTTAAGAGGGGTCTCATTACCTATCCATGACTAAAGTTAAGTCATACTGAGTTCTTGTCTATTGTCGTTAATAGGTGACCATCGTTCTTAGAAGACTGCAACGAGACTTCAACGTGTAGATTGTTTTATACCAGGTGACCTCTTCCCTTACTGTTTGATGAAGTCATAAGAACGGAACTCTTGTGGTACTTGTCATACTTTTCCGTTTTTCTATCCTGTGACTTTCCACTTGAGGAGTCCGACCATCCACGGGTTATACGATAACCTCTCGTCACCTCTTTATTGAGGTCTTTATTACTTCTCTGTCTCGGTTTCGTTTTTGTTGTGGGTCAACACCTATACTGACCACTACCTTCATTTCAAGTTACGACATTTCTCGTTATAACGTATCCTTGGACCTTACAATCCAGGTACTTAGTTCCGTTTAACCTTCACAAGTTTGTCCTCTACCGTTCTCACTTGTGACTGCAATATCCTTAGTCGCTTGATTTTACCTGACCTTACCCACTTAAATTGAGTCTACTGGTAATATAGATGATGTCACCCGTTCATAGGGAATCCTCTTTACCTCATCGGTAGTATCAGTTGTTCTTAGACTTTACGTCATGAACCTACGTCAGAGTTTTTGTCGTCTTACTAGAGACAAGTAAAGGTTCCGTTTTGTAAGTTATAGTACCATTAGGTTCAGATACGGGGTTGGTCATTGTGACTTCTTCGACTTCAACTTTTCAAGATACTTCTGGATGTTCTGGAAGATCTTGATAGTGGGGGTTTTATATAGGAAAAGTAATATCCTCTGACCTTACGTTTTTATCCTTCAGTTCTTTGTGGATCCCATTGTCCGTTTAAACCGGAATCTCATGTCTTACTTCGTCCCGTTTCCGATTATCTCAAAACGGTTCTCTTACGTGACCAGTATCGTTTGTGGGAGAAGGTTGTTGTGTTCTCTTCTGAGATGTGTACCTGTAGTGGTCTACCAATTGTAGTTTTAGTCTAACTAATATAAGAAACGTCGGTTTCTACCTCTTCGAGATATATCAGTCGTTTTTGTTCTGGCCCTCGACTGACACCGAGTCTAGTACTTGAGAAATAACGGTTTAAGTCTGAATTTAGCTTCTTTCATCCCTTTTGGTGATTTGGAAGTCCATACTGGATTTAGTTTAGGGAATACTAATATGTCACCTTCACTCTTTATCTAAATTCCCTGATCTAGACTAACTATCTCACGGACTACTTGATACCTACCTCCAAGTACTGTAACATGTCCTCTGTCCTTAGTTCTGGTAGGGGTTCTTTTTCTTTACGTTTTTTCGTTTTACCGACAGACTCCTTCGGAATTTATCTACACTTTTCTTCTCTTCACTTTTCGTTTCCTCTTTTCCTTTCTATATGAGTAAACTTACGTTTCAAGGTTTCTTATCGTTCCTCTCTATTCTTTCGGAAGGAACCACTAGTCATGTTTCTTTACCTCCTTTTGTTGTCTTACCCTTTCTGATCTCTAGAGAAGTTCGTTTAATCTCTATGGTTCCTTGTAAAGTATGTTTCTACCCGAGTTATTTCCTGTCTTTACCATACCTGGATTGTCTCGTCTTCTATAATTCTTCTCCACCGTTCTTATTTGTTTTCTTGACATGTTTTTTCTAGAAGTACTGGGTCTATTAGTGCTATCACACTAGTGAGTGGATCTCGGTCTGTAGGACCTTACACTTCAGTTCACCCGGAATCCTTCGTAGTGATACTTGTTTCGATCACCTCAACGTCCTTAAGGTTAACTCGATAAAGTTTAGGAATTTCTCCTACGACACTTTCACGATGTGAGTTATACGGTCGTTTAAACCCTTTGAGTCGTCACCGGTGTCCTGACCTTTTCCAGTCAAAAGTAAGGTTAGGGATTCTTTCCGTTACGGTTTCTTACGAGTTTGATGGTGTGTTAAACGTGAGTAGAGTGTACGATCATTTCATTACGAGTTTTAAGAGGTTCGGTCCGAAGTTGTTATACACTTGACACTCGATGGTCTACAAGTTCGACCAAAATCTTTTCCGTCTCCTTGGTCTCTAGTTTAACGGTTGTAGACGACCTAGTACCTTTTTCGTGCTCTCAAGGTCTTTTTGTAGATAAAGACGAAATAACTGATACGGTTTCGGAAACCGGCACACCTAGTGTTATTTGACACTTTTTAAGACTTTCTCTACCCTTATGGTCTGGTGGTCTGGACGGAGAACTCTTTGGACATACGTCCAGTCCTTCGTTGTCAATCTTGACCTGTACCTTGTTGTCTGACTAAGATTTATTCGTGTCCTCATGCAGTTCCGACATATAACAGTAGGACGATTAAATTGAAGATACGTCTTTGCAACCCGACCTCCTTCGTGTTCGACCTTAGTTCTAACGGCCCTCTTTATAGTTATTGGAGTCTATACGTCTACTGTGGTGAGAATACCGTCTTTCACTTCTTGATATCTCGAAGAACCACTTTCACTTTCTCCTCTCATTTTTTCAACTGAATTTCAAGTTGTAAGTCTTTTGATTCTAGTACCGTAGACCAGGGTAGTAAAGTACCGTTTATCTACCCATTTGTCACCGTCTGAAATAAAACCCCCCGAGGTTTTAGTGACGTCTACCACTGACGTCGGCACTTTAATTTTCTGTGGATAAATGAGAAACCTTCCTTTCAATACCGGTTGGATCTGTCGTATAATTTTTCGTCTCTGTAATGAAACGGTTGGTTTCAGGTAGATCAATTCCGATACCAAAAAAGTCATCAGTACATACCTACACTCTTAACCTGATATTTCTTTCGACTCACGGTTTCTTAACTACGAAAACTTGACACCACAACCTCTTCTGAGAACTCACAGAGAACCTGTCGTTCCTCTACGTTGGTCAGGTAGGATTTCCTTTAGTCAGGACTTATAAGTAACCTTCCTGACTACGACTTCGACTCCGAGGTTATGAAACCGGTTGACTACACTTCTTGACTGAGTGACCTTTTCTGGGACTACGACCCTTTCTAACTTCCGTCCTCCTCTTCCCTTGTTGTCTCCTACTCTACCAACCTACCGTAGTGACTGAGTTATCTGTACTCACACTCATTTGAGGCATCGACCACTACCTGTCCCTCCGGAACACACGACGTCTGGTACCCCAACGTTTCTCAGTCTGTACTGACTCACTGACTTGACTTGACTACGGTGTAAAAGGAATAGAACTTGTCCTTATTTCTACGGGTTAAACGACTTAACAACACTCATCATGTACACCGTTTATACAATCCACAATAACATTTGAACCGTGTATCTTCCATGATTTATTACATTCAAACATTTTCGATCTTAATTCGAAGTAGTACTCCTTTAAGTCGGAACCAGATAGATTTATGAGAGCGAAATTCGGTATTTAAGGGCTTTCGACTGTTACTGTTTCCAAAATAAACGGTATATAATCTGTATCAAGTCGGTTTGGTACGTTTTTTGACAAGGGAGTCTATCCCTACACTTTGACCAACATAGATTATGGGATGGGATTAGACAACCATATAGACGGACTCTTGACACCTTTCCCAAGACTCTCGTACACATCGGAGTCTCCTTGTCTCCCGGTAGTAACTAATCAGTAAGGACAGTACCTCAACCCTCATCCCCACCACCGTACACACGTCCGTAAAACATACGGACCGGATTCAATGAAAAGGAACATAGAAACGGGTTTCTCTGCTTATGGATCAAGATGGTGACGACTTGACGCATTTTCTGAAGGTCCCCATTTGAAAGTAAGATAACCTTTCCGTCTCTCGTCCTTCGGATAGAGGGACCGAAGTACGGAGGTGTGAGGCACGGTAGGGGGATCGCTAAGTCAGTGTGACGTCACAGAGGTAAAAGGTCATACCTGAGGCGGGAGAGTGTTGATGTACGGAACCGTGAACCACAAAGATGAAGATTCTTAGGATAAGGGATAGAAAACGGTATACCGTTTAAGATGAACAGAAAGTCCTAGATCAAGTTGACATCCACGAATAACACTCCTTCGACCTATCTAAGTAAAGGACTAAAAACAACATAGGAACTACGGGTCGAGTATTGACAGGGACCTAATCACAACTAACATGCACCTATATTTCTCCTTCTATGACTGCACGATCTCCAGTCCTTAAAAGGACTCTTTTATTAGATCCAAACCACTGACATAACAAAGACAGGTCTCAAACATATTTGTACAACAAAGTGAAGTCAGCGAGTCAGCACAGGCTGAGAAACGCTGAGGTACTTAGCGTCGTACGGTCGGGAGGGACAGGTAGTGGTTGAGGGTCTCAAGTGAGTCTGAGTGTAGGTAGCTCAATCACTACGGTAGGTCGGTAGAGTAGGAGACAACAGGGGATGAAGAGGACGTGGGTTAGGGAGGGTCTTAGTCTCAGAAAAGGTCACTCAGTTAAGAAGCGTACTCCACCGGTTTCAAGACCTCAAAGTCGAAATCGTAGTCAGGAAGGTCACTTGTGGGTCCTGATTAGAGGAAATCCTACCTGACCAACCTAGAGGAACGTCAGGTTCCCTGAGAGTTCTCAGAAGAGGTTATGGTGTCAAGTTTTCGTAGTTAAGAAGCCGTGAGTCGGAAGAAGTGTCAGGTTGAGAGTGTAGGTATGTACTGGTGTCCTTTTTGGTATCGGAACTGATCTGCCTGGAATCAGCCGTTTCATTACAGAGACGAAAACTTATACGATAGATCCAACCAGTATTGAAACGAAGGTTCCTCATTCACATAAAATTAAAGCACCGACGTTAGTGGTAGACGTCACTAAAAACCTCGGGGGTTTTTATTTCAGACTGTGACAAAGGTGACAAAGGGGTAGATAAAGGGTACTTCACTACCCTGGTCTACGGTACTAGAAGTAAAAGACTTACAACTCGAAATTCGGTTGCAAAAGTGAGAGGAGAAAGTGAAAGTAGTTCTCCGACAAATCAAGGAGAAGTGAAAGACCGTATTTCCACTACAGTAGACGTATAGACTCCAATANACTCCAATAACTATAAAGAGGGCCGTTAGAACTAAGGTCGAACACAAAGAAGGTCGAGTCGCAAAGAGTACTACATGAGACGTATCTTCAATTCATTCGGCCCACTGTTATATGTCGGAACTGCATGAGGAAAAGGATAAACCTTGGTCAGTAACAAGGTACAGGTCAAGATTGACAACGAAGGACTGGACGTATGTTTAAAGAGTTCTCCGTCCAATCCACCAGACCATAAGGGTAGAGAAAGTCTTAAAAGGTGTCAAAGAACACTAGGTGTGTCAGTTTCCGAAACCGTATCAGTTATTTCGTCTTTATCTACAAAAAGACCTTGAGAGAACGAAAAAGGTACTAGGTCGCCTACAACCGTTAAACTAGAGACCAAGGAGACGGAAAAGATTTTGGTCGAACTTGTAGACCTTCAAGTGTCAAGTGCATAACGACTTCGGACCGAACCCCTTAAAACTCGTAATGAAATGACCGTACACTCTACTCACGTTGACACACCATCAGACTTGTAAGAAACCGTAACGGAAAGAAACCCTAACATTACTTTTGACTGGAAAAGGTCAGGACACCGGTGACGACTCAAAAGGTTTAAACGACCGTATAACTCACATCGTGAAAGTGTCGTAGTAGAATGTCCTAAACTTTATCGAGGTGACCTTAAGGTAGTGGAGGTGATCGAAACAAGCATCACTACGAAAGATTCCGGGTGAACTGAAGTGTAAGTAAGGTCCTACAGACCGAGACCTACTCACTAGTGTGGTAGTACTAATAGACCCAGTACTTCGAGAAAAAACATGTCAAGAAGACACATAGGAACGGTGGAGAAGAATTATAGAAGACGAAGACAATCCAGGTATGGTAAAGGTAGAAAAATACTTTACACGGGAACCATAGAGATTAAAAGAACTTCTCTAGAGATCAGAAAAGGTAAGACAACAAAAGGAGATAAAGAAACGTAACTAGCGACTTCTTCCGAAAGAATAGAGAAGAACGATAAGAAACCTTGAGACGTAAGTCTACGAATATAGAAAGGAAAAGAAGAAACGAAAAGTGAAGAGAAGAAAAGTGTCGATAAACATTCCGGAGGGGTCTGTCGGTAAAACGAAAAAACGTAAAGAAAAGGTACCCTTACCAGAACTAGGGACAGAGGACATGTTACAGTGCTTGGAGTAAGGTATCAAGTAGTCCGTGAGACAGATAGTCTAGATCAGGGAATTCAGATAAAGAGTGAAGGTACATATTAGTATTCCCTAAACTAAATCCAGTATGGACTTACCAGATCACCAAAGGGGATGAAAGAAGTTAAATTCAGACTTAAACCGTTATTCCTCAAGTACTAGACTCGGTGTCAGTCGAGGACCAGAATAAAAACAACTGAGATATCTCGAAGAGGTAGAAACCGACGTTTCTTATATTAGTCAGACTAAAACCACAACTGGTAGACCACTACAGGTACACATCTTAGAAGAGAACACAACAACCTTCTCCCACAAACGATGCTGATCACGCAAAAGAAGCGTTTTGAGATAATCAGAAACGGGACGAAGTAAGGCGTAAGGTTCCGGTTTAAACGGACAATGAGGTCCACAAAGAACTGAAGGATGAAAACGTAAGGTCAGGGGATATTACTTTTCCTGTATAAAAACCCCACAATCAAGATTTTCCAGAACATCTTGGTAAGTTGAAGTTGAAGAAGTCACAATGACCAACCTCATATCTGAACCTAATGGTACTATAACTTACGAAACGGAATTTTTGCTTGTCTCTAGTAAAACAGCAAAAACTCTAACGTAGGTTCATGACATAAAGCCGGAGTGAACAACTGGTACTACCGATGAGGAAAAGAAGACTCCCTAAGGACGGACGTCATCATCTATATTACCAGTAGACTTAATTTAAGTGGGTAAGGTCAGGTAAAATCAATCGACTAAGGATCTTACAGTTACAAGTGAGAACGGTAGAGAACAAACTGGTGAAGGTTAAACGGAACTAAGTACCTGGACTGTAAGGTCCAAGGATATGTTATAACGAGAAATATCGTAACCTGGAACGAAGATAGTGGTCAGTGTAGGTGTCGACCCATAACAAAAACGAAACCGAGGTAGGGAAGTAAGAAAGACCTCAATAAAGAGGTGACTAGAGGTCATTGTATAACCCGTGGATGACTGGATTCCTCAAGGAGAAAGTCATAGGATAGTAAAACGGAAAAGTATGACAAGTACCACAAGAGTTCCGTTCTTATGACTTCACCAAACGGTAAGGGAAGAGGTCACCTGGTGTACAACAAACCCAGGGAAGTTTAAACTTTCCTCACGATTGAGACTAATTCCCAATTCTATTTTTAGATTCGTTTTTATAGAATTTACCTGCATAGTTTAATACTATTAACTCAGAATATTCTTGATTCTGATCTTTCTGAACTTCAAATTTTTTTATATACTATTTTACACTTCTAAATTCATTCACTTTCAGCGAATCATCACAGACTAAGTAACACTGGGGTGCCTGACATCAGGGACCTTAAGAGGTCCGTTCTTATGACTCCATCCATCTGAAAGGGCAAAGGTCCCCTAGAAGGGTTGGTCCCCAGGATGGGTCCAGAGGGCGTAACGTCCGCCTAAGAAATGGTCGACTTGGTGTTCCCTTCGCTATTTTATGTGGATTGTATTTTAAATGGTAGAATCGATAAAAATTCACATGTCAAGTCTCCGTAAATGTAACAACAAGGTGATAATGGTGATGGGTAGAAGTCTTTGGAAAAATAGAACGTTTTGACTTTGAGACATGGGTAATTTGTCATTGGGAGGTAAGGGGATGTCGATCGGGGACCCTTGGTGGTCGAGTCTATTCACCTTAACATACCATTAACAGAGAAACACTAACCGAATAAAATGAATCGTATTACAGGAGTTCCAAGTAGATATAACATCGTACATAGTCAAAGGAAAACTTCCACTTATTATAAGGTAATATACAAATAAAGTACAAAATAAATAGACAGGGTACCTGTGAACCCAATGGAGATGAGGAACCGATAAGGATACTTGTACCCGCAAGTTTATGGAGAAGTTTAGGGATAAAAACTAAGAAACTTACGTATGGGTCTTTACCTTAACGATCTAGTTTACCATTAAAATAAAAATTAAAAAAACTCCTTGATAGTATGTTAAAAAGTATCGTAGACGTAGTAAAATGAAAGAGTGATTGGCACATTCCCAAGGTTAAAGAGGTGTAGAAACGGTTATCAACTATAGAAGACCAAAGAAAATTATTATCGATAGGATCACACTACACCCACACTCCACCATAGAGTAACACCAAAACTAAAAGTAAAGGGATCACTAATCACCACAACTTGAGAAAAGTGAAAGAATAGGTGATAAACACATATAAGAAACCTCTTTACAGACAAGTTCAACAAATGGGTAAAATTTTTAACCCAACAAGCTGAAAACGACAACTAAACATCCTTAAGAAATACACCAGACCTATCATTAAGGACTAGTTGTATATAGTGAAAGTTTATAAAAGAGGGTAAGACACGTGACGGAAAAGTGTGGTAACTAACACAGGAAACTACATGTCTTCAAATTTTAAAACTACATCGGGGTTAAATAGATAAAAATAACAACAAAGGACACGAAAACCACAGTATAGGTTCTTTAATAGTGGTTTAGGTTACAGTATTTTACAAAGGGGGTATAAAAGAATATTTTTACAAACTAGGTAAAACTTAATCGAAAACATATACCATATTTTATTCACGGGTCGAAATAAGAAAACGTACACTTATAGGTCAAAAGGACTGTGGCAAACATCTTTTCTTACGGGATAGAGGTAACTTGACAGAACCATAGGAATACCTTTTAGTCAACTGGTATTTACAATCTAAAGTAAAGACCCTAGAAACAAAATAAGACAACTGGATATACAGACAGAGATACGTCCATGGTTTAAAAAAACTCATGATATCGAAACGTCATTCAAAACTTTAGTTCAAAAAAGTTATAACAAAACTGATATGTCCCAGGAACTTTAAGGTATACTTAGAATCCTCCCTAAAAAGATAAAGATAACCCTAAAACTATCACTAACTTAACTTAGACATTGATAGAAACCTATTACCACTTAGAATTGTTATAACCCAAAAGGTTTAGTACTGTATCATAGAAAGATAAATAACCATAGAAGTTAATGAAAGTCATTACAAAATATTAAAAGTCGTATACAGAAATGGAGGAACTAATATAAATAAGGATTCATAAAATAAGAAAACCTACGGTGACATTTACTTTAACAAAAGAACTAAAGGGAAAGGTTAACAAGACAGTCACAAATCTTTGTTGATTAAAAACTTACAACTAAAGTATAGGACATTAAAAAACCTTGAATAATTAATCAATATTGTACAAAGGTCAAGGTTTAAAAAGAAACAACCCTCCAAAAGAAATAATAATGTCTGAGTTAAAGGAATCATTAATATACAGACAAGTCTAAAAGATAAAGAAGTACTGAGCCAGAACCATCGAAAAGACAAAGATCCTTAGACAGGTAAAGTAGATCCAATAGATTAAACAACCAGATGTCTACAAATTTCATGATAGAATATTAGGAAAAATAAAGATTTTTTAGTCAACATAACAGGGAACAAATTAAAGATTAAAATCAACTCAGTAAAGAAAATAAGAATCAGTTGAACCGACTTTCAAACAGTCAAAACAACTTAAAAACTTCTTCCTTGAGAACTAAACTAACTGAAAAGATAGCAAAAAGATCAAAAATAAAACAAATAGAAACGAGATTAGAAAAAATAAAAGAAGGAAGACGATCAAATCCCAAATTAAATAAGAAGAGGATCAAGGAAAACCACATTTAAATCCAACAACTAAACTCTAGAAAACAGAAAAATTACATTCACAAAATTTGTGTAAATTTATTGTGATAGATATACATAATTATAAATAAGACCATTAAAACGTCGTTTTTAATCACTCGTCAACCGTTATAAAGTGAGGTCTACTCTATGGGAGTAATTTGTGAAAGGGTGAGGAATATAAAGTCAAAGTCTCAAGGTGTGCCGAAACCGTAGATTCTAAAACCTCCCTGAGAAGGACAGATATATTGGGGTAGTTCAAACTGTCATTATCAAAATAAAAAACATAACACCTAATAAACCGAGAAAATAATCCTATCCTCAAAAAAAGAAATTTTCTAAAAATTTTACACCTGGAAAATTTTTCAAAAACAATTTAAATGTTTCTACCAATGTTATACCGAATAAATCCAAGACTAAAAAACCGAAGTTCCGTACACCCTAGAATCGACGAACTGGTCCCTAACTTGGGTATGGAGGACGGAACCTTCCACTTTAGAATTGACGACCCGACGGTCCCTTCACGGAGTTAAAATAAAATCTGGATTCATTAAAACATGTTTTTTCTAGAAGTGCTGGTTCTATTAGTGCTACCACACTAGTGAGTGGATCTTGGTCTGTAAGACCTTACACTTCAGTTCACCCGGAATCTTTTGTAGTAATACTTGTTTCGATCACCTCCACTACCTTAAGATCAACTCGATAAAGTTTAGGACTTTCTATTACGACACTTTCACGACGGGAGTCATACAGTCGTTTAAACCCTTTGAGTTGTCACCGGTGTCCTGACCTTTTCCAGTCAAAAATAAGGTTAGGGTTTCTTTTCGTTACGGTTTCTTACGAATTTGATGGTGTGTTAACGTGAGTAGAGTGTACGATCATTTCATTACGAATTTTAAGAGGTTCGGTCCGAAGTCGTTATGCACTTGACACTTGAAGGTCTACAAGTTCGACCAAAATCTTTTCCGTCTCCTTGGTCTCTAGTTTAACGGTTGTAGGCGACCTAGTACCTTTTTCGTTCTCTCAAGGTCTTTTTGTAGATGAAGACGAGATAACTGATACAGTTTCGGAAACTGACACACCTAGTGTTCTTTGACACCTTTTAAGACTTTCTCTACCCTTATGGTCTGGTGGATTGGACGGAGAACTCTTTAAACATACGTCCAGTCCTTCGTTGTCAATCTTGACCTGTACCTTGTTACTGACCAAGGTTTATCCTTTTCCTCATGCAGTTCCGACATATAACAGTGGGCCGAATAAATTGAAGATACGTCTCATGTAGTACTCTTTACGACTCGACCTTCTTTGTGTTCGACCTTAGTTCTAACGGCCCTCTTTATAGTTATTGGAGTCTATACGTCTACTGTGGTAGGAATACCGTCTTTCACTTCTCCTTGATTTTTCGAAGAACTGTTTTCACTTTCTCCTCTCACTTCTTCAACCGAATTTCGAGTTGTAAGTCTTTTACTTCTAGTACCGTAGACCAGGGTAGTGAAGTACCCTTTATCTATCCCTTTGTCACTTTTGTCACGGTCTGAAATAAAAAAACCCGAGGTTTTAGTGACTGACGTCGGTACTTTAATTTTATGTGAATGAGGAACCTTCCCTTCAATACTGGTTGGATCCATCGTATAAGTTTTCGTCTCTGTAATAAAACGGTTGTTTCCAGGTAGATCAGTTGTGATACCATCAGAAAAAGGTCATCAGTACATACCTACACTCTCGACTTGACACTTCTTTCAACTCGTTGCTTCTTAACTACGAAAACTTGACACCACAACTCTTCTGTGAACTCTCAGGGAACCTGACGTTCCTCTAGGTTGGTCAGGTAAGATTTCCTCTAGTCAGGACCCACAAGAAACCTTCCTGACTACGATTTCGACTTTGAGGTCATGAAACCGGTGGAGTACGTTTCTCAACTGAGTGACCTTTTCCGAGACTACGACCTTCCCTAACCCCCGTCCTCCTCTTCCCCTGCTGTCTCCTACTCTACCAACCTACCGTAGTGACTGAGCTACCTGCACTCAAACTCACTTGAGACCCTCAACCACTACCTGTCCCTCCGGACCGTACGACGTTAAGTACCCCAACGTTTCTCAGCCTGTGCTGACTCGCTGACTTGACTTGGCTTGACTTAAAATAAAATAACACTAATATAGATATAAATTGTTACCTGAGTAAAACAAACTTTGTCACGAATCTCCTTTAATCAGATGAAACGAAGATTTTATAAATTATACTTCACGATGGAATTGAAGTTATTCTTATCTAGTTAACCTCATCATAAATTTGTTCTCATTTTTATCATTGAGAAATCCCTTTATCTACCTAATCCCAAAATAACCGAGAGGTTTAAATATTGGACCTCTTCTTTACACAAACCGAACATAGGTGAACGAACCTTACCGTTCATTTAGGTAGTGTGGTTCCCAACCCTGTGAGAAAACACCAAACTTATGACTGCCCTCCCATATATATAACCGTACAAAAACGACGTGCACTGTCTTTCCCCCTGAGTATACCTGAAGTTATTATCTCTTTACAGAGAGAAGGATAATGATCTTCAAGTCTCCGTCAGTCCGAGACTTCGTCGTTTTGAGTCCATATACTAGATCCTGGGTTCCTAGGTCGGGCCTAGTGGAGTACCAGTATGTTCCGACGGTCATTGGTCCTCCCCACTATGCAAAAGAATGAGTTTCGAACCTTATAAGGGGTAAGACGCGTAGGGTCAGATTTTGTACCCTAATTTCAGGAGGATATGCCAGGTAATACCATCACCAATGGTATACACTGATAATTTGTGGACTTTATACCTCTTCCTTTACCGTTGGGTGAGGTCCTAAGAACGGACCTTTTCAGGCACCTGTCTCCTCGGTCCGCCCGACGTCAGGTACCCCAGTGTACTGACTCGTGTGCACACACTCCCACCTCCCTCCATCCAACCATCGTTATTTGACATCTTGATTTTTATTTCTTTATGGACTTTATACTGATAAGGTTACCTGTGCACGACATTCACATCTTTCGTGTGAGTTGAAACTTCTGAAGTATACTTCATTTTCTTACATTTTATAGAGCTATTAACAACACGACTAATATACAGACTTACTACTATGAAACCTATACATATTCCCTATACATTTATATAAAATCTTCAATTAATAAAGTGGACAAAGAAAAATGTTACACGGATGATCTTTTGTGGTAATACAAACACCGAACGAAATACAAAGACAACCTGTCGTGACGAGATCAGCTGCCCTGGTCGAAACCTGTGTTAAACCCGACTGTCCTTACGGTACATGATTCACCGGCTCCCTCACTCATCGATAACTCTTCTCAGCTAGTATTTCAGGGGGTGTTTTCCTCTCCTTACCCCCTGTGGACACACAGAGACACGAGACTTTTACTGAAAAGTCAAGTGTAGGGACACACAAGACCCTAAACTTTGTTACGGTCGGGAAGGTTTCGGTGAGGAGTAAAGGAAGAAAGTACGGACAAAAGTTCAGATGTACTTCGGTAAGGGGCTAGACCAACGTCTCTCCTGTTCTACTTAATTTCTCACTACCCTTATTCTCCCGTCTCACTCGTACGACCGACATCATCCAACCGACGTGTTTATCGATTTCAAGGTAGTGTCCACTTCTGTGAAGCCTTTCCGGGACAACTTTGACGAAACGTATTCGATCAGTAAAGGGATGAAGTATACTACCTTGTAAGATTGTCTATGAGGAAAAGACGACCGACACAACCGGACGTACTTTTTCGTGTATCTTCCTGAACCAATTATCGTTCCCCCTACAACCGCCGAAGAAAGGACCGTGGGACGGACCCTCTCCCTTCTTCGACCCCCACCTCCACGACACGACTAGGGGACAAGACTAACGAATGGTGGCAACGGTAGAACTACGAAAGACGACTAAAAGATGAGAGAATCGGGATATGTCTGACTGGTGAAAATAGGTGGTGCAAGAAATGGTACCTCAAAGTGGTCTACGAGAAACCGAAGGAGAGGTGTATTTTGGATCACACACAATGAGTGGTAGTGTGGCAGAGATGGTCTGAAAAAAGGTTTCGCAGTAGGCCCGGCGCACGGAGTCTTAGTAGACTCCTCGATCAAATTTCCGTCGAGTAGTCCTGAACGACCGTCAGGTCACCAATTCTGACACGACGGTTCCGTCCCCTGCGTCAAAACTAGGGACCAGTCCCTTGATTCTAGGGTGTTCGGTGCCCCGTCGATTTTCTACTTTTATTTATTTCTCAAACAAACATCCAGTCTACAAATGTTTACCTTAACTTTTTCTTTTTACATTAAGTAGCTTCGATGACCTAATCTTAGAGACCACTCCATCTTAAAGATTCAGAGGGGTCCACTTAGGGTGGGAACGGTTTCAGGTTCTTGAAGTCTCTGAGAATACCTCTCTCGCTTACGTTCGTCCACCCCTTCTCTAACAAAAGGTCACACCTAGGACCACTCCCAAGTCAGGAGTCAACCCCTTTACCCGGAAAGACCTAAAGACATTCCTTTCGTCCTGGTCGCAGACCACCTGGCTTCCCACTACCACCACAGTTCTACTTCTTTATGCCGGTTCTTTAACACGAGAGAAGCCCCCGTACCGTCGGCTCCGGTCCTTCACTGAGCAGGGAGGTCACCGAGTTCCGGAGAGTCTTCCTCCGGTGTGGGACCCCTTGGGTCCACACAAACGAAGACTCTTTTCCGTGTCAGTGACCCCTAAAAGTCTCTGTTGACACCTTCACCCCCTCCTCCACTTCAGGAAGTCGACCCGTCTACTCCGAAGTGTACCAAAGACCCGAACCATTTTTATCATTGGACGTCAATGCGATCACTCCGACCTCCTGTCAAGTCAATGGTAGTTTTTTAAAACGTTTTATCGTCCTTTCGCAGTGCGTATTACGTAGAGGGGGTCCTAAGACATCGAAGTCAGATGGGTCAACCTCGGGCTAAACACACCCTCTACACTCATCTCTGTACGTACGAACAAAAGGGTCGAGACTGGCCTAGAGACACGGGGAGCGAAGTGATATATAAGTCCCTGAGTTGGAAAACGGAACTTCCGTCCCGGTCTCGAGGAGTTTAGACCGTCTCGGCGACCTCAACGGGGTTCGTCCCTCACAGGACCGTAAAGGACGTAGGGTCGTCTACGGTCTCTTCGTGGTCCGTAGACTTAGTTGACGGGTAGGACCCCGGTTGTATCCGTAGTTGTGACATGAAGAGGCGACGCGGAAACCTCCCATACCAACACAAAAACCTTCTCTGGGTCTTCTTGACCCTAAGGATCCGGTGTAACACTCTGAAGGTGGTAAGGGTCTCTCGAGTCCTCGTCGAGGAACCCAACCTCCACTTGTTTCTCCCGTCGACGGACCGTTGAAGGGAAGGTACGTAGAGGAGACGTAGTCTCCGAAGTTAGAAGTCCGAAGAGGGGACATTAAGGAGGTGGGTTCTCCGGAAACTTTAACGGCGTCATGGTGGGTCATGTGACCTTGAAGCCTGAAAGACCGAAGGTCTTTCACCTCCGTCGACCTTTTGGTTCAGATGTCCGTCCTTCCCCTTCCCCAGGGATATGCACCTCCCTTCCACCAACACCCCATCCTTCGTGGGACTCTAGACCTTAAAACCCACGGGGTCAACTTTTTCGTAAAGAGAGACCAGGTCTGTCAGTTGAGAGAGACCGACGTGTGTAAAACCGGAAACTGTTGTACTTACAATCAATATCAGGACGGACAAAAGATAACTAGAATGGACACTTATTGTGAAAAATAATATAACTTTTAATTTAACGATCTCTTGTGGAACCATAGGAGATCTATATTTTACGTCCTCGGTGAAGTCAAACCTGGAAAGCCCGGTAACCCCAGTGGTTATATACGTCCGACGGAGACTACCTTCCTTACCTCGACCTCACACATTCTCGACAATGACAAGGGTGTCTCGTACAGGTAAGGAAAGACTGTCATAAACTCCGATATCCGAGATAAAGAGAGATTTCTTTCTTTGGTCATATGTTATTTTTAGAACACTGCAATCTGATCCACTTTAACTTCCGTGACTAAAAAGAAATCAGATCCTGTGGGTAAAGTTATTGACTTCCTTAACTCTTACAAATCGTAAGACTCTGGTACACTTCGACTCAAATTCACTTTCTACTGAGGACCAAGAAAGTCAGAACGAAATTTTTATTTGACATATTAATTTGTCGATATCTATGAAGAGAACACCCCTCCTTTTGTCGTCAGTTCAATAAAAACGTTAGCACGGTTGTCCCGTCATCCAAAGGATTGGGAAACCGTTTTATCTCTTAGTTATGATTAGTCTTTTTTACGATTGTTTTCCCTTTTTGGAGTACCCTCGGAGTCCGCTATTTTCTAAATTTTACACTCATTTTGTAGTGTCCAGTCGTAATTTTATCTGTCACGTAAAGAAACGGCTCCGTTTCATAGGTCGATTATTGGTCTCCACATTTTACCTGAATTGGTGTGACTCCCCAGGATCTTATAGATAAAGTGAAGGGGGAGTGAAGGTATGTCTTTCTTCGGAAGTGTCCCTCGGTCAGTGAGGTGTTCGTCAGTAAACCCCAGTCTACAAAGAGGGACTTCCGTTTTTAGAGACCCTTATATTTTAAGCAGGTACGAATTAAAGAGTTAAAACTATCGTTTCTCTGGTCTGAACGAAAGTTTCTCCTTTTGACTAATGGACAACCAATCAAAACGTTTAGTTATTCTACGAAATTTTATGAATGACCCTTTTACTACTTCTTTTTCACCAGGTAATATATCTGTCCGACTTAAGACTGATTTTCGTTTAACTTCAGTAGAGGTGAATCTTCCCAAAATACGAGTCAACCACTTCTTAGACAGACGTTACGCCCTCTAGGACCAAGTCAAGGACTCAACCCTTATAGATGACCTCCTCCCTATCCGATGGCTGAGGTCATAAGAACCCGAAGGGAACACCAAATCCACCATTTCTTAGACGACTGTTCGCCCTCTGGGCCCATCCGAGAGACCCAACCCGTCTAGGGGACCTCTTCCCTTTCTGATAGTTGAGGTCATAAGACCGGATCTCTTAAAGTACCTGACGTGTCAAGTGCCCCAGTGTTTCTCAGTCTGTACTGACTCGTTAAAAGTGGTACCTGAATAATCTCTCCTTGAGAGTCAAGTCAAGTCAGTGAGTCAGCCAGATTGAGAAACTCTGGGGTACCTGACTTCGTACGTTCCGGAAGGTCGGGTAGCGTTTGAGAGTCAAATGAGTTTGAGTACAGGTAACTCAGCCACTACGGTAGGTTGATAGAGTACGAAACAGCAGGGGAAGAGGACGGAAGTTAGAAAGGATCGTAGTCCCAGAAAAGTTTACTCAGTCGAGAAGTGTAGTCCGTCGGTTTCATAACCTCAAAGTCGAAGTCGTAGTCAGGAAGGTTACTTATAAGTCCTGACTAAAGGAAATCCTACCTGACCAACCTAGAGGAACGTCAGGTTCCCTGAGAGTTCTCAAGAGGTTGTGGTGTCAAGTTTTCGTAGTTAATAAACCGTGAGTCGAAAGAAATATCAGGTTGAGAGTGTAGGTATGTACTGATGACCTTTTTGGTCATCGAAACTGATCTACCTGGAACCAACCGTTTCATTACAGAGACGAAAAGTTATACGACAGATCCAACCAGTATTGAAAGGAAGGTTCCTCGTTCGTAGAAAATTAAAGTACCGACGTTAGTGGTAGACGTCACTAGAAACCTCGGGTTTTTTATTTCAGACTGTGACAAAGGTGACAAAGGGGTAGATAAACGGTACTTCACTACCCTGGTCTACGGTACTAGAAGCAAAAGACTTACAACTCGAAATTCGGTTGAAAAAGTGAGAGGAGAAAGTGAAAGTAGTTCTTCGAGAAATCAAGAAGTGAAAGACGGCATTCTCACCACAGTAGACGTATAGACTCCAATAACTATAAAGAGGGCCGTTAGAACTAAGGTCGAACACAAAGAAGGTCGGGTCGTAAAGAGTACTACATGAGACGTATATTCAATTTATTCGTCCCACTGTTATATGTCGAAACTGTAAGAGGAAAAGGATAAACCTTGGTCAGACAACAAGGTACAGGTCAAGACAAAGAAGGACTGGACGTATGTCTAAAGAGTTCTCCGTCCAGACCACCAGACCATAAAGGGAGAGAAATTCTTAAAAGGTCTCAAACAACACCAGGTATGTCAGTTTCCGAAACCGTATCAGTTATTTCTTCTTCATCTACAAAAAGACCTGAGAGAACGAAAAAACTACTAGGTTGTTTACAACCGTTAAACTAGAGACCAAGGAGACGGAAAAGATTTTGGTCGAACTTATAGACCATCGAGTATCAAGTGTATAACAACTTCGGACCGAACCTCTTAAAACTCGTAATGAATGATCTCACACTCTACTCACGCTTAACACACCATCAAACTCGTAAGAAACCGTAACGGAAAGAATCCCTAACCTTACTTTTGACTGGAAAAGGTCAGGACACCGGTGATGACTCAACAGGTTTAAACGACCGTATAACTCACGTTGTGAAAGTGTCGTAGTAGAAATTCCTAAACTTTATCGAGTTAACCTTAAGGTAGTCGAGGTGATAGAAACAAGTATCACTACGAAGGAGTCCGGTTGAACTGAAGTGTAAGGTCCTACAGACCGAGATCCACTCACTAGCGTGGTAACACTAATAGACCCAGTACTTCTAGAAAAAACATGTCAAGAAAACAAATAAGAACGGTGGAGAATTAGAAGACGAAGACAATCCAGGTATGGTAAAGACAGGAAATAACTCGGGTAGAAACATACTTTACAAGGAATCATAGAGATTAAACGAACTTCTCTAGAGATCAGAAAGGGTAAGACAACAAAAGGAGATAAAGAAACATGACTAGTGGTTCCTTCCGAAAGAATAGAGAGGAACGATAAGAAACCTTGAGACGTAAGTCTACGAATATAGAAAGGAAAAGAAGAAACGAAAAGTGAAGAGAAGAAAAGTGTCGATAAATTCCGGAGGAATCTGTCGGTAAAACGAAAAAACGTAAAGAAAAAGAACCCCTACCAGAACTAAGGACAGAGGATATATTACAGTACTTGAAGGTAGGTATCCAGCAGTCCGTAAGACAGATAGTCTAGATCAGGGAATTCAGATAAAGAGTGAAGGTACATATTAGTATTCCCTAAACTAAATACAATATGGACTTACCACATCACCAAAAGGGATGAAAGAAGTTAAATTCAGACTTAAACCGTTATTTCTCAAGTACTAGACTCGGTGTCAGTCGAGGGCCAGAACAAAAACGACTGATATATCTCGAAGAGGTAGAAACCGACGTTTCTTATATTAGTTAGACTAAAACTACAATTGGTAGACCACTACAGGTACACATCTCNCATCACCAAAAGGGATGAAAGAAGTTAACTTCAGACTTAAACCGTTATTTCTCAAGTACTAGACTCGGTGTCAGTCGAGGGCCAGAACAAAAACGACTGATATATCTCGAAGAGGTAGAAACCGACGTTTCTTATATTAGTTAGACTAAAACTACAATTGGTAGACCACTACAGGTACACATCTCAGAAGAGAACATAACAACCTTCTCCCACAAACGATACTGGTCACGTAAGAGAACCGTTTTGAGATAATCGGAAACGGGACGAAGTAAGATATGAGGTTCCGGTTCTCCAGTGGAAATAGAAGTAATAAAGGGGGTATCAAATTTCACTTTAGTGAGTCAATACAGGTTGAGAAACACTGAGATACCTGACATCGGATGGTCCCAGGAGGTAGGTAGCCTAAAAGGTCCGGTCTTATGACCTCACCCAACAATAAAGGAAGAGGTCCTCTAGAAGGACTGGGTCCCTAACTTGGCCCCAGAGGACGTAACATCCGTCTGTGAAATGGTAGACTCGGTGGACCTTTCAGGGGAGGTATCAAACCGGGGTCCATTTATTGTCTCTCCCTTGTGTTGGAATGGGTAGTTGTCTTTTAATCTAATTTCTAAATAACTTAAACCGGGGCGGGTAGTCTTGTTCTGGATTAAAAAGGGGAGTCAGTCAGAAATTCGAAGGTATTCGGAGAATGGGAAGAGGTAGTCTCCCGTCTATCCGACTTTTGTTGTTAGTGTCCTTTAATTGGTTAGACTACAGTAACTGGTGTCGGAACAGATTGTCACTTTGATACTCGGTACGACACATCCCAGTGGGTTCTACCTGCCCAGTAAAACCTCTCAAGACTGTTTTGTGCCAGGTGACCTCTTCCCTTACCGTTTGGTAAAGTCATAAGAAGGGAACTCTCGGGGTACTTGTCATACTTTTCCGTTTTTCTATCCTGTGACTTTCTACTTGAGGACTCCGGTCATCCACGGGTTATACGATGACCTCTCGTCAGCTCTTTATTGAGGTCTTTCTTACTTCTCTACCTCGGTTTCCTTTTTGTTGTGGGTCGACGCTACACTGACTACTACCTTCGTTCCAGGCTACGACATTTCTCATATCCTTGGACCTTACAATCCAGGTACTTAGTTCCGTTTAACCTTCACCAGTTCGTCTTCTACCGTTCTCACTTGTAACTGAAAAATCCTTAGTCACTTGATTTTACCTGACCTTACCCACTTAAATTGAGTCTACTGTTAATATAGATGATGTCACCCGTTCTTAGGGAATCCTCTTTACCTCATCGGTAGTATCAGTTGTTCTCAGACTTTACGTCATGAACCTAAGTCAGAGTTTTTGTCGTCTTACTAGAGACAAGCAAAGGTTCCGTTTCGTAAGTTATTGTGCCATTAGGTTCAGATACGGGGTTTGTCATTACGACTTCTTCGACTTCAATTTACCAAGAAACTTGTGGATTTTCTGGAAGATCTTTTTTTGTGGGTTTTTTCTACAGGAAAAGGAATGTCCCCTGTCCTTACGTTTTCATCCTTCAGTTCTTTGTGGACCTCTCTCCGTGAGAGTCATCAATCATCAATAAGTCCCAGTAGTCACGAATGACTCACGAGAGTGGCCCTTAAAGATATAAAGTTTTGGTTTAGGAATGTGTTTTGTTTTGTTTTTTGTGACGATACCTTAGATCGATAATAGTTCCCTCACGTAAACGGTTTATATTTAGTTAAGAAAAAAAAAAAGGACTATAGTACCTCTCACCTAGACATAGAAGTGGTAAACCTTCTTACGTTAGGTGAAGGTCTCTGTTAGATAGACCCGACGGGTCCACTGGACTAGAATACATGGGATTTCGAGGATGTAGTCACGGACTTCTAGAGGTACTATTCCGACCGGTACTGTTTAATTTATAAAATTATTGATCTCAGATTCGAACGTGGGTCTAAAGTATCATAAAATCTCAAATTTTATAATAATAATAATAATAAAATCTTAAATCTTAAAAAATTTTCACATAACGTCTTGGGTTGAATGTAGAAACACAATCTTACTAGACGTAAAATTTAAGTAAATTTTACTTACACTCAAATAGTGTCCCCGTACTATTGTTGTCGATCAAGAATAAGGACAAAGAGTTAATTGGTACACCGAAAAGAATTATTATAGAACCGTAAGTATATTATTACCAATTATGAATTATTAATAACTCGTGTGTGTTTACACGATCCGTGATACGATCCGGGAAATAAATGTACCCAAAAACGCTAGTTAAGAGTATCGTAGGGATACTCCATGTTCTACAATAATGTCGGTGAAACCTCTATGTCTTTGACTCCCAACCACTTGAACCGGTTCCAGTGGGTGGAGACGATGGTTTTACTCCGGTTCCGTCAAACTATCCTTTCACCCGGGAATGGTTCGCGACGCGCACCAAAGGGACTCAGGTCTGTCACACCTGACACGGGTATGAGTGCACGTATGGTGGAGTAATGAGTCGATGATAAAGACGAGGTCTTGACGGTTATAAAAGTCAGGAATACTTAAAAGCAAGTTAAAAGAAGGAAAATCAAAACGGATAGGGCAAATAAAGGACAAAGGTCTTAACAAACAGAATGTGTTATCCATCAATAGATCTTTACGAACAAAAGAGTCACAATTTACGGTGCTTGTAACAAGTTAAACAACAAAAACGACAAGACCGACCAGATCGAAGTCATTATATCGAAAAGTTAAATCTCCTTCGGACGTCTCCTTTATTGAGTCATAGAGAATAAATGTATGACCACACACCCTGGGTGTTTAATATTTCCACCGTAGACTATTACGTCACGGATATGACGGGAAAAGAAATAAGAAAGATTTTACCACTGTGTTTAGTGATAGGATTCAACTATAAAAGGACCTGGTTAGACTATAAACGGCTTTCTAGATTTTACTTTCAAAGAAAGAAAAACTTTTTAATGTCGATAAGAAGGAAGCCTACTTCAACAATATGTCAACTAGAGGTTAACCCTTGTAAGATTAATTCTTTGTATCCTCTTGAACTACCACGTTCTATATAAACACTTGTCACTTCATTTTTATAATTATAAAGTACAAGTAATATCGTTATAAATATTATCGAATTTTAACTCTTATTGCATTTACGCGGTTTTGTTCACTAACCAATTTATTTAACACAGTAGATATAAAATCTTATAGTATGACGGGGGGTTTTATAAAATCTTGTGTAAAATTTCCATATCCTCTTTTGAAATATTATCTAATAATTCACTGTTTTCGTTTACTACTTCAGCATACTCAATAAGGAATCAGGTTCTCAGTAAATCTACAGATAAAAATGAAAAGGTTTTTATTCGAAAAATAAAAGCAACAACTCGAATGATAAACTATTAAAGACATAATAACACCTGTCTGTTGTGACAGAGATACTATAGTCAAGAACCTTTAAACAACTTTACAAGAAGAATAAACCATGTCCGGAGCCCCGTCGGTTAAAAATATGAGCATATAACCGACCTAAAAGAAAAGTGTACTGTTGAGTTTTAATTAAAGGTATGTGTTTTGACCCGAACCATGAGGTTAGAAAGAGTCTATAGAGGGTTTAGTTTGGATGGACTATGACTATAAATACAAGCTCGGAACAGACCTAAAACCTTTATTTTCTGTGTAAAAACTGGTCAAGATCTTACGTTCAGTCTCGGATACCCTAATTGGTAAAAGAAAAGAGTCAAACTGTAAAATATTATATTCACAATTGGATGTTTTCTACTATATAAATAACCAACTACAACCGATATCTAGTCCCAAAGAGTAGAAGTTGTGGTAACTGTAAAGCTCGACCTCTTGAAAAACAACTCCCCCGTACGTCAGAACACGTAACATCTTACAGGTCGTCGTAGGAATCGGAGATGGGAGATCTACGGTCATGTTTCTGAGGGAGGAGTCGACACTGTTAATTTTGACAGGGGATCCCCCGTTTTAGTGGGGGTTGACTCTTAATAATAATATCTCTTTACCGTTCAAGGGAAAATTTTGATCACTGATTCCCACCCAAAGTGACTCAGTTAGTCGTAACATAACATCATTCAGTTACATAACTCAGAAATTACATATGTTCCGTACCACGAAAAATGTCTTCGTCAAAATAAATCCGTATATCTTTCATTCGATTCCAGACGGAATGAGAGTACTTCGGTAGACACCTCGTACTGCTGAAACATTATGGTCCAAAGTGAGACATGATACTTCCGTTAGTGAGACAGAAGAATCTCGGGAACCTTCTTACACACGTGTCTCGCAGTTTCGGACGACCCTGTATGACAGTGAGCCGTTTAACGTTGAAATTGATAATAATAATAAGTTCGACTGAAGTACGTCCATCTGGTAGTTGACCGAACTTCTCAGACGGGGAAGTCGAGTGTTATGTATGGTGTGGGTGTGTAGAAAGACTTAACAAAAATGGTCTTGTTAGAGTCGTAGGTACTCGTTTGTTTGTTCGTTTGTTTACGTAATTTCTTTTAGTACACTTCGTTGACTCATAGGCCGGTTATCAATTTCAAGTACAAGGTTTCGGGGAGACACGTAGCCTTCTTGGTACCAGAGGCGTTGTCGCATACTGGGTACACGATAAATACAGAACCCACCGTGTAGCGACGATGACGACCTCCTTACTTACCGACAAACCTCTAAAGAAAACGGACCAAGTAATAGACAAAATTTGATAGTCCCGAGGTAGACTCACCCGGTTGTCCTTCGGACGAAAACTAAATTGTCACGAGACTTGTTCGAGGAAGATACCGAAAGGTTCTTAATTAATGTCTCGAATCATTTCCGCGGCCGACGTTTCAGGGTGTCTACGGAAATACTCGTTAATGTCGTCGGTGTGACTACGGTCATCTTATTCTTAAAGGAACCTCCTGACGAACCTTTCTCTCCTGACCGAACACCTTTATACTCGTGTGTCTCAAGGGGTAGACATCAAATGTCCCCTTAAATTTTTCAGTGTTTCGCTCTTCTCTAACCAACTACCACGTGTTGTAGACACAATAACCCGTGAACATCTTTATCCGAACACATTAAACTGGTCTTTTTTTTTTTCTCTCTCTCTAGTAAACTATACAACTCTAACCTCGTGATATCTCCCTTTGTGGAATCACGAGTGGTCCCTTCCCACGTTTCGGCTTCAGACCCTAGATTAACGCACAGGCACGTCGTGTCTCAGTAAGTTTGACCACCCGAACGTTGAGACCCGTACTTCGTTTAGGTATACCACCGAGAATTAGTTGACATCGTCAGCTCACTCAAGACCCTCGTGTAAACGAAATCCTCCCGTCTAACTTATGACGACCTGAGGAACGAGTCTACAAAGGTAACAAACATAACCGTCGTACTAACATAATTGTTCTACGTCTCCACTTAGGTCACCCTTTGAGTAACTCTCTTCCCCCAAGGAAACGACTCGTTTCCTAACATGTTTGGAAGGACCCCGTCCACGGGCGACAGAGGACTTCCGTCCGAGTGACGAGGGTACGTCCACCTACCTCGATTTTACCGAAAGGTATCGATGAATCACTTACGTATTCTCTACTTACTGAGTCTTGACGAGTGAAGTGTTCGGTGAGTGAATGTGGTAATCCTTCTTTAATCTCATCACCCTCTTTGATAAGTCGGAGAATAAGAACAACCATTGTTCCCATCTAAAGTCTTCCCGTCTGCAAAATTATATTTATAGGTCGACACGTTATCAGAGTACCTGAATTTAATCCCCAGGATGAGTGGTCCCTGGACATACAGGGGAGAGAGGAACACAGGACCCGACAACCTACGATTCTCACTTTGAAGTAGAGGGTCATTAACTTCTTACACCGGAGACCCAGAGATACGTGAACACCCAAAACGGACCACGGTCACAAAAGTGCATGTGTTCCTTCAAGGTGTAAATGAGGAACGGGTGTGTAAACACTCGAAAAACATCTCCGTACCCCAAGGACCGGTTTTAGACAATGGTATTAACTCTTTTTATTTAAATTTTTAATTTAAACGAGGATATTAAAACAAAAAGACACCCCTTGGCAGATTTAGTAATAGTTTGTTAGGAAAACGAGAATTAGTAAAGAGGGACAGGAATTTGTAAACCCCTTTACTTTAAGAGGTAAACCTACTTATCCAGTAAGAGTGGTCGGAAATGGTCTGTCGTATTCGGGGAATCACCAGAACAGGTTAGAACGTCAAAAACATCTGACATTGAAGGTTTAAACGTAAAGGTCGGGTCGGACAAGAGGGTTCTGTCCAAGTACAGAGATTCTGTTGGTGTGGGTTGAGGACTTAAGTGACTACGTTTAGACACGGTAAACCAGAGGGTACTGTTGTCCTCTACCGGTCAAGTCGGAAGGTCGTCGAGTCCAATTTATGAAACAGTAGTCCCTGAAGGAACCACCGGGGTACCAATTCTTAGACGGACGGTTATGTCCTGTGTGTTCAAGTCAGGGACCAGACCCTTCTAGGATGTACAGGGTCCTGTCGATTCTGACGTTCGACTTTGATGACTTCGGGTTTTGATCTCTTTCGGACGTGTGTCGTTACTTCTGGGTAGTGTCGGTTTTTTTATTAATTTTTTTTTTTTGAAACAGTAAGTATTTTTCCTTACTTCATAAAGGTAAACGTCGTTGTACCTGTCTGGATCTCTAATAGTATGACTTACTTCAGTCTGTCTCTTTCTGTTTATAATATATTATAGTGAGGGTACACCTAAGACTTTTTATTACGTCTAATTAGATATATGTTTTATCTTTGTCTGAGTGTCTGTATCTTTCGTTTAAATACCAGTGGTTTCCGTTTTCTTCCATCCCTCCCTATTTAATCTTCGTCCCCAATCATCTATGATGACATATATTTCATCTATTCGTTATTCCTAAATAATGTATCGTGTCCCTTGATATCAACTATAGAATATTGGATATTACCTTTTCTTAGGATTTTTTCTTATTTTTATGTATATGTATTCTTATATATGTATACCCGAAGGGACCACCGAGTGTGTCATTTCTTAGACGGACGTCACGTCCTCTGGACCCGAGACAGGGAGCCAACCCTTCTAGGGTACCTCTTCCCTTACCGATGAGTGAGGACATAAGAACGGACCTCTCCAGGTACCTGTCTCCACGGACCACTCGATGTCAGGTACCCCAGCTTTTCTCAATCAACCTGTACTGACTCGCGAAAATGTGTGTGTGTGTACATATAGTGACTTAGTGAAACGACAGGTGGACTTTGATTGTGTTATAACATTTAGTTAATATGAAGTTAATTTTTTTTTTCCGTTTGTTTTTTGAAACCGTAGTTAGACCTGAGAAAGGAAAACGAGTGGATGGGGCGGGATGTGGTAGATTAGACGAACCTTTTAGACACTGAGGAAGAAGTTTTTAGATAGGCGTTAGGTTGGTAAAGAGGGTGGAGGAGACGATGGTGAGCTCTGATCCAATGAAAACAGAGAATTGATCAATGAAGTCAATCACTTCTAAGACCCGGTTCAAGGTTACACACACACAGTCCCTCCCCTGCAACAAACCCTCCCCACTACTCAAAGAGGTGTCTAAGGTGTCCTTGAGACGAAGTAGTCAATACACAGGATGTTAAGTAAAGTTAAGACTGTGATAGATGGGTCTCTATCATAGTCTAAGGTGTCCAATTCCCGAGTCAGGACGTTCTGACAGGGGGAGGGGGAAGTCTCCGGTCGGAGTTCAGGACCAACAGTGAGCACGAAGACTAGTTGGATTTCTACCCTTCAAAGTTACTACGAGAGGAAACAAACTAATTGAACCATCTCGTCGGGTGTTTTGAGTCCCTTTGTAACATGAATTGGTCTGACGAACAAATAATATTTTCCTATCTTGAATCCTTATCAGACCTCTTCTTTTACCATTGGGCGAGGTCATAAGAACAGATCTCTTAGGACACCTGTCTCCTCGGACCACCCGACGGCAGATACCCCAACGTGTCTCAGTCTGTGCTGACTTCGTTGAATCGTACGTACGTACGAAACCTCTTCCTTTACCGTCGGGTGAGGTCATAAGAACGGACCTCTTAGGGTCCCTGTCTCCTCGGACCACCCGACGGTAGATACCCCAGCGTGTCTCATCCTGTTCTGACTTCGCTGAATCGTCGTCGTCGTCCTTATCAGTCTACCTTCTCTACGTGCCCCGTTCCATAGTCCTTTCCCGTTCCTCGGAGGTACAGAAGAGACCCACGTGGTGGTTTCGACGTACACACATTGTCAGGTCTTCGTTCTGTTTCGGACAGGAAAACCTGTAAATACCTTCGAAGTATCACTTCAGTACATCATATCTACACTAACTACTTTAACAACCGGTAGTCACTAACGTAGTCGGAGATCAATGAGAGGGTAGGGATTGTGGACCAACCAAGGAGACACTGGTTGGGGGTAGGAATCCACTGGATCCCTGAGTGGTTTTCAGTGGAGTAAATGTATTGTTTCCCGTAGACAAAACGAAAGAAGTGAATTCTTTAAAGTTCCTAAAATCCTTGTGACACGGTCCTTCTCCAGCTTTTTGTTTATACATAAAGAATAATACTTAGTGTTCTAGTGTGAACCTATAAATCGTAGAGGATTGACCAGAGGACCCGTTACCGTGGGGTGAGGTCATGGGAACGGACCTCTTAGGGTACCTGTCTCCTCGGACCATCCGATGTCAGATACCCCAGCGACTCCCAACCTGTATTGACTCACTGAAGTGAAAGTGAAAAGTGAAAGTACGTAACCTCTTCCTTTACCGTTGGGTGAGGTAATAAGAACGGACCTCTTAGGGTCTCTGACTCTTCGGACAGCGTGTCTCAGCCTATGCTGACTACGTTGAATCGTCGTCGTCGTCGTTGGAGATGGGAACGGGAACTCCAAGAAGAGTTGTGTCGCCAGTCCCGCGAAGAAAATTTTGGCTTAGAGTAGTATAGTGAGGAGTCGGACGTTGGGAGTCTTCACAGGGTAGAGCGGTTCTCATTTCGGTCCAGGAAGGTCCCCTGATGCTCCGACACATTCTAGTGATGCGGGGGTGGGGAAAAAGAGAGACACCAGAAAGGAGAAGAGAGAGAACGAATGAGACGAAATCGTTGTGACCGAACGAATGTCGAGGACCGGTACTGGAACGTGGCTGACAACTGGAACGACCTTGTAAGAGTGGGGTCTTTAGGTGTTTCGATTGACTGAGTACAAGTTAGTTCGAGTCTATAAGAGATACTCCGGACGACACCCGTAGGAGAAATCTTGACGGTTGATGGGGTGACGGGGAGACTTAAGGTTTGAGGAGAAGAGGAAGTCATAAATACAAAAGGAGATTGGGTGTAGTGAGAGGTTATATTATATATCAAAGAAATAAGTAACACCAGGAACAAGTAACGGACAAAGAGGGTTAATCCTAGATTAGAGACAGTCCTGTCTATAAAAACTGATAAAACAAATCACTATGTAAAGTTGACGGATCTTCAAAGAAACATGTTTATAAACATGTTCCTTTGTGGAAGGAAGTAGTATACATTTTTACATGCTCCATGATATCTTTATCCGTTTCCTAAGTTAATAACTTTCCCTTGCTCATATGTTTAATTACCAAACCGAGTTAAAGTGAAAAAAGGAGAAGTGGATACTACATGTTATCTTCTCAGTTTAGGTAGTTTAAAATCCAAGTAATCCGACCTTTGACGAATACATCCATCCCTGGTTAGTTAGGTCAAACCGTGAGACAAGATTGGGACTAGGACTCGAGACGGGAACCATCCATGAGGTGTAATACTCGACTTACTTGTTGCTTACTTAAATCCCGAACCTGAAAGGTAGGTGTGTTTCCAGATACTACCTGACGATAAGACCCAGTAAGTTTGTTTGATAAATGGATATAAAAATTCGATTCTTTATTTAAGTGATTACACGCAAAAAAAAAAAAAAAAAAAAAATTACTTCCTACCCCATCCCATCCCCCTACAACACCACCTTCTTCATCTAAACCCTCAACCTTTAGGACCCATGTCAAAGACCGGGGTTGTGTGACACTTGTCAAAATGAATAAGTCCCATGATATACTGAAACATACACGATAAAGTAAACAGGTTTATAGACAAAGGAAAAGATTTTTCACACCCTTTACTGACGTTTTAGACCTCTCTAAAAAGATTTGTAAGACTTTTTCTTCGTCGTCATTGAAAACAAGTCAAAGGAAGGAAGAAAGTAAGAAGGATAAGGGAAGGAGTCGTCGATTTCTTACTCTGAGATTCCTTTTTATTAATAATTACGATCGCGTCGACCTGGTCCAAACTTAGGTCCTATACGAAGGATTGTCGACATACTGAACCCCCATTTATTAAATTGAGACGACTCGTAGTAAAGGAGTAGACTTTTTATCCTATTTATGAAGGACGGGATGTCCTAACATAGTATACCTAGTATCCTCTACTACAGGTGACGTGACCTGTGTTAGACCGTGTTTCCTTCGTAATCCGTCTACCATCGATACCCTTTCCTGCGTACCCTTCCTTTCGCCCGTACACACGGGAAACTCTTCACCTCATTGAGTCTCCACCCCCGGAGGGGCACTTATCGCACACTCCCTAAACGTGTGACTGGACGTGACGTCCCAAAGAGTTTGAGTAAAATACTGTAAGTATCTTCTACCGTTTTCACAAGATATTGGTGTAAAAACATTTTTTGTTTGGTTTTTTTTTTTTTTTGTGTTTTTGTACGGTGACGAAAAGCCAAGAATTATCAATACCTCTTCTTACACCAGAGAGACACTACCCACCTATATAAACTGTCTTCCGAAAGAAAGGACGAGATCTCTTGTTTTACGGGTAGACATAACCTTATTGAAGAAAAAATTTTTTTAATCAAATTTTAAATTTTTAAAATAAATATATAAATATAAACCGACACGCCCCAGAAACAACGATACTCTCGATAAGAGGTCAACGTTTCTCACCCCCAATGAAAGATCAACGAGACTTTGTATACCCTAGAAGACCCTAGTCCCTAACTTACACACAGAGGACGTAACCGTCCACCTAAGAAATGGTGACTCGGTAGTCCCTCCAGGAGAAAAAAAAAATTCAAGTAAAAAATTTTTTTCATATAAATAAATAAATAGACCCGAAGGGACTACCGAGTCACCATTTCTGAGGTGGACGGTTCGTCCTCTACTCCAAGTTAGGGACCCAACCCTTCTAGAGGACCTCTTCTTTTACCGTTGACTGAGGTCATAAGAACGGACCCTTTAGGGTACCTGTCTCCTCGGACCTCCCGACGTTTAGGTACCCCAGTGTTTTCTTAACCTATACTGACCCACTGATTTGTTATTGTTGTTAAATAAATTAAATAAAAACTAACGTGGCCAAGAAATGACGATGTGAGCTCGAAAGAGATGAACACCACTCGACCCCGATGAAGGATCAAAGCCACTTACCCGAAAAGTGACTTTACCGAAGAATACCTCATGTCCGAGATCCCACACATCCGAAATATCCAACATCGTGTGCCCGAATCTACGTACTCTGTATGCCTTAGGAGACCCTGGTCCCTAGTTGGGGTACAGGGGACCCGACCGTCCACCTAAGAATCGGTGACATGGTGGTCCCTTCAGGACTAAAAGAAAAAAAAACTCATAAAAAGTTTATATATAAAATCATAGAATTAAATAAAAGTAAATAAATAAAGCGACGTGATCAGACTCAACACCGTACACCCTAGATCAAAGGGTTGGTCCTTAGTTTACCCCGAGGGACGTGACCCTGGAGTCTCAGAATCAGTGACCTGGTGGTCCCTTCAGGGTTTCGATACCAAAAGATTCGTTTAATCAAAAATTTTTCTTTCTTTCTATTTTCCCCCTTTTTCGGGTTGACTCACAAAAAAGAGGTTTCGTCTTAAGTGTTCGTTTTGACTACCGGACTTCCGATATAGTAAGTATAGGAAAGAGAAACACATCCGTAAGTAATCGGAGATAACCTAGGTTTAGGACTACACAAATTAATCTAAATTAAAAACCTTTACCTCTTCTTTATTAATTTAATAGACCCGAGGTCTTTTTGTTTTCTAGGAATAAAATCGGTAGGTAGTCCGGAACTGTAGATCATATAATGTTCGATATTAAGTTTACTTTTATAAAGTGGATTTTCATATCACGGTGACAGGTACTATAGTAATTTCCTTTAGTAATTCGTAAATACGTCGTGAAACACGGCCTTTTCACGAAATGTCAATAAAAATAACGAGTGGTTTTGGGAGACTCCTTCCAGGAAGAGATGAATTTGGTTTCGTCTCTCTTCTCTAATTTAATGAATCCCAAACTCTCTCTTTTTTACTGATTTACTGACATAGTCTTACTCTGGAGACTCACGGTTTCAGTCGACAAAATAACTTAGGTGACTGGGTAAGGGAATCTCCAAATAAGTACATATTTCGTAATAGACTAAACCCCAACTGACAAAAAAGAAACTATGGATCTAGTAACTCCGACATCGGGATCACGTTCTTAATGAGGTACATTAGTGAAGGAAAGTAGTACTCGTAGAGACTTCTCGTGATTACAATACAAGGATTTCTTTAAATTAATTTGTCTTTTTTTTTGGTCACATAAAATTTTCTATCCGAAATAATACGAGACCGTAGTTCACTTGGGACCTGAGAGACACTGAATCGGGAGTATGATTGTAAACGGAAGGTCCAACCTCCCATGTGTTGAGGTAGCTCACTGAGTCCCTAGGTCCGAGGAAGGTAGCGTCACGGACCAAAGGTCCCAATGACTTCGTCCTTCTTCCGTTTACACGCCCTGAGAACTCATGAAAACTGACAAGGATTCATGAGACCTGGTTTCGTTATGTGTCAGGTGGTCGGGAAGACGAGCATCAGAAAACCAGTCTCTATCAGTGTACCGGGGACCTGATTGTCGACGTCTCCGACCTTTACAGTCCCTGGTGTCCCTGGCAAACGCGTGACCATGAAGAAACCGTCTGACCAAAACCAACCTAAAATTCAGAAAGAAAACTTGAGACGTAAGTTTTACAAACACTATGTTAATTAAGTTACAAACGGGTTTCAGTCACTGTACTGTGAGGAACACTATGAAGAAAATACCGCAGTGTAACAGATTACGAAATAGGAAAAGTTTCAGGAAAAGGTACGAAGTAAAGTAAAGTAACGTCATCTTAAAGACTGTCAATTCCCTTGACGACCTGAAGGAAAAGTAAAAGAACCCAAGGTATCGAAACCATGGGTCCTTCGTTCTAGATATTTGCCTTCCTCCTATATTAGACAATCGAGTGGAAGACCTTGACCAGATCGTGTGTCCTAATAGTCGTTTTCGTCAGAATGTATTGACCTTGACTTAGAACCATCTGACAATATGACACAGAAAACAAAGGACAATCTCTACACTCACTGTAGACCGGACACAAACACCTTCGACAAACCTCCTTACCCTCCACCCTACCCTACCTCACTGACTCGGACCCTCGGTCTCATTTCGATATGACAAGGGGTCCGTCTGGTTCGGTCCCCAACCTTCAATAAGTGTCAGAATGGATTATAGAAGCAAAGTCATCAATACTTTTTTTTGGAAGACTCCACTAAGACTTAAATTTTCTAGTACTTTTACTTTTACTTCACACTTTACCGTACTTGTGTCAATGTGTTCATTAACTTTCAAGACTTAACACCTTATAAAGGAAACCATCACGACTCCCGTTTATGCCTCTTCCTTTACCATTGGGTCACACGAACGGACCTCTTAAGGCACCTGTCTCCTCGAACCGCTCGATGTCAGGTACCCCAGCACCCGTTTGAATCTAAAGTTGAAAACGAGGATTATATAAAAGAATTTTGTAATAACGGTCATCTCACCTATCTCAGGTACCTGATCAAATACCTCTTTCGGTTATTACTTATACAAATATCTGACTGACCAGACTGAAATTGTAGATCCAGGAAGTTGATTGCGACTGTTGAAACTGGACTAAACTCCTCAGTTAATATAAACCGACCCAACGACTCGAGAAAGAGTCTTGGAGAAGAGGTCCGTCAACGGTTGACGAGAAAAACATTGACACAACATTTTAGACTCCTTTCAACAGAACCCAGTAACGGGTCCTGGATTACGGGGTTAACATCTGCATGTACCAACGTTTAGAAATATAAGGTAATCTCGACTTTGGTCTGTAGTGGGTGTAGGAGGGTTTCGAGAGTTATTGATCTTTCTAATAAACTACAGGAGCAACGGATTACCTTACGTTTCTTAGAATAGAGAGACAATTCCATTGTTAAGGGTTCAGGTCGTATCAGGAAGACCTAAGAAAATTTTGGTCATAACAGAAAATATTGAATGTGTTCTAAAGTTCGAACTACACGACTTTTCTAATCATATCGAGGGAATGGAGACAAGACAGGTGACTGAACTTATTAAACCCATCGAAAGACAGAACATGTTAGTGTGCAACGAATTGATTCGGAGACTTTTGACTTTGCCACAGATCTTCACAGTGGTTTTGTAGTAGTTCAAAGTGGAGAGGTTTTACACTCGTCCTATAATAACAGGAGTCTTGTCATTATAAAGAAACCCTGAGTATTACTAATATGGTTTTACATCGGAGAAGAAATCTAAATAAATCTTCTTTTGTCATTACAAATTAGTCTTTTCTCTATATATAATTCGTTTTCTCTATATATAAATCGTTCCTCACACCCCACCCCCACTGAGACCTTCTCAGGTCACTCCTTTTTTTACTTCTTTCTCTTTTTAACAGATGTATCGGAAACGACGACCCGAAACTCGATAAGAGTAGGACAGTCGTGTTAATTACTTCCTTTTTATCAGGGGTCTTCTTTACACCGACCTCCGTGACTGGACGGGAGGTAAGGGGAGTGCGGTTCTCCCTTTTTCAGATCTCTTTCAAAGGGGTCACCTCAATGACCCTTTCTCTGAGGAACCGGGACCCATTTTGGAGGAAAGAAATAGTTGGAGTCCCTGTTCATTTAAGTCCCGACTCTTATATATGTCTCGACGGTCACGTCTCCTTCTTAGAGAATAGAGTTTATCAAAGGCCGTATAGACCCCTCCTTTCTAAATGTGGGATCTTTACTACTTACCTGGAGTGTTTCGGCCCCCATAGGACCTCGACCGAAAACCCCAAACGTCCATTCTTATTCCCATTCCATTCCCATTCGAAAGGGGGACCCCGTGGACCCTTCCAGAAGTCCTCTTTCCGCTAGGACCCATTTGGATTTTCCTTTATATCGATGTCGACCTACCCCTCTACCTTTCTTATATCTACTTCCCAACACACAACCTAATTACCTTTGTCGGACTAGTCTCCCTTCCGAAAGTTGACCCAACGACGTCAATTGTGACTTTTTAAAGAACTCAAAGACGGTGAAGGGAGATTTACGGTTAATGTGGACTTAGGTGAAAGGTATTTTCACAACTGACAACCAAATCAGACGTATTAGGTTCAGTCAGAAGTTGAAATAAAGTACGTAAAATGTCATCCGAGTAGACTCTAAAGTCTGTAGAGTATTAAAAACACACATATACACTGAAGTCTTTCTCTACACTCTTTAATACGATTGTTCTTTCAGTAGAGAATAAAAGAATTTACAGAAAAAATTTTTTTATAACAAAACTACGTCTGGTAAAAATTCCAGAAATACCTTCAACAATGTTATAACGAAGACAAAGTACCAAGGCAAAAATCCGACGGTCCGTACACCGTCTGGTCCCTAGTCTGGTCGTGGGAGATGTAACCTTCCTCTCAGAATTGGTGACCTGAGGATTCCTACAGGGTGGAAGAGAATAAAACTTTTTCCTTTTGAATTTAGTTATAAAGTAGAAAACAAATATTACATGTATGAGTTTAGGATTAAAAAGAATCCATGATCATCGTTACCCATCCCGAAAAGACCACCAAATCCACCATTTGTTATACGGATGTTACGTCCTATGGTCCCAAACTAGGGACCCAACCCTTCTGTGGGATCTCTTCCTTTACTGTCGGGTGAGGTCATAAGAACGGACTTCTTAGGGTACCTGTCTCCTCGGAGCGCCCGATGTCAGGTACCTCAACCTTTCTCAACCTGTACTGATTCGCTGAAAGCGAGTGAGTGAGCCGTTACCCATTCGTGGACCGTCATTATCCTTTTGGAACACAGACACGTACGATTCAACGAAGTCAGCACAGACTGAGACTCACTGGCATACCTGACATTGGACGGTCCGAAGAGACAGGTACCCTAAGAAGTCCGTTCTTATGCCTCACCCAACGGTAAAGGAGGAAATCTTCCAGAAGGATTGGGTCCCTAGCTTGGGAACAAGGAATACAGAGGACGTAACCACCCGTTCAAGAAATCGTTATCACGGTGGACACCGTTTCTCTTTGGGAATGTAAAATGTAAATGTTTTGTAAAAGTATAAATAATAGAGTACACCCGTCAGTAATGACAAAGTTAAAAAGTAAGAAGGACGACTCCCAAAAGGTGTCTCAACGTCTCGACTGATTACCTTCTCGGATGTAAGTTCGGGTCCGGAGGACTAAGGGTCTAATGTCGGGAGGGATAGGGACCCGGTGTGGTGGACAAAGCTGTGGTCTTCATAGAGAACATAACTGGTCCCATCCTTTTGTCGGCAAAAGGTGTACCTACTTTTGTGTCGATTGATCTTGTAGAGTCAGTGACGACCACCTTCGTATTTACCTGTTCGTAACCTTTTTTCTCAAACCACTTTACATAATTGTGACGAGGAGATGTACAAATGGGTCATTAAAATGAAGATCCTTAGATAGGATTCCTTAATTATGATCCCTATACACTGATTTCTAAATGTATCCTTACACAAATGACCTTACAATGAATATTATAGGTGGTTATCCTCCAATCAATTCTCATAATACTATGTAAGGTTACTACTTTACAATCGTTTCAGTAATTTTTGGAGTAAAATTTCTAATAACCGTCATTTATTTGTAACTCTTCTATAAGTATTATATTCTACATTACTTTTTTCAGTCGTAGTTCTATCATATCGATGGTCTCCTTTTTTTCTTAAATACCTTTACAATTGTTACGAATTGACACCCATTACTTTAATATTTATTATAAAAATTTAAAAATCAGTAAAGAGTACAAGGTATATCTCGTACATCGTTAAAATATCACTCCTTTTTAAGATAAATTGAAAAATTTATATCATTTTTGTCTCATTTGTGATTGTTGTTTATCACCAATCATAAATTTTAGTAGTAAAATGGATGCGATCAGACATTTGATCGAGTATATTTCTCTTTTTGTTTGTTTACCTCCCGATTAAACAATGCAATGGTTCCTCTTCTACTATGTTCTAAATACTATATTCTAAACGTTATCTCACACACCATTTATGAATTTCGATCTTTCAAAACCGAGGTTTGTTAACTGACAGAACGTACTCGACTCGGTCAAGGTGATTTACACGTCCTCGACCCGAGATCCTTCGGAACGATGCTCTTGAAGAACTTTCAAGGAGATGGCTCATCAGTGCACCAAAGACGGAAGTGACTGAAACCGGGACCGAACAGGACACCCTAGTCCTCTTCGTCTGAGTCGGGACTTGTTGTAGGGGTCGTTCGTTTTCGGGTCTCTATTAAACCCTGAAAGATCTCCCCTTCTTTCTCTTCATGTCTGGGTCTCCCTTTCGTCGGCTTCCTGAGCCCCAATTGTAAGGTGAGACCCTCCTCTGAAATCAGGAACCTCCCGAAGGTCAGACTTGAACCTCTTAAGTAGTTGTCCTTTTGTTTATCGACCGCACGAGACATAAATGAAACGGAAAGAGTTCCAACGTTGTATTTAAAGGGTTGAAACGATCGACAATTCCGACTCCTCTGTAAAACACTCAAGTCCCGGAAAGAAGGTCGGACACACTGGGTGCACACCTCGGGCAAACCCCTGCTAGATCTGGGGAGTCCCACGTCCCCTTCTACCACATCTGTGACAACCTGAGAGCGCCGTGTGTGTCACAACCCCCACAGTTCCTCGACCTCTCGAACTTGAGAAGTTTACTCTCGAGGTCCACCCGGCGAATCCTTTTTTTAGGTGAATACGGTGCCCTCACTTTCGGGACTCTGAAAGAGTGACCCACTTAAATACCGTCTGGCCGGTGCGTTTGATGAGTCACCACAAAATCACCTCACCACAGACTCCACACCATGTCGACCTAGTTAAGGACTTCGTCGGAAGAAGGTGTGGTGTCCGTATAAACACGAGAGTGAGGGTCTTAAAGGTTAATCGTCTCGTCGACTACAACTTTTGGTGGTGTATATTAGGTCTTTTTTTGACAGTTGCATTGTAATATTTTTAACTTATACACAGTCTTCACCTAAATCTAAGAAATCCAATTATAATAAAAACGATAATCCATTACTTCACTGTAATTAAATGAACACGACACACTAATCCAATTAAATGAGGTCTTATTAGAACGTAAAATTTTTAATTTTTACCACCGAGATAGAAGAGTAATAGTTAGTTTCGTCGTCATCGAGATATCTTTCGAAGTGGTAAAACATGAGTCAACACGTGAATATGCGTCAGTCTGCTCGTCATTTTTTCTGTTTACTGGTGTGAACCTATCTAGAAGTACAAATTCATGGATGTTTATTGACAGGTAAACACTTGCCAATTTGAATTAGTTAATAAAAAGGATATCCGTTCTATTGGAGAAAGTATTCATTTTTAGATGATAAATGATCTTTATTATAGTCTCGTCGAATTTAGAATTCATATTATTACGGTGTCACACACTTTTGGTTTTATCCGAGTGTGTGTTGTGTTCTTTCGAATTCTCAAGTAGGAAAAAAACTGGAAGCTTTTATATTCGCGAGAGAGGTACCGAGATATTTAACAAATTTAGGAAATTACTAAGTTTACACGACTATTACAAGGACGTGAGCGACCTTGACACCACGACAATTATAAAACTTTTAATGAAATTAATTGGAATAAAGTAGAACATCATCAATATCTTGTGCAAATATATAAAATTCATACGTAATTGAACAAAGTAGTAATTGGAACCTAAAATGGGAACCATTAATACCATTAAGTATTAAACCCAACGTAGTCCACGATTACGTAATCTTGTTATGTATAATACCCAGGACAGTTATCGAACTTACCAGTCCTAAGAAAGCAAATGTCGGACCTTCTCACCTTCGTCCCTGTCCCCGGTACCAAGTCGTCTATTAGGGTCCCTACCTAAATATACCGGTCACTAAAACCACCTCTTCCTCCCTAAGACTTACCGGTTCGGACCCTGTCTGTAGGGGGACGACAGGTGCGGTGGAGGAGGACTCTAGTCACTTTCACATTATCTGGTTCCCTTTCCTCCTTTTAGTCCCCGGGAGGGGGTTTGTCACAAGTAGTATTATCAAGTGGTCTAAATCCAATTTTACATTACCACATGATCATTCTCGTAGATGACACAGGGACGAGTCGACTGTCTAAAGAGAGGAGACAAGGACAGAAAAGACTGTGTAGGTCTTCAGATCATGGTGACCGTATCCTCAGGACCTAAAAACGTAGACGGGGGATTAAACAGTGTTGAAAGTTTTTGGGTCCAAAGTAGGGAGTGGCCAAGAAAATCTATAGGGTCGTCATAGGTTAAGTTCTGTGGGACGACACCCGGGGCACCTGTGGTACTCGGTGTCCCTGCTGTCCGAGGGACGAAGGGGGGGTGGGGCCACGTCTCGAGCCCTTCGCCCATCCGTCGTCGTCCTCGCTAAACGCTCACAAGTGTAGAGTAAAGACTTTCACGGTTCGTTCCGGTCTTCTCCCGCTCTAAGTAGGGTCGTATCCCGGGGGTCGACCTCAGTGTTTACGTCGTTTGTTGTGTGAGGAAGGACTGACGAGACCATCAGACACACTAATTTTGGGAGGGAGACGTCTGAAAGAGGCATAATTGTAATAGAAGTACAACGTGTGTAGCATAAGTCCCTGTCTTTTACTACAGTGTCCTTGATAACTTCTATAAGAATGATAGAATTCATATTAGAAAATATCTACAGTTTCACTGTGATACACTTCTTGGTAAAGAAAGTTTCTCGTCTTAAGGAAAGATAAATAAGACTACGAACTGGTGAAAACTCCAGAACCAGATGCGAGTTGAGATGAGGACACCTTCCACAAAAATAAGGGTACGTCTAGTGTCTCCTCCGTCCTCACCCTGTCCCCTCCAACACTGTAGGTCCCCACTCGATAAACCTCTGTGAGAAAGGGAACTACCATGTAGAACGTAGAGTACAACACCAACTCTCCCCACGGGTCGTCCACCTCCTTTCCACAGCGCACCCTTCCTTTGAACCCGTCTAGTCTCAAACTTGACTCAGAAAGGACCAGGTCCGTCGACACTAGGACGTATATTCCTACCTATCACCCCCACCCCCACCCCCCACCGTCCCTGACGTCACCCACTCCCTCCCGTGGTGTCTTAATATCCTGAAAGAGAAGGGACCCAACCCTTCTAGGGGACCTCTTCCTTTACCGTTGGATGAGCTCATAAGAACGGACCTTTTAGGGTACCTACCTCCTCGGACCGTCCGATGACAGGTACTCCACCGCTTCTCCACCTGTACTGACTCGTTGAAGTGAAGTAAAGAGTCTGGTGTCTTTCTGGTATTTCTAGTAAACCAAGTTACGAATAGAAAATCACTACGGGTCCTTCCAACACTGTTCAAATACTAGACTCTTGATCTTATTCCCGGATTCCAGGGACCCACCCACTTACCTTCGGAAGTTCTACGGTAGCAGAAAGGAACAGAATAATAATACATAACTTTCGTTTGATTGGGTGTTGGGGTTTAATATCACCAAATTGTGTCGTCTTCAATGTAGAACGAACAACTTGGTAAATTTCAGACAGACCACCCATGGAAAGTACGTCACTAAGTCGTTACGTTTGTAGAAAACAAGACACCGAAGGAAGTAGGGGTCCCGTAACTTTAATCAACAATCTAACTCTGTCCATCTTTCTCCCTCACTTCCTAACGTACACTCTACCCGTCCGGACCTTCACCCCATAGAGTGAAGAAAGATAAGTATAAGATGACCGACCTTCGGTGAATGTTCCGACGGAAAGACGTTTCCTCCAACCCTTTACATCAGGTGGACGCACGGGTCCTTCCTCTACCCCACCCAGAGGAAGGCGTCGTGACAGTAAAAGTCCGAAACACTCCAAAACCAACTCACCGTCTCCCACACACTACAAATATCAACCTACCTGAACCCAAACCTATGACCAACCTACTGGGACCCGTTTCTTAGTTAGAGAAAGTCGGAGTCAAACAAATCGACCCTTTACCCCGGCCGAACACCCCAGTGGTACTCTTAATTTACCAACATTTTACAGATACAGTGTCATATGAAAGTGGAACTAAAATTTATGGTGACCCTACTCTTCCTCCCCTTTCCTCCTCTTTTGTCTGACTCAAGGACACAGAATAAAGGTAGTCGGGACACACGGACTTGACGGTTCGTCCCGGGTCGACTCAAGTCTTTCGTGCGAGGTAGTCTACGGATCTCACCACCGTACAAGAAGACAGAGCATAATTTAAAGTTGTGTTAAGTAGGATTAACTGTATCCCAAAACTTTCCTTTTGTTTTTGTTATTGAGTCCTCGTAGATAAAATAAACTAAGTATTGTTAAGTCAGTAAATCGTATATCAAGGACGAACTCTAAAATTCGGGAGTACGAGTCCGACTTTGGCTGTGTAGATCTCTCGTTACTAAATTGATAAAAGAAAACTTTTTTTATTTAAAGACCGATCGTCACCTTTCTCTTTACTAGATTTGTCGTCAACAGTAGAAAGTGAATCCCTAAAACTACGAGATTCTGCTTTAGACCGAGAGTCATCCTTTGTCTTGACGAAAGAGTGGAACCTATTCTGGGACCCCCTTCCCTGTACCGAGTTCAGAGGACTGTATGGGTCCCGGACCGTGTAATTCCCGAATTATTTATAAACAACTATAACTTAATTATTTACTTACTTCTGTCCATGTGTTCACTATTGTTACTTTTGTTGGGTAAACGGACTGTGTGGTTCTANACCACTCTTGGATGTGGTTTAGTAAAAATCTGACTACACCCCTTCGTTTATTTCTTTGAATGTTTATATGAATTAATCCTAAAATAAAAGGGAAATGTGAATAAACTGACTCAACATTAGGACAGAGAATATGTGTAGATCTACACATATTCTCTGTTGTGTGTGGGTCCCGCTGTAAGTTGTCCCTTTATTTCGGTTCTTCGGACTGACACAATGAAAAGTACCGTGACAGGAAATTTTATTGGAAGGTTCGGGCCCAATCAATTCTACTCACCGTTACCGTATAACTTTCATTATTTATTTTGCTGCAGGCCCCGAATCTTCCAATTGCAAAAAAAAAAGTTCTTTAATAAAAGGGTTCGGGTTCCCATTTTACCGCGGACCTTAATGGTTTACACCAGGACATCACGGGGGACCACGGGCAAGATACCTTAACGGTCTCGGACATTCACACGGGGCGAAATCAGTAATCGTACTAAGAACTAAATAAATATTCGAACCCCGAATGAATCTCCGTCTCACCTTCTGCGTCCTCCTCCGACCCTTTTAGGAAAGAAAGTCAGGAAAAAGTTTACCCAATGGTGGGGTTACAGCTTTATTAATTATGTAATTGTGACCATATTATAAATGTTGACTTCGGTACACGATAGAACTTTTTTTCGAGAAAGTGGAGGTTTTTTAATAACCAAAAATTTAAAATAAACAGTCTTCCGTCTAATAATTCGTCAAAGAAAACGGGTAATTCTCCAAGAAACATTTAGTCAACCTGTCTCCTGTCAAAAATTAAAGTCTCTAATTAATAGTGTATATTATTAACTCGGTAAAAAATACAAAAAGAACTCTGTATAAGTAAATTTATTTTCTGTATGTCTCGATCAGATACTTTGTTCTTACTTCTAAAACCTACTTTACATGTTCATGAAACAGTAATTTTTCACACAACTTTAAATAAAGTTATTCCTATAAGTATAAGGGTCCTTTCCCTCTGATTTAATATACATAAATCATTCGTTTTTGCCACTGTTCATTAACAGTTCCTAAACTCCAATAACCTATAAATACCCACTTAAACCGAATCGAGATTTACAACGTCGGTTCTAATACTTTACACTACTTTCTTCCCGGAAAAGAAGAAGATAGGGGAGGTACTACTGTTTTCAGTCGAATTAAGTCAAACGTCTATAAATTGAGAGTCAAGATCCACGGTCCACGAAATAACGTGAACTGACTCCGTATCACCCCAGGGACGGGAAGTCCTCGAGGTCCGGGTTCTCCCTCTGTACGGTCCTTAAGGGTGGTAAAGGTTAGGTATCCTACCTACGACCCGATCTCTCCTTCGTTCGTCCGACTCGGAGCTTCCTACCTCGTTAGTCCCCTGTGAAGGGACCACCTGTACTGGAACCCTCTGTCCTTAATTGGTCCCCCGTTTTCTCCCAGTTCCCACAATATTCTTTCTCCGGGACCGGGTCCGGTTCTTCGGTCTTAACGTAAAGACAGATCACTCCCACACACTTCCCTTCTCCTGGTGCGGAACTCTCGTAGGGGTTGAACACGTGATTTGTCTCCGGACCCGACGAGGCCTCCCAAACCGTCCTCTCCCTGTACTCCCACTCAACCTCCCCCGACCTCTACCTAGTTACCTCCCTCTGTTTTCTAAAAGTCACGTTGCTACCCACAACGCAGAGGTTGAGAGAGGACCGAAACAGTGACCCCGAATGTCCCTAGTAACGTTATACTCCTCCCTCGACCCCCATTTCTTTTTTGGTTCTCGGAACCTTGAACCAGGAGTAAGTTTGGGACCGAACCGGGGACGGTTGGAGACCGCCCAAAGGATTGGAGAGAGTCGAAGTCAAAAAGAGTGGTCACTAACCCGTATTAGTACGGATGAAATGTCTTGACCCCACATTTATCCTCTCCCCGACTGTGTAACGTCCACAGGAAACATTTACCATGAATTGAAACTAATTTCACTTTTACTAAGTGCTCATTTACAAGGTTTCCTCGGACCGGGGATACACGAGAGTGTCGTAGGACTTTGGTAGGTGTCACGGACCGATACATTAATATGTTACTATGGTAATTACGGACGAGGAAGATCGTACATTCGGGGTACTCCAGTTCCCGACATATATAAAACAGTGGTGCTAAGTTCACGTGACGTCCACGATTTTTAACGGTAGTCGGCTTTAGGTCTTGTGACTGTTGTGGTTTTCGACCGCCCTACACCTCGTCGTCTTTGCGAGTAAGTAACGACCACCCTTACGGTGTACCATGTCAGTGAGACCTTCTGTCAAACCACTGAAAAATATTTCGGTTTGTATGAGAATGATGTGCTAGGTCGTTACGTGAGGAATCACAAATGGGTTTCTTCGACTTTGAATGTAGGTGTGTTTTTGGGTGTGTGTCTACAAATATCGTCGAAATAAGTTTTAACGGGTTCGAACCTTTGTTGTTTCTAAGGCAAGTCAATTCACTTACCTATTTATTTAGTAGGTCTGTTACCTTATAATGAGTCACGACTTTCCTTTACTCAATAGTCCGGTACTTTTCTGTACCTATTGGAATTTACTCATAGTGACCCACTTTCTTCGGTTAGACTTTTCTTATGTATGACATACTAAGGTGAATATAATACGAGACCTTTTCCGTTCTGACACCGGCGTCACTTTTCTTGTGACCAACGCCCCCCAACCTCTGACCCCCTACACTTATACACCTCGTGTCTCCTCAAACTCCGTCACTTTGACGAGACAGACTATGACGCTACCACCTCTGTGCAGTAATCTGTACACAGGTTTGGGTGTCTTACACGTTACGGTTCCCACTCGGGATTGCATTTGATGCCTCAATCTCACTATCACTATACAGTCACAGCCAAGTAGTCAACATTGATTCCCTGGTAAGACCACGTCCTACAACTATCACCTCCTCCGAGAGACCCCTGTCCCTATATACACTTTAGAGACATGGAGGAGAAATAAAACGACACTTGGATTTTGATGAGATCTTGTTACTTCCTTCCTGCCTTCTGTTATGGGCTCCTGCCGAGACGGTCGTAGAGTAGAACGATCCCACTGCTGTCTGCACTTTTGTCATTTCCTTGAGAGGTAACCCCCGTTATAAGGGGTGTTGGGAGACTAAGACCCTGACTCTTGAACAAAACCTTTCTCGTCGACTTAATCTCCATAATCGTAGGAGTAACATCGGTCCACGCTCCTACCTCGTCCCCGTCTTTCCAGACCGAAGGTTCCGTTCTGGATCGAAGCTCAAGGTTAGAGTAGTGGTTGAAGAGGGTCGCAGGTAGACGAGTAAGCATCTCATCCTCATTCTACGAAATGATCGTCTTGGGAAGACTTCTAATTTGTTTATTAGGTAATGTCTGGGAATCGTGTGTGAGTGTGGACAATAATAATTAACAACTTAAATGACTGTTGTTTTTTAGATACCAAAACCAAGTGAGAGCACAGTATCGTCATGGGTGTAAATAAGAGACGTCATCCCTGTTCAATATAAGTCGAAATGTAAAGTTTCTTTAGAATTTTTGTTAATTGAGGAGAAAGTAGTGATTTAAGTGTAGTTTTAAACAGTGAGATTTTTTCTTTCAACATATATCAACGTAACTGGTTATAAATAGTACACGGGAAAAGTTCAAAGTGTATGTAAAAAACTTATATACATACAAATATAGATAAAAGTACTTTATTTCTTTAACTACACAAAAAGACAGATATATTTTATATTCAAGTAAAGATATGTTTGTACTTTTGTTACTCTCTCACCTACTCAACCTGAGTGGGACCCTCGGACCACCCGACAGAAGGGACCCCAGCGCACCTCAACCTGTGCTGACTTCGCTGAATCGTCGTCGTCAGTGCGGTACGTGATTCACGAACTATTTATATGGTAGCGATAATAATATGTTGAATAAAAAAAACGTACCCAGAGTGGGACGAGTATGTAAGAAGGGTGTTCATTCCCGGTTTACGGGATACGTCCTGAGAGCCGATCTGACCCTTCTAGGTCTTTTCTTGTTACAGCGACTGGGGTTTTTGACTTCCGAGATCTTCTCCTCTGTTTCCTCGTTCGTCGCCGGTAGATCCCACACTTCAGGATACCGTCCTTACACGGGTCGTCCGACACCTTTGAGACTCTTGTCAAAGTGTTCGAGGTTCGCGAATACAGCCCCACTCGGGACCACCCCCACGTCTACTGGTTTTCCTCGACCATCTCTCCCGAAGGACCTTACAAGTCCCAAAACAGACCTCCTGTTTCACCTCGACCGGTCCGTCTCTACTAGGTGGACCAAGAGACGGTACATTGACCCCTATTCGAAGAAGGTATAGACGGTAACTCCTACAGTGTTACCCCTATCTAAAACTTTTTGCGTACGGACGGAATTTCTGCCGTAGGTTACGTAGTCCTTACTTTTTTGTACAGGACAAAACGAGTTTCCTATGGTTTGAGGGTAGTGACTTTTCACGGTGGTAGGGTGCCCCGTACGTGGGACACACTCCACGGTCGGTCCCTCCACACTACACAGGTGACGAACGAGTAGGGGGACCCGGACCGAGAGTGGTAGGTCTTAGATTAATCCTACCGTAAAGGTAGATGAATGTTAAACGATTGGTTTGTCGGCTCTGTTCGAGGGAGGGTGGGTGGTGGATGGGCCTGTACTCTACTCTACCCTTCACTACCCGGAAGGAGAGCGACGGGTGTACTTGTGAACTCAATTAGACATAGACCTGGAATACTGAGTTGTTTAATAAAACACGTAAACGAAATAACGTCTGATCACCAACATTATTTTAATCAAGATAAGGTGTAATAACCGAGTATTAATCTTAATGTACTTGTTTTGTCTATGTTAGAGTGGTTCAGAAGATACCGACTCGTTAACTTGACTGACGTGTTTAAGAAAAAGGAATGGAGGGAACAAGGGCAAAGTAAAGTCCAACTAAAGTCTCGGTAATTTTTTTTTTTTTTTCTGAATCTGAAAAAAGTCGACCTAAAGGGATGTCGAAAATCCATCTAACTGATATATTAAATCGCAGGTTTGACCCTGGTGACACTTTCACTTTCTCTTCGATAATTATAAACTCAGCTCTGTTGTCGTAGTCGGTCTTGCCGGGGTCCGTCGATGGGTCACACCAATGGGATGAAAACTCCCACCTGGTGGGAGAGGTCGTCAGTCCCTAATCAGAACAACCAACCGGAGCGACGAAAAAGACTAACAGAAAAATTTTTACAATTAAACCCCGTTAGTAGAAACATCTATTTTGTAAAGGGGAACGATGTACCTATCAATGTCACGTTGAAGTGTTGTTTAGACTCTTTAATTCTGCTGTTCTTTGTTTCACTATAAACGTAGGTCTGTCCACCTACGACCCCTGAACGAAACTGTACTGGTGAAGTTTCCCATTTCCCTTTAGACACGAACGACAATAAATTTAAAATTCACACACTGGACCTGGTGTTATACTTTTATGTGAATGGAAGGGGATTCCGTATCCCTGGAAACGTGTTTCGAATTACTAGAGAGAGGTAAGGTGTCTTTAGTCTGACGTATTTACTTTTATCGAGTGGAAAACCGAACTTTTACCTTATACGTAGTCATTTATACTCTTACATAAAAAGACCCTTTATTGGGTGTGAATCATTATAGATCCACCGTAGGTCACTACGACTGGAACTGAGACCCAACTAAGTTCACTTTGACCGACAAATCGTAGGAACAGTAATTTCAACGGTAGTCGGTGGGTAAAAGGTGAGAACCCGTCGGTTCCTTAGCAAAACGAATAACTTTATAGTCTGAAAGATGAAAACCAAAGAGGTCACTATGACTTTGTACACTTGGACTCCGTCTTTTTATTTCATTGAAACCAGGAACTTCGTCGTCACTAAACAGGTTCGTGTTCTTGACGTACCGTCTATACGGGACGAGTGGTGGGATGGACAGTGATTCCAGACACTCTTCTGGTTGGCACTATTATTATGGATCATATTAACTCACTTCAGCGAGTCAGCACAGGCTGAGAAACGCTGGGGCACCTGACATCGGATGGTCCGAAGAGGCAGGTACCCTAAGAGGTCCGTTCTTATGACCTCACCCAACGGTAAGGGAAGAGGTCCCCTAGAAGGGCTGGGTCCCTGACTTGGACCCAGAGGACGTAACCTCCGTCTGCGAAATTGGAGACTCGGTGGTCCCTTCGGGTTCATATCCCTGTGTAAATAAAATGATTAATCGTGTGTGTGACCAATAAAGGTCCGTTAAGGACTTACAGAGTCACCATTTCTTAGGAGGACCCTCTACACCTAAGTTAGGGATCCAACCTTTCTAGGGGGCCTCTTCCTTTACCGTTACGTGACATCGTAAGATCGGACCTTTTAGGGTGCTTGTCTCCTCCGACCGTCCGACATCAAGTACCCCAGTGTTTCTCAGTCTGTGTTGAATCCCTGATTTCTCGTTACTTGACATTTCATGGTCATGTCGTACTCATAATAAGAGTGAAGTAACATAAGACCTACCTCAACTTGATAAAACCGTCAGTGTCTTACTTGACATCTAAACATAGGTTTAGACATTTACTATTTAACATAAAAGTGTTCAAGCAGGAAGTGATTTTACATCGTATGTACAAAGGGATTGACAGTCTTCGTTGGATGTGAATCGTTCCACCCGTCATCGGAGTTCAATTTTACATATATCTCAGTATTCCTCGAGATCTCTTATCTACCGACGGTGTTCCTTTCTTTCCTTCCGCTTTTTTCTCTCTCTCTTTCCTTCCTTCTGTCCGTCCGTCCTTTTCTTCCTTAAGTACTACCAAAGTTTTATTGTTAAACGTTAAGTAGGATTCATTGGTCCCTGTTGGTGCGTATACTGGTAGGTTTCCTTTTAGAACAATCTTACTTCAGTAGAAAAGGGAGTTTTGTTCTGTTAGCTTTCGTCGTCCACTTAAACGTATCGTGATAGTGGAACATTGTACACCTTTAAACTAAAGAGACATACCACACTACCAGTATCCGTGGGCACACCTGTCCCCGTCCCGTCGTGGTGTCTCCCTGTCACCCTCGGGTGTTTGATCTACGGAGGACGTTTCTTAGCAACTGTTCTGTTTAGAAGTAGTTATATGTTTGCCAATAGAAATAATTCTTACGACCCAGAGAATAGAGTACTATTTGGACAGACACAAACACACACACCTCCCGTCTACGACAACTCACTCATGTATAAACGCGCACACTACCAAACTCTAGAGCAGACCACACTACTTTCCTTCTTTGTCCCACACCCCTGGACAAGAAACAAATAAAACGTCTATTTAGAGCAGAGATTAGACCTGCGTCTCGTTGCAGAACACGTTTCCTTTTCTTTGGGAAGGTGGTAGGACTACTGTGGGCATATTTAGTGTCGGAAATAAAGAGACGACACTCCCCGTAACGTCTAGCCTGGTTGCAGCGTCTGAGAGTAACCCACTACGAAGTAATGAACCACCTTTTAGGGATCTCGGTTTTGTAATAAATTTACACTATACTTTTATTTGTACTAAATATACACACAGCAGACGGCTCTGCAAGAACGGGCAATGACGGGTACGACAATACGTAGTCCTTATCCCGGAGCTAAATAGCGGTCAAGTTCGATGTGTGTCCGAGGTGCTGTTCTACAACAGAGGTAAGAGTTCAAGGTCCTTCCTCTGCCACAAACGACTCACCACCCAAAGTCTATAAGTCTCCACAGTAACTGAAAATACCCGGTTCCTACATACACGTGTACACGCACGTACACTTGAACACAACCCGGCTCATACACACACGTGCACACTCACGTACACACGAACACAATCTGACTCCTACACACACGTACACACACACACGCCTGAACACAATCCGACTCTTACACTCACGTACACACGAACACAATCCGACTCCTACATACACGTACACACACACACCCAAACACAATCCGACTCCTACACACACGCGCACACACGCACACCCGAACACAACCTGGGACCTGGTGTGAGTACTCTTCCTACGTCCCTTGTCTATGAAACATGAGTCCACGGAGTCACAGACTACCGTCGACTTACCACAAAGACTACTTTTTCTCTTTCTTCTTTTGTGGTAAAGGTAAAGCCGGGTCCCGACCCCGGGTGTACAAATCGAGTTTCAGTCGTCTTCAGAGACTTTTCGTCTAAACTTAATTATTTACAGTCGTCCAGAAGTCGGGTTTACCTTAAACTAAGTGTCCTTCTACGCGTCAACCCTACAAAGGTAATGTTTCTCGATGTCCCTTTCCGAACAGAAACTCCCACTCCTGCTAGGGGGTCCACGGCTGCACCTCGAAACTACTAGTGACAGAAAGGGTGACCCGATAGTAGTTGTGAGTCTTTGACACCCCGGGAAACACTCGGGATGGTGTACGGTACCCACGGTAAAGTAACGAGGTCTTCCCGTCCTCTCCACAGGTTCGACTCTCCTCTGTGGGGACTTACTCGTCCACTGCCCGCGACATGTTCTGTTCTGTAGGGTTCGACTAGGAGTGCTGTCGGGACGGAAGTACAGGTAAAACTTCTACTCCTTTGATTCCCGGTGTCTACCTTTTTCAGGGTCTCGAGCCTTGAGATATCCGGATCTCTTAGGTCCAGAAGAGGAAGGTCCCGGAGAGAAGAGTCCTGTCTGAGAATTGACCATCAAAATGGTCAGAACAGAGGTCGAGGGGTAGGAGACAAAACGTTCTAATTCCCAAGATTCACTATAGGTTTTACCACTCTTGGATGTGGTTTAGTAAAAATCTGACTACACCCCTTCGTTTATTTCTTTGAATGTTTATATGAATTAATCCTAAAATAAAAGGGAAATGTGAATAAACTGACTCAACATTAGAACAAAGAAAATTTAGTACAGAAAGTTTGATACAAATATCCGAAAATAAAATTTATTCTCTCACCCCTCCCCCGATTTACCCACTTCCCCCAGTTTTCATATTTGGTCAATATTTTATGTTCAGGACCCCTACATTGTATATCACACAACTGATATCAATTGTTATTACATAACGTATGAACTTTCAACGATTCTCATTTAGAATTTTCAAAAGTAGTGTTCCGTTTTTTTAAAGTATTGAGACACTAACTACAATTGATCTGAATGACGACTAGTAAAGTGTTACACACGTTTCTAGTCTAGCAATACGACGTGTGGACTTCGATTATATTACAATACGGTAATATGGAGTTAATTTTTATTTACTTACTCATAAAAATTTTATTTTAACTTTTTCTTTTTCTGTGTCATTGAGACCTCCCAGATTTATCCCTCTGAAAAATAAAAATTCTTTTCTTTTTTGAAAATGAAAACTTTATTGGACCCTAGATGTAATTTCCACGTTTTTTATCATTGTTCTTAATAACATTTAAGTCTAAGAAGTTTACAATTATACAATGGTACAAAGGAAAGAGAGAGGCACACACACACAAACACACACACAATTGTGAAAAGACTTACCAAACCTTTAACATCTGTACGACGGAAAATGAGGACTTACATAAAGGATCTAAGTAAATATGTTGGTGTCACGTCTATAATTTAGGTCCTTTCGCTGTAGCGATTGAACGTCTAGAAAAAGCTTAAAGTCATGAACAGGATGATTACAGGAAAGATCTTTTTACAGAAGTGTATGAAACCCAAACACAATCTGGACACAAGGTGAACACCCCTGAACACACTCAGACGTATTAAAATCTGATAAATGGATTTTTGAGTTATAATGGTGTGTATGTGTGTGTATATATGTATAAAAAGATATGTTAAGACAAAAATACCAACATTACTTTATAGGTATGATTGTTTAATTTTTAGAAATATAAGATTGATTTTTTTAGTTTGAGATCCAGAGAGGTACGTAAAGGCAACGCGCACTCAGAGAAATGTGTAGCTAAACCTGGGAGAGACTACGACGCGGAGACGGACAAGTGTTCCAAAGGCTTTCAGAGTCGGTACTGAAACGGAGACTTATGTCTCACCCACTTTGTTTCCAAACTTCCCACAAACAAACAAGCCATTTCACACTACTCTTTCCCATTACACCAGACATTCACCCAAAGATACTTTATTAAGGACCACTCCGACACTGTGACCCCTACAGTGAGGTATGTAGACGACTCTCGTCCCGTAGACCGAGGGCTCTAGTTTACCACTCAGGGCTCTGGGTCCCTGTCCGTTCACAGTCTTGCTTTTCTGTTGTGCTTGGGTCCTAAATCCCGACGGGTGCTCCTCCTAATCACTCGGCGGAAATGCTACGGCCACAACTGTCTGTCCTGATCGGAGATAAAATACACGATAGGTGACTCGAGATAGTCCCAAGAGGACACCCGTCGTCAATACAAAGTCGGCTGAGCTAAGCAGGACATCAAATAGGTTTAGTCACATTGTTATTCGATCCAATATTCCGCAAATGAAAAGGTATATACGAGCTCACTTCAGTTGGACAATATTTTGGTTCGTTTAGTTCCGAAGACAAAGATGACGACCATGGGCCACGCCCACACTCTCATTAGTTGGACAGGGGAGGCTCTGCATAGGGAGGTCTTTCAAACATTTTCGAGAAATAAGGAGCATCCCTTTACTAAAATCAGAATCCTTCCTTTGTGTACCGAAAGAAGAATGTCGAAGTTTGAGTCAGAACGGTCGACGCAAATAAAGGGAGCCGCACCGCGATTACTTTCCTCTGAAACTACTCGACACACTTGGCGGTAAGGTCTCCTTCCCGACGTCTTTCTGAACGATCTTCCACGAGTAAACTCTCATAAAGACGGAATAGAGATTGTGTGTAGGGGCTCTTTGTAGTGACCGCAACCCACCTTTCGAGTCCCCCGGACTAAATGGACGGTCTTACCGAAAGATACTCAACCTCAGACGCCTCTTCACTATTTCCCTTCAGTTTGGTTGAAAGTGCAAGACTTCCGAACACAGAGAGGACAAGGGACGACCCGGACCTTATGAAATTTCGCTTAAGGACGAAACCCCCCAAGTCACAACAAAAAAAAAAAAAAATTTCCACAATCGTTAGACAGAATGCAAGAGGGTGGGGACGACCCTAAATACTAGGTCAAACATAAAATGATGTACCAGAACCGTCCGAGGGGGAGCAACTTTAAGTTTGGCTTCGTTGGACTACCCCCTTGTCTGTATTTTTATAATTAAACCACCTATAATTTTTTTTAGTGCGACCAATATTTAGTCCCCGACAGGTGACCAAGGAAAGTAGTAGATTTACCAGGAAGATTGGTCTGGTGTTTAGAATAACCCCTCCTCCACCCCCGAATCTTCCACCCCCAAGGGAAGGACTCCAAAACCTCTGTCGAAGGTAGGTTGTGAAGGAGTTTGGACCGAAACAAAATAATTTCCATTATTTTTCACTCATGAAGACCATGTCCGTCCGATTAATCGACCGGAGTGTCTTGTCTGACCCGAATTTTCTTTCAACCGAACCAGATTTTCTTTAGTCAACACGTTTACGGATTTAAAACTAATTTTTATTCCAACCCTCTGAGTCCTCCGTACAAAACGAAGAGGTTCCGACACCACCACCTCCCACCCACTTCGCCCTAACCCCTCTGTTCTTACCCTCCTTCGACTGGACCCACACGCAAAGGTACTGGGTCCGACCCTACTCCTACCACATGCACACAGAGGTGACTGGAGACGTAGGGTCAGGAACCTAAGATTAGTGCGCGATATATCTACCCCCTCCCCCCTCCCATCCCTCCCGTCAATGTAAGGGCACCCCATCTTAATTCTTTTTCACCGTCCCTTAAAGAAAGGTATTACTCTAAAATTACCTGAGAAGGTAAAGGTAGAATACCGACTAGAAATATCAATTTTCTGAGAACTATCTATGAAATTTTAAAATACTTTTGAGGTCCTTAACCAAAAATTTTTGACACCGACTAATCTTCCGATTTATGAAGATATTCTTCCACGATTATGGTTGACTTACATATTATGTTCAGAATTACGACCACGACTCTAGAGAAGTCTTATGAATAGTACTATAGTCTCAAACAAAGTTTTAAACGTTCGTAGTCCACAGTTAGTTTTGTTTGGGATTACTTACAACTTAAGAACAGATAACCATATGAAGGAAAAATCTAAAAAACCAAGAAACAACAAAAATGGTATGACAAAGTTTAAAGGATGTACGATTTAAAAAACACTTTAAATTCATTTTAACGTCATATATGTTTTCTTGATAACTCACATTTAGAGTATCATTTAAAAAAAATTGGGATACTTTATTTTTATTTATGTAAATTTGTTGTTGTTTTTTCCCTTCACGATTATTTTTGTCTTTCGACCGTGATCATGTTTATAAGTGTACATGTTTACCTCCACATCGATACTACCCTTTAAGTTGTCGTAAGATCTTCAAGTTCCAAAATAAATTACCGTGTTTTAGATTATTTCGTTTGTTTGGTCTTTAAGTGGGGTCGGTCCGAGTGTCGATTTCACATACGATATTACTTCAAGGTTCGTGTAGCCCTAGAACCCCAATTTCTCTTTCTTTTAAGTCATCGACCTTTCTTCCGTTTGTCAAAAGAAATTTTTAGTTTCGTTCAAGAAACTAAGTTTTATGATGGTACTTTCGTCCTTCCTTTTACTAATACTTGGTTAAAAAGATTCCCTTTACTAAAGATTGGTCGTTAACCAAGAATAATGAAGAGACGGTAGAGATATCCGTCGTAATTTCTTCCCCGGAGTAAAAACGGACTACTAACATTACTAATAGTAGAGTAGAATTTGTCTCTAAAAGGATAAACCAGTGGTACGTTGGATTATGACTGTCACGGAACCTGGACTTTTTACCAAAGAGGACAGATTCTTTACCCTCCGGTCTCTTCCGTGTCACCAAGACTCGAAGTGAGATTTCGTTAATACTCGGGAAACGTTGGGAGTCTGTTCTCAACTAAAAATAAAAGTCTAATAATTCGACACCCATATTCTTTCAGTCCTATACACTGGGTCGAAACTGGAACAGGTGACTTTAGAACTTGACTAAGTTATAACTTTTCCTTTTGAAAATTTCTTCGTAAAGACGGAATATTAGAGGGGTTTAAATGAAACGAAGAAAGGGTGGAAATGTTTTTAGAAGTACAAGTATTCCTATCTACTTATCTGTCCTGTATTCATGTCCTATAACCTTATAGTCCTAATTAACGTTACAGGATTTTTTTTTTTGATCTTTTTCCCTCTTGGAGGTTTTCCATCATTATACAATCTAGACAAAGTACGCACGATTCAGTGAAGTTAACACAGGCTGAGAAACACTGTGAAACCTAACATCGGGTGGGTCGAAGAGACAGGTACCCTAAGAGGTCCGTTCTTATGACCTCACCCAACGATAGCGGAGGAGATCCCCTAGAAGGTCTGGGTCCCTAACTTGGACGTAGAGAATACAAGGACGTAACCGTCCGTCCAAGAAATGGTGATCGTGATGGACCGTTGGAGACAAAGTGCGGAAGTAGTTTATATAAAGGTGAGTACGTGGGTCCTGTGGTTCCACAAGTCGACAATATGAGTATAACACCCGTGAATAAAATGATCAGCAAAGATCTTCATCACCACAAATGTATATGGAAATATACGACTTAAATTAACGAAATCATTCGGTTCTTCCCAGGAGGTCGGTCTAAGTCCCGGGGCGGGTTCTCCGTCTTCCTGGCACCACTGAGACACTGGTAAGCCCAGTGGAACGAAGGAAGAAATTGAGGAACCTTGTCGAGTCTTACACAGGTCTAACTCGGTGAAGGTTACAGATCTCACACCTGAGATCTCGGGTGGTCGAAGGAGGGTGGGGTTGGACTCGGAATTCTTCCGGTTATGGGAGTGCCGAGGGACTCTTGTACGAGACAAGTAAAGAGTGAATCCAAGAGAAGACCTTTCAAGAGATACGGACGTCGATAGGTCGAGAATGGTTTCAGAAAACACACGAAGAGGTTTGGTAGATGGGGTCGAAAACGAGGAGAAAGAGAGAAGGATCGGAGACACCGTAAAGACCGTCCCTACCGGACCGGACCGTGAACTATCAATGTACGAGAAAAGTTACCACAACGAAGAGGGGATCTCTTTTAGATTGAAGAAACTCAGAGTCTAAGTGACAGATATTTTACTATTGTAAACGATTCAACAATGCTTCTACTGTCTCGTGTCCGGACCGAGTATTATTCACAAATACTCCAGGGGGTGCAGAAGGATTCCTGATACAGGGTAAAGACGACCCAGAAAAGATGGAGTGTCTCATTTTATTTTACAAAACCCCACAACAATAATAACTTACCAAGACGTTTTTAGTTCGGTAATACGACATGGAATGAGACAACATCCGTCTGAATAAAAGAAACTAAAAAGACCTTCCCTTCCCATGTCAGTTTACAAACTTACCCTTACTGGACCAGACTACAACCCACTCGGATCTCTTTACTATCTTCGGTTGCGATCAGTACTGTTTTGTGAGATTAAGATTTAGAGTCTCAGTCTCCACAGACAATCTAGTCGGTTACGTTTGAAGAGTATAAGGACTCTTGTTGTTAGAGACCCTATTTGGCACTACCCATCAGGGGTTTTTAGTGTTTGTGTTATAAAAGATAAATCTCTTTCCTCTAGTACTGTTGTTTCCCCAGGGCTCCTCCACAACTGTGGAGGAAGACTAGTTACAAGCTCTCTGGACCTTGCCCAATTGAAAGACTTCTCGACACGGGAACAATAGGTCTGACAACTGAGCTGTCAATGGGGACTGAACCCTGTGTCGTACGAGGGAAGTACTAGGACGAGGACATCCCGGGAGGGTCGTTTTACCTTGAAGCCTCCGGTATAAGGGCGGTTGGCGCTCCACTCCTGTGGGAGGGTTACTGACGTGTTCCATCTTGGCAGAGTCGAGTCGTCCGGAGAACGATCTTTACCTTTAGTCTCTAAACTTAAGTATAAAGTACAAGTAACACAAACCAAATCAGACGCTTTGTCTGATTTCATGTTGCGTACACGTATGTATTTACGATACTTTAATCACGTCTGTCGACCGTTTAGTAATTAATTGTCGTCATTACCAGAAGTTTATCGTGAGATCCCTCCGGTGTCTTTCTCCTTCAAGGGACCTGGACCAAAGTCAAAACGGGTACTGGGTTTAAGTAGGGGTATTTTATCTCCCCTCAACCCTACCTTGTCCCTCTTTTCGGTGTATCTATGGTGATATGGTAAAAAATCGGGGAGGAGGAAGTCGTCGGAGGGTTTTCTGTTTGTCGTTTGTTCGGTATGGTGGGGAGACGGACGTCCCGTAGGGGGGTTTGGTCTGTCTACGGTTTACTCGTCGGCCGTGTACTCCTACACGGGTCGTGTCCTATTAACACAGTATTTATATTAATTTCAGTCGTCCTTCTGGTAATACCTCTTTTGGTTTGAATCTTTTTTTAATCATGATCACTTCTTTTATAGTATGTAAGAAAAATAAAGTCAGATTAAAACAAATGTACTAAGTATGTCAAAGGTTCTCCTGGGGACCTCCTATAATCCGACCCTGGTGTACGTATTTGTAAGTATATATTGTACATTTAATCTTTGTTAGAGTCCTAAATATATCTTTAATGTCGGTGAAGGTCGTTTAATTAAGTTACTGTCTTTTTCCCAATGACAGAGAGAAGTTTAGTTCTCCCCCTTTATAATCCGTTTCGTCTAAATAAATAAGTTCTCCGAACAAGGAACGGTCCTCGACTACAGGGGAACCGGACTTCTAAAGGTAAAAAAAATAACCTATACGTAACCACTAATTTAAACGAAACTTACGTCCTCGTCAGGTACTCCTGGTACCACCCACCAAAATTCAATATCGTAACGATTGTATCAGTATTTCAGGTAATCCGACGGGCTCAAACGACTTCCCTTTACTACCTTCTTCCATTCATCGAACTCAATTTTATAAGTTCTTATAGTCTAGAATCTTGACGTTCCAGGACCTCACGTCCAATGGTAAAATATCTACTTCTTTGACTCGGGGCCTCTTCTTCCCAAGACAGGTTCCTTTGTTTCTTTTAAATGTTTCGGCCGGATCTCGAGTCAGAAGAGAGGACATCGACTTCCAGGAGTTACGAAGGAGTTAGGTACGGAGAAGGAATGAACTTATGTTCCCTGTTCACTGTAAACTCATGAAGAAGAAGATCCGATAACATGGGTACCCAAAGGGGGCACCGAGGCGTCATTTGTTAGGTGGACTTTACATCCTCTACACTCAAGTTCGGGACCCAGTCCTTCGAGAGGACCTCTTCCTTTACCGTTAGGTAAGGTCATAAGAACGGACCTCTTAGGGTACCTGTCTCCTCGGACTACCCGATGTCGAGTACCTCCACGTTTTCTCAGACTGAGTTGAATTGCTGATTTGTGGTGTTATAACAAGGACACGGAAACCGCCCACCAAAACGGTAACCCCTGACATCATCTCCTAAACAGTCTTGTCGAGGTCAAAAGTGGAAGAGACGTAGATACAGAAAGAACCCTACTGAGATGTCAGGTACTTAGACCCGACCCGAACACTGAACGACACCGGTTACCTTGTGTCACTGCGAAGTCGAGACTCGGGTCTCAGATTCCTCGACACACACGAAGACGACAAGGAAGGGGTCGAGCGTCGCCCTTGTACGGTGTGAGTGGACGACCTCCCTGTTTTCTCTGTGTATCCGTCCCGAGGGTCTGAGTCGTTTATAAACCCTGCGTGAATATGAGTTTTTATGTGTATATAAAATAGACTTTAAGATCAACTTGAACCACAGGACATAAAATAACCAATCAAGTCCACTTCTCTAAGGTCTACCAAGATAATACATCATCAGTCGGTTAGGAATCTGTATCTAACTCCCGGGTCGGTCCCAGTCGTGTATAGACGGGAGGGGTACGACTGTATCCACGTATTCATTCGGGGTGTGTTTACTCTTGAAGGGAAGTTGAGTACTCGTCTTTGTTTATAAATAACCACACACTATGACTCCGAAACACCAACAAATAATGCACCATAATAACACCGTCTTCGACTGATGAATCTTGATAGATATTTTTAATAAGGTCCTTTTCCTCAGACTAAACCCGAAGTCCACTTCTACGAGATTAACACTACTTCGGGACACTCGTTCGTCTTTACCGTTTTTTTTTTGATACGGCTGTATGTAAGGTTCCGATCTCTGAGTTAGGTATTTCTATGTAGTCATCTTAAACACAGAATACGTATAAAGACGGAAAACCCCTAGAACGGTAACAAGACTACCAAACAAAATTTACTGAGTGAAACACCAATACAGAAACAGTGTCTTCTTGTGTGGTCTTACTCTAGTGTACCGAAAAGACTGAATTCTGGATACTATATAAAAGAGGCCTGAACACGAAGAAACACGATAACGAAAGGACAGAAGTGCACAGAGGACAGGGCAGGAGGTCCCTCCGTCCACTAAATTCACTTCCAAGCGACGTCTCGGGTCATTAACATGGACTACAGATGAATGTCATTGTAAAAAGTTTACAGTCGAAGTGAATAGTGTCCGGGACGGTAACACATTATAAAACATGAAAGGTTCGGAAAAGTGTAAAGAATGTTAGTCTCGTCCCCAACTTTAGAGAGAAAACGTCTAATCCGTTGACTCCGAGTCTCTGAAGTTCACTGAAAGGGTTCCAGTGTGTCCGATCAATTTACGTTGTAATTTTGAGCTTAGGTTCAAGAACAGAGGATTGGGGCCTGAGAAAGACCATACGAGACGACAGAGGAAGTAGGACCCCAAAACCTATTAACTACGGTCTCCGGTCCACAAGTTACCCCTGGACTTATTACGAAGACAGACCCTGACTGAGTTCACCTTTGTCCTGTAAGAATTTCTCCGGTAATCTTTAGGGGTCTGGAGGTGATTTGGTTCCATACCACGTCCACTGACTACTAACATATTCACGAAAGTGGAACATTATTGGTCAGAGTCGGAGGTCTTGTCTCAAGATGTAACACCTAATTAGTGAGGTATAGAGACAAAATTTTAGTACAATACCAGTAAATTTCATACAAAATTCTGCATTACAACACATTTCTCCGTACCAGGTAAATTTTCAACCCGACGAACGTCCGACGACCAACTCTTGTTAACTCACGTCTACTTCCCCTTTTATGTCCTATAATAATGGGGTCCTTTGTAAAAAAAGGAGGTCTAAATATTTCATAATTATTTACGGACTCGGTGGGTATGTTCCCATCATAAACGGAACTAAGAGACGAAGTGGACCTAAGACCTTCTAGTCACTACAATAATGGTCAGACTCCCACTCGTTGATAAAACTCAACGGGACCTGATTCCACGAGGAATCCGAAGGGTCCACTGTGTCCCCAATTCTTAGACGGACGGCTGCGTGTTCTACGTTCTCTGTGGTGAAGGTAGAGACCTAGTCTTTCTATGGGACCTGATCCTTTACCTTTGGGTGAGGTAAGAACGGACCTTTTAAGATACCTGTCTCCTCGGACCTCCCAATGTCAGGTACCCCAACGTTTCTCAGCCTGAACCGACTCGTACGTGTGGGTTCCACGAAGAACCCTACTCCCTGAAAGTCACGAATCTGACCCAGTCAGGGTCCGAGGACCCAACGAGGTAGTGGGATAACCTAGGAGACCTCTCGGGAAACGAAACGTGACTACCGTGGAGGAGGAGGAGACGGTTGGGTGTTGAGGAAACACACAAGTGGGATGTGTGATCTTAGGAACACGTTTCCTTTGTGTTTTACGTAGAGACGACTTTCTTACTTTCTTACTTACTGAAAACGACCAAGAACCTTGTACAGACAGTGAATTAGTCCTTCCCTTGATCCTCAGACTGAGTTACTGAGTGACTAACAAAATTGAAAATGGTTCAGTAATTAAGTAACGAGATGTTAAAAGAGTTGACATTTCTCCCCGTCCCCGATTCCAGGGAGAGACAGTGTGTAAGATCCCAAAATAACATATCCTTAGTTACCTCACTCAGGTGAGACAAGGTTGAGGAAAGGAGGACTACGAGGTCCTCAGAAGTGGTCCGGCAGAACCTCCGGAGAAAGTCGAGTCGGGTTTCCTACTTCGAGTCGAGTACCAGTCTGTCCTCGGTGCCAGAGATCCGAGAACGAGTCCCCATTTAGGAAATTCAGTTACAACAGAGTATTTAAAAGGACACTACTACCTGTACAAGATACAACCTGTACAGGTTATAATATCGGTGATTGGTGTACACTGATACATTTTAATTTTATTTTATTTTAAATTTTAAATCAAGGATTCAGGCTATTGGTGTAAAGTTTAAAGCTTTGTGTACACTGAATACCGACGGTATAACCTGTCATATATCCTGAAAGGTAGTAACACTTTTCAAGATACCATATGGTGTCGGTATCGCCCAATAGAACTGATAGAAACGTCATTGGGTCTTCCAACGGTCCCATCCTTTTCCTCGTCCTTCCATCTTTTACCCTCCCTATTAACGGAAAGAATGGTGATATGAAATGGAGAACCAAACCCTAGTACCTTTACTGCATCAGTCGAAGGACCTCTGTCTGGTAAAATTCAGAATTTAACTACCACTAGAATATTTTCACCAGTACATACCTACACTCTCAACCTGGTATTTCTTTCGACTCACGGCTTCTTGACTACGAAAACTCGACACCACAACCTCTTCTCAGAACTCTCAGGGAACCTGACGTTCCTTTAAGTTGGTCAGGTAGGATTTCCTCTATCAGGACCCACAAGTAACCTTCCTGACTACGATTTCGACTTTGAGGTTATGAAACCGGTGGACTAAACTTCTCGACTGAGTGACCTTTTCTGGGACTACGACCCTTTTTAACTCCCGTCCTCCTCTTTCCCTGCTGTCTCCTACTCTACCAACCTACCGTAGTAACTGAGCTACCTGTACCCAAACCTACCTGAGGCCCTCAACCACTACCTGTCCCTCCGGACCGCACAACGTCAAGTACCCCAGCGTTTCTCAACCTGTACTGACTCGCTGACTTGACTTGACTTGAATATTTTCAATTATTTTTCTTATACAGGAAATGAAGCATTATTTTTATACGGAAGTGACTGTGGTTTTGTTTTCCTATACCATTGAAAGAAAAGGGGTGATGGGGGCTTACCCGATTAAGAAATCAGTTGATATCTTTCGTGGTCTTTTATTTTAAATTTTCGGTTTACATTTTCCACACCTTTCAAGAGACGAAAACGTTCCTAGTACTAACTTCTAAAAAAGGTTCGTAGAATATGTATCTATGATAAATAGAAACTCCAATCCATTTTTAGTTTTACGTACTAATTAACAATTTGAGAACTTTCGTGGTAATGACAGGAACAAATCTATCATTTATCACTTACGAAACACCTTAATCTTGGAATCACTGTTACAACCACTACTTCTTCACTTTGACGTCCTCGTCTAAGAATCGAGGTAGATACGGTGATCTTCGACACACTGGAAGCCGTTCACTCAATGGGAGAGACCCGGATGGGAGAGACCCGGAATAAAAAGTAGAAATCAACCTCTTTCTACCGTGACTTGACCTAGGCACTATAGAAATAGAAAGACCCTAGTGAAAACACTGACACAAAAACTGAAGACGATGTCTGTAATCTCGAATATAGACAATAGTATCGGTACTTGTAACAAAGAATAATTGTAAATATCTAGTAGTCACAACAGTCAACGGGGGTGAATGTCAAGGGTATTAGTTTGGAGGTTCACACGTTCCGGACCGTTTGGAGATCTAAAAACCTTAGGAGTTTATACTCCTACAAGTAGTAAATCGATAAGAAAGTGTCAATCTTCGTTTGTGTAAAGGGACTTATCTCCGAGGTCGTTAGACATAAATGTGTCCACTCTTGTCTCTGAGGTGGGATGAAGGTTCATGTCGACACCACAGTGTGTTTGTTCCTACTGACCCTCGACCAAGGACGAACCGGTAAGTACTCGGAGTGTCGGGTCCTACACAAGAAAGAGACTTGGAGCCAAGTGGTACACATCTCGTTTCTATTATTGTACGCACATCAGTCCGACGATATGGTCCGTCGATTACTTCGAGTCTAGAGTCCCGGGAGTAGACGTGCCGTGGGAAAGTTCTGCGACCCGAAGTAAAACTGAAAAAACGACATCGAAGGACTAGAAAAGGAGTTTCACTTTCACTTCAGTGAGTCAGCACAGGTTGAGAAACACTGGGGTACCTGACATCGGGTGGTCCGAGGAGGTAGGTACCCTAAGAGGTCCGTTCTTATGACCTCACCCAACGGTAAAGGAAGAGGTCTCCTTGAAGAGCTGGGTCCCTAGCTTGGGTCCAGAGGGTGTACCGTCCGTCTACGAAATTAGAGACTTGGGGGTGACGGACGGAAAGGAGTTTCTCCCCGGGAGTTTAAAAACTCGAAGTCCGGGACGTTTTGGACCAACCGTCATAAATTTTTACTCTACCGTGGTCCATCCGTCGAGAGGGATTTTTCTCTAGTGGGTAGTTTGTTCTAGAACGGTTTGGCCGTCCAGACGTCGAAAACATAAAGAAGGTCTACGATCGGAGAAAGTGCAGGGTCGCGTGGACACCCGGTACGACCGAACGAGGAGACCTACGATGGCCACTTCACTGTGACGGGACTACGGGACCCGTAGTACCACGTACAAGAATCGTCGACGTATTAATACCTTAGACTCTCGGTTTTTCGTAACGACCCCTGTGAAATGTGAGGGGGAGGGGTGTCTACAAGGAAAGAGAGGAAGGAAGTGCGAGGAGAGTATATCTCTAGGGTGTCAGAGGAAAGTTTTAGACCAGACCATACTACAGTATCCAGTCCTTCTAGGGGACCTCCTCCCGTACCGTTGGGGGAGGTCATAAGAACGGAACTCTTAGGGGTACCTGTCTTCTCGGACCACCCGACGTCGAGTGCCCCGGTGTCTCAGCCTGTGCTGACTCGCTGACTCGTGTGTGGACTACAGTATCTAAGAATTCTTGTAGAAGGAATCCCAATTGGGATTAAAGAGAAGATTAAGTCAATACTCATACGGAAATTGAAAAAATAAGACAAAATACATCTAATGTGTAGTCAAAGTGTCTATATCAATGAACGACGATCGAATCGTAGGAGGAAAATCTTTTTTCATTGACTCCAAGTCCACCATGTTCTGAACGGGTTGTCTCATCTACCACCTGCGACCCTGGGGTTTTCCTGTCAAGATGAGAGAATAGGGGTAACAGTAGTCTCCCTCATGATCCGAAGGGTCTACAATGTCAAACACTCCTTCAGTTTCGAACCTTTGTCGAACGGACTGAGAGCCCAGTTGACAGAGACAAAGACAGTCGACGCGACCGAGACAATAATCTTTGATTGAAGTACCAGTGACCTGAGTCTCAAGAGTCAAAGACAGAAACCGCTACTAGGGTTGAAGGACGTCCACGATTCCTTCCCTGAATAAATACGGAGTTGAGAAGTGTATATACTGGGGAAAGGTAGGGGAGGTAATAATTTTTTACTTCAGTACCAGGTAAGAAAGACGTAAATAAGTGTTATTTTAATAAATAACCCATGAACAATACCTGTACCGTGAGTAGGATACGTTTTTTCTTTTTTTTCCTTTCTTTTTCTTTGTTTCTCTTTTCTTTCGTACATTTCTCGGGATTCATATTGCTCACTGTAGTCGTTCTGCCATCGTATACTTCGGGAACAAAAGGGGTACCCTGTGATCGAATTGGTGTTATATACCTGGTTTAAAGGAAACACTCTTAAGGACTTTTCCGGATTTATAGGACAAAAGATCCGTTTCCCTTAAAGATCAAAAAGTCAACTTATCCGGTGGATTGTGAACATCAGAAACCTCTTTTATTAGAGAACTAACGGACGATACACAGTCCGTGACTCAAAATGTCTATAATTACATTAAAAGTGGGGTTAAGGAACTCCAACACCTACGACAGAATAAGAGAAACACGGTTACTTCCTCTCTCTCTGTATTTTTCGATATTTTGACCGGGTCCCAGTGTGTCCACCGGTCACCGACTGAGTCATCTCTTAGTCAGACCGGGGTCCCAGATGTGAGGTCTAACACAAACTTTGATTCTCAACCGTATTCGACCCGTGTAAAGACATGACAAGTCTACTTGTCTACGAACTCAATACGACGAAAATCCCTAGACGCAAAGTTTTGTTTCTACACCAGAAGTTTCCTTATTAACTTAAGTGGGCCAGAATTGAGAACTAAATTATTTGTTTTCTACCTTCCTTCCTCGACCAAATTCAAACCCCCAGAGGTAGAAACTAGGATTGAGAACTACCTAAAAAGGTCTTTTTTCTTGGCTTACTAGCTAATTTTTCCGATTGTTACTGTCCCTCTCCAGAAATTCTTATTTATAAAGAGTGTTTATGTTAGAGGAGCCAGATCTTAAAGTGATATAAACGTGTATCTTCATCTTTGATGAAATAATGAGGTCCGTGAACTTACAATCGTTAGGTATGTGAGTGTGTGAACATCTATAAATTTATCTATCTGTGTCACCTCTGTATGAGTATCAATGATCTAAAAAGATATTAAGTCTTTCTTTATTTTCAAGTCTTTTATAAATCAATTACTTATTTTAACTTTTTCTAATCTCTTTAGACCCACCGAATTTAAGTCTCTGATGAAAACAAGTATAATTAATCTCTCTTTTATTTATAGAGGTAAGACACGAGACTTCCATTTGGAGTTCTTCCTACTTACACGTTTCTAAATCAAACGAACACCTGTTATACCGTAGTCGAGACTACGGTCTTGGATCCTCCAGATACTCTAAAAAAAAGAAGGACTTTCTGAACTACGGAAACATTCTCTCTGATATATTTCTTTTGGGTCTGTAAAGACTTTCTAGTTTACAAACAGTCGTGGAGATTACCTCGTTATTATTAATTAAAGGGTCACGTCATTTTGGTATATTAATCTTACCCAACCCCAAAAAGTTTTGAAAGGTTATACCCTACTCGTTTACCTTTTCGAAAGAAAAAGAAAAAAAACAAAAGTCAGAGAAGAATTGATAAAACCTCAATCACACTTTATGGCTCTCCTTCACTCGGGTAGACAAAGACTATGAAAGTCCGACCTACATAGTCTTACAAAACATCGTCAATAAACTACAGAACATACGGAGATTTCATAAAAGGTATTCAAACTTCGGACACAGAAATGACTGTCCTTCAAACAAAAGTGCCGCAAAATCGTAGTCAAACTACGAGTCTTTGCCTCTTTCCTCAATTAACCAGTTAAAGATTTAAGCTGGCCCAAATTGAGTTAAGTCAAAACAACTAAACGTATGACCCTCTTTAAAGCTCCTCTTTGTTTTCACTTACCTCAATATCTAATAAGAATAATAAATGTATCGAGAAGGAGAGGGAAGAAGACAATAGAATACCTGTCGGGAGACAGAGGCGATGTGAAGAGGAAATACCATCCTTTCCCACTAGGGTGACCCCTCTGTCTATTACCCTTTTAGAGTTTACCTTCTTTCCTTCAACCTCTGAGTAGAAACGCATTCCCAGTCCTTCTTCCCGGGGCGCTGCTGTGTCGACATGGGACATGATGGAAGTATGAGAAGACGGAGGGGCCCGACGCGCAGCCCTTACACGCCCAGCCACCCCCTTCCTCGCGGCCCTTCCTTTGAAACGAGACCCCTAGTGAAATATGGACGTCCTTCGTGAAGTCACACGATTCGGGAGAGGGACTCGGGAAGGTGTCGTCGTAGGCGAAGTGGTTCTTCCATTGTTTCGGAGGCGGGGGTAAGGGGATCTTCGGTGTGCGAGTGCCCAGAGGGAGTTGGAAGGGGCTTTGACCAATTTTCCCCGCACCTTCTAAGTATTAAGTCAAGACAGCGAGGATGCGACTCGTGACAACCATGAATACCGCCCTTAAGTCAAGATGGATCAAGATTTTAACCAATATTTCTGTCTTTTGCAGGTCCGAACCACAAGTAACAGTTGTTTAGATGACCCGTAAAGGATTCCATTATAATCAACCACGGTTGGTCCTATGTGTTGACGTGCGATCCCGACTATCCTAATCTGGGATATGATCCTTACTGAGACGAACCGTCAGGTTCCCCGAAGAGTAGTGGAGATACCTAACTTATTTGACACCCGACTGGACCGTGATCCATTTCTTTCCTAGTGAAAAAAATTCGACGGAAAAGGTCATCACCTTTCCTTTATTCCTTTAGTAATGGAAGAAATTGAATCCAAAATAAAAATAGAATGGACTAATGTCACGAAAATTAAAGAGAAGGAAAAGAGAGTTCACTACATACTAGCAGTGACTCTTATTCACGTTGAACTTAATAACATTAGCATAAATTCTGATATGTCTCATACTATATAAAAGATATACATGTATATACAATAGACATTTACGTATGTTTTCCTTTATTTTTCGAGGTGCGGTTTGACTCCTCCTCTTTCGACCAGATACCCTTGAAATCGGGAAAATTCGAAAATTACAAAACTAAAAAGTTTCGTTCTTCTCTCATAAATCGCCAGTAAATTTTTTATTTTATTTAGGTTTGGTTCGTTTTTTAGACTTCTGGTTTTGTGTAAGTGTTGTATGGGTGGGGGGCGTTTTTTTTTTTTTTTTTTTC